>LFJQ01000097.1:0-623630 GCA_001182835.1 Oropetium thomaeum | reverse complement strand
TGACGAATGCGGCGTACGAGCATGCAAGGTGCGTACTTATACCTTTCACCCGCCTGGCGCCTCTCGCTCCAAGCAGGGCCCGCCTGGTCGTCTCGCCCAGCGCGGGCACCGCTCCGTCTTCCTGGATCCCTCTCGCACCGCTCACTGCAACTGGGCCTGCGTAACCGCCTCGCGCAGCGCGGGAAATATCCCGCCCACCTGGGGTCACTCCCAAACTACCACAGGTGGGGCCCGCCTAGCCAGCTCGCCCCGCGCGGATGCGACTCCGTCCTTGAGACTTCCTCTCACCCCACTAACTGCCAACGGGCCTCTCAACCGCCGCGCACAGTGTGGAAGCTTCCCGCCCGCTTGACATTTTCCTCCCGTCACTGCAAGCGAGGTCCACAGAGCCGTTTCGCGCAGAGTGATATTTAATTCCGCCCGCGTGACGCCTGCCGCCAGTCGTTGTAGGTGGGGCCTACCTGGCCGTCCGCTCGGCGGGGTCGAGCGCTCGCGGCGCGTGTACTCATAACCCCCGAAGACTAAAATCCCTGCCGCACGTCCCGTCGCGGCAGGCGCCTCTGCTGCGCCGCTGCCACAAAATAAATTTTGGCAGGCAGGGGCTTGGGCTGAAATACGCCCCGACGGCCCAAAGAGTTCGAAGGCTGGCCCAGCGAATGGGTTCGACAGCCGCTCAGGGCAAAAATAGAGTGAGGGGTGGATAGAGATGGGCCCGCTAGCGGCCAATACCCTGGCGCATTAGCGCCGAGGGCATCTCGGTCCGCGTTCGAGTCCCGGTTCTTACCGACCCATGGGTATTTCACCGCAGAAAGGCAGCGAGCCCTCGGAGCCTAGCGAACGGCATCCGGGTATCAGATTGGGACGGCAACCAGGAATATTGAGGTCGACCACCAGCTGGTCCATCGGAGCTCCCCCAGAAGGGAGCCCGGGCTTCACTCGAACTCTCCTGTTTGTAACTCGACGAGCGTCGCGCTTCAGCCTCCGTGGTAAAGCGCGGCCCGACTCAACCTCCTCATCTGGCGAACAGACGCGCTGGAGGAACGATACAAGTCGAACTGTGTCCACGATCGGACCACCGCAACGAGCGGAAGTCTCGGGAACGGAATCGCGAAAAGAGATCTATTACGGGATCGCAGAACACTTAAGCTCGACAAGGTCCGACGCGAGCCCACCGTCGTGAGTTTACCGCTCCCAATGTGAGTGACCCCAGACTCCCTTTACAAGGAGATCAGGCCTCACTCGGGGGCTACTGTTGAGGATCAATACCAAAGGTAGTTAACCTTCAAGACCCTCGACCTTAGTAACATAATCAAGGCATAAGTAATCCCCGCCTTACCCAACCTCCGCATCGTACGGACGCACAACAGACTAAGCCAACGAGCCATCTCTGCCTCGCCCGACCCCTTTGCGGAGGGGTCGGATCCTTCACGCGCGGGCGACGCGCTCAGCCCCGTCTCCATAGGGTCGAGCGAACGCGTCTCCGCCTCGCCCAACCTCAGGGTCGAGCGAATCGCCCACCATTCTACGAGTAGGTTGGATGGTGACGGTTGGGAAATAAATGCCTGACACACCCACTACCCAGGCAAGTGGGTGTTAAATGCACACGACGTACACCGCCCAAAGGATGGGTGCCGTTGCTACAGCGCCTATCAGAGACTCATCACCTCCACGACGGGACGCCCCCGAGCGACGGCCACGACTATGGCGTCACCACGCCAACGCCTACAGCGGTGTTTCTCCACACGGACGGGACTCCTGATGGGGACGGGGGTCCCGATCTTCCTACAGGTTCTGATAATCAATGATTTGGGCGGAGTCGTGACACAAATCGATCCAGCTTCCGAACGGCACGTCCCTGTGACACCCCAGGTGTCACCAGGGCAAAGTCGACAACTGTAAACCCTAATCCACAATTTCACTCACTTTAAAGCAGATTCAATCTTAGAAATAAAAAGGAACATTGTTTAAAATGCTTTAAAGAGACACTATGAAAAGTTTGACAACCAACAGAACTCTATAGCAGAGTCCGGGAAAAATCTCAATCAACAGTGTCGAAATCTCGTTAACAGGAAGAAACCCAAACCCTAACTATTGATCATCCAAATTTCCACAGAACCCTAGCCATATTTTACATAACAATTAAGTAATTTTCAAAATAAAATTTTGGGAAATTATTCAAGATTTTTGGAAAAGATTTAGACCTCTTAAAAATTCACACAAGCTATAATCAACCTAGAAATTCAAATAATTTTAGAGGCCAAATCATGACTTGAACCTTAAAAGAAAAGTGTTCCAAATAAATTCCTGGGCATGCATAAAAATTTTCAAAAATGTTTGAGCTCGGGAAGTGTGTCTTCTAAATCAAATTGCATTCCAGCTAAAATAATTAAAAAAATAAGAAAAGTAAAACCGCTGTTGCCGGCGGGCTACAGTGCCCCGCCCGCCCGACAAAGCGGCGAGCGGGCAGGGCACTGCGCCCGGCCGACACGGCCATTCCTCCCGCCCACGTCACCTTCAATTCACCCCGCGCTCTCTCTCTCACTCCTCTCCTCTCCCTCTCTCTCTCTCTCACTAGCCGCCCGTTTTCTTTTCCTCTGCCCGAGCCGCCCCAGCGCGCCACCCGCCTTGACGACCATGCCGGCCATAACCCTAATGCCCCTCCAACCCTACGCCGAGCTCTCCCTTAAAACGGTGCAAGCCCCCTCCCCCCCCCCCCCCCACTTCTCCTTTTTCCATCACCCGTGCAAGACCCTTCCTCCTCCCTGCTCAGGACGCCGCCACCATTGCCGCCGCCCTCCACCTCCATGTCGACAGGTCACTCCGGCGAGTTTCAAGCTGCACCACCGTGCCCCCTAGACTCCCCTCCACCCCAGTTGCTCTCCGAACACCAAGCCCGCCGGCGGTGCCCTAGCTTCGCCGGAACGCCGCCGCCTTCCCCTCGGCCGAAGAGCAACGCCGGCGGCCACAAATCTGTGAAATTTCTTGCGACGGTACAACGATTCTACAATTCCACTTGCCGGCTGTTAGCTCTCATCCTTGCGCAACCTTTTGACTTGAATCCGGCCAGGTGATCGTCGTCGAAGAAGAACGCCGTGTGCCACCCCGTCGGCCGCCATTGTCGCCACCTCGACCTCCACGTCGCCGACCCTGTTACACTCTTCACCGTAGCCTCCATCCTCCGCAAACCAGTGCAGTGAGTCGAGGCGAAGCTCCACGACACCTTGGTTCTTGCCCTAGCCCTCTTCTCCCGCGAGGAGCTCACCGGAGCAGCCGCCTCTGCCGTGTCCCCTGTTCCGTGGCACTGTTCCATTGATTTTCCTAATTTCTTTAATTAGCCAGAGATTGTTAGGTGTGTAACAAATCATGTGGTTCTAGGGGACTGTGGCTAGGTTTTTACCTTTGACAAAATTCTTACTGATAAAATTGTGGCTTGCACCGGAATCGAAAAGAACAAAAGCTGAATGCGTAGAGAGCGAGAACGTACCCGCCAGTACTTGTTCGCCCTCAGCAATTTCTTCGGTCATGGTGTAGTTTACCCGACCGGTCCTGGTGTTCTTCTGGCCCTTTTGCTGGCCCTGCCTTGGTTTGATTGCCGGTTGCCTCCGGACTGCTGGTTGGAGGGGCACTCGCGGGCGAAAGTGTCCGGGCTGCCCGCAGTTGAAAGCAAGGCGTGCCTGGTCCAGGGTGGGCGCCCTGTTGAGGTGGGCGGACACCTTGGTTCCTCTGCGGCGGGGGAGGTGCGCTGTGACACCCAGGTGTCACCAGGGCAAAAGTCAACAACATTAGACCCTAATCCACAATTTCACTCACTTTAAAGCAGATTCAATCATGGAAATAAAAAGAAATATTGTTTAAAATGCTTTAAAGGAACACTATGAAAAGTTTAACACAACAACAGAGCACTTTAGCAAAATCCGGGGAAATCTCAACGAACAGTGTCGAAAATCTCGTGAACAGTAAGAAACCCAAACCCTAACTCTTGCCCATCAAAATTTCCACGAACCCTAGCCATATTTTTACATAACAATTAAGTAACTTCAAAATAGAATTTTGAGAAATTATTCAAGATTTTTGGAAAGATTTAGACCTCTTAAAAATTCACACAAGCATAATCAACTTAGAGATTCAAAAATTTTTAGAACCAAATCATGACTTGAACCTTAAATGAAAAGTGTTCCAAATAAATCCTGAGCTTGTACAAAAATTCTCAAAAATTTTGAGCTGGGAAGTGTGCAAATTCATTCCAGCTTGAACTATAGAAAAAAAAAAAACTGTTGCCGGGCGGGCTACAGTGCCCCGCCGCCCGACAACACGGCGCGGCAGGGCGCCGCAGCCGCCCGGCCGACACGGTTGCACGTCGCCTTCAATGCCGCCGCCTCCTCACCCTCCTCACCCCCTTGCTCCTCCTCTCTCTCTAGCTCTCTCTCTCTCTCTTTGACTCTCCTCACTTTTCTCCTCTGCCCGAGCCCGCGCCGCCCCGACCACCCGACGCCGCCCGCGCTGCCGCATGCCGACCACTGCCCCTGCTGCCTCCCCTACTCCCCTCCGGTTTTTCCTTTAAATTGGTGCGCCTCCATCTTCCCCTCCCTCTCCATTTCTTTTCCCCCGCGCGAGCTCACCCCCCTGCCCCGGCCGTGGACGCCAGTGCGCGCGCCATAGCCGATTTCTCCCCCTCCACGGTGAATGCCACCCCCGGCTCTCCTCCACCCTAATCACCAAGCTTACTCTTCCTCTCTTCCCCGTGAAGCTCTCAGCACATCCACTTCTCCGAATTTGAGCCTCGGTCACCGGAATTTCACGCCATCGCCGTCGAATTCGCCCCCACGGTGAGACCCCTCTCCCGGCCAAGACCTTGATCAATACCATGTTGCCGAGCTTCGTCGTGTCTAGTAGGTCATAGAAAGCCAAGGTTCGACGGCCGGCGACCACCCCATCGTCGGGAATTGGCCGCCGGAGCTCACCGGAGACAGTCCCTGTTTTTCCTTTTTCCTATTTATTTTTCAGATTATTTCTCTATCTTCTAAAATCCTAAAATTCACAGGAAGATCCAAAAAGGCCAAACTAAAAATTTGCTAGAACCCTGGTGAAAGGGACTAATTTTCTGTTAAAGCACTTTTTAACAAATGTACAAAATTTGCAGAATTAATTAGAAACACTCCTCTCTGTTTTGAATTTTAAATTGCATTATAGAGCAATGCTAGGGCTAACCTTTGATCTACAAGTACACCATGGTACTACACTCCCTCTGGAATTTATGAATATTTTAGGAACACGAAATGGCATCTAACCCTATTAAATAACCTCAATCTGCCTAGTTTAAATACCATTTTCTAAAGTACATTGTAAAAGTAATTTATAAGGTTAGACCCAAAGCAAAGTTAGATATCTGGTACTCAGGAATTCCCACATAAAATTTCATAATTTTATTCTAAGGTTTACTAGTGCTTTCTGATTTTACAAGATCTAAAAACAGGAAATTTGATGAATTTCTATAAAATATAGAAAATTCATCTAGGCCCCACCCAAAGCCCAAAATGCTTATTCCAGGAAGTACTACCAACTAAAATAATCTTGAGGAAGAATTAAAAATTTCATTTAATCCTAGTTTAATAGCCGAAGGAATAAATAATATTAACGATAAAAGTGTCGAATCAACTTATCTAGAGTTGAAGTTGATGAACATGCCAACTAAAAGTCACCTCATGAGAGTTTAATAGATTTCTTTAAACATCATTCACAGATTAAGAATTTAATTTAATCGACGGCGTCGAGTTAATTAGAGTTAACCCTAATTCTAGGCGTCGCCAATCTAAACCCTAGATTTACTACTGATAATAACAATAAGTTTCTTTTTCATTAAACTTATCATCATCCTACTGCATCATGTAGATTCCGATGCTCACGAGGTAGCTGCCGATCCGAGTTCCTCGACCCCCGCCGAAGAAGTCATCGTCAGCTCAGAAGAACCAGGCCAAGCCCTGGTGCACAACCGTTGTTTAAAATTTTCTTTTATGACTAAGTGTGTCTTGTTGGTGCATTAAGTACTAGGAGTTGATTGAAAACCATAGTTGCATTTGTTTCCATAGGAAAACCCTAACGGTAGTTGGTATAGACACCCCCTTAGTCTACTATGCTTAGTAGGTACTGCCAGTAGAAGTCGAGCAGAGTGGACGCTGCTCGCGAAAGGATAGGCTGTTGAATGAAACTATTTCATGAGCTGGGCCACACGAATGTGAATAAGTAAGAAAGATAAAAGTTTGAGGGTCAGACAGGATACAAAGTAGGTCGACGACTGGACCGGGTCCAGGATGACCGTAGACTTGTCTGATCCGTGTGGTCCGAGACTGATCGAGTGTTGAATGTACTGGTCGTATGCTGGGTGTTATGGGCCCCAGTAAACCTATGTAGCCTAGTGATTGCAACGTCGAACCTGCCTACGGTGTCTGACTAGGAGGAGATCTGGGGTGGGCAGCGTGGGAACTCCACAGAAACCGTCTGGGACGTGTTGTCTGGTGGGATGCGGCGCTGCTAAGGCAGGCGTAGGAGGGAATTGACGTTGCAGGAGCTGGTGTGAACGGTTGCCACGTGCGAGTCTGGGACACGCACGTGTCGTACGGTCAGGTTTCCCCCCCTGCAGGGTATAAAATCGTTTCGAACCGCTGTCGCTCCCAGTTAGTGAGCATGCTCGTGAAACGCACCACATTTTAGTAAATAGGTTGAGACACAAATGAGAAGAAACCGTGATTAATGCTATTACTATTGTTACTCCTGTTATGTTTGCTTAGCTCAGTGCTAATTAAATTTATTTCTCTAATCACTTAATCTGTGCTAAAAGTTGACAAGAGTAGTATAGGCTTGCGAGTTCTTTTGTAAGTAAACCCATCCGAGTCAGCCAGCATGTCTAGGAGTCGGCTGTAGTCAGCCACGTTGACGGGTAAGTCTTGCTGAGCTTCTTAGAAGCTCACGCGTTAGCGTTTGTGGTTTTCAGGCGCCGTCATGCTGGATCCAGCGGGTAGCTTCCATTGGGAGGAGCCTCTCCCCGAGTTTGGGAATCTCCAGTGGGAGTTGTGCGAGTCGCCGCAGTGAAATGTTGAAGTGGCTAGTAGCATGACGCCCGTGGGCACGGCGCGTGCTTTTGCTTAAGTCCGAGTGTCGGAGTTGTAATCGTTCTAGTCTTCCGCTGTTATCGTTTTCAAAACTTTTGCGCACTCTGAAACAATGTAATATTCAACTTCAATTTATGAACCAATGATGTATTAAGTTCTCTCTCCTTGTAAATTATTGCTGTTTATCCCTGTCTGTGTTGTATCATGTGTACGCTCGCTTCGCCGAGCGTTGCCCAACAGGATCTTGGCTCAACGACTGAACGGATCCGCCTCGAGACGAGGTTTTCTGGGCGGGTCGTGTCATGCGCGGTAGCTGGACTGCTGTTGATTCTGTGGGGGCCGGTATGGCTGCTGCGGCGGACGGAATGACGGTGCCTGCGGCGGGGTGGGCTTGTACCTCCTACCATCGGGTGTAGTGTACACCAGACGGTACTTGGGTGGCGGGGCATTTGATGGCCCACCGCTAGCTCGCCTTTTCTCCCGCTGCTCCTTCTCGAGATATTCTTCGGCAATGAGGGCGTCGCTGACGAGCTCGTTGAATGAGCCGCCTTGGTTCAGGGCCAAGCGACCCTGGAGTGTGATGTTCAGCCCTTCCATGAAGCGGTGCTTCCGCTTAGCATCCGTGTCAACCTGCTTCGGAGCATATAAAGCAAGTTGGTTGAAGACACTGGAATACTCGTGCACCGTGCAGTTCCCTTGTGTTAAGGCCATGAACTCCTTGGCCTTCCTCTGCATAAGTCCCGCGGGAATGTGGTGAGCGTGGAACGCCTCCCGGAACTGTGCCCATGGCACCTGGGTGTCGGCCGGAAGAGTGGCCAAGTAGTTGGCCCACCAAGCTCCGGCGTGTCCGTGGAGCATCTGGGCCGCGAAGAGGGTCTTCTGGGTCTCCGAACAACGGAGCAGCCCAATTTTGGCCTCGATTGTACGAAGCCAGTGGTCTGCCTCCATTGGTTCCCGGGCATCTCTGAACTCCGGGGGATGAGTGGCCAGGAACTCAGCATATGTGCTGTCCTGGTCGCGGTTCCGAGCGCCTCGATTTGCGTCATTATTTTCTAGGATGGCCCGCAGCATCTCTTGTGTCTGTTGGCTGCTCTGAAGCATGGCTGCCATAGCTGTCGCCAAGGTCGGCTCAGCTGGCGGGGGCGGCGTGTTGGAGCTTTCCGCCTCCTGACGTCCTACCCTAGTGTTCACCATGCTGAAAAAGCACAAAGGATCCTTATTAGAGTAATTCAACCCATGTCCATTTCTCAACATAAATAGAAGTATGTCAATATGCACGGCACAGATATCTTAATAAAAACAAACTTCCTTCATTTCCCCAAAAAATGACAGTACATCCATCGTCCAACTCCTTAGACTGTCAAACCACCACTTTTACATCCAAAAGATTACACGCCACTAAGACAAACTCTTGAGAACACATACTGACATCCTGACAAAGACAACACATTCTTAAGCGGACCACCTAACTAAACTATCACTTCGGAACCACCTCCGATCTACTCCTAGTCTGGCTCTGGGTCTGAAGCTTGGGGATCTGATACTTCTGACTCAGGCGCATCATCGTTAGCGGGAGGTGGCTGCTGTGCCTCCAAAAGTCCTGCTAACTGATGCTGCAAATGATGGTTCTCATGGGTGAGGTTCTCCGCCATCTGAACCGCATTATCCCTGAGTATCTCCAGCTGATGAATGTGTTGCAACATGATGTTGCAATCATTCTCTCTAGCATGGATCTAGGCAGTCTTAATCTCGGAGACCGCCTCCAACTCAGAGATGCGTGTAGCGCGCGCGTTGCAGCGAGCACGCAGTGCATTCTTCCTGCTCTCCAAGTCCTGGATCTTCTCCTTGAGTTGGGCTATCTCTACATGGGCCTGTCGCAAGGCCTGACGATCCATCTGAACTGTGAGAACAGTGTCTTCATGCAAGTTGAGTAGCGCTAGGCTCCACGTGAACAAGGGAGTGACATGGTCCATTTCTCCCCTGAAAGTCCTCTTCTGAGCATTCTTGACATTACGGTGCCAGGAACGGTCGACCTGGTCTCGTATCGGAAACATCGCCGCTGGTTCGTCTGCCAGCTCTTCAGTGTGTCGCTCGCAAATCCTCAATAGAGCCAGATGAGCGGCTGACTCGATGGCTTCCGTCTTATCTGAACCGAATGTGGTGGTGGTATAAATCTCTCTGTTGGCATGCTGAGGGTGCGTGGGTAGTGTAACTGTGGCTGAGCAGCGCGGTAGGTCATATTGCTGATACTCCCGGATCTGAAACCAAGGAGTCTCTGCATATCCCAGTGACTGCAAGGTCCGTTCGAGAATCTCTACAAAGCCTCTGCGTCCTGATTTCTTGGTGACGTAGGTAGGGGTGGAGTCCTCGATGCCTATCTCCGCGAGCCCATGCTCGATCATGTTGTCGTCCATCTGCATCACAGAGATGAACAATATTTTATCAATCAGAAGCCACATGTTGACACATAGTTCAAAGCATGCTAAATCTTCCGATACGTAAAATATTTTTCATCCCTGTGTAAAAAGGTGATCCAAATCGGTCACTAAGGATGCTAACTAGCGACAGTCGGTTTATTCAAGGTGCTTTACCATCTAAGTTGACCTGTCAAGGAGACAATCTTCTCATCGAGGAAGGTATTGGAAAGAGGCTCAATGGTATGCAAGGGTCTTACTCCAACTCGGTTGATTCCACGCAATCCATAAGGGAGGAAGGTATCCAGCTTGACTTCTTAATTTCTGTTGGTGTTACAGCCATTATTGATGGAATTTTTGCTCCTGGATGGTTTTAGTATAAGTTTGAAGGATTTTAACATTTCTTCATGCAATGCAATCCTACATCGGCCTATACGTCCTCACAAAGTAAAAAGAGAATACACTTAGGCGGTGGCAGAATCGCACTCAAGTTAGTCGTTACTACACGTTTCTTACGATATCGTGGTTAGCGTACCTGCAGAAAATGGCATCACAGGCAGTGCAATATAAATATATATCCAAAGTAAAAACAACAACCCATATCATTGCCATATGGGTTGCCCCGAGTAGGTCACGTACGGGGATCATGTGTCCGACCTTCCCTGCGCGGCGACAGACTGCACTTTACCTCAGGCAGCGGAGGTATGAGAGTGTTCTGCAAAACCGAAGTCGTGAGGAACAAACTCATCTCTTGTGTGCCAAAGACACAAGACTCCACTGTTGCGAAGGTCTGCATTTGTAACAGGTCCGTAACCCACACCTCGTACCGTAGAGGTCCGCTTCTCTCCCTAAACGGCAAGGCGGGCGTACTATGTTACAGCGAACATAATACCTCCTTCCATACCATCATGGTATAGAATGCTACTGCTGCGGATGCAACAGGGATTTCTCGATCTTTCACCGCAGTCGAGCGGCATACCTTACCTTTCTTACCTGAGCGTAGGTGCGTCGTTACAGAAAAGTAAATCTACACTGGGTTTTGTTAGCTCCTACACTAGGTTAGCTTGCCACCTGATAACCTATTAACTAATAGGGCTCGTACCTCACTCGCACGTAATTTTCAAAAATATGCCTTAAACGTTGTATCGTTTTCCAACACAGCTCTGATACCAAAGCTGACGCGACCCCGCCCAGAGAACCTCATCTCTGGACGGATCCGGTCAGTCGTTAAGCCAGGATCGTGTTGGGCAACGCTCGGCGAAGCGAGCGTACACACGATACAACATAGGCAGGAATAAACAGCAATGATTTACAAGGAAAGAGGACTTTAATACATCATTGGTTCATAAATTTAAAGTTAGGTCTTACATTGATTCAGAGTAAACGAAAGTTTTGAAACAAAAACAGCGGAAGACTAGAACGATTACAAACTCCGACACTCGGACTTAAGCAAAAGCACGCGCCGTGCCCACGGACGTCATGCTACTAGCCACTTCAACAATTTTACTGCGGCGACTCGCACAACTCCCAGTGGAGGTTCCCGAACTCGGGGAGAGGCTCCTCCCAATGGAAGCTACCTGCTGGGTCCTACATGACGGCGCCTGAAAAACCACAAAACGCTAACGCGTGAGCTTCTAAGAAGCTCAGCAAGACTTACCCGACAAAAGTGGCTGACTACAGCCGACTCCTAGACATGCTGGCCGACTCGGGTGAGTTTACTTGCAAAAGGACTCGCAAGCCTATACTACTCTTGTCAAATTTTAGCATCAGATTAAGTGATTAGAAAATGAAATTTAGTTAGCACTGAGCTAAGCAAACATAACAGAAGTAACAATAGTAATAGCAATAATCATGGTTTCTTCTCATTTGTGTCTCAACCTATTTACTAAAATGTGACAGAGAGTTCAAGTAAGCTCATAGCTGAGAGCGACAGCGATTCGAACCGATTTTTATACCTCTGCAGGGTTAACCTAATCGTACGACAAGTGCGGGTCCCAGACTCGCACGTGGCAGCCGGTCACACCAGCTCCTGCAACGTCAATTCCCTCCTACGCCTGCCTTAGCAGCGCCGCGTCCCACCAGACAACACGTCCCAGACGGTTTCTGTGGAGTTCCCGCGCTGCCCACCCCAGATCTCCTCCTAGTTAGACACCGTAGGGCAGGTTCGACGTTGCAATCACTAGGCTACGTAGGTTTACCGGGGCCCATAACACCCAGCATATGATTAGTACATTCAATACTTGTCCAGCTGTGCCAGACGGAACGGACCAGACTACGGTCACCCTGGTCCCGGACCAATCGCCGACCTACTTGTACCCAGTCTGACCCTCAATTTTTTATCTTTCTTACTCACTGACAAATCGTGTGGCACCTTTCATGGAATAGTTTCATTCAAAATCCTACTACTCACGAGCAGCGTCCACTTTGCTCGACTTCTACCGGTAGCTATCTGCTAAGCATAGCATACTAAGGGTGTCTATACAAGCTACCGTCAGGGTTTCCTATCAGGAAACAAATGCAACTATGGTTTCAATCAACTCCTAGCACTTAATGCACAAACAAGACACACTGAGTTGTAAAAGCAAAATTTTAAACAGCGGTTGTGCACCGGGGCTTGCCTGGTTCTTCCGAGCTGACGTTGACTTCTTCGACGGGGGTCGAGGAACTCGGATCTGCAGCTACCTCGTGAGCGTCAGAATCTACATGATGCATTAGGATTATGATAAGTTCAATGAAAAAGAAACTTATTGTTATTATCAATAGTCAGTCTAGGGTTTAGATTGGCGACGCCTAGAATTAGGGTTAACCCTAATTACTCGACGTCGTCGATTAATTCAATTCTTAATCTGTGAATGATGTTTAAAGAAATCTATCCAACTCCCATGAGGTGACTTTTAGTTGGCATGTTTACCAACTTCAACTTTAGTTAAGTTAATTAGACACTTTTCATCGGTTAAACATTATTTAACTCCTTCGGCTATTAAACTAGGGTTAAAATGAAGATTTTAATTCTTCCTCAAGATTATTTTTAGTTGGTAGTACTCCCTGAAATAAGCATTTTGAGCTTTGGTTGGGGCCTAGATGAATTTTTTATATTTTATAAAAATTCATCAAAGTTCCTGTTTTTAGATCTTGTAAAATCAGAAAGCACTAGTAAACCTTAGAATAAAATTATGAAACTTTATGTGAGCATTCCCGAGCACCAGATCCAAAACTTTGCTTTTGGGTCTAACCTTATAAATGGCTTTTACAATGTACTTTAGAAAATGGTATTTAAACTAGGCAGATTGAAGTTATTTAATAGGGTTAGATGCAATTTCGTGTTCCTAAAATCTTCATAAAATTCCAGAGGGTGTGTAGTACCATGGTGTACTGGTGGATCAAAGGTTGGCCCTAGCATTGTTCTAGAACTCAATTTAAAATTGAAAAATAGAATAGAGTGTTCTAATTAATTCTACAAATTTTTGTACAATTTCTAAATAGAGTGTTTTAACAGAAAATTAGTTCAATGTTCAAGGATTCAAATAAAATTAGGTTTGGTATTTTTAGAATTTTCCCTTTCGTCATAAAATCGCCTGGGGGTAATATTTTGTCAAACCATGGCCTAAGTGAAGCTCCCCTAAATCTAGGAGGTCACATCTATCCTATCTCCTTCATAATCTTAGATGGGCAGGGCATCGATATAATCATCGGCATGAAGTGGATGAAACACCATAATGCCATCCTTGATACTACTAACCGTGTAGTCCACTTAACCTCCCCACTTCACGGTTCCATGTCCATAAACCTAGATCACCCTAAAGCCACCCTCAATCAAGTCTGCCATGTTGTCGGGAAAAGTCTGGACGAGATACCAGTGGTTAAGGAGTTTCCGGACGTATTCCCAGAGGACTTACCTGGTTTACCGCCGGACAGAGATGTGGAATTTCAGATTGAGCTGTTGCCAGGCACAGCCCCGATCTCCCGCAGACCGTACAAGATGGCACCCAAGGAGCTAGCAGAGTTGAAGAAACAGTTGCAGGAGTTGTTGGACAAGAGCTTTATACGGCCCAGTACCTCGCCTTGGGGTTGTCCTGCATTATTCGTGAAGAAGAAGGACCAGTCCTTGAGGCTATGCGTGGATTACCGCCCCTTGAATGCGGTAACTATCAAGAACAAGTATCCCTTGCCACGCATAGACACCCTGTTTGATCAGTTGGCTGGAGCAAAGGTCTTCTCAAAAGTTGATCTTCGGTTTGGATATCATCAAATCAAGATCCGTCCTAGTGACGTTCCGAAGACGGCTGTCTCCACCAGATACGGGCTGTATGAGTATTTGGTTATGTCGTTTGGACTCACAAACACACCAGCGTACTTTATGTACCTCATGAAGTCAGTCTTCATGCCAGAGCTGGATAAGTTTGTAGTGGTGTTCATTAACGACATCCTAATATACTCCAAGTCAACCGACGAGCATGCAGAACACCTTCGGACAGTTCTCCAAAGACTCAGAGATCATAAGCTCTATGCCAAGTTCAGCAAGTGCGAATTCTGGATTGAGCGTGTTCAGTTTCTGGGTCATGTTGTGTCCGCGGAAGGTATTTCTGTTGATCCAGGAAAGGTGCAAGATGTTGTTAATTGGAAAGCACCCACAACAGTCCACAAGGTGCGAAGTTTCTTGGGATTAGCGGGATATTATCGTCGCTTCATTCCCAACTTCTCCAAGATTGCCAGGCCTATTACAGATCTACTCAAGAAAGACCAGAAGTTCAAGTGGACAGAAAAGTGCGAAGAAGCCTTTCAAACTTTGAAGAAGCACTTGACCACAGCACCAGTACTCGCCCAACCGGATTTGAGCAAGCCCTTCGACGTGTATTGTGATGCGTCGGGCACTGGACTTGGTTGTGTGTTAATGCAAGAAGGACGGGTGATTGCTTATGCTTCCAGACAACTCCGCAAGCATGAGGTGAATTACCCCACACACGACTTGGAATTAGCAGCCGTGGTATTGGCTCCGAAGGTGTGGAGGCATTACTTGTTGGGAAACCTAGTACACCTTTATACCGACCACAAGAGTCTTAAAAATATCTTCACGCAGAATAAGTTGAACATGAGGCAACGAAGATGGCTAGAATTAATCAAGGACTACGAGATAGAGATCCACTATGATCCGGGCAAGGCTAATGTGGTAGCAGACGCGTTAAGTAGAAACGCCCATTGCCACTACTTGGATCAGGGAGTGGTAGCCGAAGAATTAGAGCCAGCGGTAAGGATTCTACCCCACAGAGCACTCTACAACCTCGCCCTAGTGCCAACACTTAGAGATGAGGTAGCCAAGGCCCAAAAGCTTGATAAGGGCATGGAGAAGATCAGATTAGGACTACAAGAAAAGAAGATGCAGTGCTTCCGTGAGGACGAAGAAGGAGTTTTGTGGTTCAAGAACAGACTGGTAGTGCCAAAGGATCACGAGCTCCGAAGGAAGATCATGGATGAAGCTCATTTATCCAAGTACTCAATTCACCCTGGCAGTAACAAGATGTATCAGGACCTGCGAAAGAAGTTTTGGTGGACCAGGATGAAAAGAGAAATCGCTCGGTATGTAGCGGAATGTGACACTTGCCGAAGAGTAAAGGCCGACCATCTGAAAGGTGCAGGGTTGTCACAACCTTTGAGCGTTCCGGCATGGAAATGGGAAGACATTAGCATGGACTTCATCGTTGGGCTACCCACCACCGCTCGACAGCATAACTCCATTTGGGTAATCGTGGATCGTCTGACAAAGTCCGCTCACTTCATACCTGTTAGTACCAGCTATAGAATGAAGAAGTACGCAGAACTATACATTGACCGGATAGTCTGTCTACTTGGAGTGCCCAAGACAATCATCTCCGACCGGGGTACCCAGTTCACTGGTCGATTTTGGAAACAACTCCACGAGTCACTAGGAACCAGGCTCATCCACAGCTCAGCCGACCACCCTCAGACTGACGGTCAGACGGAAAGAGTGAACCAAATACTTGAAGACATGCTCCGAGCTTGTGTTTTGGAGTACGGAAAAGGATGGGACACTTATTTGTCATTGGCAGAGTTCTCATACAATAACAGCTATCAAGCCAGCATCCAGATGTCCCCTTTCGAAGCACTTTACGGCCGTAGTTGCAGAACCCCACTCAATTGGTCAGAAGCAGGCGAAAGGATCATATTGGGCCCAGACCTAGTACAGCAGGCTGAAGAGAAAGTATGGGTTATACAAGCTAATCTAAAGGCCGCCAAGTCAAGACAGAAGAGCTATGCAGATAAAAGGCGTAGACCGTTGACCTTTGAGGTAGGAGACTACGTCTACCTACGAGTCTCACCAATGAAGGGAGTTCAACGGTTCGGGATCAGAGACAAGTTAGCACCCCGGTACATAGGTCCATATCCTATCACGGCTAAGTGCGGACCAGTGGCATATCAAGTGGAGCTGCCGAGGGGTTATCTGGAGTGCATAACGTTTTCCATGTCTCCCAGTTAAAGAAATGTCTGAAGGCACCAGTAGACCAAGTGGTTCAAGAAGTAGAAGAGTTGCAACCAGACCTAACCTATCCAGAGCGTCCAATCCGGATACTGGATGAGAAAGAACGAGTTACTAGAAGACGGACACTTAAATTTTACAAGGTTCTGTGGAGCAACCACACGGAAGACGAAGCCACATGGGAATCTGCAGAATTTCTTCAGTCACACTACCCCGAGCTACTCCCAAACCCTTAGGTACCTATGCCTATCCTAACCCTCTCCTTAAATCTCGGGACGTGATTTCTTTTAGGGGGAAGGGCTGTGACACCCCAGGTGTCACCAGGGCAAAGTCGACAACTGTAAACCCTAATCCACAATTTCACTCACTTTAAAGCAGATTCAATCTTAGAAATAAAAAGGAATATTGTTTAAAATGCTTTAAAGAGACACTATGAAAAGTTTGACAACCAACAGAACTCTATAGCAGAGTCCGGGAAAAATCTCAATCAACAGTGTCGAAATCTCGTTAACAGGAAGAAACCCAAACCCTAACTATTGGCCATCAAAATTTCCATAGAACCCTAGCCATATTTTTACATAACAATTAAGTAATTTTCAAAACAGAATTTTGGGAAATTATTCAAGATTTTTGGAAAAGATTTAGACCTCTTAAAAATTCACAAAATCTATAATCAACCTAGAAATTCAAAAATTTTTAGAGGCCAAATCATGACTTGAACCTTAAAAGAAAAGTGTTCCAAATAAATTCCTGGGCATGCACAAAAATTTTCAAAAATGTTTGAGCTCAGAAAGTGTGCCTTCTAAATCGAATTGTATTCCAGCTAAAATAATTAAAAAAAAAGAAGAAAAGTAAAACCGCTGTTGCCGGGCGGGCTACAGTGCCCCGCCCGCCCGACAAAGCGGCGAGCGGGCAGGGCACTGCGCCCGGCCGACACGGCCATTCCTCCCGCCCACGTCGCCTTCAATTCACCCCGCGCTCTCTCTCTCTCACTCCTCTCCTCTCCCTCTCTCTCTCTCTTTGACTAGCTGCCCGTTTTCTTTTCCTCTGCCCGAGCCGCCGCCCGACCGCCCGAGCCGCCCCAGCGCCCGCCTTGACGACCATGCCGGCTATAACCCTAATGCCCCTCCAACCCTACACCGAGCTCTCCCTTAAAACGGTGCACCCCCCCCCCCCACTTCTCCTTTTTCCTTCACCCGCGCGAGACCCTTCCTCCTCCCTGCTCAGGACGCCGCCACCATTGCTACCGCCCTCCACATCCACGTCGACAGGTCACTCCGGCGAGTTTCAAGCCGCACCACCGTGCCCCCTAGACTCCCCTCCACCCCCAGTTGCTCTCCGAACACGAAGCCCGCCGGCGGTGCCCTAGCTTCGCCGGAACGCCGCCGCCTTCCCCTCGGCCGAAGAGCAACGCCGACGGCCACAAATCTGTGAAATTCCTCACGACGGTACAACGATTCTCCAATTCCTCTTGCCGGCTGTTAGCTCTCATCCTTGCGCAACCTTTTGACTTGAATCCGGCCACAGGTGACCGTCGTCGAAGAAGAACGCCGTGTGCCACCCCGTCGGCCGCCATTGTCGCCACCTCGACCTCCACGTCGCCGACCCTGTTACACTCTTCACCGTAGCCTCCATCCTCCGCAAACCAGTGCAGTGAGTCGAGGTGAAGCTCCACGACACCTTGGTTCTTGCCCTAGCCCTCTTCTCCGGTGAGGAGCTCACCGGAGCAGCCGCCTCTGCCGTGTCCCCTGTTCTGTGGCACTGTTCCATTGATTTTCCTAATTCCTTTAATTAGCCAGAGATTATTAGGTGTGTAACAAATCAGAGAAAAATGTAAAAATACCAAACCTAATTTTATTTGAATCCTTGAACATTGAACTAATTTTTTGTTAAAACAGTTTTTAGAAATTGTACAAAAATTTGCAGAATTAATTAGAACACTCTATTCTGTTTTTGAATTTTAAATTGAGTTTTAGAACAATGCTAGAGCCAACCTTTGATCCACCAGTACACCGTGGTACTACACACCCTCTGGAATTTTATGAAGATTTTAGGAACACGAAATGGCATCTAACTCTACTAAATAAATTCAATCTGCCTAGTTTAAATACCATTTTCTAAAGTACATTGTAAAAGTCATTTATAAGGTTAGACCCAAAAGCAAAGTTTTAGATCTGGTGCTCCGGAATGCTCACACAAAGTTTCATAATTTTATTCTAAGGTTTACTGGTGCTTTCTGATTTTACAAGATCTAAAAACAGGAATTTTGATGAATTTTTATAAAATATAGAAAATTCATCTAGGCCCCAACCAAAGCCCAAATGCTTATTCCATGGAGTACTACCAACTAAAAATAATCTTGAGGAAGAATTAAAATCTTCATTTTAACCCTAGTTTAATAGCCGAAGGAGTTAAATAATGTTTAACCGATGAATAGTGTCTAATTAACTTAACTAAAGTTGAAGTTGTTAAACATGCCAACTAAAAGTCACCTCATGGGAGTTGGATAGATTTCTTTAAACATCATTCATAGATTAAGAATTGAATTTAATCAACGACGTCGAGTAATTAGGGTTAACCCTAATTCTAGGCGTCGCCAATCTAAACCCTAGACTGACTATTGATAATAACAATAAGTTTCTTTTTCATTGAACTTATCATAATCCTAATGCATCATGTAGATTCTGACGCTCACGAGGTAGCTGCAGATCCGAGTTCCTCGACCCCCGCCGAAGAAGTCAACGTCAGCTCGGAAGAACCAGGCAAGCCCCGATGCACAACCGCTGTTTAAAATTTTGCTTTTACAACTCAGTGTGTCTTGTTTGTGCATTAAGTGCTAGGAGTTGATTGAAACCATAGTTGCATTTGTTTCCGCATAGGAAACCCTGACGGTAGCTTGTATAGACACCCTTAGTATGCTATGCTTAGCAGATAGTTGCCGGTAGAAGTCGAGCAGAGTGGACGCTGCTCGCGAGTAGTAGGATTTTGAATGAAACTATTCCATGAAATGTGCCACACGATTTGTCAATGAGTAAGAAAGATAAAAAATTGAGGGTCAGACTGGGTACAAGTAGGTCGGCGACTGGTCCGGGACCAGGGTGACCGTAGTCTGGTCTGATCCGTGTGGCACAGCTGGACAAGTATTGAATGTACTAATCGTATGCTGGGTGTTATGGGCCCCGGTAAACCTACGTAGCCTAGTGATTGTAACGTCGAACCTGCCCTACGGTGTCTGACTAGGAGGAGATCTGGGGTGGGCAGCGTGGGAACTCCACAGAAACCGTCTGGGACGTGTTGTCTAGTGGGACGCGGCGCTGCTAAGGCAGGCGTAGGAGGGAATTGACGTTGCAGGAGCTGGTGTGAACGGTTGCCACGTGCGAGTCTGGGACCCGCACGTGTCGTACGATTAGGTTAACCCTGCAGAGGTATAAAAATCGGTTCGAATCGCTGTCGCTCTCAGCTATGAGCTTACTTGAACTCTCTGTCACATTTTAGTAAATAGGTTGAGACACAAATGAGAAGAAACCATGATTATTGCTATTACTATTGTTACTTCTGTTATGTTTGCTTAGCTCAGTGCTAACTAAATTTCATTTTCTAATCACTTAATCTGATGCTAAAATTTGACAAGAGTAGTATAGGCTTGCGAGTCCTTTTGCAAGTAAACCCACCCGAGTCGGCCAGCATGTCTAGGAGTCGGCTGTAGTCAGCCACTTTTGTCGGGTAAGTCTTGCTGAGCTTCTTAGAAGCTCACGCGTTAGCGTTTTGTGGTTTTTCAGGCGCCGTCATGCAGGACCCAGCAGGTAGCTTCCATTGGGAGGAGGCTCTCCCCGAGTTCGGGAACCTCCAGTGGGAGTTGTGCGAGTCGCCGTAGTAAAATTGTTGAAGTGGCTAGTAGCATGATGCCCGTGGGCACGGCGCATGCTTTTGCTTAAGTCCGAGTGTCAGAGTTTGTAATCGTTCTAGTCTTCCGCTGTTTTTGTTTCAAAACTTTCGCTTACTCTGAATCAATGTAAGACCTAACTTTAAATTTATGAACCAATGATGTATTAAAGTCCTCTTTCCTTGTAAATCATTGCTGTTTATTCCTGCCTGTGTTGTATCGTGTGTACGCTCGCTTCGCCGAGCGTTGCCCAACAGGATCCTGGCTTAACGACTGACCGAATCCGTCCCGAGATGAGGTTCTCTGGGCGGGGTCGCGTTAGTCCCAAACCCTGCAATCGCAGCACCACGTCTCCTCTGGTTATCACCCGCGCGAATATGGATGACCTCGCCGAGAAGGCTAATCCTATCGAAGTAATCTATCCTTAAGAATTCGTAATGAAGTGCTAAGGGAATCATTAGGTAGTAATCTATCCTCTCGGCTAATCCTCTGACCTCTCCATGATTCCTAATCATAATAACATCATTAGGTAGTAATCTATCCTCAAGAATTCGTAATGGAGTGCTAAGGAACGAGCTGACCTCTATATTAAGTTGACGGGCGCGAGCTCTGGTGATTGGACCTTTATTTGTAGCAGCAGAAGAATTATTGTGTGTATCCATGGGTGTGATGTCCTCATCATCCTCCTCCTCTTGATGCGGAGTTGTACTCAACTCCAGATCATCCTCCTCTCTCAAGTATGGCGTCAAATCTGAAATGTTAAAAGAGGGACTAACCCCGAACTCGGGTGGCAACTCAAGCTTATATGCATTATTATTAATTTTCTCTAAAATTTTAAAAGGACCAGCAGCTCGAGCCATGAATTTAGACTTTCTCAAAACAGGGAACCTATCTTTTCTCAAGTGCAACCAAACAAAATCATCCGGTTCAAGTTTTAATTTCCTATCTTTGCTACTAGCAATCCTATATTTTTCATTCATTTTTTCAATGTTTTTCTTAGTTTGAGCATGCAACTTAACAAGAAAATCAGCACGCTCCTGAGCATCATTATTTACTCTCTCACTAGTAGGCAAAGGTAAAATATCAATAGGAGCATGAGGGTTGAAACCATATACTACCTGAAAAGGACTTACCTTTGTGGTGGAGTGTTCCGCTCGATTGTAAGTGAACTCCACATGGGGCAAACATTCTTCGCACATCTTCAAATTATTCTTCAGAATTGCTCGCAACATGGTGGATAAGGTGCGGTTCACTACCTCCGTTTGGCCATCAGTTTGTGGGTGACAGGTTGTAGAAAACAGAATCTTGGTACCTAGCTTATTCCACAAAGTGCGCCAAAAGTGACTCAAGAACTTAGCATCACGATCTGAAACAATAGTAGAAGGAACACCATGCAAACGAACTATCTCTTTGGAAAAGAGGTCAGGAATATGAATAGCATCATCGGTTTTATGACATGGAATAAAGTGTGCCATCTTAGAAAAACGATCCACGACAACAAAAACACTGTCCCTCCCCCTCTTAGTCCTAGGCAGTCCTAAAACAAAATTCATAGAAATATCTGCCCAAAAAATAGAAGGAACAGAAAGAGGCATGTATAAACCATGTGAATTCAAACGAGACTTAGCTTTTTGACAAGTAGTGCAGCGAGCAACAAACCTCTCGACGTCTCGTCTCATCTTTGGCCAAAAGAAGTGTGTGGCCAAAACATCCTCCGTCTTCTTAGCACCAAAATGTCCCGTCAACCCGCCTCCATGCGCCTCCTGCAACAACAAAAGACGAACGGATCCAACTGGAATGCATAGGCGGTTAGCTCTAAACAGAAACCCATTATTCAACACATATTTGTTCCATGAATGGCCCTCATTACAATGCAGCAACACATCTTTAAACTCATCATCCAAAACATATTGTTGTTTAATGGATTCAAGGCCAAAAATGCGACAATCAAGCTGGGACAGCATGGTATATCGTCTAGATAAAGCATCAGCAATAACATCATCCTTTCCTTTTTTGTGTTTGATGACATAAGGAAAAGATTCAATAAATTCTACCCACTTAGCATGTCTACGATTCAGATTTGTTTGACTACGAATATGCTTAAGTGACTCATGATCAGAATGGATAACAAATTCTTTAGACCATAAATAATGTTGCCACGATTGTAAAGAACGAACAAGAGCATACAATTCTTTATCATACGTGGAATAATTAAGAGTCGGACCATTTAACTTCTCACTAAAATATGCAACAGGTTTTCCTTCCTGCATCAAGACACCACCAATTCCAATTCCACTAGCATCACATTCAAGCTTAAAAGTCTTACCAAAATCTGAAAGTTGGAGCAACGGTGCGTGTGTAAGCTTGTCCTTCAAAAGAGAAAAGGACTCTTCCTGTGATGGCCCCCAATGGAAGACAACGCCCTTCTTTGTCAACTCAATCAGCGGTGTCGCGATGGTGCTGAATTCCTTGACAAAACGGCGATAAAATCCCGCTAGGCCAAGAAAACACCGCACGTGCGAAACCGTCGTGGGCGTAGGCCAGCTGTCAATCGCCTCCACCTTAGCCTTATCAACCTCAATGCCCTGTGAAGTCACAACATAGCCAAGAAAAGAGACTCGGTCGATGCAAAAGGTGCACTTGTCAAGGTTACCAAACAAATGTGCATCACGTAAAGCATAAAAAACAGCACGTAGATGATCCATATGTTCAGCCATAGACTTGCTATAAATCAAGATATCATCAAAGTAAACCACCACAAATTTACCAATGAATGAACGTAAACTTTATGCATTAATCTCATGAAAGTGCTAGGTGCATTAGTTAAACCAAAAGGCATGACTAACCACTCATACAAACCAAATTTAGTTTTAATACAGTTTTCCATTCATCACCGAGCTTCATTCTAATCTAGTGGTAACCACTACGCAAGTCAATTTTAGTGAAAACTATAGCACCACACAACTCATCAAGCATGTCGTCTAGCCTAGGAATAGGATGACGATACCGTATAGTAATGTTGTTTATGGCTCTACAATCTATACACATACGCCATGAACCATCTTTCTTAGGAACCAAAAGAATAGGAACAGCACAAGGACTAAGACTCTCACGTACGTACCCGCGGTCCAAAAGATCTTGGACATGTCGTTGAATTTTCTTAGTCTCCTCAGGGTTGGTTCGGTACGCCGCACGGTTAGGCAAGCTCGCATCAGGAATCAGATCAATCTGATGCTCAATCCCACGAATGGGTGGCAGTCCTGGCGGTATCTCATCAGGAAAAACATCTCGAAACTCCTGCAAAAAGGTTAGTAACCACAGGTGGCAATGTGCAAGGCAAATTATTAATAGAAAATAAAGCATCCTTGCACAAAAGCATAGCATACAGCAGTACCATCATAAATTTCAGCAAGGTCAGTTTTTGTAGCAAGCATTACAGGAGCTTTCAAAGGTATATCTTGCTGAATTTCAGATTTAGCATGAGATTGTTGTTTAGCATTAGCAGCCCTCTCCCTATCAGATTCATTGATTGTAGCAGGTGTCATAGGTAACAAAGTAATTTTCTTCCTTTTATGCATAAAAGTGTATTTCTTACTACGACCATGGTGCAAAGTATCATTATCATGTTCCCAAGAACGACCTAATAAAAGAGAGCATGCTTGCATAGGAACAACATCACAATTTACAGAATCAACATAAGCACCAAGGGAAAAAGGAACGCGACAAGATTGTGTTACCTTAGCTTTTTTCCGAGTCATTCAACGACTGAATATGGTATGGATGTGGATGTGGTCGTGTTGTCAAGCCAAGCTTCTTGATTAGATCTGAGCTCACCAAGTTGTTGCAGCTGCCCCCATCAATAATCACCCGTGCTCGCCTATTCTTGATCACGAACTCAATCTGAAACAAGTTATGGCATTGGAGCTGGTCGGGTTGAGTTACTTTAGTACTAAGGACCCGCTGGACAACGATGGCTCGGAAGGTAGTGTCGGCGCTGTCGAGGACTAAGGAGTCCGCAACAGCAGCAACATCATCATCATCATTGTCATCTTCTATGTCGGAGGTGCTCGCATAACCTCCATCTTCAGTGGCAATGTAGGCTCGTTTGCTTGGGCAGTCACGCTGCACGTGCCCAAGTCCAAGGCAGCGATGACACTGAATGTCAGTCGTGCGACCAGTGGATGTAGTGGATGGTTGATTCTTCACTGGACCCTGCACAGAGGATTTAGAAAAATCTGCAGGGCGTGACGAGGGAGGCGTTGCTGTGGGGGACGGTCGCTTGCTGGCTGGTACAGGAGGTGGACGAAAGCTTGATGAGGACCGTGTTGCTCTCGTAGATGTAGACGTACCAGGCGTGAAGGAGCGACTGGTTCTTGTCTTTGCTGCTTCCTGTCTTCCCTGCAATTCCTTCTCTGCAAGCATAGCTATGTGGAACAACTCGTTGACATTGTTAAAGGTTTTATAATCAACAATATCCTAAATTTCACGCCTCAATCCCCCGTAAAAACGGCAAATTTTATCCTCATTATCCTCAACTACCCCATAACGCATCATGCCCTTCTGTAACTCAGCATAATAATCCTGGACGGAATTACTACCTTGCTCTAAACGCTGCAGTTTGAGACGCATATCTCGCTGAAAAGAAGGAGGAACAAAACGATCACGCATAGCTGTTTTTAAAGCATCCCAAGTGGCAGGTAAACGTTCGACAGCAGCTAAACCAGTCCACCAAATAATAGCAAAGTCCTTAAACTCACTAGTAGCTTGTCGAACCCTATGTTGTTCAGAAACTAGATGGGAACTAAATTTCTGCTCTACCGTCATCTCCCAATCAAGATATTTTTCAGCATCAAATAAACCAGAGAATGGCGGTATGGAAAATTTAACCTTAGCAAATGGATCATCATGAGGGCGAGCATGTTGATTGTTGTTGTTACCTCCCATGCCGGGCGTAGTCGACGTCGAAGGCGAGCGCCCTGAGTTGCACGCTTGTCAATGTTGCCATCGATATCATAGATAGTGTCATCGACGTCGTCGTCGTCGTTGTGGTTGCCGGCAGGTGGACGCCGCTCCAACACATCAAGTCGCGTAGCGATGGCGGCCAATTGAGTGGTAAGGCCGTCAAGAACAGGGCCTAAGTTCTTCGTCACAGCATCAGTGATCTTCTCATCGATGCCCTCCAATGCCTTGTCAATTGCTCCCTTCATCTGGTCTTGGCTGACACACTCGTTGAATCCCGTTGGGCTCGCCGATTTGTCACCTGCTGACATGATGAAAGAAAAACAAAACACAGAAGAAATAGACAAAGGTTATCCCTACCAACTACTGTGTTAGGATTGTGGTACTCTCAGACTGTAACAGGAAGTTTCAAACCAAGTTCTTGCAAAGATCTAAGTGAACACAAAGCAAGATACCTGGGAGAAGTGATCCGGCGATTACAGGGTGAAGAATCTGTGCCTGTTCAGAAGGGTTATGTGGAGCTTGGAAGGCCAATATATATGTGAGTGGAACACAGATCAAAAATAGATAGTAATACTGAATAAGTGTCTAAAGTATTGGTTCTAATTGCTAGCCAAATGTGTCCTATAACAGTTATGATACGTGGACAAAGATGATGTATAGGAAAAACAGCAACAAAGATCAATAGGCAAAAGAAACTCAATGCAGCCCAAGCACTTGCCAAATATAGTATGTCACCCAATTCTATGCTCCGTCGCTAATGCTTTTGCTGTCACCATTAGAACTCTCTCTACTAGTACTTGATATTTTTTGCAAAAACTTGAAATTTTTGACACCAAAATATTTTTATTTTTTTCTTTTATTTTTTGATATTTTTTTAGCAAGCAGAGCATAGAAATAGAAACCACACAAATTGCAAATCAACTGGATCAAATATGTGGTCTATGGAAATTTCCGAAGCTGCTGAAAGTTGGGGCAGAACGTTCGGCCTCCGATATGTGTACCGTCCGGGGTGAATTTCGGGATTCTAAAAGCAGCAAACCCAGCAAAGCTGGGTGAAATCAAATGCGAAATTTTGTGCCGATCGTTTTGCATATAAAGTTTGCCTGATTTCGATTTCGTATGCAAAAGTTATGGCCGTTTTATGAAAGGGTGTCCGAATCAGCATGCGTATTACGGCAGACAATGAATCGTGTCGCGGGAAAACAAGAAATTCGATGGCGGAAGCTGTGTAAAAAGTGGAAACTAATGGTGGGTGGTCGAAATAAATAACAGATGTGATGTAACAAACTAAATTCAGGGTGGGATCAGGGTGAGGAAAAAAAATTGACGGCTAGGGTTTCACACAAGATGGCGGAAGCAAAACAAACCGTAACAAGACACGATCTAAACCAGCAACAAAACGTAACTAAGGACACGAACTCAACACTATGGACTCTGAAATTGAAATATGCAATGGCTAAATATGGTTTTGGATAGGATGTAACCTAAAACTACGATTCTGTTTTTGACTTTTTTTATGGACTATAGGATGAAACAAAACAAGGAATTAGGATAAACAAAGGCGAACCTGAAGGAACACCTGAAGCTCTGATATCACTTGATGGGGACGGGGTCCCGATCTTCCTACAGGTTCTGATAATCAATGAAGCACTGATACCACTTGATGGGGACGGAGGTCTCGATCTTCCTACAGGTTCTGATAATCAACGATTTGGGCGGAGTTGCGACACAAATCGATCCGGCTTCCGAACGGCATGTCCTGAACCCTGCAATCGCAGCACCACGTCTCCTCTGGTTATCACCCGCGTGAACACGGATGACCTCGCCGAGAAGGCTAATCCTTGCCTGTGAATTGAAGAACACAAGCAAGAACGAAGTGGAAAGCAACCAAATTTGCAGATATAGATTAAACTCACAAGTTGGGGTCTCACAAACCGATAAAACGGCGAATCTATGTATACAGAAATAATCTAAGCAAAACCCAACCCTAATGGAGGGGGTGACGGCTGAATATAAAGGACTTGGGGACGTGCAAGTCCCCCTGGACGAAACCCTAATGGACTCTAACTCGATACAAGGCCATCCGGCCCAAAATCGGTGTCGCAGCACCATGACAGATTCTGGATGGCTCACTGTTTTGGCGATTCCCGTCGACTCCGAAGGAATTTTGAATAGGACCGGCCCCGTTGGAAAGATGGTCTCGTCCTCTTTACGTGAAGTGGTAGATCGCCTAAAGCGGAGTCCGTATGCAACCTGGGCGTCCATTTTAGTGGAGACTGCTCCTGGACTCTGAATTGGATTCGAAGTCGACGTGGGCTGGGCCTCCGACTTGGCTTGGACGTCCTTGGCTGACTCCAACCTGGTCTTCCATTGTTCCTCTGACCTCTCCATGATTCCTAATCATAATAACATTATTAGGTAGTAATCTATCCTCAAGAATTCGTAATGGAGTGCTAAGGAACGAGCTGACCTCTATATTAAGTTGACGGGCGCGAGCTCTGGTGATTGGACCTTCATTTGTAGCAGCGGGAGAATTATTGTGTGTATCCATGGGTGTGATGTCCTTATCAATTCCGCCGAGCAGTAGCAACACCACCACACCGAAGACGTCATCCGCCGTGGACAGGCCCAACTTACGTACGGCCATGACCTGCTCCACGGAACCGGACCTCCCCACATCACAGTACAAAAGGAGAATGAGACCGAAGACGAAGGACAGATCTCTTCGACAAGTTTACACGCCTGCGACGCTCACTAGCTCACGCCAGCCTAAGAATACTCACCCCTTCTCCTCCTCTTGTAACCCCCATTGTAAACCTTGTCGCGAGTAACACGAGCAGCTCGAAAACTGGACGTAGGACATCGTTGCCTGAACCAGTATAAACCTTGTGTCCTCTCGCGAACCATCGAGACCTCAAAACGCACCCCCCACGATAAATTCACTAGTCGACGGTAACAAACCTCGACAAATCTGATGAGGATTGGAGTTAGGGAGGCAAAATAGATATGGACTAATAAAATGGGCTCATGGATTCTATCATGCTATGATTATTTTTTTTTTTGGTTCATGTCTGATTCTAGTTACTTGACTAGCCTGCTCAATTTTGGTCGTTTTTTTTTTTTGGATCTTTGTGCTCAATCCTTTGGATCGATTCATAAGGTTGTTGTTAAGGGTATGTTTTTTCTTGATACGATTTAGTCGTATTTCATGAGTACCACTAAGGTTGTGCCTTGTTATTTATAGACCTCCATTTACTCATTTTTTCATGTCAATATCACATTTGTTGCATTATTTGTCACCTTAATAAAAAAAATATGTGGAAACTTCCTAAAAAGGTTCTGCGTTTTGATAGTAGCACATAAGCATTTCTAGTAATAACTACTAGGTATTTACTCATGCACAGAGAATTCTTAGGGCAAGATTTAATATTACTTCTATAATAATTATAAGTGTATATATGTGTCTTCCTTTTGCTGAGCTTTCTGCACTGAATAGCCTAGGGTTTCACCAAATTCTTAAAGTTTATATGTATTTTTTCTTCTCTGTCTGAATAGCCAATTCTATTTTTCTCTGTTTGTGTGACATCCCAGGTGTCACCAGGGCAAAAGTCGACAACTGTAAACCCTAATCCATAATTTCACTCACTTTAAAGCAGATTCAATCTTAGAAATAAAAAAATGAACATTGTTTAAAATGCTTTAAAGGGACATTATGAAAAGTTTGACGAACAACAGAACACTATATCAGAGTCCGGGAAAAATCTCAATCAGCAGTGTCAAAATCTCGTTAACAGGAAGAAACCCAAACCCTAACTCTTGACCATCATAATTTCCACAAAACCCTAGCCATATTTTTACATAACAATTAAGTACACTTCAAAATAGAATTTTGGGAAATTATTCAAGATTTTTGGAAGGGATTTAGACCTCTTAAAAATTCACAAAAGCTATAATCAACCTAGAAATTCAAGAATTTTTAGAAGCCAATTCATGACTTGAACCTTAAACGAAAAGTGTTCCCAATAAATTCCTGAGCCTGTACAAAAATTCTCAAAAATTTTCGAGCTAGGGAAGTAGACCAATTCATTGAATTTCCTTCCAGCCTTAATGAAAAAGAAGAAAAATAAATAAATAAATAAATAAGTTTTGTCGGGCGGGCTACAGTGCCCCGCCCGCCCGACAAAACGGCGCGGCAGGGCACCGCTGCCCCGCCCGACACGGGCCCTGTGGGCATGTCGCCGCTGCAATTGCCGCGTCGGCCCCTACCTCCTCACCCCCCTCGCTCTCTCTCTCTCTCTCCCTCTAGCTCTCTCCCACTCTCTTTTCCTCTGCCCGAGCGCGCCGCCCCTCCTCACTGTGCGCCGCCCGACAACCGTGCGCCGCCGCTCCACTGCATCGGCCACTCCCCTACTCCCCTACTCCCCTCCCCAGCTCTCCTTTAAAACGGGCACGCCGTCACCCTTTCTCCCCCCTCCATTCTTCTCCCGCTCTCCACGCGCGCGAGATCCTCCTGCCCCGGCCGCCGCCGACGCCATAGCCGCCCCTCTCGGTGAAAACTCACTCCCGGCCGTTCCCCAATCAAATTCCTTCACCAAATCACTTCCTTCCACTCCCGTGAAGCTCACCAAACTCCCCAATCCTCCAATTTCGAGCTCGGCCGTTGGAATTTTGACTTCACCGCCGCCACCGCCGCCCCCCACGGTGAGACCCCCTCTCCCGGCCAAGACCTTGATCAATATCATGTTGCCGAGCTTCGTCGTGTCGTGTAGATCGTGAAAAGCCAAGGTTCAACGGCCAGCGACCACCCCATCGTTGGGAATTGGTCGCTGGAGCTCGCCGGAGACAGTCCCCTGTTTTTCTTTTTCTTTTTATTTTCCAGATTATTGCTCTGTCTTCTAAAATCTCTAGAAATTCACAGGAAGATCCAAAAATGCCAAACTAACATTTTTTAGAACCCTGGTAAAAGGGACTAATTTTCTGTTAAAGCACTTTTCAACAAATGACCAAGCATTTGCAGAATTAATTAGAAACACTTCTTTCTATTTCTGAATTTTAAATTGCATTATAGAGCAGTGCTAGGGCTACCCTTTGATCCACAAGTACACCATGGTACTACACACCCTCTGGAATTTTATGAAGATTTTAGGAACAAGAAATGGCATCTAACCCTTTTAAAATACTTCAATCTGCCTAGTTTAAGTATCATTTTCTAAAGTACATTGTAAAAGTCATTTATAAGGTTAGACCCAAGAGCAAAGTTTTAGATCTGGTGCTCAGAAATGCTCACATAAAATTTCATAATTTTATTCTAAGGTTTACTAGAGCTTTATGATTTTATAATTTTTAAAAACAGGAACTTTGATGAATTTTTATAAAATATAGAAAATTCATCTAGGCCCCACCCAAAGCCCAAAATGCTTATTCCAGGGAGTGCTACCAACTAAAAATAATCTTAAGGAAGAATTAAAATTTTCATTTTAACCCTAGTGTAATAGCCGAAGGAATTAAAGATTATTAACCGATGAAGAGTATCAAATTAACTTAACTAGAGTTGAAGTTGTTGAACATGCCAACTAAAAGTCACCTCGGGTTAACCCTGATTCTAGGCGTCGCCATTCTAAACCCTAGACTGACTATTGATAATAATAATAAGTTTCTTTTTCATTGAACTTATCATAATCCTACTGCATCATGTAGATTCTGACGCTCACGAGGTAGCTGCCGATCCGAGTTCCTCGTCCCCCGCCGAAGAAGTCATCAGCAGCTCAGAGGAACCAGGCAAGCCCCGGTGCACAACCGTTGTTTAAAGTTTTTTCTTTATAACTAAGTGTGTCTTGTTTGTGCATTAAGTGCTAGGAGTTGATTGAAACCATAGTTGCATTTGTTTCCCATAGGAAACCCTGACGGTAGCTTGTATAGATACCCTTAGTATGCTATGCTTAGCAGATAGTTGCCGGTAGAAGTCGAGCAGAGTGGACGCTGCTCGCGAGTAGTAGGATATTGAATGAAACTATTTCATGAGATGTGCCACACGATTGTCAATGAGTAAGAAAGATAAAAGATTGAGGGTCAGACTGGGTACCAGTAGGTCGGCGACTGGTCCGGGACCAGGGCGACCGTAGTCTGGTCTGATCCGTGTGGCACAGCTGGGCAAGTATTGAATGTATTAATCGTATGCTGGGTGTTATGGGCCCCGGTAAACCTACGTAGCCTAGTGATTGCAATGTCGAACCTGCCCTACGGTGTCTGACTAGGAGGAGATCTGGGGTGGGCAGCGTGGGAACTCCACAGAAACCGTCTGGGACGTGTTGTCTGGTGGGACGCGGCGCTGCCAAGGCAGGCGTAGGAGGGAATTGACGTTGCAGGAGCTGGTGTGAACGGTTGCCACGTGCGAGTTTGGGACCCGCACGTGTCGTACGATTAGGTTAACCCTGCAGAGGTATAAAAATCAGTTCGAATCGCTGTCGCTCTCAGCCATGAGCTTACTTGAACTCTCTGTCACATTTTAGCAAATAGGTTGAGACACGATGAGAATGAATTATGATTATCACTAATGCTGTTGTTACTTCTGTTATGTTTGCTTAGTTCGGTACTAACTAAATTTATTTTCTAAGCACTTAATCTGATGCTAAAATTTGATCAAGAATAGTATAGGCTCGCGAGTCCTTTTGCAAGTAAACCTACCCCCGTCAGCCAGCATGTCTAAGAGTCGGCTGTAGTCAGCCACGTTGACGGGTAAGTCTTGCTGAGCTTCTTAGAAGCTCACACGTTAGCGTTTTGTGGTTTTCAGGCGCCGTCATGCAAGACCCAGCAGGTAGCTTCCATTTGGAGGAGCCTCTCCCCGAGCTCGGGAACCTCTAGTGGGAGTTGTGCGAGTCGCCGCAGTGAATTGTTGAAGTGGCTAGTAGCATGACGCCCGTGGGCACGGCGCGTGCTTTTGCTTAAGTCTGAGTGTCGGAGTCTGTAATCGTTCTAGTCTTCCGCTGTTATCGTTTTCAAAATTTTTGCGTACTCTGAAACAATGTAATATTCAATTTCAAAATTATGAACCAATGATGTATTAAGTGCTCTCTTCTTGTAAATTGTTGCTATTTATCCCTGCCTGTGTTGTATCGTGTGTACGCTCGCTTCGCCGAGCGTTGCCCAACAGGATCTTGGCTTAACGACTGACCGGATCCGTCCCGAGACGAGGTTTTCTGGGCGGGTCGCGTCAGCTTTGGTATCAGAGCCGTGTTGGGAAACGATACAACATTTAAGGCATATTTTCGAAAATTACGTGCGAGTGAGGTACGAGTCCTATTAGTTAATAGGTTATCAGGTGGCAAGCTAACCTAGTGTAGGAGCTAACAAAACCCAGTTTAGATTTACCTTTCTGTAACGACGCACCTACGCTCAGGTAAGCAAGGTAAGGTACGCCGCTCGACTGCGGCGAAAGGTCAAGAAATCCCTGTTGCATCCGCAACAGTAGCGTTCTATACCATGATGGTATGGAAGGAGGTATTATGTTCGCTGTAACATAGTACGCCCCCTTGCCGTTTAAAGAGAGAAGCGGCCCTCTACCGTACGAGGTGTGGGTTACGGACCTGTTGCGAATGCAAACCTTCGCAACAGTGGAGTCTTGTGTCTTTGGCACACAAGAGATGAGTTTGTTCCTCACGACTTCGGTTTTGCAGAACACTCTCATACCTCCGCTGCCTGAGGTAAAGTGCAGTCTGTCGCCGCGCAGGGAAGGTGGGACACGTGATCCCCGTACGTGACCTACTCGGGGCGACCCATATGGCAATGATATGGGTTGTTGTTTTTACTTTTGAGATATATTTATATTGCACTGCCTGTGATGTCATTTTCTGCAGGTACGCTAACCACGATATCGTAAGAAAACGTGTAGTAATGGCTAACTTGAGTGCGATTCTGCCACCGCCTACGCGTATTCTTTTTACTTTGTGAGGACGTATAGGCCGATGTAGGATTGCATTGTATGAAGAAATGTTAAAATCCTTCAAACTTATACTAAAACCATCCAGGAGCAAAAATTCCATCAATAATGGCTGTAACACCAACAAAAAATAAGAAGTCAACCTGGATACCTTCCTCCCTTAGTGATTGCGTGGCATCAACCGAGTTGGAGCAAAACCCTTGCACACCATTGAGCCTGCTTCAACACCTTCCTCGATGAGAAGATTGTCTCCTTGACAGGTCAACTTAGATGGTAAAGCACCTTGGATAAACCGGCTGTCGCTAGTTAGCATCCCTAGTGACCGATTTGGATCACCTTTTTACGCAGGGATGAAAAATATTTTCGTATCGGAAGATTTAGCATGCTTTGAACTATGTGTCAACATGTGGCTTCTGATTGATAAAATATTATTCATCTCTGTGTTGCAGATGGACGACAACACGATCGAGCATGGGATCGCGGAGATAGGCATTGAGGACTCCACCCCTACCTACGTCACCAAGAAGTCCGGACGCAGAGGATTCGTGGAGATACTCGAGCAGACCTTGCAGTCACTGGGATATGCGGAGACTCCTTGGTTTCAGACCCGCGAGTATCGGCAGTATGACCTACCGCGCTGCTCGGCCACCGTTACATTACCCATGCACCCTTAGCATGCCAACGGAGAGGTTTATACCACCACCACATTCGGTTCAGATAAGACGGAAGCCATCGAGTCAGCCGCTCATCAGGCTTTATTGAGGGTTAGCGAGCGACACCTCGAGGACCTGGCAGACAAACCAGCAGCGATGTTTCCGATACGGGACCAGGTCGACCGTACCTGGCACCGTAATGTCAAGAATGCTCAGAAGAGGATTTTCAGGGGAGAAATGGACCATGTCACTCCCTTGTTCATGTGGAGCCTAGCGCTACTCAACTTGCATGAAGACACTGTTCTCACAGCTCAGATGGATCGTCAGGCCTTGCGACAGGCTCAGGTAGAGATAGCCCAACTCAAGGAGAAGGTCCAGGACTTAGAGAGCAGAAACAATGCACTGCGTACTCGCTGCAACGCGCGCACTACACGTATCTCTGAGTTGGAGGCGGTCTCCGAGATTAAGACTGCCCAGATCCATGCTAGAGAGAATGATTGCAACATCATGTTGCAACACATTCACCAGCTGGAGATACTCAGGGATCACGCGGTTCAGATGGCGGAGAACCTTCGCCGAGCGTTGCCCAACAGGATCTTGGCTTAATGACTGACCGAGATCCGTCCCGAGACGAGGTTTTCTGGGCGGGTCGCGTCAGTTTGTATATGAATTCTTACACTATCAATAGCATCATATAACAGAATAACTCTTATAGCAAGTTGAGCAAAGAGACTACAGGCTAGCATGACACTATTTATAATACTACTTTTACAACAACAACAACCAAGCCTTTTAGTCCTAAACAAGTTGGATAGGCTAGAGATGAAATCTAAGAGATCCAACACGAATAAATCTCAAAGTACATCAGATGAAACAAACGATGAAAGACAACACAAAACCAACCAACCAAAAGGCAACTCACCCAAGGGAAAAAAGGGGTACACGCAACGTCAAATATCAACACAAGAGGGATGAAAGATTAAAAAAGGAGAAAAGGGTAACAAGCAAATCAAGGTTCTGGCACATGTATCGTCAGTTTCCACATATTTCTATCTAAGACTAACTCCTTAGCGATATTCCAATCCCTTAAGTCCCTCTTAATGGACTCCTCCGATGTCAAGTTTGGTCTTCCTCTAACATGCTTTACGTTGTCAGGGTGTCTTATTAACCCCCTACGAACTGGTGCTTCTCGCGGCCTTGGTGTTGCACTAGCTTCTCATCCACTGGTGCCACTCCTAGTCTTTCTCTAATGTCATCATTCCTAACACAATCTCTTCTTATGTGGCGACATATCCAACATAGCATACGCATCTCTGCTACGTTTAATTTTGGACATATTTTCTTTTAGTTGACCAACACTCTGCTCCATATAACATGGCTGGTCGAATTGCGGTCCTATAGCATTTGCCTTTTAGCTTTTGTAGCACACTAGTGTCGCATAGGACACCGGAGGCTTCATGCCGCTTCAGCCACCTGGCTTTAATTCTATGATTGATGTCTTCATCAATATCTCCATCTCATAGACCCTAAGTATCGGAAGGTGTCCTTCTTTAGTACTACCAGACCGTAAAGTGTCAGTACTGGAAACCGGACCTTTGCCGAGTGTAAGATCACGGGCACTCGACACAGAGTCTATTTGCCGACCGCCACACTAAAAACACTCGGCAAAACAGTAACACTCGGCAAAGGCGTCTTTGCCGAGTGTTTTTACAGGCACACTCTGATGACGACATCGCACCCATGGTTACACACAATCCTTCTCCCGCTACGACAAATGAAGGACCAATCACTAGAGCTTGAGCACGACAATTGAATCTAGTGGTGAGCTCGTTCTTAAGTACGAGTTTATATGTTACTATGGAGAATAGATTGCTACCTAATGATTATATTATGATTAGGAATTATGGAGAGGTTAAGGAAGGCCCTGGAGACCAACTTCAAGTCAGACAAGGACGTCCAAGGCAAGTAGGAGATCCAACTCATGTCGACTTCGAATCCAACTCGGAGTCTAGGAGCAGTACGTACTAAAACGGGTGCCCAGGTCGCATATGGACTCTGTTTTAGGCGATCTACCACTTCATGGAAAGAGGACGAGATTATCTTTCCAATAGAACAAGTCTCACGTCCAAATTCCTCCAGAGTCCATGGGAATCATTGAAACATTGGACAGTCCAGAATCTGTCAGGGTGCTGCGACACCGACTTTGGGCCGGTTGGCCTTGTACCGAGTTAGAGTCCGTTAGGGTTCTGTCCAGGGGACTTGCACGTCCCCAATTCCTTATAACCAGCCATTACCCCACCATTAGGTTTCAGGTTTTGCTTAGATTATTTCTGTTAAAAACAGTGTCGCCGTTTCATCGGTTTGTAAGACCCTAACTTTTGTGAGTTTAATCTTCATCTGTAATTTGGTTGCTTTCTACTTCGTTCTTGCTTGTGTTCTTCGATTCGCAGGCAAAGACTAGCCTTCTCAGCGAGGTCATCCGTGTTCACGCGGGTGATAACCAGAGGAGACGTGGTGCTACAATTCGGGGTTCGGAACGTGCCGTTCGGAAGTCGGATCGATTTGTGTCGCGACTCTGCCCAAATCGTTGTTTATCAGAACATGTAGGAAGATCGAGACCCCGTTCCCCTCAGTGGTATCAGAGTTTCAGGTGTTTCTCAGGTTCGTCATTGTTTACCCTAGTTCCTTGTTTTTGTTTCATCCTATAATCTATAAAAAAGCCAATAACAGAATTGTAGTTTTAAGTTACATCTTGTCCAAAACCGTGTTTAGCCTCTGCACATTTCAATTTCAGAGTCCGTAGTATTGAGTTTGTGTCCTTAATCGAGTCTTGTTGCTGGTTTAGATCACGTCTCGTTATAGTTTGTTTTGCTTCCGCCGCCTTGTGTCAAACCCTAGCCGTCAATTTTTTTTCCCCACCCAGATCCCACCCCTTCGTTTGTTGTGTCTGATCTGTTATTCATTAGATTCACACGGGTTGATCATACATCACTACTTTTCACCTTATCCAGAGCTTCCGCCATAAAATTCCACCTTTCTTTGTTCCTTCCGCTACCCTAGTTTGTTTCAACACCAGAAAAGCAAAACGCCTGACATAGAGTTCAGTTCTGCCATTATACCGTTTTGATCAAAAAATTTGTGTGGTTATTTTTCACATGCTTTGAGTTGATAAAAAGAAATAATACAAAAAAAAGACAGAAGTATTGTGATTACTTCTAGTGTTAAAACAAAGAAAAAGGAAAAAAAAAATTGATAAACTTTTGTTGGAACAATCGGTGCTGTTTTATGCTTGTCCTGAATTCAATTTTACTTGACTATTGATCTTTGTTGCTGTTTCCCTACACATGTTCTTTGACCACTTATCATAACTGTCATAGGACGCTTTAGACCAGCAACAAGGACCAATACTTTGGACATTTATTCAATATTACAATCTGGTTTTGATTTGTGTTCCACTTACATCTATATTAGCCTTCCAAGATCCACTTAAACCTTCTAAACAGGCATGGATTCTTAACCCTGTAATCGCCGGATCACTTCTCCAAGGTATATTTGCTTTGTGTTCACTTAGATCTTTGCAAGAACTTGGTTTGAAACTTCGTGTTGCAGTCTGAGAGTACCACAATCCTAACACAGTAGTTGATAGGGATAATCTTTTACCACCTTCCTCTGTGTTTCTTGTTTCTTTCATTATGTCGGGCACCGATGAATCTAGGACGCCGGCAGACTTCAACGAGTGCGTCAGCCAAGATCAATTGCAGGAAGCAATTGCCAAGGCGCTTGAAGGCATTGATGACAAGATTACTGAGACTGTGACAAAGACCCTCAACGACCTGCACATAGGAACAACTCTCAAAGGCATCACCACTCAGCTGGCCGCAATTTCAACGCGGCTTGACAATTTGGAAAGGCGTCCACCTCCAGGGAACAACGACGACGACGAGGACACCGTCTACGATGACGATGACCGGGACGCACACCTTCGACATCGCCTACGCAGAAACCGGCAAGGTATGGGAGGTAACAACCAGCATCGACCTCAGGACGATCCCTTTGCTAAGGTGAAATTTTCCATACCCTCCTTTTCTGGTTCATATAATGCTGATATATATCTAGATTGGGAGACGACGGTTCAACAAAAATTTGAGGCTCACCCAGTCCCTGAACAACATAGAGTTAGGCAACATAGAGTTAGCGAATTTAAGGACTTTGCTATTATTTGGTGGACTGGTTTAGCTACTGTACGATAGTTGCCTGCTACTTGGGATGAGTTAAAAACTGCTATGCGCGATCGCTTTGTGCCTCCTTCTTTTCAGCAAGACATGCGTCTCAAACTGCAGTGCTTAGAGCAAGGTAGCAATTCGGTCCAGGATTATTATGCTGAGCTGCAGAAGAGCATGATGCGTTCTGGTGTAGTTGAGGATAATGAGGATATGATCTGTTGTTTCTATGGGGGGTTGAGACGTGAAATTCAGGACATTGTTGATTATAAGACATTTAACACTGTCAACCAGTTGTTCCACCTTGCTATGCTTGCGGAAAAAGGAATTGCAGGGACGCCAGGAAGCTGCGAGAATGTCAAGAACCGGAGCACCGTGTTCTTCTTCCAGTTTTTGTCCACCCTCTATAACCAGTAAGCGAGAGACCTTCCACTGCAGCACCGCCTCCCTCGACACATCCTGCGGAGTCTTCTAAATCTTCTGTGTAGGGATCAGCGAAGACTTTTCCTTCCACTACATCCACGGGGCGCACCTCTGGCATCCAGTGCCATCGCTGTCTTGGACTTGGGCACGTGCAACGTGACTGCCCAAGCAAGCGTGCCTACATCGCCACTAATGACGGAGGTTATGAGAGTACATCCGACATTGAAGATGCGGAGGAAGACGCTCCGCAATCTCCGGACAGCATTGTTCTCAGCAACCACGACGCCTTCGTGTACCGCTCCATCGTTGTTCAGCGCGTCCTCAATGCGTAGGTAAGCGAATAGGATCAGATCCAATGCCATAACTTGTTTTAGATTGAGTTTATGATCAAGAATCGGCGAGCAAGTGTGATCATTGACGGGGGCAGCTGCAACAACTTGGTGAGTTCTGATTTGGTCAAGAAGCTCGACTTGGCCACGCGACCACATCCACATCCATACCATATTCAGTGGTTGAATGACTCTGGAAAAGCTAAGGTAACACAATCGTGTCGCGTTTCTTTTTTCCTTGGTACTTATAGTGATTCTGTGGATTGTGATGTCGTTCCTATGCAAGCATGCTCTCTTTTCTTGGGTTGTCCTTGGCAATATGATAATGATGCTTTGCACCATGGTCGGAGTAATAAGTACACATTCATACATAACGGGAAGGAAATTACTTTGTTACCCGCGACACCTGCTCAAATTATTGAATCTGATAGGGAGTGGGTTGCTAATGCTAAACAACCACCTCATGCTAAACCTGAAATTCAACAAGATATCACTTTGAAATCCCCTGTCATGCTTGCTACAAAATCTGACCTTGCTGAAATTTCTCATGGTACTTCTCTATGCTATGTTCTAGTGTGTAAGGATGCCTTATTTTCAATGGATAATTTGCCTTGTACATTGCCACCTACAGTTGCTAACCTTTCGCAGGAGTTTCACGATGTTTTCCCTAACGAGATCCTTCTAGGACTGCCACCCATTCGAGGGATTGAGCACCAGATTGACCTGATTACTGGTGCAAGTTTACCGAACCGTGTGGCGTACCGAACCAACCCTGAGGAGACTAAGGAAATTCAGCGCCAAGACCAAGATCTTTTAGACCGCGGGTATGTATGTGAGAGTCTTAGTCCTTGTGCTATTTCTGTTCTTTTGGTTTCGAAAAAAGATGGTTCGTGGTGCATGTGTGTAGATTATAGAGCCATAAACAACATTACTATATGATATCATCATCCTATTCCTATGCTAGACGACATGCTTGATGAGTTGTGTGGTGCTACTGTATTCACTCAAATTGACTTGCGTAGTGGTTACCACCAAATTAGGATAAAACTTGGTGATGAATGAAAAACTATTTCTAAAACTAAGTTCGAATTGTATGAGTGGTTAGTCATGCCTTTTGGTTTAACTAATGCACCTAGCAGTTTTATCAGATTAATGAATGAAGTTTTACGTCTATTCATAGGTAAATTTGTGGTGGTTTACTTTGATGATATCTTGATTTATAGCAAGTCTATAGCTGAACATAGGGCTCATTTACGTGCTGTTTTTTCTGCTTTACGTGATGCATGTTTGTTTGGTAACCTCGATAAGTGTACCTTTTGCACCGATCGAGTCTCTTTCCTTGGCTATGTTGTGACTCCACAGGGCACCAAGGTTTATAAGACTAAGGTGGAGACAATTCAGAGTTGGTCTACACCCACGACGGTTACGCAGGGTGTTGTTTTCCATTGGGGGCCATACTTTGAAGAAGATGATGAGCTGGAGTTGAGGACAACTCCGCTTCAAGAGGGGGAGGATGATGAGGACACCGCACCTATGGTTACACACAATCCTTCTCCCGCTACGACAAATGAAGGACCAATCACTAGAGCTCGGACACGACAATTGAATCTAGTGGTGAGCTCGTTCTTAAGTACGAGTTTATATGTTACTATAGAGAATAGATTGCTACCTAATGATTGTATTATGATTAGGAATCATGGAGAGGTCAAGGAAGGCCCTGGAGACCAACTTCAAGTCGGACAAGGACGTCCAAGCCAAGTAGGAGATCCAACTCACGTCGACTTCGAATCCAACTCGGAATCCAGGAGCAGTCCATACTAAAATGGGTGCCCAGGTCGCATACGGACTTCGTTTTAGGCGATCTACCACTTCATGAAAAGAGGATGAGATTATCTTTCCAATAGAACAAGTCCCGTGTCCAAATTCTTCTGAAGTCCACAGGAATCATCGAAATATTGGATAGTTCAGAATCTGTCAGGGTGCTGCGACACCGACTTTGGGCCGGTTGGCCTTGGTACCGAGTTAGAGTCCGTTAGGGTTGTGTCCAGGGGACTTGCACATCCCCAATTCCTTTATAACCAGCCGTCACCCCACCATTAGGGTTCGGGTTTGGCTTAGATTATTCCTGTTAAAAACAGTGTCACCGTTTCATCGGTTTGCGAGACCCGAACTTTTGTGAGTTTAATCTTCATCTGCAATTTGGTTGATTTCTACTTCGTTCTTACTGCCGTTCTTTGATTTGCAGGCAAAGACTAGCCGTCTCGGCAAGGTCATCCATGTTTACGCGGGTGATAACCAGAGGAGACGTGGTGCTGGGATTGTGGGGTTCGGAACGTGCCGTTCGGAACGTGATGCTTCATTTTTTTAGTCTAAATACAGTTCATTATAATCACTTTTCAAATTTGACACATTTTTTACTCTATTTGCTATAAAATCATATATTTCATGTTATGTTATTAGGTAACGTAACCTAGTTAGATGTCTTCCGTTCGAAAAAGATATGGTTGGAAACATGCAAATATTTGCATATCTATAATCGTATCGGATTCGAATTGTCCACAATTTTTGGACAGCTGGAGAATGCGTAGGTGGAGTTTTGTTTCCATGGTTTGCTCCAATCCAAGATAGAGTTTCGGCATCATCTTCCTGTTGTTCTCTGGATACACAATCTCCTTACAAGGACGTGTATTTGGAGAACAATGGGGAGGTGCTATCGAAATTTTGTCTTGGATAGAAGTAGAGCATGGAAACTCACTTCATTTATGCATTTCCGGGTGGGATTAGGACCTATCCTCACCTATTACATAGTTGAAACAAAGTGTAGATGCAATATATGATTACATTATTCGTTGATATAAATGTTAAAGGATGGGTGACCGTGAATGGATATACACCGGCCGTACAAGTCAGAGTTCGTGGACGGATGAATGGATTCGGAAGACAGATGATTTCTTCGAACTAGCATTTTCCAATGCCAAAGGGTCAAGTGCCACTTGGTGTCCCTGCAGCAAATGTGTAAACAGGTGTCGACAAAAAAAAGATGTTATGGGCAAACATCTTTGTAAGAATGGATTTACGCCTGAGTACACCCGATGGATCTATCATGGTGAAGCCGATCGTATCATAGAGGAGGTCGTGAGACAACGCGTCGATGATTATGATTCTGACGCTGGCGTAGAAGACATGTTAAATGACTACCAAGAAACATACTTCGCTACCGGTCGTATGGAGGAGGAGCCAGAGGCAACCGCAAAGGCATTCCTAGACATGTTGATAGCTGCTTAGAAACCACTTCACGGTCATACAAACATTTCTCAATTGGATAGCAATGGACGCATAATGGCATTCAAGTCTCAGTATAGCCTGAGTCAAGATGCATTTGATGTCTTGTTGACACTTTTAGGTAACTTGCTTCCAGATGGTCACATTCTGCCAAAGAGCATGTACGAGTCACAGAAACTCCTTCGTGCACTTAAGATGCCATATGAGCAGATACATGCGTGTCCAAAAGGGTGCATCCTATATAGAAAAGAATATACGGAAGCAAAGTACTATCCAAAATGTAACTCCTCTAGGTTCTTGGAGGTTGACTCTGGTAATGGCCAAAAGAGGCAACTCGAGATCCCCGTGAAGATTGTACGGTACCTTCCATTCATACCAAAGATCCAACGGCTATACATAACCGAGGAATCCGCCAAACAGATGACATGACATAAAAATGGTAAAGGATACAATCCTGCAGATGGTGCATCCATCCGACAGTGAAGCATGGACCTACTTTGATGGAATTCATCGTGACAAAGCATTAGAGGCTCGTAATGTACGTGTTGCATTGGCAACAGATAGGTTCAATCCTTATGGAATGATGGCTGCACCATACACATGTTGGCCCATTTTCGTTATCCCCCTTAATATTCCCCTGGACGTCGTCTTTCAATGACAGAACATGTTCTTATCGTTGATAATTCCTAAACACCCAGGGAGAAATATGGGTGTGTATATGGAGCCTATGATTGATGAATTGATACGTGCTTGGGAGGAGGGGGTATGGACATACGATCGAACTACAAGGAGAAACTTCAAAATGCACGTCTGGTACCACTACTCCCTGCATGACTTCCCGGCGTATGCGATTTTCTCCGCCTGGTGTGTTCAAGGCAAGTTTTCATGCCCAATATGCAAGGAAGGTCTAAGGTTCATTTGGTTGAAGAAGGGTGGCAAGTTCTCATCATTCGACAAACATCGCCAATTCCTGCCTCTTGACCATCCATTCAGACGAGACATCAAGAACTTTACTAAAGGTGTCATAGTTACGGACCCTGCACCGCAAATGAAGATAGGTCTTGCTGTTCGTGATCAGATTGATGCTCTTGTGGCAAATCATCAATAATGGTTTTGTGGGATATGGTGAAGAACATATGTGGACTCATAAGTCGGGCTTGTTGAGGCTTCCATATTTTGATGACCTTGTTCTACCACATAACATTCTGTTTTCTTAATTATTTGAACAGGAACTAGAAGATTGTGGTAGAAGGTGAACATAGACGGCATGTCAATGGCATCCTGGGTCTTCTGTGCAGGGAACACTTTCCTGGCTTGATTCAGTATGGCAGAGTGTGCCAGCCAGCATACACGTTTGACCCCTACATGGCCGTTCCTGATTCCAGAGATCGGGATGGCAGGTTATACAGAAACAAGGCGGAGCGGGTGATGGCTGAGCTATGGGTAATTCTTCATCTTACTATATTGCTCAATATCCCATTGATACTTATATATTATAAAATAATGAGCTAACACATCATGTCTATATATAGGATTTTTTTCAGATGAATAGAGGGATATGAGGACAGGGCGGCTAGGGTTGCAAATAAAGCCTGTTATACGGAGAGAGATGGGTACATGAATTCATTTATTTATTCTAACGCTAAATCCTGCATAGCTTTTAATCACCTCCCTATTTTGCTCACAGTCGTCGTCACATGGTGGTAAGCCTTGCTCCTACTTCCAGGCTTATGCTATGTCTCGGAAGGGGAACGCGATGTTCGATGTCCACTACAACCCAGAGGATCTGCCCGAGGTGTACAGCAACGCAAGCGTTCACCGCCTCAGCGAGTACACATCCATGGCAAAGGTGGTTCATGGAGAAGATTATGATCCGCCACCCAGAACTTTGATGGCGAAGTCGTCATAAGGGCGGGAGGAGGCAAGAAGCATCGGCGCTACTAGCTTGGCGACTGCGTCATCGACAGTACAAGTAATCCTACTCTCTCACAGATTCGAGCAAGGAGCACCAGCTCGAGCCCGGCCATACGCTCACGGCCGAGCAGTTCGCAGCACCACTTGGGAGGCACTTCAGGTTTTTTCTCTTTTCTTCATTGTCCATTGATTGTAGATACATGAAATAACTTGCAAGAAGAGAGGAGGCTACGGGAGGAAATGGAGGCAAGGTTACACCAGAAGATGGAATCGAGCTTGGTGGCCCAACGGGAGCAGATGTTTCAGTTTTTGCAATCTGTTGGCATCCAAACGGGTCCAATCCCACCACAGTTTGTGCTGGCAACTACTCCTGTAAGTATGAATGTTTACTGATATGAAAAATTAAGAACTCGCTATCAAAACATGCACCCTCACTTAAACAAGTCATTTTTAAAGCAATTGTAATCTTGTCTCATAAATGTAATTGTTGTGCAGAATCAATCGGCGGCATCGAATGATGTGCCCCATCAACTTGGAATGTCTCCGACATCGAATGTGATGACTCCTCCATTCGGAGCGTCGCCGCCGCCAAATGTTCCGCCTTATCACCCCGACCGTCACCGTAGTCAGTTGATTGTTTTCGGATATTTTCTTCTTTCATTTGTCGCACTTGTTAATTACGTTTATGAATGACTTATGTTGTGATGTTTCTGATGATATTTGTGAAACATTGTGTTTTGTGTGAGATATTGATGTATGTTGAGGATATGAGATGTTTTGTGAGATATGTGATGTGTTTGTGATATACGTGATGTTTGTTGATATATGTGATGTTTGACGATATATATTTGTGATATCTGTGTTGTTTGTCAAATATGTGTGAGATTTGATTGGATGAAATATAAAAACAGGAAAAATCTTCAGGTCTATAACATGTTTGCCGAGTGTATTTACCATATACTCGGCAAAGATTAAGGATTTGTCGAGTGTATCGACAATGACACTCGGCAAAGATTATATATTTGCCGAGTGCTCAGCAATGAAACTCAGCAACGACTTATATATTTGCCGAGTGCTCATCGTCAGATACTCAGCAAATACTAAAATCTTTGCCGAGTGTCGCCAGTGACACCAGCGACACTCGGGAAAGGGAGCGTTTCCGTTCAACTCCGTTCTGACAACTTTTCCATAAAACCTTTGCCGAGTGCCCGGCATTTGACACTCAACAAAGGCCCCTTTGCCGGCAAAATCTTTGCCGACGGCCGCGCTCGGCAAAGGCTTGCCGAGTGTTTTATGAACTTCACCGGGTGCTTTTGGCACACAGCAAAGGAGGCAAATCGTAGTGTGTGACATCTCCTTCGTCATGTGCAGTGACAAAGCATGACATTTTTTATAGCTAGCATAGGATGTTTCTATTATAGTATATACTTATGAATTTGTTTTCATTGACCCTGAAAAGTTATTTACAATCAGCATTTAAAACTGTTATAGGTGGATTTCTAGAATCTATAAAAAGAAAAAACAAGTATCGTTAAAAGGCATGCTAATTATTTGGAGAAGAGAGATCTGCTATATTTTAAAAGCATATCTTGTATGCCCAAAAAAACATAACTAATATATAGAAAACATATCATGTATGTGCAGAAAGCATAACTATTATATGAAAAAAGTATATCCTGTATGTGCAGAATGCATAACTAATAATATAAGAAAAAAAGCATATCAATATTTAAGGATCTAGCAAGCATTTTATATGTTTAATAAAAGAAAAACTTTAAATTGTAAAAGCAATTCAATCATTTGTCCAAAGCAGCTATTATGAAGAGTAAATGCATGGCACTTACAGAATAAATTGTTAGCTATCTGTAAAGTGGTGTAGCACCTTATTTTTAGCTTTAACTTATAGAACTTTGTAACCAAATTTGTAAATTATTATGAATATATCATTTGGATCCATCTGTATTTATAACATAATTTAGGTGTGTTTACCTATTTTTTGTTAGTTGTTGGCGAGAACAAGGAACATCTTTTTGAGAGGTATTAAGAAGTTCACCTACCTATAAGAAAAACAAGTAGGGTCAAATCGGCTTGGTCATCTATTTTACCTATGGCATGTCTCTTATGACTTATGTTAACGATTTTCTAAGCTATTATAGACAATATAGTTTGTCAGTATACATTTATACTAGAGATGATGCTAAACGTTAACATGTAAGAATGCATTTTTTTCTAATAGGTAGGTCTTATTATATTTTTCCTAATAAGTGCTCTGAGATAATAAGCAATTTGGTATGTCTGATTTTTTTGGGAATGAGGAATTAATCATCATGTTGCTTGAAGTTATTTCCATTTTCAATGACTTTTGATTTGTATTTTTGGTGCTTTGTAGTGTTCTTGGTGCAGATGATAGGAGGATAAGACAATCAACGTGTTATTGCTGCATAACTAAATTTCACCTGTGAGTACAATATGTTTTTTATATGGATTTGCTGATGCATAAGACAATCTCATGTGAACTGCTCAAATGTAAAATAAGACCAGGACGAGGCTGTTTTACATGCTGGACCGTGTGTTGACTCTGGTATTATCGATAAGTGACAAGTGTTTCACACAACCTCTCTCAGTGTTTGATTCATGGACAAGTTAATAGTTACTTTGTTGATAATTATGAAAAGCAGATCTGATTTATGTGAAACTTTTATCTTGTAATATTTTTGTATCACATCTGAACCTTTGTGCTACACGTTAAGAGTATTTTTGTATCTATGAAAGCAAATCGGTTATTTATAAAAGCATATCTGTTATCAGTAAAAGGGATATTTGTTATATGATAAAAGTTCATCTTTTATATAGAAAAGAGTATGTTAAAAGAGTATAACTAGTATGTGTCAAATGCACAATGGATATATGTGAAAAACACTAGACATATGCTTATTCTCATTATATTTTATGTGCTTTCCTATAGATGAAATTTCACTAGTTGTGTCATTTAGATGTTTATTGCTTTAAAAGCACTATGAAATGCACATTTTGTACCCATCAGGCTTTCCATATTATGTACATATGGTGAGGACCATCTTGTCATTTTCCCCCTTTTGCTGTCTAGGTAATGCAATGGACTCACGTTTGTTCATGTTGGATGAAGTGTGTTCTTCTTTATGCATGTGAACTAAAATGCTAATATGTTTCTGAAATGTAAATATGTCATGCACTATCAAATTTCAAAACTTATTGGACAACAGTAGAGTTGAAAGATTATCATTTGTACTATTTGGCCTCTAAAAAAATAGCACAAACAAATATCTATTTTTTTTTTGCATTTCTGTTTAAAACATCTCTCAAAAAACATATCACAATTGTTTGTGGGAGCACTTTTTCTATAAGAAACATGCTTTTATTGCAAAATCCTTCATTTTGATATGGCGTGGACGTGCTCAAAGAAGGCAACGTGGATGTACTCTGAGGCAGCTGGTCTAATTGGGGTATTTAGACCGATTACAAAATCATTTAAATAAACAACTTTCCTAATTTGGTTGTGCGTTCATATATGCTTTCAACATGCACAGCCGTGCACAAGAAAAAAAATAAAGCATGAAAAAAAAGGAGTGTAGACCTAAACAGAAAAGGCCAGGGGAAAAAAACAAAAACAGTCCCCTGTAGTTCAGAATTCAGATCCCCAAGTATGGGAAAAGAAAGGAAAGAAAAATGGTCGGCTGACTCGACTCACTAGAATAGCTGTTGCTTACTCGACGTTAGATTGACTTGTCAGGACAATTGACACTTGAATCTTGAAATTATGGATCCTACAAAAAGAAAACGTTTAAGGGATGAAAACTAATATGCCCCGATGTTTGACGAACAGAAGAAAGAAAGGAATGGAAAGTGCAATGAAAATAGGAAACGAAAAAAATGAATATACCAAAAATTCATGATCAATACATACATATGATGAGTCAATACATAGAAGTGATTCACATCATGAGCATAAAAGGCAATACTTTCTTTTTCGATATCACACTCTGCTAGTTCATCTGAATTCAATAGATATTTAATAATGTTGAAATTGTGTTCCTACATTTGGATTCATAATATGGACTTTGGGGTAACATAGATATATAAATAAACGTGTGAGTTGATGTTGCAATCACATATGAGTGAACAACGATCGGAGCCCTTTAGCTCCATCGTTTGCCAGACTGTGTCATCTGTCATAATTTGTCGAACCATAGAGCAATTTATCCAAGCGCTTAGCACCGTACAAATGGATCCAGTTACGGGGCAATCTACAAAGAGGTGCACCGCCATTTCCAAATTCTGGAAACAAATGGGGTAAAATATTGATTTGGCCATTCCCCTCTGCTGCAATCGATCGGCTGTCTAGACTCTATTTTACAAATTTTTCTCTTTTGTATGCTGTCGAGCGGTCTCCTCTCCGGATGCAGTCTGTGTCCAAGTTATTTCATCATCCTCGTTGACATGGGATCAAAATGTTCCTCATCAATCAATCCCCATAGTTGCACATAGCCCTCCCACAAATCTGCAGTAAGGTTGTCCATGATGTCTCGTATCCAGTTTCCATCTTCCGGCGCCTGAGCTACCATTCTCTTTCTCCCCCTACTGTATTTGTATGGTGCTGGGAACATCATCGCCGGTGCTAATCCTTTCAACCAAGTAGACATCCAAAACTGCCCTGTCATGTCATTGTGATCGGTAACCCTTGTTGCTGCCGCAAGAGCAACTCATCCATCACATCAAGAGAGCTCCATTCCATTCCATGGCCGGTCTGGTTTTTTCCAGTGATACCAAAGCCATCGCAACCGCAAAGCCCGTCCTTGGAAATTCAACCCAAGGCCACAGCGGTTCAGGGGTCAGCACACCCTCGCTTAGCTGATTTTGCACTTGCCACCTTACAGCTAACGTTCTATTGAGTCATCATTGATGAAGATACATCCATATATATCTCTTGTGGATGAGTTATTTCGACGAATCGGGGAGTCAATACGACATGACTTAGTTGTTCCAAAGTTGGGAGTCAATACAAGGTGGCTTAGCTGTTCATGCAAGTTAGCCATTCACGTGGGAACATCCTGATGGCTATCTACTACAATTAGGATTTTGATCTTTTTTTATTCCTGATTTGTATAAGATCTAGACTTGTATCTGTACCGAACTTCTTCGAACGTATAGGATTATGATGTGGACTCTTTATTTTTCCTCTGACTTGTTTGATACGTTTAGTATTAGGATATAGACTCTTTTTTTTCTTAATTTGTATCTCTTCTTTTTTCTGTTTAAGATTATGATGATTTGTTTGCCAATTTGTATTTCCGGATTTTTTGTTACATCATTATGATGTCATAGATGAATTTATGGAATGAACATCACAGCCTCAGCAAAATTATTAAATATTAGCAAAGTATCCATACTTGCTATGGATAATTATAATTAATAATATATGAGTTAAGAGCAACTCCAACAACCTCTTCATACAGCTCTGTATGATAGCTAGTAGACGAAAAAAAAAACCCTCCAACAGCCTCGTCAATTTCCTGCAGCGGCAGCAATCGCCCTTGGCATGTTGGCTGTGATCTCACGCAGGACACAACGCCGGCGGCAAGGAAAATGAAAACTGAAGTCAGATCCGATCGCAGGTGGGAGAAAAGAAAATAAAGGAGCGATCTAGCAGATGGCGTGAATAGTTTGAATATGGCGTAAATTTAGCTAATAATATATTTACAAAGGTCTATTTCCTTGACTCTGAATTCTTGCTCACGTAGAAAAAAACAGAGGTAGAAGTTGGATATGATATTTTTTTGCGAAAGTTAGATATGGTATTAGAGCATCTCCAACGGTTCAATTAAAAGTATGACTCTCAAAATCATCAATTTAGGAGTAATAAAAAAAAAATTTAGACTTAAATTTTATCCCCTCCTCCAATAGAGTGCATAAAAATAGACGCTTAAATTTTAACTTGTTCCATGTCAGTAATTTTTTTTTTAATTTAAGGTCAAGTGTCCGATATCATCTCTCCGATTGCGGCAGACTCGCCCCAGAAAACTCAAATTCGGGATAGATCCGTCTCGCCAGGACCCTATTGGGCAATGCTCGGCGGAACGAACATATACATGGTACAACACAGACACAATAAACAGTAATCTTTTACAGGATGAGAGAATTTAATACATCATGGTTCCATAAATTAAAAATAAGTCTTACAGCATCAGAGTACGAATGGAGTTTTGAAAATCATGAAGTACAGTGGAAGCATTAAATGAGATACAGACTCCGACTCACAAACTTAAACAAAAGCATGAGCCTTGCCTAGTGGCACCATGCTACTAGCCACACAAATTTCACTGCGGCGAATCAACGTTCCCATTGAAGGTTCCCGAACTCTGGACTAGGCTCTTCCCACTGGCTATCGTCGTAGGTAAACGCGTCGGTGCCTAAAACCACGTATTTACAAAGCGTGAGCTTCTAAGAAGCTCAACAAGACTGACCCGTCAAATTGGCTAACTACAGCCGACACCTAGACATGCTGGCTGACTCAGGGTAGGGTGCTTTGCCAAAGGACTCGCATTACCTAAAGCTATTTTTGGTCAAGTTTTAGCTCAGGTTAAGTGATTAGAATTGTAACTATAGTTTGCACTTGTGAGAGACTCGACCGATTTACATTCAAGTTTATCAAGTTGACTCGCGGCCCACATATGGTTTGCGAGAACTCAATCCGATAAAAGAGAATATAAACCCGGCAGTCCCCCGACATGCTTCTCAAGCAACGCCCAAGATCCAAGCACGTCGGCAACGTCACAGGTGATACATCACAGAGGTCACATTAATTTAACAACATTAATTTAATAATATTCTTACATACCAAGGTTTATCAGAAGTCTTGAAACTAACAATTTAAAAAGCGGAAGCAATTCTAAGGAATACGATAGTCGCAGCGGTAGCAGCAAGGAAACAGCAAAAGATTGCGATGCCCAGCCCACGAACATCGCAATTCACGGTCACTCGAAAGTCTTGGCTACGCCTCGCCCTCGCCGGCATCGGCAGGGACGAAGTAGCCGAAGACCAGCTCATCCTCACCTGCAAAAACTTAAACAACAAACGTTGAGTACGAAGGTACTCGCAAGTCTTAACCTATGGTGGGAATTAGTTCCCGACTCCAAGGATAATGCATGAGGCTGTAGCAAGGTATAAGGTATAGGAATGGACTCAATTGCTTAAAGCAGAAACTAAGCATATGTGAATAAGCATAAAGTAAAAGGGACTCTTGCGGGCATGAACATCTAATAAACCCAATCCCTGAGTACCATGTAATCATGAACCATGTACATACCATCATCCATGTTCCATCCGAACCATGGATACCAATACCCATATTCCAATTCCCAACATGTTATGTGACAATTCTACGATATTATCCAAAGGACACTGAGCTTGATCATAACCGAGATCGCGGCGGATTCGAACCGATTTTACACCCTGCAGGGGAGTCCAACTGTACCCACACGACTGAGGACCATACGGCTCATGTAACCCGCTAAAGTTACTCAAGGGGGTACTCATATCAACCTTTTTCACACTCGTGCCCACACGATTGGAAAATCAACACGATGCCGAGTACCACGGCCTCACAGGCACACGTGAGTCCCTCGTCGAGTATCACGGCCTCGCAGGCACCCATGACTCCCTCGTTCCACACATCGTGTAGTCATCGGCCAAACGTTGGTACGAAGTGAGATACGCAGCTTGTCTTACCATTATATTCGACATGTGGTATGAACGAAAAGTGCTCAGGCCAAGAATAACACGGCCGGTTCCTAGGTCAACCCAGACGGGGCCTACGGCACACAAGACCTCCATGTCTTGCTGCACTCCTATCCCACCGTCCAGATTTCAGCTTTTAACACTTTTCAACTTTTACCCTCATATGAACTCGCCACAAGTCCATAAGTAATCAAGGTGGTTCCTATACGTGCGAGTGGGGCTTACCACTCGACTTCTACCGTATTATCTAAGCATGGCTAAGCATTTAGCGACTCAAACCAAGACACTCTACCCAGGTTGACCAGGTGACGTAAGCAATAGCAAGGAGAGATACATGCAGCAATAATAGGTGTTCCCGACTTCATCACTATGCCCGACTTAATGCAGTCCTATACGTAAGCATTCATATTAATTATTAAGTAAATTACTTAGGGTAGCAATATGAGGTGCTTGCCTTCAACAACGGCGGTGTGGTCTCCCTCAGCAGCTGGATCAACCTCCGGTGCTTCTCCCGTAGCAGCACCCGCGTCACTCTCTGGCGGATCGTACTTTATAAAGCAAAAATGCGTCGATATGAGATGCATGCCATGATGCACAAATGATGCAACATGATGCAGAGAGGTAGCTACTGAGTCTACGAACACAATGCAAAAAGAACGAAGTCAATCGGAGTTCTACGGCTCAAGTTATGGCCAAAACAGTCTTACCGATTCCGGTTACGGGTTTTTCCGGTTCCCGGATTCCCGGTTCCGATATCGGGTGGCACACGGATGTCGTTTCCCGGAAAAATCCCAAAACACATCACATGTACTGGCTTTATTGAATAGCTTGGGTTACTACGAGACTAAGTTTGAGTGGTTTTGACTTGCGTTAGCAGGTATACGAGCCCTCCGATGGTCGTTGCCCGTTTACGACATCGGGAATACCGTAACGGTGCCGTAAAAGTCGCAACGACTTTTCCGGTAAAATTCAAAGTTAAGTTACAGGTATGGGACCATTTTTAGTTTAAAGTAGGCTTTAAACTAAGACTTTTAGCTCTGGGTTGGGGTCAATTTGGGCTTCTAAGAATTTATTAAAAATCAAACAATGTTCTATTTTTCAAACTTGTAAATTCAGAAACATGTACTAAAACTTATGCAAAAATCATGAAACTTTACAGATCTACCACTGAACATCTAAACTAAAGTTTTTGTTAAAGGTCTTGGGCTTTTGGGTGGCTTGCCTAATGTACTTTAGACAAAGGTAAATAATCTAGGGTTTTGGGGATATTAACCATGACCTACACGCACAAATGTCCATGAAAAATTCTAGTAAAAATACAGGAGATGCAACATGCCGAGATACAATTATGGTACGAAATTCAAGTCTATAAACCTTCTGGAACTCCAACTAAAAATCAAAAACAGAAATATTTCAATGAATTAATGAGGAAATTCCAAGGACATTTTTGAAAAAATGCTTTAACATAAAATTAGTTCATTATTCAAGGATTCAAATAAAATTAGGTTTGGCATTTTTAGATTTTTCCACTGTTTTGTACACACTTAACAACTTTTGTCTAATTAAAGGAAAATGGAAAAATCAATGGAACAGTGCAGAAACAGGGGCGACACAGCAGGGGTGGCTCGCCGGTGGGATTCTCGCCGGAGAAGGAAGCTAGGGCAAGAAAGGAGTAGTTGTGGAGCTTCACCTCGAGTCAATGCACCAATTTGTGGAGGATGAAGGCCACGGGGAAGAGTGCAAGGTAGTCGGCGACGTGAAGCTCGGGGCGGCATCAATGGCGGCCGACGGGTGGCGCGCGGCGTTCTTCGTTACCGGCGATCACCTGTGGCCGAGATCATGTCAAAGGGGTGCGCAAGTACTAGAGAAAGTAGCTGGTGAAAGGAATTGGAGAATCATGGTACCGCAATGACGAATTTTGAAGATTTGTGGCCGCCGGTGAGGTGCTCGGCCGAAAACAGGGGCGGCGGCGTTCCGGAGGAATTAGTGCACGGCCGGGCGGGGCTGGATGGTTGGAGAGTTTCAGGGGGTTGAGGAGAGCTTGCTTGGCACGGTGGTGGGGCGGAAGAAGGGCCGGAACTCGCCGGCACCGTGGAGGTGGCAGGCGGCAGCTATGGCGGCTGAAAAACAGACCAGCACGGATGGCGCGCGGGGGAAAAAGGCAGGGAAGGGAAAAGGGAGGAGGGGGCTCGGCTTTATGCTCAAGGAGGAGTGAGGAAGGGAGAGGGAGAAGAAGCACTGCGAATTGAGGGCACAGGGGCGGTGGCCGGCAGGGGGTGGCGGCCCTGCTTTGAAGGCGACGTGTGGCAACAGGGAGAGCTGTCGGGCGCAGAGAGAAAAGGGAGGGAGGGAGGAGAGAAGGGGAAAATCTTTTACCAAGATTTGGTGTTGGGCGAGTAAAGGAGGCGCAAGGGGGAGGAGGAGGCAGCCGGCGCTGTGCTTCGGGCGGCAACCGCGGCAAAGCACGACGTGGGCGGCGCTACTGTCGTGGGTGGTGCTACTGTAGCACGTACAGGTGTTGTCAATTGATTTTTTTCCATTATTCCAATTCCCTCCACTTGAGTCAATTGAAAACCCTATCTTCCGAGTTCAAACATTTTTAAAAATTTTTGTGTGAGCTAAGTGAATTATTTGGAATAACTTTTCTTTTAGAAAGATCACCTGATTCAGCTCCTAAAAGTTTGTAAATTTTCAACTTGGTTCAAACTTGTCGGAGTTTTAAAAGGGTCTAAAGCTTTACCAAAAATTTTGATAAAATTTCCAAAATTCTATTTTAATGTGTAGTTAATTTTTATGTAAAAACATTGGGGTAGTTTTATGAATAAAAAAAGAAGATCTCTTGAAAGACGATTAGGGTTTCTGAAAACGACGAAAACTCGAAGCCCTGACCCAAAAGCCAAAACGGAAAAAAAACCAAATTCAAATCTAGTGAGCTCAAATTCAAAAGGACAAAGGTTTAACTTTTATGGATGTGACAGCACTGATCTAGTCAAACATAAATAAAAGCAATAGATGATATAATCATCATATCTCGAGCATCATCCTTATAACTCATCATCTTAATTAAATATGGTGCGTTTCACGAGCAAACTCACAACTGGGAGCGACAGCGATTCGAACCGATTTACACCTGCAGGGATAACCTAATCATACGACACGTGCGCGTCCCAGAGCGCACGTGGCAACCGTTCACACCAGATCCAGCAAAGTCAATTACCTCCTACGCCTGCCTTAGCAGTGCCGCATCCCACCATAATACACGTCCCGGACGGTTTCTGTGGAGTTCCCACAACTGCCCACCCCAGATCGCTTCCGAATCAGACACCGTAGGGCAGGTTCGACTTTGGAATCAGTAGGCTACGTAGGTTTACTAGGCCCCATTATACCCAGCATATGATCAGTATATTCAGTGCTCGATCAGACTCGGACCACACAGATCAGACAAGACTACGGTCACCCCAGACTCGGTCCAGTTGCCGACCTACTTAGTATCCTGTCTGACCCTCCAGTTTTTATCTTTCCTTAATCATCCGTAGTCATGTGTCATATGTTTCAGGTGATAGTTTCAATCATTTCCTATCAGTCGCGAGCAGCGTCCACTCTGCTCGACTTCTACCGGTAAGCATCGCTAAGCATAGCATACTACAATGGTTACCTATACCAAGTATCGATAGGGTTCCCTATGGCAAACAAATGCAACTAGGGTTTCAATCAACTCCTAGAAACCTAATGCACATTCACGACACATAATGATACAAGAAAAACTTTAAAACAGGTTGTGCACCGGGGCTTGCCTTGATCTCCAAGGTTGGTGATGTCAACTTCTTCGGGGATAAAGGACTCCAGATCAATAGGAGATTATTTTTACGATAGTTCTTTGTGAAATAAGAATTTTGGAGTTGGGTTGAGGGTAAACCGAATTTTACAAATTTTATAAAAATTCAGTACAATTCTTGTTAATTAGATCATGGACATAAAGTGAAACTTTAGATGCTACCAGGAGATTATTTTTAGTTGATAGTGCTCTCTGAAATATGATTTTTTGAACTTGGCTGAGGTTAAAATGAATTTTCTAAATTTTATAAAAATTCTGTAAATTTTCTATTCATTAAACTTATAAAATCAGAAACAAAAACTAAACCTTATGGTAAAATCATGAAAATTGATTGATGTACTAGTGAGCGCCTAAACTAAATTTTTGATTAAGGGTTTGGATTTTTAGTCGACATGCACCAGGTATTTTTGAAAATGACAAATTAAAATGGCAGTTTGCGGTATATTTAGTGACATGCAAAGAACTTTGTTACTGTAAAATCCTAGAAACATTACAGTGAGTTCATAATGCCTTGAGACAACTTTGGTTCAAATTTCAACCCTAGAAGATACCTAGAACTCCAGTTAAAATTCAAAAACAGAGAAGATTAATCTATTTATTGAGAAAGTTCCATGAACCTTTTTGAAAAAGTGCTTCAGCAGTAATTAGTATATGTTACATGGATTCCAAGAAATTTTGGTTTAATATTTTTAGAATTTTCCTCGATTTACTATGCATTTTACAACACGGGATAGAACTAATGAAATTGATTAAAAATTTGAAATGGGGAAGAACAGGGGAGCAGGGCAGGGGCGGCGGGGGCTGAGCTACGGCGAGCTCGACAGTGGCACGATTACACTGGGGCTGGCCAGATTAATGCTCAGGGCACTGAGTAGCACCATGAGGTGGTGGTCATGGTCGCCGGCGATGGTCGGAGCTATGACGGCGACGTGTGCCGGCGACGAGCTCGTTGTCCAGTGAGCGCTGCAGAGGAGGGGAGGATTTAGAGTACAGATGAAGGTCTGGGGAGCTTCACTAGGCCGATACGAACCTAGGGGATGGTGCTAAAGCCTTCGGGGATGACCGGAGATGGGGTTCGACGGTGAGGTCCCGACAGCAACAATGGTGGTCCGGCGGCAGCGCGCGGCATTCGTCCTCACCGGCGACAATGGTGGATGAAAGCATGTCAAGGAGGTGTGCACGGATCAGAGGGAGTAGCCAGAGAGAGGAATTGAAGTGAGAAGGTACCACGACAACGAACTTGAAGTTCTAATGCCGGCGGCGGCGCTCTCGGCCAGAGGATGAACAAAGTGGCGTTCCGATGAAATAGTGGCGAGATAATGCAATTCCTCTTGCAATAAGCATGAGGAGCTCTGGAGAGTATGAATGGCAAGGTGGTGTGGCTCGGTTCCCGTTGTATTGGGCTGTCCACGGGAGGGGGTGTTGCGGGGCGGCAATGGCGGCGAATGGCACACGCGCGGGGAAATGGAGAAGGGTGGCAGGGGGGGTTGCGTGAGCAGGGAGGGGGCCCTGGCTCGCGGTTTTTCTCGTATACCCGTCGTCCCTTTCGCTCACAGAGAGAGAGTGAGGAAGAGAGATACCGGCGGAGCTGTCGCAGTGGTGTGCGCGCCGTGGAGAAGATAGTGCGGGAGGGGGGGAGAGAGAGAGAGAGAGAGAGAGAGAGAGAGAGAGAGAGATAGAGAAGGGAGAGAAAGGAGGAAGATCTTGAGCGGGATCCGCTCGCCGACTTGAAAGCACGGAGGGGAAAGGCGTGCCGGCCCGGCGCCTGCCACGGCTGCCAGGCGCGTGTAACGTCCCGCCTCCCCGAGGCCGGGCCCGCTTACATTAGATAGCTTTTATAGGATATAGGCTGACCTCACAGACCAACACAAGTCTTTTCTACGCACATTTGTCCTCACTCGTGCGCACCCGGGAGTCACTTCCCGGTCGGTCACCCATCCTGAAATTGCTCCAGGCCAAGCACGCTTAACCTTGGAGTTTTCTGGAGTTAGGTTTACCGGAAAAGAAGTTGCAACTTGTTAGTATGAGCATTCTATTAATCCTATTAAGCCCTGGGCCGGGATATCACACTCTCACCCCCTTAGAAGACCGACGTCCTCGTCGGTCAACCCCAGTCCAGGAACGTCCCCTCTTGGCTCACACCAGCCATGCACACCATGCCTGCGCAACTGCGACACACGCGTCCGTGAAACCGCGAGAGTCGGCTCTGATACCAACTGTAACGCCCCGCCTCCCCGAGGCCGGGCCCGCTTACATTAGATAGCTTTTATAGGATATAGGCTGACCTCACAGACCAACACAAGTCTTTTCTACGCATATTTGTCCTCACTCGTGCGCACCCGGGAGTCACTTCCCGGTCGGTCACCCATCCTGAAATTGCTCCAGGCCAAGCACGCTTAACCTTGGAGTTTTCTGAAGCTAGGCTACCGGAAAAGAAGTTGCAACTTGTTAGTATGAGCATTCTATTAATCCTATTAAGCCCTGGGCCGGGATATCACAGCGCGGCGGCGCGCCGATTTATTCTTTTTTTTTGAATTTGCAATTATTTCAATATCCCTTCCTAAATTCAAATGTACTTCCTTAGCTTAGAGAATTTTTAACATTTTTGTGGGCACTCAGTGAATTATTTGAAACAACTTTCATTAAAGGATGAAGGTCTGATTCAACCTCTAAAAAATTTGGAAATTTCCAATTAAATTCAAATTTTTTTGAATTTTTAAGGGGGTTAAATCTTTTTCAACAATTCTGATAAAATCTCCAAAATTTTATCTTGAAGTGAACTTAATTGTCATGTAAAAACATTGCTAGGGTTATATGGGATTTTTGATGGATTTTGAAAGAGGTGTTTGAATTTTTACCTGTTAAGGAATGATTTTTGTACTATGGTTTAAAAGTTCCTCATTCAATAAAAGTGTTCGGTAATTCACCAAAATTTTTATGGGGGTTCATGGAAGTGTTTAAAACAAGATTGATTATTAGCTTAAGTGCAAATTTTGCTTCAAAGTGCAAGAATTAAATCTTATGTTTTAGGATTTGTCGATAAGTTCTTAAGTGACACCTGGGGTGTCACACCGATCCTAGTCCTAATTGCTGGTTTAAAAAAAGGTTTTGCCTCCTCTGTCTGATTTTAGTCCTAATCGGTAGTTAAAAAAGGAGTTCAAATGATGAAATAAGTATTGCTTTTTTTTCCTTATTTATGGTATAAATAGGAAGAATTTTTGAAAAGCCAAAAAATAGGAGTAGTTTTGAGATATCCATCGAAGATGATTATTTACTCAAATTACTTATAATTTAATTTATGAGGTGTTTTACGCTCTCGTTGTAGATGCTCTTAAGGATATTTTTTTTTCTTATGTTTTGTATTTGACTTGACTTGATTGATCAAGTCTAAATTTTTTTGTGACATGATAACTTTGTGACATGGAGTAATGTGTTGTAGAGTACGACTCAAGTTCTATTTATATCTGACTTGACTTAATTGATGATTTTGTACCAGTTTTTATTATGTTTTTTTTATAGAGCCCGGCATGACTTTTTGATAGCACGATTTTTTGATCGAGCCCCATATGATTTTGTCCTTATTATGTTGGAAGATTCATGACTTGACTTGATTGATGATTTTCTGATATGGAGTAAAAATGATTCTTATTATGAGATTTTTTTAGAGTCCGGCACGGTTTTGTGCGAACACAATTTCTATACGAATCTAATTCCTATGTTAGAGATAGAGTCTGGTACAGTTGTCTTTATTATGTCAGAGTCCAACAGAATTTTGTTTTTATTCCGGCACTTGGTCGATGACTTCGAGACTTAAAGTTGAGACTTCACTGGAGCATACCATGGCCTCAACAAAATTAATAATTAGTACAGAGATGTTAGATTTCGTAGAGTCCAGCTCCGTGACTTCACGGGTGAATTCACGCCCTAATGAATCACGGCGCCAGTAAAATTATTAATTACTAGTAAATATAGCAAAATGCATGTGCATTGCTACGAGTAATTGAGATAAGTTATAACATTTATATATTTTCTACGAAAAGTTATAACATAATCAAAGCTAGAAAACCCGATTCTTGCTTACGTAGAAAAACCGAAGCTAGAAGCTGGATATGATTTATTTTACCAAAGCTGGATATATATAAGGATCCGTTTCTTTTTCTATTTTGTATCTGATTTGATTGATCAAGTATAAATTTATTTTTGACATCATACTTTATGTCACAGAGTAATGTGTTGTAGAGTCTGAGTCAAGTCCAAATTTATATGTCGATTAACAAGAACTCTTTTTCCTTGATTTAGAATTCTTGCTCACGTAGAAAAATCGAAGCTAGAAGCTGGATTTGGTTATTTCTTTTTTTTTTGCGAAAGCTGGATATATAAGGATCTGTTTTTTTTTCTGTTTCTTATATGATTTAATTGATCAAGTCTAAATTTATTTTTGACATGGTGACTTTATGGCACAGAGTAATGTGTTGTAGAGTCCGATTCAAGTCCAAATTTATATCTCACTTGACTTTGATTGATGATTTTGTATCGCTTTTTATTATTATTTTTTAGAGTCAGGCATGATATTTTGATAGCACGATTTTTTTTATCAAGCCCAATGCGATTTTGTCCATGTTATGTTAGATATTCATGATTTGACTTAATTCATGATTTTGTGAAGTAAAATGATTCTTACTATGATTTTTTTATCGAGTCATTCGTTGACCCTCATACGGTTAGAGTGTTCATTAGAATTAGTACTTATATGCATTTATGAATATCTACGTCTGTACTGTGTTTATCATATAAAAAAACACGCACATGCCGCCGGCAGAGTCACCAAGAAAGTAGCCGGGACAAGAAGTGCGGGGGATCGGAACGATTACGTGACCTCATCTGGCAGCACTGCAGCAGGAGCTACAGCGGGAGAGGAGGATGCAGCGGGCACGGAAGGACTAGGGGTCATTTTGTTTTAGATTCTAAAACTATTTCTACTTTAGTGTTTTTAAAAAATTTGCCAAATATTTTTGAAAGAAGCGCTTCTACACCTCCTTCTCAGGAATCACTTTTCTAATTTCTACTAGGAGCTAGAAGCACTAAAAATATGGCTTCTCGTGACTTCTCCATTCAACTTCGTATTGGGAGCTAAAAGAGAAGTTGATATACCAAATATTTTTATCATAGAAGTTATTTTTCTAGGCGAAGCTATTTTTTAAGGAGCTATTTTTGAAGAAGTTATTTGCTAAAGTTGCAGATTCTGGTTTTGATGTCGGTGGCGCTCTGTTTTGCATTGTTGTAAAGCAGCAGCGGGGATTAGCGAAAATCGGATTGTTATTATTAATTACTATAGACAAGTGCCTTGTACTATTGATCTAGGTTTTCCTACGCTTTTGATACTACGTGTTAGACTCAATAATAAGAGCTTGAATCTTGCTGCATGAGGCATCTGACTTCAAGAAAAGCACGGCTAGGCAAGCCTTTACAAGTTTCTTATTTCTTTTTTTTTTATTTTTGCGACCTCAGAAAGTTTCTTCTTTATATTTGATGAACGTTCCATGCATATGCTTCAACTTCATCTCGACGAGAAAAGCTGCAACGAGACCTGCTATTAATTTTGGAGAACCCTTACGTTATTTTTATTTATAAAGCCATCCGAGTGTTTTTCTCATCTCCAACACTCATTTGACGTTGTACGTGTTCTTTCCCGCATGCATAGCTGACTCGGATCGTCCTGAGGTTAAGCTGTTTTGTCATGTGGGTCTGCCTGGCTTTCTCCCTTCTTAGTTTTGAAGTTATTTTCATCACAAATCCTTAGTGCGGTGGGCGCCGCAGGCCGCGGCTGCGGGGTGGGTGTGGGTGCTGCATTGCTGCCGTGAGGGCGCCGCTGCGACACAAGGCGGTCTATCATGGGCGGTGGCCGGTGCTGGGCGGAGCCGAGATGGGTATAGGCAGGCGGCACAGCAGCGAAGGTACCACCGCGTCATGGGAGGCGGTTATCACCGGTGGTGACGACGGTCACCGGATTAAGGTCAGGATTATCCATGTTCCATTGTCAACGGACATAAAGGAGCTTCGGAGCGGCACGGCGAGACGATGACGACGAGCGGCAACGCAGCAGGAGGTGGAAGACGATGGGGATGTCTATTTCTTGTTCATTTGATGTCTATTTATTCATCATGTGAGCTTCCAGTATCTAAATCTTTTACTATTGTTTTTTAAGATGTAGAGCTAAGATTAAATCTAACTTTATATACTAATAGAAATTCAAGCGATTTCAATAATGGTAACACTTGAATTTTTTTATTCATCACCTATCAAAAATTACACCATTACTACACAAAAGTTACACTATAAAATCAATGTAATTTTTCTGTAATGTGGGTCAACAAATACAAAGTAGTCGTCATAAGCGACTAGCTCTCGATGGATACGTGAACTACTACTGAAATCAAAATGTCATTAAATCCTGAAAATATTAGCTCCATGGAGAGTCGAACCTGTATGAAAGGTTAACATCTAGCTCATTTGCTAGGCTCCTGATGGTTGTCCACTTTTCTAGTGGAATTGTTGCAACTCGAGACAAATCTATAACTTTTGTCTTCCTGCCACACTTGAATTTTTTTAAGAACTAACATCAACTGGTTTTCCAGGGGCAACACATTTCTGCTAGCCTCCAAATAGATTGAACATAGGTCTGTTCACATTGAATAAATCAGCAACAGTACTGGTGACGTATCTACCTGTTTTGCCTTTGTTACTTCTCCATAAAACTGCCTCATACACTGCATGCCTTTCTTTTTTTGTCAAATATCTTTTCGAGGTGCCGTCACAGCTGGTTCATGGTGTTCTACATAAAGTAAGTTTCATTATGTTTACTCAAGTAAAATTTCGCTATGTCTACTCAGCTAATGTTTTCAGTACATAAGTATCTTGGTTTTGATTTTCTGCACTTGAATCATCGTCATGCACGTCTTCTTCAAGCTCAATGTCCACATGGTCAGCATAGACATCCTCATCTACAAAAGTTTTAATAATCATTTTCTGGCTAAATACATGTATTGCAGATGGTAAAAATTCTAGTAAGCGGAACCTTTGTTTGACTAAAACTTTGGTTTACCTGAGTTTGAAGCATAAAATGCAGATAGCTACTAGAGGGCTGCTTCGGCATCTGGTTCCTATGTGTTAAGATCAAATGGAAGCTCAACATTGATCCTGATGCCCTGCAGACATTGGATTTCCCTATCTTAGCCCTCACCAGGTGGACCACCTTCGGCTACTGCATCAGCACCATCTGGAGAGGCAGAGTTAAGCTCAAGCGGAGGAGAGTTGAGATCAGGTAGCATGGCTGAGAGAAAGGGAGAGAGTTAGTTCTGGAAATAATAGGAGTCTAGATCAGACATTTACTTTTAATTGTGAAGGACGGATGTTGTGCTGCTTGAAATTTGAGTGATCGGTGGTAATGCTGATTTTATTTGACTTTTTGATCTTCAGCAAAGCTTCCAGGAGGGGAGATTGCTCTATCGGAAGAGTTTTTTTTTTTGTGTGCGCATGAGGGAGGGTCCTCACCTCATTTATGACAACTTCACCTATGTGCTAGTTGGTACAGAGACATCAGTCTCATTTGTCTGTATCCTTATTTTTACTTCAAATGCTCCAAATGCTAGTACCTCATGGAGAGTCGAACCTGTTTGAAAGGTTGTTCGCACAATTGATTTGAAATTTTCATTTTATGCGTTATTAATGAAAGATGTATGTCTCATAAAGCACATAATTTTCAACTGTCAAAGAAATATATTGCTGTAATTATCTATAACGAAGACATTTCTTTTTTTGTGTGTGGAACAAATATTGTAAAGCAAATATATCGATTGTGAGGAATGAAGGAGTGTCAGATGGAGATTATTTATCCAACAGAAACATAATAATAAAATAAACCATTGGGAATAAAGAGATTTGTGATGCAACAAATAATTTCCTTATGTCCAACAAAGCAATACAAGATATGGACCATAGTAGTATAACTAGTGGAACAAATGAAAATACATAATGTAAAAAACCTATATCAAATGGGGGGAAATTGAATATGGAACTGAAAAATATTATTATCTAGAACATGTTTGTTTCAGTGAGGGTGTGTATCGGGCTGGAATAGACTGGAACCTGATCACACCATAGTGGAACAAACATGTTTTAACAAAATCAGGTTACACCACAGTAAGAATGGTGTTCAGCTTCGATGTCCCATTTAACCTTTGCACAACTTTATCAACATTTGCAATTTGCACTGCCAAATAAGAAATTGACAAGACCATGATGGACAAACATTAATACTTCAATCCATCAATGAATGTTATGTGCAACATGAAGATGCTGGAACATGCATGAAACAATTAAGTTACCACAATACAACAGTAGACCGAGAGGATCCATTAATTATCTTACAACAAGCATTACATCCACTCATGGAGACCCCATCACGCATAATCATCATAAGGGTAAAAGTTATACAAGTCAGCAGCTAAAGGTATAGTCTCCACCTTGATTTCCTCAAAATGTTGTTAGCTCCATGAAGAAACAGGTGTGGAAACACTACCTTAGCACTTGGCTTGATGTACAATCAGCCGACCCCACTATCTGAAACATGTTAGGTTCTGACAGAGTCACACAAAAGCATTGGATCTTTGTATGACGATGGAACTCCCCTTGATCAGCAAAAACAAAGACTTTGCGTCGATTTTAAATCCTCACTGTTCTCCCAACGTTGTCTTCAGCCATATCTGTATCTTCTGATTGCATGATTTCAAGGTCTCTGATATCCCTCTTCAACACGTTACCTAACTTAGCAACTGCCTCAGTTTGTTGTTGCAAGACCTGTCATGTAGACAGTTACAAATCAGATTCAACACGAAACTCAGCTATATGTAACAAGGTCAAGGATAAATTTCACCCCTTACCTCAAGAAGCTCTGTAACACTCTGTTCTTCAACTTTTGTAAAATTAGGAATATAGACTGGCCCACCACCACAGCCAGTGCTGGCCAGAAGACGTGATGTTGAGAGAAGACTATTAACTCTCTTAGATAGATCAGCACTGGGTCCTTTTAGCTACAAAAAGAAGAGCGGAATTGATCAAAACCCCATAATCATCAGAAAAGTAGGAACAGTTGGTGGGGGTAATCTAACCCGCTTTAATATAGCAACCAATCTTTCATATAAATCAGCTTCCTCCTTTGTTAAAGGAATGCGGTAGCCTCGATTCTCCAACGCCTCCACTATTCTCACAAACTTTTAGTAGTTCAACAATAACAATAGTTAGAAACACTTGCAGTTAGGTCAACCATGAACTGCAACACCAATAATTTGAACATTGAGATAAAACTTCACCCTTAAAAGGCGCCTTTGAATAATTAGCTCTTGCTGCTTCAACCGTTGGATCCATGGGTATGTGTCAGCTTGGAAATGCCTTTGAAGCTGTGACTCAAAATGTAAGGTAGAAGAAAACATACCTCGAAGTGCAAAATTTAAATATTCATATGAAGTCATACCTTTTTAACATTAGAATGGGTCATGCTCAATCTTTCAGTATCTGAAGCAAGGACTTCATCTTGAAGCTGCAATGAAAACATGCAAATTTTAAAACAGGGAAACACAAAAGCAAATTGGACTGTGCCAAAAACAATATCGTCAGTACTTTGAAAAGGTTATAATCTTATCTTATCCACGATAACTGTACATGCAAAGGTATCTCTTAGTTCTTTCAGCAATAAAAAAAAAATGTAAACCGAAGCGTTACAAAGAGCAATAGAGAATATTAACAAAACGTGCTTCCTCATGCTGAGAAAATAACTATATAAATTTAAAAGTATACTGCTGGCAATCAATGTGGAAGATATTAATGGCCCAATCATAGGATGTTGAAAGATTGCAAGCTGACAGTTCATAGGTATGCTCACTACACTATGGACTCAATTGATGTGGCAAATGTGATTCTGTCACTGAATGAAAATGTCAAATAACAACAAGAACGGCCTTTTAGTCCCAAACAAGTTGGGGCAGGCTAAAGATAAAAACCAAGAGATCTAACATAAACAAGAGACAAAGTAAAAAAAAAAAAAAGACAAATGACTAAAGACAACAACACAACCACCCCCCCCCCCCCAAAAAAAAAAAAAAAAAAAAACTAATGGTCCAACACAAACGATTGACAAAAGGAACAATCAAAGGGAAAAAGGTTAAGAAAAGTAAATCAAGGCTCTGGCATGTGTATCGCAAGTTTCCACAATTTTCTATCTATGAATAATTACTTAGTGATATTCCAATCTTTCATGTCCCTCTTTATTGACTCCTAACAAATCAAGTGTGGAAAATAAACAGTTACAACACTGAAAATGTACCGGTAACTACTTCTACCACCATTCTAAAGAAAGTACATAAGTAAAAAAAAGATCCAATGGAGTAAAAGAAAAGGAAAACTGAAAGGATGGTAATACTATAACTGGACAGGCATCAAATGCAGACATGATACATCTGTATGTCACATCAGAACACTCCATTTTATGTCGAGATTATGGTATACTTTATTTCCGATTATATGAAAGTTTGTACATGTATCATTTGTTAGTGCAATTTTAAATATAGTAAAATGCACCAGAGGTTCTTCAACTATAAACTGTTGGAAACCCAGGGCCCTCAGACACACACGCGAACACAGGGACAGATTGGCACAAAAATGGAATAGAAAAACAACAGAGAGGGAATTTTCGGTGCTGCATGCCAACACCAACATACACACACACACACAACACTTTGTTTCACTTCACGACTTGACACCACAAGATTCCAGAGACTTATAGCCAAGCACTTCCTTGGCCGGCACTCACCCCTCCACTCTGTTCGGCCGCACTACCCAGCCATGCACTGGCTCGACTAACTCCACTAACACAGGTGCTTACATGCAGTCAAGTAATTCTTGCATGCAAATCTAATGATCACCATACAGTTTGCTACTGATCTTCAGCCACAAGTGCAAACCTGCATGCATCACTTCCTGAAAAAGCTCCTGACTCTGAACTAAACAAGACACATTTTTTTCTAGACATGTCTAAACACACGTGACACTTAAAAACAAGATTAAGTCTCACATAAACGGCCAGTGGTCCCAAAAAATGTGACATTCTTGTCAGTTTTCTGCCATAGCGTACAAACATATTTTGATTATGCAAATTGCAATCAATTTAATAAGTGAGCACTCTACTGGCAAGATCAATCTCACATTGTAAAAATAGTATGGAAATAAATAGAAAGAAACAAAGGACAATAAGATGGAAAGAAAAAACTTAATGCACTAGATGTCTCTGCACTGTAGCATTTTCAATGTGTCTGCAATCAAAATAGTAATGAGTACACGAACAACAGAAGGCTAGCCAACTGTATTCATGATCTCAAGGCATTTAGGTAAATTTCTTCTTCAACGAGTTTACAGAGTCAAAGCAGTGACTAAAACAACCATCTCAAATCTTCAGTGCTTCAATTGGCCCTTGCCTATTTTGCCAGATCCATTATGATAAAAATAAAAACTGTCATGATATGGTTTCACATTGGACATCTAGCCCATCTTAGGAACAACAACAACAACAACCACCAAGCCTTTTAGTTCCAAACAACTCTGAACATCTTCGTTCTTGAAGATTGCTACTAAGATAAAAAGATGTTCAAAGTTGTACTAATTATAGGAGGATCAAACTAATGAGGCATACAACGAAGCAATGGGGTAGGGTGATTGAATATCGCTTAAGAAGATTAACCAACATCACTGTAAATGAAATTGGTTTCATGTCTGGGAGGTCGGCTATGGAGGCAATTATCTTGATAAGGCAAATTATGGAGAAATACAGGGAACAAAACAAAACAAATTATAGCCTTCCTTCTGTCTTATGTATTTCTTTGTATTCATAATTTTGTACTCTTTGATTCTTCAATTTTATAATATATAACCAGTAGGGGATCTTCCCTCCTGTTTCATCAAAAAAGACCTGCATGTGGTATTCATAGTCGGGCACGGTTAGTCATATATTTGTTCCTATGAAGAGACTGTTACTCATATACTCTAGCACGGTTCTTTCAATGCGGCCAAAGGCAGGTACCAAGATTATAGATATAACTAATAACAACAAACTTTCATTACTTTTGTTTGCAAACTTCTGTGTAGAAAAGAAATTCGGCTTACACATAGATGTTCAAATTTGAGTTACAAATTTGAAACATTAGTTAGTAGTGCAAATACTTTAAAGCATATACTAAAATACAAAAAACACGGCCAACTGTTCTTTTATTTGGGTTACAAGCTCACTATCTGATTTCCTTGGTTCCAATGCAGCCAGTATGTTCAAATATGATGCATCACCATAGCCTGAACAGTTAGAATTCAAAATAGATGGAACCACGGACCAAACATGCAGGAAAGGTGCAAATGATGCATCTGTTTGATTACCAAGACGTTCTACCGGTAGAATGTCTTGCTTATTCAAGGCTTCTAAATACTGTTTTTAGATATTTTATAGGTGATTCTAAAAAATCTGCACTGTAAAGGATTTAAGCAGAACCTATAATGTTCTCTGCTTTCTTGGAGTTTCCTATTATGTCCTGACATCCCTGAAGTTAATCTTAAATGATGATATAATCCACACAAGAGAAGCCTATTTCAACTTATTTGATACAAAAGACATACTACCCATACCATTTTCAATGAACTTATAATCTACATTTTAATCTATGGATTATAATCCAGATTACAAAATCTGCTAAGATATATAATCTGCCAAGTAAACAAACAGGTCCTATATGTTGCTGCTACTGGACAGTAGTCAAATATCTACCATTACTTGCTGCTGAACCAATTGGGAAAATTCTAGATACTACTACTAGCTACTACTAGTTGCTATTAGCTCCTGTCCACTTCTACATCCTTTTATAAGCTTCTATAAGTGGCATGACATGACAGAACAATACAAAGATTATATGTACCTTAAGTCGGCTGGAGAGATCTTTAAAGCCCTGAATAAGTTGAGGCCAAAGCCTCTCCCTGTCTGCACTATCCATACACTCAAGTTTCCCCATTGCTTCTGCCCACATAATCTGCATCAGGATATCAAAGGTCATAGGAATACCTGAGAACAGTGAAGAAAACACAGTAAGCAAGGTAGCCAAATAAATTGATACAGCTGCCTACATCAGATGCTGCAACTGGCTTGACCCTTTGCAAAGGATCTGTCACGCTGAACAACAGATGCTGCAAAGATCAAAACGGACAGAAGCATATCAGCAAAAATGCATCACCCAGATCTCTTGCAACACAAATGGGGATGTGACGGGAAGAAATCTCACCCTAAAAGCATAACGGGGGTTCCCAGCGTCCTCCTTGTACGCCTCCACGATAGCCTAAAATCACTAAGATCAGCAAATCTGTTCGCCATTTGCTCCTCAAATAAAAGAGGTGAATCTAAAAGGCAACGGTTCTATCATCGCAGACCTGGATGTCGCGGTCGGATGGGGAAAGGGGAAGCGGTGCGACGGGGGCCATCTGGGTAGTGATCTGCCCGCCGCCCCCGCCTGCCAGACCGAATGGAGACGGGGATGGCGTCGCCTGCTGCTGGAATCCGAAGAGGGAGGGCGACGGCGAAGATGCAGCGCCGAACGCCGGTGTTGTCGAGGGCGTACCAAACAGCGAGCCAAATGGAGCCGACGACGGGGTCCCGAACGCCGGGGTCGAGGACGGGGTCCCAAACGTGGGCGCCGACGACGAGGGCCCAAACGCCGGGGTCGAGGACGGGGTCCCGAACGCGGGCGCTGACGACGGGGTGCCGAATGTCGGGGTAGACGACGGCGCGCCGAATGCGGGGGTGGAGGAGAGTGTGCCGAATGCGGGCGCGGAGGAGGGTGTGCCGAAGGACGGGGTAGAGGAGGGAGCCCCGAAGGCCGGGGTGGAGGACGGTGTCCCAAAGAGGGGAGAGGAGGTAGGGGTCCCAAACATGGCCGCGGGCACCGCCGGCGGCGAAGATCCGGGGTGGGGTTTAGGTTTTTTCTTTTTTCCTTTGGGGTGGAGGTGGAACGGCGGAGGGAGCGGGAGGAGGAGAGTAAGGAGGGGACGAAGGATCCTATAATTTCGAAATCTTCACTGATTTTATATCTGATATTGATTTTTTTAAAATTTTTACTCTTATAATTAGAATCCGAATCACTTCACAGAATTAATAAAAATTATTTTATTCCTCTTAACTGTGACACTTCACAGAAAGAAAAAGTCACACTCAAGTTAATAAGCAAAGATGTTTTAAACACTTTCATCAACTTCCACAAAAATTTTAGTAAATTACTAAGCAGTTTTAATTGATCAGGAGCTTTCACACATCGTGCAAAAATCATTCTTTAACAGAAAAGAATTCAAACACTATTTTCGAAATCCATCTAAAATCTTATGTAACCCTAGCAATGTTTTTAAATGGCAATTAAGTTCACTTCAAAATAGAATTTTAGAGATTTTTAAAAAATATTTTAACCCCTTAAAAATTCAAACAAACCTGAATTTAATTGGAAATTAGCAAAGTTTTAGAGGCCGAACCAGGACTTCATCCTTTAATGAAAGTTGTTTCAAATAATTCACTGAGTGCCCACAAAAATTTTTAAAATTTTTAGAGCTTGAGAAGTATGAATTTCATTTGAATTTAGATCGAGATTTTGAAATAATTCAAAAAAAATCAAACAGAGAATCGCTCGCCGCCACAGCAGCCAATCCGACGCGCCGCAGCGGCGCAGCGTGCCAAGCGCCGGCCGATGCTCCTTTTCGCGCCGTGCCATCAAGCCTCGCCGGAAATCTCGCGCCAAGATCCTCCTCTTTCTCCCTCCTCTCTCGCACTCAGCCGCTCTCTCTCTCTCTGTTTTCCTCCCGGACACATGCCACCGCCCGTCCTCGCCACTCACTGACGAGCTGCTCCACTCCCTCCCCTTCTCTCTCTCTCTCTCTCTCTCTCTCTCTCTCTCTCGCAGCGCATTAAGGACCCCGAGCTCCTCCCCACTTTCCCCCTCACTCTTCATTCCTCCTTTGCCGCACGCTCGCCCTCCTTCTTCCTCCCCCGTTCGAAACGCGCCCACCATTGCCGCCCGACGCAAGGTCGCACGGTGGGCCCCTTCTTCCTGTTGATTTCCCCACTTCTCACCATGTCTAACCGCTTCCTCTCATCCTCGCGCAGCTTCCGGTCCATCAAGACGCTCTCTGGTCCACCCGTTCTACGGGAACGCCCGCTCATCGCCGTCCGCCATGAGGCGCTTCGTCGCCGACAACGTTCCGGTGAGTTTCGATCCCCATTTTGGGTGTTGCCGGTCCTCTCCAGGGTGTGTAGAAGCTATAGGACTTGACCGGGGGCACAACCATGGACCGCCGCACCGCCACGAGCTCGTCGGAGTTGGCATTTGCGTTGCCGCGGTCGCGCGCTGTCCTCCGCTAGCCGCCGCCGGCTGCTGTTGTGTCGCCGAAGTGCCCCACACCCCGCGGAAGCTCAGGGGACTCTCCTCCACTGTTCCCATCGCCGGCGAGGCCCTCCCCCACCGCCGATTGCGCCTCCCCTCTTTTTACCCTATTTCGAATTTAACTTCAATTTTCTATTATCTAGCCGGTTTGTAAAATGCCTAGTAAAAAATCTAAAAATGGTAAACCAAATTTTTGTTGGAATCCTTGTACAATACACGAATTAACTGCTGAAACACTTTTCCATAAAGATTCATGAAACTTCCTCACTAAATGGATTAATACTTTTTGTTTTTGAATTTTAACTGGAGTTTCATAGAGCTTCTAGGGTTGAAACTTGAACAATTAGTGTGTCGTGGTAGTATGCACCTCCTATAATTTTATCAAGATTTTACAGCAAAAAAGGTATGTGCATATCATTAAATATACTCCAAACTACCATTTAAATTTGTTAATATCCAAAATACATTATGAAAGTCATCCAAAAATCTGAACCCTTAATTAAAACTTTATTTTAGGTGCTTACTAGTGCCTACATCAAATTTTATGATTTTACACTAAGGTTTAGTATTTATTTCAGATTTTATAATTTTAAATAATAGGAATTTTACTGAATTATTAAAAAATCTAGAAAATTCAAATTGACCCCAACCAAAAACCAAAATTCATATTTCAGAGAGCTATACCAACTAAAAATAACCTCCTGGTAGAATCCAAAGTTTCACCTTAGCCCATGATTTGATTAACAGAAAATTTAACTGAATTTTTATAAAATCTAGGAAATTCAGTTTGACCTCAACCAAATTTTAGAATTCCTATTTCAGAGAGCACTATCAACTAAAAATAGTCTTCTGGTAAAAATATGAAGTTTCACTTTGGTCCACACTCAATAAGAATAAATACTTTTAATAATATGCCGAAGTCAAATAGTTAGGGTTAACCCTAAACCTCTAGTTGATGTGTCGAAAACAACAATTATTCTATGATGAAAACACGATATTACATTATTTAATCGTAACTCATCTCAATATCGTTGTATCATGTAGACACTGAAACGAATGAGGTAGCTGTCGATTCGGAGTCCTCAATCCCTGAAGAAGCAGTCAACACCAACCTCTAAGACCAAGGCAAGCCCTAGAGCACAACCTGATTTAAAGTTTTTCCTTTTATCACTATATGTCGTGAATGTGCATTAGGTTTTTAGGAGTTGATTGAAACCCTAGCTGCATCTTTGTTCCATAGGAAACTCTATTGGTACTTGGTATAGGTGACCATTATAGTATGCTATGCTTAGCGATACTTACTGGTAGAAGTCGAGCAGTGTGGACGCTGCGCATGATTGCTAGGGTTTGATTGAAACTGTCACATGAAACATATGACACATGGCTATGAATGATTAAGGAAAGATTAAAACTGGAGGGTCAGACAGGGTACAAGTAGGTCGGTGACTGGACTGGGTCCAGGGTGACCGTAGTCTTGTCTGATCCGTGTGGCACAGTTGGTCAAGTATTGAATGTACTGATCATATGCTGGGTATAATGGGGCTCAGTACACCTATGTAGCCTAGTGATTGCAAAGTCGAACCTGCCCTACGGTGTCTGATTCGGAGGCGATCTGGGGTGGGCAGTTGTGGGTACTCCGCCAAAACCGTCCGAGACGTGTGTTCTGGTGGGATGCGGCACAGCTAAGGCAGGCATAGGAGGGAATTGACTTTGCAGGATCTGGTGTGAACGGTTGCCACGTGCAGTCTGGGACGCGCATGTGTCGTATGTTTAGGTTATCCCTGTAGGTGTAAATCGTTTCAAACCGCTGTGACTCTTAGGCTATGAGTTTGCTTGACCTCTTTGTCGCATATATTAAGATGATGAGCTATGAGGATATTGCTTAAGTCACGATTATTATTTTATCTTATGCTTCTATTTATGATTGATTAGATCAGTATAAACTAAAGTTATGATTCTAAATCACTTAACCTAAGCTAAAACTTGACCAGTATGGTTCAGGTAATGCGCGTCCTTTTGTAAAGGTAAACCTACCCTGAGTCAGCCAGCATGTCTAGGTGTCGGCTGTAGATAGCCAATTTGATGGGTTAGTCTCTTTGAGCTTCTTAGAAGCTCACGCTTTGAAAATACGTGGTTTTCAGGCACCGACGCGTTTACCCAAAATGATAGTTACCATCGGGAAGAACCCCGTCCGGAGTTCGGAAACCTTCAGTGGGAACGTTGCGAGTCGCCGCAGTGAACGTTGTGTGGCTAGTAGTATGGTGCCACTGGGTAAGGCCCATACTTTTGCTTAATTATGAGATTCGGAGTCTGTACCCCGTTTGAAGTATTCTGCTGTATTTTGTGTTTTCAAAAACGTTATTCATACTCTGATGATGTAAGACTTAATTTTAATTTATAGAATCATGATGTATTAAATTCTCTCTTCCTGTAAAAGATTGCTGTTTATTCTGCTTGTGTTGTACCATGTATAGGCTCGCTTCGCCGAGCATTGCCCAACAGGATCCTAACGAGAGGCAGGATCCATCCCGGATATTTGGGGCGGGTCTGCCACAATTTAGCTCCTAACCCTTTAGTTTATTACAAAAAATTACTTTATAAAATCAGTAAAAAAATCACTTATACTACAATAAGCATTTGATAGAGATCTTCAGATTCTATCCGACATCTCCGCCGAGCTCTATCAAAGAAAGGCTAATTCGACATTTCGTAATAATTTTAAGGTTACAATGTAGGGTTTCAAAATATTGTAGAATTAGTGAAACGTCTGAGTAATGGATGTAAGATTATTACATTTTTCTATATCCTATTAACAGTTGTAGCATTAATACTTAAACAAATTGCAGGCAAATTAAGAATAGTTGTTGTTTCTTTGACTCTGAATTCTTGCTCACCTAGAATAACTAAAGCGAGAAGCTAGATATGCATTTTTTTCTAAAAATTTGGGTATGTTATTAAGGCCAAACAATCACTACACTATAACATATTTTTCTTCACCCAATTAAAACTTTTGAATAGCAATACTACTCATAATATTTAATACATTCAACTTTCTTTTTTATTTTATTTAACTCACTGACATTAGCACTTCATCACCATTAGTCACACTAGTAGTAACAACAAATATCTTGTTGTCGAGTTTGAGATTTACGTGGAAAGACTGATTGCTCACCTTTCCAACGAGACGCAAATCATAGCTCGAAGTGCAAAACAGCTGCATCAAGCTCTTCAATCCTCAAGATCATCGAGACCCCCAATATCATAACTATGCAACGTGTTGCGAGAACATTCATGATGACCATGAGGAGCTCCGTTCTTTGCGATGATCGCAGAGCCATAGAGCTGGGCCTGTCTTGTAGAGTCTTACCCACATAGGTTTAAATCCGAGTCTTATTGAGTCTGTTAGTATTTCTTACAATCATAAATGAATCTGCAAGTTCATGGAAAGAGGACAAGATTATCTTTCCAATAGAACTGATCGCACGTCCAAATACCCCCAACGTCCATGGGAATCACCAAAACATTGGACAGTCCAGAATCTATCAGGGTGCTGCGACACCTACTTTGGGCCGGTTGGCCGTGTACTAAGTTAGAGTCCATTAGGGTTGCGTCCAGGGTACTTGCACGTCCCTAATTCTTTTATATCTAGTCGTAACCCCACTATTAGGGTTTGGGTTTTGCTTAGATTATTCTGTCAAGAACAGTTTTGCCGTCATCGGTTTGTAGAACCCCAATTCATGAGATTAATTCAGCATTGAGTTAGATCTTTCGTGTTCTTTCTTGTGTATTTGATTCGCTGGCAAAGACTAGCCTTCTCGGCAAGGTCATCCGTGTTCACACGGGTGATAACAAGAGGTAGATGTGGTGCTGCAATTGCGGGGTTCAGAATGTGCCGTTCGGAAGCCAGATCGATTTGTATCGCGACTCTGTCCAAATCGTTGATTATCAGAACTTGTAGGAAGATCGAGACCCTGTTCCCATCAAGTGGTACTCAGAGTTTCAGGTATTCCCTCCAGTTCGCATCTTTCCTAGTTTATTAGTTTCGTCATTGTCCTATAAATCCAGAAAACAGCCCTACAAAAATATTTGTGTGATTCACTGTATTCCCATCACCTTTGTGCCATTGCAATTTTTCAGATTGCTTTTCTGAATTTTAGTCCCTCGTTGTGTCGTTGTGTTCGTTGATTTAATAGTGTCTTGGTCTACTGTTTTTTCGTCTCTAGAGTTGAGTTCGTTGGTGCTGTCAAGTTTAGGTTGAATTCAATCTCGTCAATGCCCAACATAACAAGCTTGTTATTTTTATATCTCGAGTTCTAGACCTCCTTTTGACGTGATTCCAGTTGGGTTGGATCACAAATTTTGTATAGTTTATGCTGTAAAAATGTCAGCTTCATTAAACTTATTGTATGTAATTTGCACCTATAATAGTAAAGGGATAGTGATCTGTCTAGAGATAGTTTATTATTGAGCGCTAGCACTAGACTTCTTGTAGCACGTTGTGTTGAAACAAAAAACCAAATTGAAAAAGGCAATGAGGTGCTGAAAAAAGAGCCGCATCTAAAAAAAAGGAAAGTGAAGAAAACAAAAAAATTAGAAGTGTTTGCATCCTTTTGTGTCCTTGAGCTGAGTCATAGTGTTGCTTACTTAAACTAGGTCTAGAACAGGTTTAGGCCAGCGACATAGATCAGTTTGCGACTACTTTTCAGTTTTGCATACTCTAAATTTAACTATTCCTTTACCTTACTACCATATATTTTGCCTTCCAAGCTTCAAATACAACTTCTGAACAGGCACTGATTTTTTACCCTCGTAATCGCTGAATCACGTCTTCGAGGTATCTTTGCTTTGCTAGTAAGAACCACGTAAGAACTTGGTTACACATTGCCTCTTGTTTTATTAAGAGTTCTACTAACACCATAGTAGTTAATAGAGTTAATATTTTTGTGTTATCTTCTTTTGTTTTCTCCTAACCATGACAAGATATTATACGAAAAGTGAATGACGTCCACCATCACTAGGTGATCTTGAGCGTGCCGTAATGTCTGCACCAAAGAGTTCGGACAACATATCTTCTCCACCACAACATGTGATCAGTTTTGAAATGGAGAAGGCGGAGCAAAATCAATGCAATGGTTTGTTTCAGACTTTCTTATGTGTGCAGGATGCACGTTGCCGTATAATCATTGACAGCGAGAGCAGCTGCAACATTGCAAGCATTGAATTTGTTGAGAAGCTTGGCTTAACCACAGAACCGCACCCACGTCCGTACTACATCAAGTGGGTAAACTCTTGTGAGAAGATAAAAGTAAACAAAATTGTGCGCATTGATTTTTTCCTTGGTGCCTATATGGATAGTGCAGAATTTGACATTGTACCTATGCAAGCATGTCATTTGTTGCTAGGTAAAACATGGATTTCTACAAACAATGTTCTGCACAATAACTTTGGTAATAAAACTCTTTCAAGTACAATGGTAAACATATTACTCTCATTCCTATGACTGCTGCTGCAATTAAAGAAGCTGATCTGGAGAGAGCTGAGAGAAGAAAAAATGAGCCTTTTAGGAAAGAGTGGATTGTTTCAGATATTTTAATGCCTTCATCTAATGCTGAATTGCTACAAAATAAACATGTCGCACTGCCCTCTATTGGAACTAACATTTTGCAGCACATACATAAAGAAGAGGATGATGTGGAACAAAAAGAACAGTTGGTTGTTTCAGGTGCGAATTATCTCGATGTGCTAAATCCATGTCCCAAACATGTTATTGTAGAGCAACAACTAGTGGAACCGTTTGTTGATTTTCCTGCTGACCTGCCTGATAAAGAAGAGTTTTGTGATAATGTTTTGGTCGTTCCTACGCCACACGTCATGAATGGGAATGATTCTTTTCCTCATGCACAAAATCACCTTTTGATTCCCATTGCTAGAAAAAGATGAACTCAAATTGCTGTCTTCTTTAAATACTTTGGGTTATATTGAATTTGATACTTTATGTGACCTTAGTAGCTTAGAGAAGAAAGTTGTGTGTGCTGAACTGCCATGGTTAACTAGAAATTCTGTTTATTTCATTGGAAAATATAATTTGAAAGGAGAATATATGGTACATCGAGTTTACATTTGCGATGATCTAGAATCTCATGTTGCTTTGCAATCAAATGATGAATTAAATTGCTGCAATCACATGTATCGTGTTCCGTATAGTCCCTCAGTTTTTCCATATAAGAAACAGGTTCAATCACAAGAATGGGAGCACTACTGGTTGTCACCACAGTATGAAACAATTTCTCCATGTGTTTCCAAGATGATGAACAACCCTTTCATGTGCCTGGTCAAACCGTGTACGGTTTGCTATCAAGAAAGGGAGAATGATGAGGACATGATCCACACGGATATAACCAGATCCACGTATGATAGTGATAAATTAAAGGTTAATATGTTTTATGTTGATTCAATAATATATCTATATGAACAAAGAATACTACATCATGAGTTGTGTATCTCACGCAATGCAAAAATAATATCTTTGTCGCAACCCCGTCCGATAAAATCGTACGGTTGCTCATCCAGGATCATTTGGGAGGGCCGCTTGCCGAAACAAGTGACTTTACACTACAATAATTAACAAGGACTCGCATAAATGACTTAAAGATACATTAATTCTGGTTATATTACAACTGATTTCAGAAGTTTTAGAAGTGCGGTAACGTAATTTTGATAACAAACACGTGGATTTCAACGGAAGCAAAAATCTAACACTCGGCGCCTCGATCAAACACCCCAGCCCGATGGTGTTTAATCTCCACGGGAGGGAGAAGCGGGGACCCACTCGAAGGTCCACTCCGAGGGCGTCTCCTCTTCCCAACCACCCTGGCTACAGTCAGCACTAATACCTACAAAACAACAATCAACAAACCGTGAGCGACTGACGCTCAGCAAGACTTACCCGTCAATAGGCCTTCTAAGGCCGACTCCTAAAATGCTGGAATATTGGTGGCAGCTGGTAGGTATTTGCAAAAAACAGCACTACTAATGGTTTTTCAGTATTTTAGCCAAGTTATCAGAATTGCTAATGTAATTCTACTAAGTGTGACAGCAACTAAACAAGCAAGTGCAATACAACAGTCTGAAATTTATTCTCAAACCTCCGATCACAATTCCTGCTATCACATTTTATAGTGTCGCCACGGCAGAAAGGAGCAAGTGGTACTCAATACCGCGAGGGACGGCAATTATAATTGATTTTACATCCTGCAGGAGAAACCCGAATAACACGACACGTGCGCACTCCACGAGTCACACGTGGCCACCTTTCACTGCATCGCGACAGAGTTGGTCCAACATCCATCTCTCCAAGGACATGGTCCTCCAGGCAACGTCCTGCGTTCCTGTACGGCCCCAAGCCTTTCCCACTAGCACATGCCCAAGAAAAACAGAAATGCGAATTCATCCACCATACTGGTCCGTTCACCCGGAAAAAGAGATGGCCAATTGTCCAAACACCGCGCAATGAGCTACGTTGGTTTCCTGGGTCCCATATGCCAGTATGTATTCGGTACACAACTCAAACTTGACCAATGCAACCGCACCCGACACCGTGCTCAAATTTTATTCACACAATGTTGGGTCCTGACTTTCTCAATTACTTCTATAAATAATCTCCTGAGTAGTCTCCATACCACTCAAATCCCTTCGTTGCCCTATTAGTAGGCATAGCACTAACGTACTGGCTCTAACAGAACAACCCGTAGGAGATCCCACAAGTCATGCAACTAAGTTTTCACACAAGCCTCGAAACTTAATGCACAACAAAACCTACATACACAGTGAGAAAGTAAAACTTTAAACATAGGTATGCACCGGGGCTTGCCTCGGTTCGGGGAAAAGTTATCACAGTCGATGGCGGGGTCGGCAGCGGGGAAATCCTCCTCAGCCTCGGTGGCCGTCTGCAGCTCGGTTCCTATATGAAGATGCAATGCAACTTAGTTTACACAGGGATTGAATGCCGGCGGTGGTAACTTGTATTAACAGAGAAGTGAAGGTGCATAAATTTCTTTCTAACAATTTAGTATGTTGTTTCGGTAAACGGGATTTAGCTAGACTGGTCGGACGGCAAAGATTACCAGAGGGCTGACGGTAAGGGCGAACGACAACGGAGACCGGTCCCCGGAAAAGAGATGTTGACGCGCCGCTACTTCTGCAATAATGCGGAAGAATGGGGCGGCGGTTAGAGGCGATAACGGCGGATGATGGAACCGTCGGCAGGGCATGGGTTACCGAGCTCACCTGAGCACGAGAGAACTTGCTCTGCTTTCGGCCCTGCGGAGCTCTTCGGCGGTAATGGCGGAAGGCAGGGAAGACGAGAGCAGAGAAACGAGCGTGCGGAAAGAGCAAATGAGTGCGCACGAGTCAAACGTTTCGCCTCTGGAAATATCAGTCTCCGTTCCTTTTGTCTCTCCAGGACACGGTGCAAGTTGGCACGGCGGCAGTGTACTGCAGCGCATGGGCGCCAGGCGTGCGCGTCCCATCACGAAGACTTTCGGCGCGGAGGCGGCACTGCTGTGTACGGCCAGGCGCTTTTACGGTTGGGAAGATGGCCGGCAGCATTAATGGCGCGGCCGCTCCGAACTCGGGTCCGACGAGTCTGTCCGACCTCGGGGTCGAGCGAGGCGGAGCGAAAAGCGGCTTGTCCGACCTTGGGGTCGAGCGAGGCGGAGCGAAAAACAGCTTGTCCGACCTCGGGGTCGAGCGAGGCGGAGAGTGCTGACGAAGGATCGGACGAGACGGAAATAGTGTCCGACCACTGGGGGTCGGGGTCGGGCGAATCGTAAAAATCCTCCGACCTCTGGGTCGGAGGTCGGGCGAATCGGAAAGTTCCTCCGACCTCTGGGTCAGAGGTCGGGCGAATCGGACTCACAAAGTCGGGGTCGGGAAGGCATGGAAAGGAACAGGGAAACGACGCCCGGGGTGGAGCAGGGACTCGGGCGGCGGCTTGCAGGTGGGAGAACAGAGGAAGCCGGGCGGCGCGACGGTGGAGAGCGGGGGTTCCGGCGGCGCTAGCGAGAGTAGGCTCGGGCAAGCCGGCTACAGCGAGCAGCGACGACGGCAAGCAGCCGCTCGGCAGCAGCGCGACGCAGCAGGGCAAAGGCCGGTCGGGTCAATTCTGTATGGGCAGAGAGGAAAAGAGAAGCAGAAAGGAAAATGAAGATTGGATTTCAAGGTAGATTTTTGAATTTAAGTTTTGATTAGGTCCTATGATTTTATTTACTTCGGGTTTTTGAGATTTTTATTGAACACAATTAAGTCTTTATTGACAATAGATTTAGTGAGAATTTAGTTCGGGATGTTACAATCTTGGAGGATGAAAAGGGATGCGTGTGCTGGACATTCATCATGTCCACGTGAGCCTAATATTCCTTGGGACCCGGCCTAAGAGGAGGGACGACCCAACCAAGTGGAGAACATCCAAAGGAAGCCCATAGACGTCCTCCCCCTTGGCCACCTCCTGAGGAGGCCAGCATGGGCATCATATGCAAGGTGGAGGCCCAATCTACATCGACTTTGAAACCAACTTGGAGTTTAATCAATAAAACGGATGTCCAGGTCGCATACGGACTCCATTTTGGACGATCTATAGATGATGGAAAGATGAGAAGATTATCTTTCCAATGCCACTGGTCCCATAGCTTAATTCATCCGCAGTCGACAGGAATCTTCAAAACAAGTGGCCCAATCAATGTCGACTTCGAATCCAACTCGGAGTCCAGGAGCAGCCTGCACTAAAACGGATGCCCAAGTCGCATACGGATTGCGTACGAGATTATCTTTCCAACAGAATTGGTCCACGTCCAAATACCTCCAGAGTCCATGGAAATCACCAAAACAGTCCAGAATCTGTAAGGGTGTTGCGACACCGACTTTGGGCCGGATGGCCTTGTACCGATTTAGAGTCCATTAGGGTTGTGTCCACAGGACTTGCATGTCCCTCACATTAGGGTTTAGGTTTTGCTTTGATTATTATGTCAAGAACAGTTTTGCCATCATCGGTTTGTAGAACCCCAATTTGTGAGATTAATTCCGCATTGAGTTAGATCTTCCATGTTCTTCGATTTGCAGGCAAAGACTAGCCTTCTCGGCGAGGTCATCCGTGTTCACGTGGGTGATAACCAGAGGAGACGTGGTGCTACGATTGCGGGGTTCGAAACGTGTCGTTCGAAAGGTGGGTCGATTTGTGTCGCGACTCCGCCCAAAATCGTTGATTATGAGAACATATAGAAAGATCGGGACCCCGTTTCCATTAGGCGGTAACTGCCACCTGGCAAAAGCTGGGGATGGGTGCGCCTACCCACAGGTTGGGTGACCCAGAGGGCCACCCGACCCACTATAGGGCCCACTCAAGTCCCACTTTGGTAGGGTGACTGCCTGGTGGGCCCTAAGCGTGGGTACGAGGTTGGCTTTGGTTTTCTGGTAGTTTTGGCACGTCTGGTGGGTCCATAAATCCGTGTGCTGCCCCTGTGGCGCCCTGTGATTGGTCGGAGTTGTGTTTTCTCCCCCTCAGCGATCCATGGTGTGCCTCCGTGGCAGGCTGTGATTGGCCAGAAGTGTGTTTTCTTGCCACGGAGCGGATTATGGCTCAATTCCTGTGATAAATATCTACATGCACAAACTTTCCAAGTACATGCGGAACTTTATTAATTTTAAACTAACATGCATATATGAAATGCATGTCCTTATTCATTTTTAGAGAATTGTTGACGGTATATTTGGTACATAACGACCGTCAACAAACTCCCCCAAGCTTACCTCTAGCTCGTTGTCACATCCAAAAAGTTTCAAGCTTTTGTCCTTTTAATTATGTGCTCACTAGCTTTGAATTTGATTTCGACCATTTTCTGCTTTGAGTCGTGGGTCAGGGTTTCGCAATTTTGTCGACTTGGGTAACCCTAGGTCTGGTGTTGAGAAGCCTTCCATTTTCTTAATGAAACTATCCCAATGTTTTTATATAAAAATTAACTACACATTAAAATATAATTTTAGAAATTTTATCAAAATTTTTGGAAGAAGTTTAAACCCTTTTAAAATTCTGACAAATTTGAAACAAGTTAAAAATTCACAGACCTTTAGGAGCTGAATCAGGGAATCTTTCTATAAGAAAAGTTGTTTCAAATAATTTACTTAGCTCACACAAAAAGTTTCAAAAATTTGTAAACTAGGGAGCTAGGGTTTTCAATTGACTCAAATGAAGGGAGTTGGAAAAATGAAAAAAATCAAATTGAAAACTGCTGTGCGCGCTACAGTAGCGCCACCCGCCATAGTAGCCGCCGCCTTCGACGGCTTTGCCGTGATTGTGGCCGAGCAGTGCCGCGCCATTACTCCTTGACCATGAATCTCTCCAAAAAACTTTCCCCTTCCTCCCCCTTCCTCTCCCTCCCACTCTCTCTCTCTCTCTCTCTCTCGGCACTATCAATTTTCTCTGTTGCCGCACGTCGTCTTCAAGACAGGGGCGCCGCCTCCCACGCCCTCCTGCCGGCCGTCGCCCCCTGTGCCCTCAATTCACGGCACCCTTGCTATCTCTCTCCCTTCCTCACTTCTCCTTCGAGCATAAAACCGAGCACCACTCGCTCCCCTCTTCATTTCCCCTGCCTTTCTTTTTCCCTGCAGAGCGCCGCCATTGCTTTAGCCACCGGCCGCCCTCACATCGCTAGGTCGTTCCAGGCCTTCCTCAGCCGCACCACCGTGCCAAGCAAGCTCTCCTCAACCCCCTAAAACTCTCCAACCATCCAGCCCCCCCCACCCCCCCCGGCCGTGCACTAATTCCTCCGGAACGCCGCCGCCCCTGTTCTTCGGCCGAAACCTCACCGGCAGCCACCATTTTCCAAAATTCGCCACCACGGTACGATGTCTTTTCAATTCCTTTCACCGGGGAGGCCGCCTTACCATAGTGCATCACCTTGACAAGGTTGTGGCCGCAGTTCATCGCCGTTGACGACGAACACCACGCGCCACCACCTCGGCTGCCATTGACGCCGCCTCGAGCTTCACGTCGCCGACTACCTTGCACTCTTCCCCGTGGCCTTCATCCTCCACAAATCGGTGCATTGACTCGAGGTGAAGCTCCAAGACTACTCTTTTCTTGCCCTAGCTTCCTTCTCCGGCGAGAATCCCACCGGAGATGCCGCTCTGCCATGTCCCCTGTTTTCTGTCCACTGCTCTATCAATTTGTCCATTTTCTAGTAATTAGCTAGAAGTTGTAAAGTGTATAGAAAATCATGGAAAAGTATAAAAATACCAAACCTAATTTTATTTGAAAACTTGAAAATGTACTAATTTTCTGTTAAAGCACTTTTTCAAAAATGTCCTTGGAATTTCCTCAATAATTCATTAAAGTATTTCTGTTTTTGATTTTTTAGTTGAAGTTTCAAAAGGTTGTTAGGCTTGATTTTTGAACCATAATTATATCTTGGAATGATACATCTCCTGCATTTTTACTAGAATTTTTCATGAACATTTGTGCATGTATGTCATTGTTAATATCCCCAAAACCCTAGATTATTTACCTTTGTCTAAAGTACATTAGTCAAGTCACCCAAAAGCCCAAGACCTTTAACAAAAACTTTAGCTTAGGTGCTCAGTAGTAGATCTATAAAGTTTCATGATTTTTCCATAGGTGTTAGTACATGTTTCTGAATTTACAATTTTGAAAAATAGAACATTGTTTGTTTTTAATAAATTCATAGGAGCTCAACTTGACCCAAACCCAGAGCCAAAAGTCTTAGTTTAGAGCCTAATTTAAACTAAAAATAGTCCCATACCTATAACCTAACTTTGAATTTCACCAGAAAAGTCGTTACGACTTTTACGGTACCGTTACGGTTTTCCCCGATGTCGTAAACGGGCAACGACAGTCGGAGACCTCGTGTTCCTGTTAACGCGAGTCAAAAACCACTCAAACTTAGCCTCGTAATGACCCAAGCCACTTAGTAAAGCCAGTACATGAGATGTGTTTTGGGATGTTTCCCAGAAACGACACCCGTGTGCCACCCGATATCAGAACCGGGAACCCGGGAACCGGGAAACCCGTAATCGGAATCGGTAAAACTGTTTTAGGCATAACTTGAGCTGTAGAACTCTGATTGACTTTGTTTTTCTTGCATTGTGTTCGTAGACTCAGTAGCTACCTCTCTGCATCATATCGCATCATTTGTGCATCATGGCATCATGGCATACATCTTATCGACGCGTTTTTACTTTATAACTTACGAACCGCCAGAGAGTGACGCGGGTGCTGCTACGGGAGAAGCACTGGAGGTTGATCCAGGTGCTGAGGAAGACAACACCGCCATTGTTGAAGGCAAGCACCTCATATTGCTACCCTAAGTAATTTACTTAAGGATTAAAATGAATGCTTACGTATAGGACTGCATTAAGTCGGGCATAGTGATAAATTCGGGAACACCTATTATTGTTGCATATACCCCTCCTTGGTATTGAATACGTCACCTTGTCAACCTGGGTAGAGTGTCATTGTTTCGAGTCACGAAATGCTTAGACATGCTTAGATAACACGGTAGAAGTCGAATGGTAAGTCCCACTCGCATGCATAGGACTTACCCTGGTTACTTATGGACTTGTGGCAAGTTCATATGATGGTAAAAGTTGAAAAGTGTTAAAAACTAAAATCTGGACAGTGCAATAGGAGTGCAACAAGACATGGAGGTCTTGTGTGCCATAGGCCCCGTCTGGATTGACCTAGGACCTGGCCGTGTTATTCTTGGTCTGAGCACTTTCCATTCATATCACATGTCGTAAGATAATGGTAAGACAAGCTGAGTATCTCACTGCGTACCAACGTTTGGCCGATGACTGCATGGTGTGTGGGACGAGGGAGTCATGGGTGCCTGCGAGGCCGTGATACTCGACGAGGGACTCACATGAGACTGCGAGGCTGTGGTACTCGGCACCGTGTGGATTTTCCAACCGTGTGGGCACGAGTGTGAAAAAGCTTGACGTGAGTATCCCCTTGTGTAACTTTAGTGGGTTGCACGAGCCGTATGGTCCTCAGTCGTGTGGGTACAGTTGGACTCCCCTGTAGGGTGTAAAATCGGTTCGAATCCGCCACGATCTCGGTTATGATCAAGCTCAGTGTCCTTTGGATAATATCATAGAGTTGTCATATAACATGTTGGGAATTGGAATATGGTTATTGGTATCCATGGTTCGGATGGAACATGGATGATGGTATATACATGGTTTATGGTTACATGGTACTTGGGGATTGGGTTTATTAGTTGTTCATGCCCGCAAGAGTCCCTTTTACTTTATGCTTATTCACATATGCTTAGTTTCTGCTTTAAGCAATCGAGTCCATTCCTATACCTTATTTACCTTATTACAGCCTCATTGCGTTATCCTTGGAGTCGGGAACTAATTCCCACAACAGGGTAAGACTTGCGAGTACCTTCATACTCAACATTTGTTGTTTAAGTTTTTGCAGGTGAGGATGAGTTGGTCTTCGGCTACTTTGTCCCTGCCGATGCCGGCGAGGGCGAGGCGTAGTCAAGACTTTGGAGTGACCGTGATTTGCGATGTTCGTGGGCTGGGCATCGCAATCCTTTGCTGTTTCCTTGCTGCTACTGCTGCGACTATCGTATTCCTTAGAATTGCTTCCGCTCTTTAATTTGTTAGTTTCAAGACTTCCAATGAATCTCGACATGTAAGGATATTTTAAGTTAATGTTATTAAATTAATGTGACCTATGTGATGTATCACCTGTGACGTTGCCGACGTGCTTGGATCTTGGACGTTGCTTGAGAAGCATGTCGGGGGACTGCCGGGTTTATATTCTTTTTTATCGGGTTGAGTTCTCGCATACCATGCGTGGGCCGCGAGTCAACTTGGTAAACTTGAATGTAAATTGGTCGGGTCTCTCACACTCGTCCCGAGCAAGCCTTAAGACTTGAGTTAATTGGATTAGGAGTTGCTACGACTCAACCTTTCAAATATGCCCATCGCACAACTAAGATACTCTATCTTGAATTGAATAAGTTGGTGGAAGGTTCACCCAAATTTACCTTAATCCTCATGGGGCTTTTCTACTTCTCCTTGTCTTGGGCGGTTGAAGGACTGAATGGCTAATGTGGCACCACTTTCCTGTTCCTTACTTAACATTGATATCCGGAGGTTTTCAAAATATTTTGTAAATGAAAACATGAGGTCCTTTAGTGATTCTCTCGGATCACTCTATATGTGTGTATTTCCTCTCACAAAAGGTCTAGGTGTGCCTTTATTCCTATTTCTCCTATAATAGGCTTTTTGGTGGAGCTCGGTAGGAATGATAAATAGCATACTTATAACACATATATTGCTAAGTCAAAAACCGAACCCAAGTCAAGAAGCATATCGATACAAGTATGGTCAAGGCATGCAAGTGTGATGAAATGGATGTGGGATGTAACTCCTAATTCAAAACCTTCTTCCTTTGAATATATATATATATATTGACATGCTCATTGGATTTTTCCATTGATTGGAGCATGTGGAGGTTTTGTTTCCTCATCTTTCTTTCTTTTTTTCTTTTCTATGCAGCCATGTCTTTTTCTATGGATAGCATCGAAGGGTATAAATATGGTATATGGAGTATTTGTTTGGTGGGTGGGTGGATGGATGGTAGAGTGGAATTGCTAGCTCAGGCCAGTGGGAGAGCTACAGCTCCCACCATTCCACGGACTCAAGCGGAGGTGCACACCATTGGTCGGCTCGCAGCGGGTGTTGGTACCCACTGTCCTGAGCTAGCACTTTGCCAAGCTAACCCACTAGCCTCATATGGATGAGGAGGTTGGTCCCAGTTTGGTGCGTGTCCGGCTGAACCTTCCACTTGTACGTAGGCTCCGGGCTGTTGCTACGTCCTGTGCACCTGACTGCGAGTGCCGAAGAATAATGTTCTGGGCGGATCCTCCTTTCTAAGAGGCATAGTTAGCTCCCGGCAAGTATACAAGTGAAACTCCGGGTTAGGTAACCGGATTTCATTTGTATAGCCAGGGTAGAAAATACACAAGGGAGCCATCGGGTTTGTGTTTGAGTGTATGCCCTTGTACAAGATAGCTTTCACCCACTAGAGAACGTGGCCCGTGTATGTATGTGGTTAGGGAATGGGTTAAAGCACCGCATCTAGAGATTATGTGAGTAACAAGAGAAGTGCACTCTATGGCTCCTTTGTTCGTGATGTGATCTAACCATTGGTTTATCATGGCCTTTACAGGGGAAATTTTTATTTTCTTAACCACAGCATAAAAGGTTCTTAATTCTTTAGTACGAACTATCCAAATGTCTTACCGAGGGAAACATGAAAGGACAAGCCACTTATGCATAAGGTTAAGGGTAGGATTTTGAATAGCACTATTTCTTGATTTTCCTAGGCAGGTTTGTGTAGTGATGTTTTCCCAAAAATCTTGTTTGTTAAAACCGGGGGTAGCTTTTTTCCAATTTTACAAAGCAATGTTGGTCAGAGCCTAGCATCAAGCTAAATTCTGTCCATGAAAGATTATACTCTTTTGATGAGGACATCGCACCCATGGTTACACACAATCCTTCTCCCGCTACAACAAATGAAGGACCAATCACTAGAGCTCGGACACGACAATTGAATCTAGAGGTGAGCTTGTTCTTATCTACGAGTTTATATGTTACTATGGAGAATAGATTTCTACCTAATGATTATATTACGTTAGGAATCATGGAGAGGTCAAGGAAGGCCCTGAAGACCAGCTACAAGTCAGACAAGGACATCGAAGCCAAGTAGGAGATCCAACTCACGTCGACTACGAATCCAACTCGGAGTCTAGGAGCAGTCCGCACTAAAACGGGTGCCCAGGTCGCATACGGACTCCGTTTTAGGCGATCTATCACTTTATGGAAAGAGGACGAGATTATCTTTCCAATGGGACAAGTCCCACATCCAAATTCCTCCAGATTCCATGGGAATTATCAAAATATTAGACAGTCCAGAATCTGTCAAGGTGCTGCGACACCGATTTTGGGCCGGTTGGCCTTGTACCGAGTTAGAGTCCGTTAGGGTTGTGTCTAGGGGACTTGCACGTCCCCAATTCCTTTATATCCAGCCATCACCCCACCATTAGGGTTCGGGTATTGCTTAGATTATTCCTGTTAAAAATGGTGTCGCCGTTTCATCGGTTTGTGAGACCCCAACTTTTGTGAGTTTAATCTTCATCTGTAATTTGGTTGCTTTCTACTTCGCTCTTGCTTGTGTTCTTCGATTGGCAGGCAAAGACTAGCCTTCTCGGCAAGGTCATCCGTGTTCACGCGGGTGATAACCAGAGGAGACGTGGTGCTGCGATTGCGGGGTTCGGAACGTGCCGTTCGGAAGCCGGATCGATTTGTGTCGCGACTCTGCCCAAATCGTTGATTATCAGAATCTGTAGGAAGATCAGGACCCCGTTCCCATCAAGTGGTAATTAGAGCTTCAGGTGTTCCTCAAGTTCGCCATTGTTTATCCTAGTTCCTTGTTTTCGTTTCGTCCTATAGCCCATAAAAAGCCAAAAATAGAATTATAGTTTTAAGTTACATCCTGTCCAAAACCATGTTTAGCCTCTGCATATTTTAATTTTAGAGTCTGTAATATTGAGTTTGTGTCCTTAATCGAGTCTTGTTGCTGGTTTAGATCATATCTCATTACAGTTTGTTTTGCTTCCGCCGCGTTGTTCAAACCCTAGCCGTCAATTTTTTTCCCCACCCAGATCCCACCCCTTCGTTTGTTGTGTTGTGAGAGACCCGACCAATTTACATTCAAGTTTACCAAGTCGACTCGCGGCCCACGTATGGTATGCGAGAACTCAACTCGATAAAAGAGAATATAAACCCGGCAGTCTCCCGACATGCTTCTCAAGCAACGCCCAAGATCCAAGCACGTCGGCAACGTCACAGGTGATACATCACATAGGTCACATTAATTAATAACATTAATTTAAAGTATTCTTACATAACAAGGTTCATCATAAGTCTTGAAACTAACAAATTAAAGAGCGGAAGCAATTCTAAGGAATACGATAGTCGCAGCGGTTGCAGCAAGAAAACAGCAAAAGATTGCGATGCCCAGCCCACGAACATCGCAAATCACGGTCACTCGAATGTCTTGGCTACGCCTCGCCCTCGCCGGCGTCGGTGGGGACAAAATAGCCGAAGACCAACTCATCCTCACCTGCAAAAACTTAAACAACAAACGTTGAGTACGAAGGTACTCACAAGTCTTACCCTGTTGTGGGAATTAGTTCCCGAATCCAAGGATAATGCAATGTGGCTGTAGCAAGGTAAATATGGTATAGGAATAGACTCGATTGCTTAAAGCAGAAACTAAGCATATGTGAATAAGCATAACGTAAAAAGGACTCTTGCGGGCATGAACATCTAATAAACCCAATCCCCAAGTACCATGTAACCATAAACCATGTATATGCCATCATCCATGTTCCATCCGAACCATAGATACCAATAACTATATTCCAATTCCATCAACAATATCCCAATTTCCATCATGTTATTCGACAACTCTACGATATTATCCAAAGGACACTGAGCTTGATCATAACCGAGATCGCGGCGGATTCGAACCGATTTTACACCCTGCAGGGGAGTCCAACTGTACCCACACGACTGAGGACCATACGGCTCATGCAACCCGCTGAAGTTACACAAGGGGGTACTCCATGTCAACCTTTTTCACACTCGTGCCCCCACGGTTGGAAAATCCACATGGTGCCGAGTATCACGGCCTCGCAGGCACACGTGAGTCCCTCGTCGAGTGTCACAGCCTCGCAGGCACCCATGACTCCCTCGTTCCACACACTGTACAGTCATCGGCCAAACGTTGGTACGCAGTGAGATACTCAGGTTGTCTTACCATTATATCGGACATGTGGTATGAACGGAAAGTGCTCAGGCCAAGAATAACACGGCCGGTTCCTAGGTCAACCCAGACAGGGCCTACGCACACAAGACCTCCATGTCTTGCTGCACTCCTATCCCACCGTCCAGATTTTAGTTTTTAACACTTTCCAACTTTTACCAACATATGAACTTCCCACAAGCTCATAAGTAATCAAGGTGATTCCTATACGTGCGAGTGGGACTTACCACTCGACTTCTACCGTGTTATCTAAGCATGGCTAAACATTTCGTGACTCAAACAAGAACACTCTACCCAGGTTGACAAGGTGACGTATTCAATACCAAGGAGGGGTACATGCAACAATAATAGGTGTTCCCGACTTTATCACTATGCCCGACTTTAATGCAGTCCTATACGTAAGCATTCATATTAATCATTAAGTAAATTACTTATGAGGTGCTTGCCTTCAACAGCAGCAGTTGTGTCTTCCTCAGCAGCTGGATCAACCTCTGGTGCTTCTCCCGTAGCAGCACCCGCGTCACTCTCTGGCGGTTCGTAAGCTATAAAGTAAAAACGTATTGATAAGATGTATGCCATGATGCACAAATAATGCGATATGATGCAGAGAGGTAGCTACTGAGTCTACAAACACAATGCAAAAAGAACGAAGTCAATCGGGGTTCTACAGCTCAAGTTATGACCAAAACAGTTTTATCGATTCCGGTTACGAGTTTCCCGGTTCCGATATCGGGTGGCACACGGATGTCATTTCCGGGAAAAATTCCCAAAACACATCTTATGTACTAGCTTTACTAAGTGGCTTGGGTTACTACGAGACTAAGTTTGAGTGGTTTTGACTCGCGTTAACAGGAACACGAGCCCTCCGATGGTCGTTGCCCGTTTACGACATCGGGAATACCGTAACGGTGCCGTAAAAGTCGTAACGACTTTTTCGGTAAAATTCAAAGTTAAGTTACAGGCATGGGACCATTTTTAGTTGAAAGTAGGCTCTAAACTAAGACTTTTGGCTCTGGTTTGGGGTCAAGTTGAGCTTCTATGAATTTACTAAAAATTAAACAATGTTCTGTTTTCCAAACTTATAAAATCAGAAACATGCAATAACACCTACGGAAAATTCATGAAACTTTATATATCTACTACTGAGCATCTAAACTAAAGTTTTTGTTAAAGGTCTTGGGCTTTTGGGCGACTTGCCTAATGTACTTTAGATAAAGGTAAATAATCTAGGGTTTTGGGGATATTAACAATGACATGCATGCAAAAATTTTCATGAAAACTTCTGGTAAAAATGCAGGAGATGCATCATGCCAAGATACAATTATGGTACAAAAATCAACCCTAGAAACCTTCTGGAACTTCAAATAAAAATCAACAACAGAAATATTTCAATGAATTATTAAGGAAAATCCAGGGACATTTTTGAAAAAGTGCTTTAACAGAAAAATTTTTCATTATGCAGGGATTCAAATAAAATTATGTTTGGAATTTTTAGACTTTTCCATGATTTTCTACACACTTTACAACTTCTGGCTAATTAATAGGAAAATGGAAAATGAATGGAACAGTAACACAGAAGCAGGGGAATAGGCAGTGGCGGTGCTCCGGTGGGAATCTCGCCGGAGAAGAAGGTTGGAAGGGGGATTGAGCAATCGTGGAGCATCACCGTGAGTCAAGGAACCGATTAGAAGAAGATGAAGGCCGCGGGGAAGGCAGCAGGGTGGTTGGCGACGGTGAGCTCCGGTGACGGCTCTAGTGAAGACCGACGGTGGCGCGGGAGAAACTTCCTCACCGGCGATGATCTGCCGCCGATAGCTTATCAAATTGGTGCACCATGGTGAGAGGATAAAGCCGGTGAAAGGAATTGAAGAATCGAGCTACCGTAGTGACGAATTTTGGAAAGAGGTGGCCGCCGGCGTTGTCCTTCGGTCGAGGAGACGACAGAGGTGTTCCGGTGAAAATAGGGCACGGCCGGCGAGCTCAGTGGTTGGAGAGCACCAGGGGGTCGAGGGAAGCTTGCTTGGCATGGTGGTGTGGCTTGGGGAGTGCTGAGGTGAGCCGTCGACGTGCGAGTGGCTCCGGCGGCAATGGCGGTGGCGCACTGGCAGGGAGGAAGGCAGGGGGGAGAAGGAAGGGAATATAGGATTGCTCGTGGCTTTAAGTAGTCGAGGGAGGAGCCAAGTGAGAGAGAGAGCCCGGGCACACGCGGATTGGGCAGGGGAGCGGCGGCCGTCCATTGGTGCGCCAGGGGCGGTGCTCCTGCCGTGATGGCGTGCCGCGGAGGAGAAAGCAACGCGCCAGTGGGGAGAGAGAGGAGAGAGGAAGGGAGAGAGGAAGTGGAGCAGTGAAGGAGAAATATTTTTGCAAGATTTGATCTTGGGCGAGTAATGGCGCGGAAGGCTTGGGTGGTCAGCCGGCGCAGCGCTCGGGCTGCCAGCCACGGCAATGGGTGTCGTGGGCGGCCGGCACTGTTCACGGTCAGGCTGTTTTCAAATTCAATTAATTCAATTTCTCCTTCAAGATTCGATTGAAAACTCTAGATCCTGAGCTCAAGAATTTTCAAAACTTTTTTCTGTGAGCTAAAAGAATTATTTGGAACAACTTTGCTTACAGGAAGATGCACTGGTTCAGCCTTTAAAGACCTGTGAATTTTCAACTAGGTTCAAACTTGTTCGAATTTTAAAAAGGTTTAAACTTCTTCCAAAAATTTTGATAAAATCTTCAAAATTCTATTTTATTATGTAGTTAATTGTTATGTAAAAATATTGAGGTAGTTTTATTAAGAAAAATAAAAGACCTCTTGAAAGTCGATTAGGGTTTTGCGAAAACGACGAAAACTTCGAAACCCTGACCCAAAAGCCAAAACGGAAATTGGTCGAAAAACAAAAGATTGAATCAGTGAGCTCATTATCAAAAGGACAAAAGTTTGAAACTGACACGACCTGCCCAGAAAACCTCGTCTCAGGACGGATCCGGTCAGTCGTTAAGCCAAGATCTTGTTGGGCAACGCTCGACGAAGCGAGCGTACACACGATTCAACACAGGCAGGGATAAACAGCAATAATTTACAAGAAAAGAGAACTTAATACAAAATTGGTTCATCAATTTAAAGTTAGGTCTTACATTGATTCAGAGTACGCGAAAGTTTTGAAGCAAAAACAGTGGAAGACTAGAACGATTACAACTCCGACGCTCGGACTTAAGCAAAAGCACGCGCCGTGCCCACGGGCGTCATGCTACTAGCCACTTCAACAAATCACTGCGGTGACTCGCACAACTCCCACTGGAGGTTCTCAAACTCGAGGGGAGGCTCCTCCCAATGGAAGCTACCTGCTGGTTCCTGCACGACGGCGCCTGAAAAACCACAAAACGCTAACGCGTGAGTTTCTAAGAAGCTCAGCAAGACTTACCTGACAAAAGTGGCTGACTACAGCCGACTCCTAGACATGCTGGCCGACTCGGCTGGGTTTACTTGCAAAAGGACTCGCAAGCGTATACTACTCTTGTCAAATTTTAGCATCAGATTAAGTCATTAGAAAGTAAATTTAGTTAGCACAGAGCTAAGCAAACATAACAGAAGTAATCAATAGCATTAGTAATAATCATAGTTCGTTCTCATTGTGTCTCAACCTGTTACTAAAATGTGGTGCGTTTCACGAGCATGCTCACTAACTGGGAGCGACAGCGGTTCGAAATGATTTTATACCCTGCAGGGGGAAACCTGACCGTACGACACGTGCGTGTCCCAGACTCGCACGCGGCAACCGTTCACACCAGTTCCTGCAACGTCAATTCCCTCCTACGCCTGCCTTAGCAGCGCCGCGTCCCACCAGACAACACGTCCCAGACGGTTTCTGTGGAGTTCCTACGCTGCCCACCCCAGATCTCCTCCTAGTCAGACACCGTAGGGCAGGTTCGACGTTGCAATCACTAGGCTACGTAGGTTTACTGGGGCCCATAACACCCAGCATACGATCAGTACATTCAACACTCGATCAGTCTCGGACCACACGGATCAGACAAGCCTACGGTCACCCTGGACCCAGTCCAGTCGTCGACCTACTTTGTATCCTGTCTGACCCTCAAACTTTTATCTTTCTTACTTATTCATATTTGTGTGGCCCATCTCATGAAACAGTTTCATTCAACAACCTATCCTTTCGCGAGCAGCGTCCACTCTGCTCGACTTCTATCGGCGATACCTACTAAGCATAGCAATCTAAGGGGTATCTATACCAGCTACCGATAGGGTTTCCTATGGGAAACAAATGTAACTAAGATTTCAATCAACTCCTAGCACTTAATGCACAAACAAGACACACTTAGATATAAAGGGAAAATTTAAAACTCGGTTGTGCACCGGGGCTTGCCTGGTTCCTCTGAGCTGATGTTGACTTCTTCGGCGGGGGTCAAGGAACTTGGATCCGCAGCTACTTCGTGAGCATCAGAATCTACACGATGCCGTAGGATTGTGATAAGTTCAATGAATTAAAAACTCATTATTATTATCAACAGTAACCTAGGGTTTGGATTGGCGACGCCCAGAATTAGGGTTAACCCTAATTACTCAACGCCGTCGATTAATTTAAATTCTTAATCTGTGAATGATGTTTTAAGAAGTTTATTAAAATTTCATGGGGTGACTTTTAGTTGGCATGTTCATCAACTTCAACTCTAGTTAAGTTAATTCGACACGTTTCATCGATTAATATTATTTAATTACTTCGGCTATTAAACTAGGGTTAAAATGAAGATTTTAATTCTTCCTCAAGATTATTTTTAGTTGGTAATACTCCCTGGAATAAGCATTTTGGGCTTTGGGTGGGGCCTAGATGAATTTTCTATATTTTATAAAAATTCATCAAAGTTCCTGTTTTTAGATCTTGTAAAATGAGAAAGCACTAGTAAACCTCAGAATAAAATCATGAAATTTTATGTGGGCAATCTTGAGCACCAGATCTAAAACTTTGCTTTTGGGTCTAACTTCATAAATGACTTTTACAATGCACTTTAGAAGATGGTATTTAAACTAGGCAGTTTGAAGTTATTTAATAGGGTTAGATGCCATTTCGTGTTCCTAAAATCTTCATAAATTTCCAGAGGATGTGTAGTACTATGGTGTACTTATAGATCAAAGGTTAGCCCTAGCATTTCTCTATAATGCAATTTAAAATTCAAAAATAGAAAGGAGTGTTTCGATGAAAGGTTGGCCGGGATAGGGGGTCTCACCGTGGGGGTGCCTCGGGGCGGCGACGATCGATGAAATTCCGGCGAGGTGGCTCGCCTTCGGAGGATTGGAAGGTGCTGTGAGCTTCACGAGGTGGAGAGGGAGTGAATTGGTGAAGGAATTTGATTGAAATGGTTCGGAGGTGCCGTTTCACCGTGGAGGCGGCGGGCGGCTATGGCGGTCGGTGGCCGGGGCAGAGGAAGAAGGGGAGGGGAGCTTCGCGCGCGGGAGGGGGAAATTGGGGAGGAGGCGCACCAATTTAAAGGAGGAATGGGGTAGGGGAGAGTAGGGGACAGGGGGAGCAGTGGGGGGGGGGGGTTGGCATGGCCGGTCGGTCGGCGCGGCTTGGTGGCGCTCGGGCGGCGCAGCAGTGAGGGAAAAAGAGAGGGAGGGAGAGGAGTGAGAGAGAGTGTGCTAGAGGGAGAGAGGAGGGAGGCAAGGGAGCGGCTCGGCAATAGCGGCGACGTGCGCCATAGGTGCCCGTGTCGGGCGGGCGCAGCCGTTCCTCGCCGCGCTCTGTTGTCGGGCGGGCGGGCACTGTAGCCCGCCCGCCCGGCAACAATTATACATATTTTTTTTTCTTTTTCTTTTTCATTAATGCTGGAAGACAATTCAATGAATCGGCACAATTCCCGAGCTCGAAAAATTTTGAGAATTTTTGTACAAGCTCAGGAATTTATTTGGAATACTTTTCATTTTAAGGTTCAAGTCATAATTTGGCCTCTAAAAATTCTTGAATTTCTAGGTTGATTATAGCTTCTGTGAATTTTTAAGAGGTCTAAATCTTTTCCAAAAATCTTGAATAATTTCCCAAAATCCTATTTTGAAGTGTACTCAATTGTTATGTAAAAATATAGCTAGGGTTCTATGGAAGTTTTGATGGTCAAGAGTTAAGGTTTGAATTCCTTTCTGTTAACGAGATTTCGACACTGTTAGTTGAGATTTCTCCCGGACTTTGCTAAAATGCTTTGTTGTTTGTCAAATTTTTCCTAGTGTCTCCTTAAAGCATTTTAAACAATGTTCCTTTTCATTTCTATGATTGAAACTGCTTGAAAATGAGTGAAATTATGAATTAGGGTTTATAGTTGTCGACTTTTGCCCTGGTGACACCTGGGGTGTCACAGCCCTCCCCCTAAAAGAAATCGCGTCCCGAGATTTAAGGAGAGGGTTAGGATAGGCATAGGTACCTAAGGGTTTGGGAGTAGCTCGGGGTAGTGTGACGGTAGAAATTCTGCAGATTCCCACGTGGCTTCGTCTTCCGTGTGGTTGCTCCACAGAACCTTGTAAAACTTGAGTGTCCGTCTTCTAGTAACTCGTTCTTTCTCATCTAGTATCCGGATTGGACGCTTTGGGTAGGTTAGGTCTGGTTGCAATTCTTCCACTTCTTGAATCACTTGGTCTACTGGTGCCTTCAGACATTTCTTTAATTGGGAGACATGGAAAACGTTGTGCACTCCCGATAACCTCTCTGGTAGCTCCACTTGATATGCCACTGGTCCGCACTTAGCTGTGATAGGATATGGACCTATGTACCGGGGTGCTAACTTGCCTCTGATCCCGAACTGTTGAACTCCCTTCATTGGTGAGACTCGTAGGTAGACGTAGTCTCCTATTTCAAAGGTCAATGGTCTACGCCTTTTATCTGCATAGCTCTTCTGTCTTGACTTGGCGGCCTTCAAATTGGCTTGTATAACCCATACTTTCTCTTCAGCCTGCTGCACTAGGTTTGGTCCCAATACAACTCTTTCGCCTGTTTCTGACCAATTGAGTGGGGTTCTGCAATTACGGCCGTAAAGTGCTTCGAAAGGGGACATTTGGATGCTGGCTTGGTAACTGTTGTTGTATGAGAACTCCGCCAATGACAGGTAAGTGTCCCATCCTTTTCCGTATTCCAAAACACAAGCTCTGAGCATGTCTTCAAGTATTTGGTTCACTCTTTCCGTCTGACCATCGTCTGAGGGTGGTAGGCTGAACTGTGGATTAGCCTGGTTCCTAGTGACTCGTGGAGTTGTTTCCAAAATCGACCGACGAATTGGGTGCCTCGGTCGGAGATGATCGTCTTGGGTACTCCATGTAGACAGACTATCCGATCCATGTACAGCTGTGCATACTTCTTCATGGTATATCTGGTCGAGACAGGAATGAAGTGGGCTGTCTTCGTCAAACGATCTACTATAACCCAAATTGAATCCAACTTTTGAGCTGTCATGGGCAGTCCAACAATGAAATCCATACTTATGTCTTCCCACTTCCATGACGGAACGCTCAAAGGTTGCGACAACCCTGCGCCCTTCAGGTGGTCGGCCTTTATTCTGCGGCAGGTGTCACATTCCGCTACATACCGAGCGATTTCCCTCTTCATCCTTGTCCACCAAAATTTCTTCCGCAGATCCTGATACATCTTGTTACTGCCAGGGTGAATTGAGTACTTGGACAAATGAGCTTCATCCATAATCTTCCTTCGGAGCTCGTGGTCCTTTGGCACTACCAGTCTGTTCTTGAACCACAAAACTTCTTCTTCGTCCTCACGGAAACACTGCATCTTCTTTTCTTGCAGTCCCAATCTGATCTTCTCCATGCCCTTATCAAGCTTCTGGGCCTTGGCTACCTCATCTCTAAGTGTGGGCACTAGGGCGAGGTTGTAGAGTGCTCCGTGGGGTAGAATCCTTACGGCTGGCTCTAATTCTTCAGTTGCAACTCCCTGATCCAAGTAGTGGCAATGGGCATTTCTGCTCAATGCGTCTGCAACCACATTAGCCTTGCCCGGATGGTAGTGGATTTCTATCTCGTAGTCCTTGATTAATTCTAGCCATCTTCGTTGCCTCATGTTCAACTCGTTCTGGGTGAAGATGTACTTCAGACTCTTGTGGTCGGTGTAGAGGTGTACTAGGTTTCCCAATAAGTAATGCCTCCACACCTTCAGAGCTAGTACCACGGCTGCCAATTCCAAGTCGTGTGTGGGGTAATTTCAACTCATGCTTACGGAGTTGTCTAGAAGCATAAGCAATTACCCGTCCTTCTTGCATTAACACACAACCAAGTCCAGTGCCCGACGCATCCCAATACACGTCGAAGGGCTTGCTCAAATCTGGTTGGGCGAGTACTGGTGCTGTGGTCAAGTGCTTCTTCAAAGTCTGAAAGGCTTCTTCGCACTTTTCTGTCCACTTGAACTTCTGATCCTTCTTGAGTAGATCTGTAATAGGCCTGGCAATCTTGGAGAAGTTGGGAATGAAGCGACGGTAGTATCCCGCTAATCCCAAGAAACTCCGCACCTTGTGGACTGTTGTGGGTGCTTTCCAATTAACAATATCTTGCACCTTTCCCGGATCAACAGAAATACCTTCAGCGGACACAACATGACCCAGAAACTGAACACGCTCAATCCAAAACTCGCACTTGCTGAACTTGGCATAGAGCTTATGATCTCTGAGTCTTTGGAGAACTGTCCGAAGGTGCTCTGCATGCTCATCGGTTGACTTGGAGTATATTAGGATATCGTCAATGAACACCACTACAAACTTATCCAGCTCTGGCATGAAGACTGAGTTCATGAGGTACATAAAGTACGCTGGTGCGTTCGTGAGTCCAAACAACATCACCAAATACTCATACAGCCCGTATCTGGTGGAGAAGGCCGTCTTCGGAACGTCACTGGGACGGATCTTGATCTGATGATATCCAGACCGAAGATCAACTTTCGAGAAGACCTTTGCTCCTGCCAACTGATCAAATAGAGTGTCTATGCGTGGCAAGGGATACTTGTTCTTGATAGTTACCGCATTCAAGGGACGGTAATCCACGCATAGCCTCAAGGACTGGTCCTTCTTCTTCACGAACAATGCTGGACAACCCCAAGGCGAGGTACTGGGCCGTATGAAGCCCTTGTCCAACAAATCTTGCAGCTGTTTCTTCAACTCTGCTAGCTCTTTGGGTGCCATCTTGTACGGTCTGCGGGAGATCGGGGCTGTGCCTGGCAACAACTCAATCTGAAATTCCACATCTCTGTCTGGCGGTAAACCAGGTAAGTCCTCTGGGAATACGTCCGGAAACTCCTTAACCACTGGTATCTCATCCAGACTTTTCCCGACAACATGGCAAACTTGGGTGAGGGTGGCTTTAGGGTGATCTAGGTTTATGGACATGGAACCGTGAAGTGGAGAGGTTACGTGGACTACACGGTTAGCAATATCAAGAATGGCATTATGGTGTTTCATCCATTTCATGCTGATGATAATATCGATACCCTGCCCATCTAGGATGATGAAGGAAATGGGATAAATGTGACCTCCCAGATTGAGGGGAGCTTCATTTAAGCCGCGATCTGATAATATGTTGCCCCCAGGCGATTTTATTACGAAAGGTGGTTCTAGGGGAATTGTGGCTAGGTTTTTGCCTTTGACAAAATTTTTACTGATAAAATTGTGGCTTGCACCAGAATCGAAAAAAACAAAAGCTGAGTGCGTAGAGAGTGAGAACGTACCCGCCAGTACTTGTTCGCCCTCAGCAATTTCTTCGGTCGTGGTGTAGTTTACCCGACCGGTCCTGGTGTTCTTCTGGCCCTTTTGCTGGCCCTGCCCTTGGTTTGATTGCCGGTTGCCTCCGGACTGCTGGTTGGAGGGGCACTCGCGGGCGAAGTGGCCGGGCTGCACGCAGTTGAAGCAAGGCGTGCCTGGTCCGGGGCGAGCGCCCTGTTGAGGTGGGCGGACACCTTGGTTCCTCTGTGGTGGGGGAGGTGCGCAGTAGCCGGCTTGTTGCTGATTCTGTGGGGGCCGGTATGGCTGCTGCGGCGGACGGAACGACGGCGCCTGTGGCGGGGTTGCCTTGTACCTCCTACCATCGGGTGCAGTGTACACCAGACGGTACTTGGGTGGCGGGGCATTCAATGGCCCACCGCTGGCTCACCTTTTCTCCCGCTGCTCCTTCTCGAGGTACTCTTCGGCGATGAGGGCGTTGCTGATGAGCTCGTTGAATGAGCCGCCTTGGTTCAGGGCCAAGCGACCCTGAAGTGTGATGTTCAGCCCTTCCATGAAGCGGTGCTTCCGCTTAGCATCCGTGTCAACCTGCTCCGGGGCATACAGAGCAAGTTGGTTGAAGACACGGGAATACTCGTGCACCGAGCGGTTCCCTTGTGTTAAGGCCATGAACTCCTTGGCCTTCCTCTGCATGAGTCCCGCGGGGATATGGTGAGCGCGGAACGCCTCCCGGAACTGTGCCCATGGCACCTGGGTGTCGGCCGGGAGAGTGGCCAAGTAGTTGGCCCACCAAGCTCCGGCGTGTCCATGGAGCATTTGGGTCGCGAAGAGCGTCTTCTGAGTCTCCGAACAACGGAGCAGCCCAAACTTGGCCTCGATTGCACGAAGCCAGTGGTCTGCCTCCATTGGTTCCCGGGCATCCCTGAACTCCGGGGGATGAGTGGACAGGAATTCTGCATATGTGCTGTCCTGGTCGCGGTTCCGAGCGCCTCGATTTGCGCCACTATTTTCTAGGATGGCCCGCAGCATCTCTTGTGTCTGCTGACTGCTCTGAAGCATGGCTGCCATAGCTGCCGCCAAGGTTGGCTCAGCTGGCGGGGGTGGCGGGTTGGAGCTTTCCGCCTCCTGACGTCCGGCTCTAGTGTTCACCATGCTGAAAAAGCAAAAGGATCCTCATTAGAGCAATTCAACCCATGTCCATTTCTCAATATAAGCAAAAATACGTCAATATGAACGGCACGGTTATCTCAATAAAAACAACTTCCTTCATTCCCCAAAAGATGACAGTACATCCATCGTCCAACTCCTTAGACTGTCAAACCACCACTTTTACATCCAACAGATTACACGTCACTAAGATAAACTTCTAAGAACACACACTAACACCAAGACAAGGACAACGCACTCCTTAAACGAAGCATCTAACTAAACTATCACTTCGGAACCACCTCCAATCTACTCCTCATCTGGCTCTGGGTCTGAAGCTTTGGGATCCGATACTTCTGACTCAGGCACATCATCGTTAGCGGGAGGCGGCTGCTGTGCCTCGAAAAGGCCCGCTAACTGATGCTGCAAATGATGGTTCTCATGGGCGAGGTTCTCCGCCATCTGAACTGCGTTATCCCTGAGTATCTCCAGCTGATGAATGTGTTGCAACATGATGTTGCAATCATTCTCTCTAGCATGGATCTGGGCAGTCTTAATCTCGGAGACCGCCTCCAACTCAGAGATACGTGTAGCGCGCGCGTCGCAGCGAGCACGCAGTGCATTGTTTCTGCTCTCCAAGTCCTGGACCTTCTTCTTGAGTTGAGCTACCTCTACATGAGCCTGTCGCAAGGCCTGGCGATCCATCTGAGCTGTGAGAACAATATCTTCATGCAAGTTGAGTAGCGCTAGGCTCCACGTGAACAAGGGAGTGACATGGTCCATCTCTCCCCTGAAAGTCCTCTTCTGAGCATTCTTGACATTACGGTGCCAGGTACGGTCGACCTGGTCCCGTATCAGAAACATTGCCGCTGGTTTGTCTGCCAGGTCCTCTAGGTGTCGCTCGCAAATCCTCAATAAAGCCTGATGAGCGGCTGACTCGATGGCCTCCGTCTTATCTGAACCGAATGTGGTGGTGGTATAAATCTCTCCGTTGGCATGCTGAGGGTGCGTGGGTAGTGTAACGGTGGCCGAGCAGCGTGGTAGATCATACTATCGATACTCCCGGATCTGAAACCACGGAGTCTCCGCATATCCTAGTGACTGTAGGGTCTGCTCGAGTATCTCCATGAATCCTCTGCGTCTGGACTTCTTGGTGACGTAGGTAGGGGTGGAGTCCTCAATGCCTATCTCCGCGATCCCATGCTCGATCGTGTTGGCGTCCATCTGCAACATAGAGATGAGCAATATTTTATAAATCAGAAGCCACATGTTGACACATAGTTCAAAGCATGCTAAATCTTCCGATACATAAAATATTTTTCATCCCTGCGTAAAAAGGTGATCTAAATTGGCCACTAAGGATGCTAACTAGCGACAGCCGGTTCGTCCAAGGTGCTTTACCATCTAAGTTGACCTGTCAAGGAGACAATCTTCTCATCGAGGAAGGTATTGGAAAAAGGCTCAATGATGTACAAGGGTTTCACTCCAACTCAGTTGATTCCACGCAATTCCTAAGGGAGGAAGGTATCCAGGTTGACTTCTTATTTTTTTCTGATTGTGCTACAGCCATTATTGATGGAATTTTTGCTCCTGGATGGTTTCAGTATAAGTTTGAAGGATTTAACATTTCTTCATGCAATGCAATCCTACATCGGCCTATACATCCTCACAAAGTAAAAAGAATACGCATGGGCGGTGGCAGAATCGCACTCAAGTTAGCCGTTACTACACGTTTCTTACGATATCGTGGTTAGCGTACCTGCAGAAAATGGCATCACAGGCAGTGCGATATAAATATATATATCCAAAGTAAAAACATCAACCCATATCATTGCCATATGGGTCGCCCCCAGTAGGTCACGTACGGGGATCACGTGTCCGACCTTCCCTGCGCGGCGACAGACTGCACTTTACCTCAGGCAACGGAGGTATGAGAGTGTTCCGCAAAACCGAAGTCGTGAGGAACAAACTCATCTCTTGTGTGCCAAAGACACAAGACTCCACTGTTGCGAAGGTCTGCATTCGCAACAGGTCCGTAACCCACAGCTCGTACGGTAGAGGGCCGCTTCTCTCCCTAAACGGCAAGGGGGCGTACTATGTTACAGCGAACATAATACCTCCTTCCATTCCATCATGGTATAGAACGCTACTGTTGCGGATCCAACAGTAATTTCTCGACCTTTCATCGCAGTCGAGCGGCGTACCTTACCTTACTTACCTGAGCGTAGGTGCGTCGTTACAGAAAAGTAAATCTAAACTGGGTTTAGTTAGCTCCTACGCTAGGTTAGCTTGCCACCTGATAACCTATTAACTAATAGGGCGCGTACCTCACTCGCACGTAAATTTTTGAAAATATGCCTTAAACGTTGTATCGTTTCCCAACCTGGCTCTGATACCAAAGCTGACACGACCCGCCCAGAAAACCTCGTCTCGGGACGGATCCGGTCAGTCGTTAAGCCAAGATCTTGTTGGGCAACGCTCGGCGAAGCGAGCGTACACACGATTCAACACAGGCAGGGATAAACAGAAATAATTTACAAGAAGAGAAAACTTAATACATCATTGGTTCATCAATTTAAAGTTAGGTCTTACATTGATTCAGAGTACGCGAAAGTTTTGAAGCAAAAATAGCGGAAGACTAGAACGATTACAACTCCGACGCTCGGACTTAAGCAAAAGCACGCGCCGTGTCCACGGGCGTCATGCTACTAGCCACTTCAACAAATCACTGCGGCGACTCGCACAACTCCCACTGGAGGTTCCCAAACTCGAGGGGAGGCTCCTTCCAATGGAAGCTACCTGCTGGTTCCTGCACGACGGCGCCTGAAAAACCACAAAACGCTAACGCGTGAGCTTCTAAGAAGCTCAGCAAGACTTACCCGACAAAAGTGGCTGACTACAGCCGACTCCTAGACATGCTGGCCGACTCGGGTGGGTTTACTTGCCAAAGGACTCGCAAGCCTATACTACTCTTGTCAAATTTTAGCATCAGATTAAGTGATTAGAAAGTAAATTTAGTTAGCACAGAGCTAAGCAAACATAACAGAAGTAATCAATAGCATTAGTAATAATCATAGTTCGTTCTCATTGTGTCTCAACCTGTTACTAAAATGTGGTGCGTTTCACGAGCATGCTCACTAACTGGGAGCGACAGCGGTTCGAAACGATTTTATACCCTGCAGGGGGAAACCTAACCGTACGACACGTGCGTGTCCCAGACTCGCACGCGGCAACCGTTCACACCAGCTCCTGCAACGTCAATTCCCTCCTACGCCTGCCTTAGCAGCGCCGCGTCCCACGAGACAACACGTCCCAGACGGTTTCTGTGGAGTTCCCACGCTGCCCACCCCAGATCTCCTCCTAGTCAGACACCGTAGGGCAGGTTCGACGTTGCAATCACTAGGCTACGTAGGTTTACTGGGGCCCATAACACCCAGCATACGACCAGTACATTCAACACTCGATCAGTCTCGGACCACACGGATCAGACAAGCCTACGGTCACCCTGGATCCAGTCCAGTCGCCGACCTACTTTGTATCCTGTCTGACCCTCAAACTTTTATCTTTCTTACTTATTCACATTTGTGTGGCCCATCTCATGAAACAGTTTCATTCAACAACCTATCCTTTCGTGAGCAGCGTCCACTCTGCTCGACTTCTACCGACGATACCTACTAAGCATAGCAATCTAAGGGGTATCTATACCAGCTACCGATAGGGTTTCCTATGGGAAACAGATGCAACTAAGGTTCAATCAACTCCTAGCACTTAATGCACAAACAAGACACACTTAGGTATAAAGGGAAAATTTAAAACTCGGTTGTGCACCGGGGCTTGCCTGGTTCCTCTGAGCTGATGTTGACTTCTTCGGCGGGGGTCGAGGAACTTGGATCCGCAGCTACTTCGTGAGCGTCAGAATCTACATGATGCCGTAGGATTGTGATAAGTTCAATGAATTAAAAACTCATTATTATTATCAACAGTAACCTAGGGTTTGGATTGGCGACGCCCAGAATTAGGGTTAACCCTAATTACTCGACGCCGTCGATTAATTTAAATTCTTAATCTGTGAATGATGTTTAAAGAAGTCTATTAAACTTTCATGAGGTGACTTTTAGTTGGCATGTTCATCAACTTCAACTCTAGTTAAGTTAATTCGACACGTTTCATCGGTTAATATTATTTAATTACTTCGGCTATTAAACTAGGGTTAAAATGAAGATTTTAATTCTTCCTCAAGATTATTTATAGTTGGTAATACTCCCTGGAGTAAGCATTTTGGGCTTTGGGTGGGGCCTAGATGAATTTTTTATATTTTATAAAAATTCATCAAAGTTCCTGTTTTTAGATCTTGTAAAATCAGAAAGCACTAGTAAACCTCAGAATAAAATCATGAAATTTTATGTGGGCAATCTTGAGCACCAGATCTAAAACTTTGCTGTTGGGTCTAACTTCATAAATGACTTTTACAATGCACTTTAGAAAATAGTATTTAAACTAGGCAGTTTGAAGTTATTTAATAGGGTTAGATGCCATTTCGTGTTCCTAAAATCTTCAAAAATTTCCAGAGGGATGTGTAGTACTATGGTGTACTTGTAGATCAAAGGTTAGCCCTAGCATTTCTCTATAATGCAATTTAAAATTCAAAAACAGAAAGGAGTGTTTCTAATTAATTCTCCAAATTTTTGGTCATTTGTTAAAAAGTGCTTTAACAGAAAATTAGTACTTTTCACGAGGGTTCTAACAAATTTTGGTTTGGCATTTTTGGATCTTCCTGTGATTTTCTAGGGTTTTTAGAAGACAGAGCAATAATCTGCAAGATAAATAGGAAAAAGGAAAAATAGGGCACTGTCTCCGGTGAGCTCCGACGATCAATTCCCGACGATGGGGTGGTCGCCGGCCGTCGAACCTTGGCTTTCTACGATCCACTCGACACGACGAAGCTCGGCACATGCTACTTTTCAAGGTTTTGGCCGGGATAGGCGGTCTCACCGTGGGGGTGCCTCGGGGCGGCGGCGATCGATGAAATTCCGGCGAGGTGGCTCGCCTTCGGAGGATTGGAAGGTGCTGTGAGCTTCACGAGGTGGAGAGGGAGTGAATTGGTGAAGAAATTTGATTGAAATGGTTCGGAGGTGCCGTTTCACCGTGGAGGCGGCGGGCAGCTATGGCGGTCGGTGGCCAGGGCAGAGGAAGAAGGGGAGGGGAGCTTTGCGCGCGGGAGGGGGAAATTGGGGAGGAGGCGCACCAATTTAAAGGAGGAATGGGGTAGGGGAGAGTTGGGGACAGGGGGAGCAGTGGGGGGGGGTCGGCATGGCCGGTCGGTCGGCGCGGCTTGGTGGCGCTCGCGCGGCGCAGCAGTGAGGGAAAAAGAGAGGGAGGGAGAGGAGTGAGAGAGAGTGTGCTAGAGGGAGAGAGGAGGGAGGCAAGGGAGCGGCGCGGCAATAGCGGCGACGTGCGCCACAGGTGCCCGTGTCGGGCGGGCGCAGCCGTTCCTCGCCGCGCTCTGTTGTCGGGCGGGCGGGCACTATAGCCCGCCCGGCAACAGTTATACATATTTTTTTTCTTTTTCTTTTTCATTAATGCTGGAAGACAATTCAATGAATCGGCACACTGCCCGAGCTCGAAAAATTTTGAGAATTTTTGTACAAGCTCAGGAATCTATTTGGAATACTTTTCATTTTAAGGTTCAAGTCATGATTTGGCCTCTAAAAATTCTTGAATTTCTAGGTTGATTATAGCTTCTGTGAATTTTTAAGAGGTCTAAATCTTTTCCAAAAATCTTGAATAATTTCCCAAAATCCTATTTTGAAGTTTACTCAATTGTTATGTAAAAATATAGCTAGGGTTCCATGGAAGTTTTGATGGTCAAGAGTTAGGGTTTGAATTCCTTTCTGTTAACGAGATTTCGACACTGTTAGTTGAGATTTCTCCCGGACTTTGCTAAAATGCTCTGTTGTTTGTCAAATTTTTCCTAGTGTCTCCTTAAAGCATTTTAAACAATGTTCCCTAGGGGGTCGCCTGACCTGTGGGTGGGCCCACGTGGTCCCATTTTTGGCCCACAGCCCCCAACAGCTCTATTGACCAGAGCTCGGGTGCTGGTCCCACTAGAGATTGCTCAGAAAATATTTTTCTTTGAAATAGCTCAAATTCTTGCAAAAAGTTTTTTTTTGGTTGAAAAATAATTTTTCAACATGTAGTAGTTTGATAGCAAATATGATGATGCAATTGAAAACTCAAATTTGTATGAAAGGAAATATGGATACGTACCGTTTGTTCTATCGGTAAGGTCTCACTGTTTTAAGTCCGGCGGTCATGACTTCCGTTCGTTTAGCTTGATGAAGCAACATCCGGCATTGGAGATGAAGCCACAGACGGTTTCCTTCTTGCACCATACCTTCTTGGTCTTCTTTGGTTTAGGTGTGGTGGAGGACACCATGATCTTGGCGGGTTGAGGTTTTGCCCACCAACTTGGCCGGTATGTCACAAGTTTCTTTGGCCTAGGAGGATTCTCCTTCTCGATGAAGCTCTTCATGAATTGGATCAATGGGTCCTTCTTGGGCGGAGTTACTTCGATCTCCTTGATGTTTTGTGGTTCGGCCCGTACTTGATCTTGATCATGGAGCATTGCTCCACTTTCGGTTGGAAGTTGAACTTCTACTCCTTCCCATTGATATGGAGCTAAATTTCTCCAGCTCCAACATTGATGCGGCCATCAGCGGTGCTCAAGAATGTACGCCCAAGGATAAGTGACGTCTTCTTATCAACCTCCATGTCAAGCACGACGAAGTCCACGGGGACAAAGCAATTCCTGATATTTATAGGAATGTCCTCCGCAATTCCTTCCGGATGGCGGACTGTGGCATCGGCAAGCTGAAGCCACATTGGAGTAGGTGTTAACTCCATGAAGTTGAGCTGATCAAATACGGTCTTGGGCATAACGCTGACGCTGGCTCCAAGATCACAGAGGGCTTGGTCGAAGTGGTATGTCCCAATCGAGCATGATATTGTGGGACATCCAGGTTGAGTATAGCTGTGCTACACTCTTCCGTTAGTTTGACAACTTCTGTGGTGGGCAGCGGTCGCTTGTTGCTCAGGATATCCTTGAGGTAGCGAGCGTAGGTCAGAACCTGCATCACCTCCAACAGGAAATGCTCATGTGGAGGTTCTATACGGTCTCAATAAAGCGAGTGAACTGCTCATCCGCAGATGGCTTTCTATTACGACTTGGGAAGAGCATGAGGTTTGTATCAAGGAAGTCATGCGAAGCAGCCTTCCCATCATAATTCTTCTCCTTTGATGAGTCGTCAGAGGACTTGTCTTCCTTCTTTTGGGCTGGCTTAGCTGCATGGTCAGGATATGACGGATCTCGAGTGGACTTACCACTAGGAGTGGTCACCGCACTAACATTTTCTACAAAAGCATCGGGTCGCCCCGGTATCTTCCCAGAATCCATAGCAGGCAAAGAAGCGGAAAATTGAGCTAGCTGAGTTTCTAAGATTTTGTAAAACTAAGCTGACTCTTAAAAGAGGAAGATAAGCCGTCTAACTTAGCATTAAGGCTCTCTAAAGTTTTGTCATTGGCAGCTAGCTTTTTAGTAAAACCTTCATTAATTTTAATCTGCCGTATGACTAATTCTCTAAGAGCTACATGATTAGAATTGCCATAAAAATTGTTACCTCCTCGAGGATACACTACCCTGTTCACACAAAAAGAAAACAAACAAGTGTAAGCTTGCTTGAGTAAAGACACTAAGCATGAATATCATAGTGCACATAAATCATAATGCAATTCTTGTTAAAACCCACTCCACGGCAAAGGCCCCAGAAATGCTTGTTGGTATTTCTTACGACATTACTAAGTTTTGTCCAAAGACAATTCCCGGCAACAGCACCAGAAATGCTTGTTGGTATTTCTTACGTCATTACTAAGATTTGTCCAAAGACAATCCACAACAACAGTGCCAGAAATATGTACATTAGTATTGTAATGTTTACAGAAAAGTCCGCAAGCGCACGGAGTACCGCTATAGCATTTCACCTTGGAGTATTCCTGCTGGGGCCGAGTGGGCCTACCCACAGGTCGGCCGACCGACCCACTGTGGGGCCTCGGGTCCCACTTTGGCAGGGTGACTGCCTGGTGGGCCCTAAGCATGGGTACGTGGTTAGCATTGGTTTTCTGGTACTTTTGGCATGTTTGGTGGGTCCATGAATCCGTGTGCTGCCCCCGTGGCGTCCTGTGATTGGTCGGAGTTGTGTTTTCTCCACCTCAGCGATCCGTGGGGTGCCTCCGTGGCAGGTTGTGATTGGCTAAAAGTGTGTTTTCTTGCCACGGAGCGGATTATGCCTTAATTCCTGTGATAAATACCTTCATTCAAAAACTTTCCAAGTACATGTGGAAATTTATTAATTTTAAATTAACATGCATATATGAAATGCATGTCCTTATTTATTTTTAGAGAAACGTTAACGGTATATTTGGTACTTAATGACTGTCAAGATTTGGCAGTAAATCGGTCCCCCGATATGTCTCAGTCATGATCTCTTACCAGGATACGACATGTATGTATACTAGTATATATGTATAAGTATAGAAATACAATGAGTGCTTAGTTTAGCCTTAGAGTAGTTCTACTCCACCAATATATTTGATTGTAGGTTCTCTTCTTCGTGTCACACTACCCAAAATTCTTTCAATTCCCAAAATTGTTTTGCTTAGAAACAATGATGATTTGAATTACACTCATTCCATTCTTCAACTACCCAAGTTGGCATGATAGACACATCCAAGTATGCGTACAAGTATGATGGTTGGAATAACATATATACATGACTAAATACATATCAATACTTATGACTATAACTAGTAAACTAGTATATAATCTAAGTATACACACATGGCAGTTATAAGGATAATCATAACCGCACAAACCATGTATAGAATAAAGCATAGAAATATATTAAATTGGAATATCACAAAGTCTTATAAAAGGAATAAGAGGGACTACTACTAGACTCATACCTATTCCAATCAAGACCCTACTAGAGAGCTAGAAGAGCTCTTGGACTAGACTCAACTCCACTAATATTGAAATGATAGTGTATTGCAGGTGGAAACTCTTCTTGTTGTGTACTTTGGTTAGAGGAGAGGGGTCCTATTTATAGGTGAGATGACTTGGGGGGTGAGTTGAAGTGAGTGGCTCTCCTTCCTCCTCTTTTCTAAACCATTTCCCGCCACTCATTCGCGGCACCGACTTTAGAACTAACTTGGAGAGGCGGTAACTCCCACCACGTCAAAGGTGGGGCCGAGTGGGGACCATCCAGGGATCGGTCGATCCTAGAGATCGAGCAACCTCCTAGGGCCCCACTTGGGTCCCGCTTTGGTGTAGTGGCTGTTCTATGGGCCCTAAGCGTGGGTGCAGGGTGTCTGTTGGTATTTCTTATGATCATAGATAAATCCACAAGCGCTAATCAAGTCCAAGGAACAACCTCACTAAAAAGTGGGCCAAGGATAGAGAGGCAACTTAAGAGATAAGTCCTAATCTAGACAAGAAGGTTTATTCTATCCTCGCTTACTTCGGCCTCCGGTTTACTCCCAATCCAGGGAAAAGACTCCGGTAACTATAAAGGCTACTTATGTATCCGGACGTGGAGGATTACAAAGGACGGACAAGGCTGTCACTACAAGCCGCCTACCTATAGCTCCGTGGGATACACACCACTCACAGTTAATATTCTATTTAGACACCACGTCTACACAGACTATTACTACTTTAACCTTACGTAAGGATCTAGCCCGTAATTAAGTTAAAGTATATACTAAGCAGTATACGGTGAACTAGCAAGCGAAGAATAAACACTAATTACTAGACTAAGACAATATACTTAATAAGTGTGCACGAAGACGTACTTGATTAAACAAAGCATCCGTCGAGGTATAAGTGCGAAGCAGAGTGATGACAGACCACCACTCCGACTCGACTCAGTGGAGGATCCTATGCCAAGAGAGCACCGACAAGTGGCTTTTCCCATGGAGAATCTCCGCCTCGCTCTCTTCCTCTCTAGAACTCTAAGGACTAGAGCCTAAGAGCCTAAGCCTCTAATGCAGCAGCATATTTTTTTAAATATAAAAGTGGAGTGAAGAGTTGATGCCTAGAGACTGAGGAGTGAGGAGAGGGGTCCTATTTATAGGTAGAGCAGACTTGAGCAAGTGAGCTTCCTCCCCCCTTCTGGACTGCTTCCCACGTGAAATACCCGCCACCGTCTTGAGAACCGACCTTGTAGAGACGGTAACTGGCACCTGGCCGAAGCTGGGGCCGAGTGGGCTCACCCACAGGTCGGCCGACCCAAGGGGTCGCCCGACCCCCTGTGGGGCCCACTCAGGTCCCACTTCGACAGGGTGACAGCTTGGTGGGCCCTGAGCGTGTGTACACTGTTGGCGTCAGTTTTCTGGTACTTTTGCGCGTCTGGTGGGTCCATGAATCTGTGTGCTGCCCTCGTGGCACCCTGTAGTTTGTTGGAGTTATGTTTTCTCCACCTCAGCGATCCGTGGGGTGCCTCCGTGACAGGCTATGATTAGCCTGAAGTGTGTTTTCTTACCATGGAGCGGATTATGCCTCAATTCCTTTGATAAATACCTGCATGCACAAACTTTCCAAGTACATGTGGAACTTTATTAGTTTTAAACTAACATGCATATATGAAATGCATGTCCTTATTCATTTTTAGAGAAATGTTGATGGTATATTTGGTACATAACAACCGTCAACAAACTCCCCCAAGCTTACCTATTGCTTGTCCCGAGCAAGCCTTAAGACTTGAGTTTATTGGATCAGGAGTTGCTACAACTCTACCCTTCCATTATGCCTATCACACAACTAAGATAGTCTATCTTGAATTGAATAAGTTGGCGAAAGACTCACCCAAGTTTACCTTAATCCTCATGGGGCTTTTATACTTCTCCATGTGTTGGGCAGTTGAAGGACTGAATGGCTAATTTGGCACCACTTTCCTGTCCCTTACTTAGCAATGATATCTGGAGGTTTTCAAAATATTTGGTAAATGAAAACATGAGCTCCTTTAGTGATTCTAAATCGGATCACTCTATGTGTGTGTATTCTCTCTCTAAAAAGGCAAGGTGTGCCTTTATTCCTATTTCTCCTATAATAGGCTTTTTGGTGGAGCTAGGTAGGAATGATAGAGAGCACACTTATAACACATATATTGCTAAGTCAAAAACCAGATCCAAGTCAAGAAGCATAACCATACAAATATGGTCAAGGCGTGCAAGTGGGATGAAATGGATGTGGGATGAAACTCCTAATTCGAAACCTTCTTCCTTTGATTAATTTGGAGATCATGGATGCAAGACTTTTCTATATTTATATATATATTTTTTTGCCATGCTCATTGGATTTTTCCACTGACTGGAGCAATGTGGAGGTTTTATTCCCTCATCTTTTCTTCTTTTTTTTTTCTATGCAGCCATGTCTCTTTCTATGGATAGCATGGAAGGGTACGAATATGGTGTATGGAGTATTTATTTGGTGGGTGGATGGATGGTAGAGTGGAATTGCTATCTCTCGATGTAGGAGTTTTAGCAATGTGATGAAGTGTGAGTGAGACTTGACCATATAAGCATAATTAACTTCTAGCCAAGGGTCACAACAATTTGACAGAGTTCAACATGAAAATAAGTAGCATATGAGTGTAAAGTTTTTCATGTAAAAGAACATCATATGGCTCTAGTAGGAATTTTCATGTCACATCGGAGCTCACAAATTTTTATTTTGAAAAGATAAAAACTCTGGTTCATGCTTTGTTTGGAACAAGACCATAGCAGCCTTATTTACCATATCAAATCCTACAACAACCTAGACTAGGATTTTGTAGTTATGCAACCCACAAGTTTCAAGCATTTTTATGGTGAGCAAGATTAAAGCCAACAAACTCAAAACTTGAGAGAGTACTAGGTTATATGAAAGGAATAGGAGAAAGATAAAGGAGCAACTATTCATCATTTCCAGAATAAGGTGCTAGCACTCATAATATGCTTGAACCTATTTATTCGTATTTTAGGTATTTTTTAATTTATTCATGCATGTGTGAAAAAGCAAAGTTGATTGTGAAAGGGAAATCTTTTTTGGTATTTTTATCTTTTTCATGCATGATTGAAAAAATGAAATAAATGAAAGGAATGCTAGATGATACATGTTACCTCAATGGGGGTCCTCCCCCAAGCTTGCTTGTTGCTCACGGGGCAGGTGGAGGTTGGTACCCCTGCCATTGGAAGAATGCCATCCTGCTGTTGTTGATATCGCTTAGTTGAGCGCTGGCATTGTCCTGCCAAAGGTGGGTCTCATCGCTGAAGGTGTTGAGCGTGTTTTGCACCTCGTCGGTCCGCACATTGAGGGCATCCATTTGTCGGCTCAAGCTTGTCATCCCTCTCTCGAGGTCATGATAATCCCGAGAAGAGAAGGATCGGTGAGCGGACCAATGGGGTGCACCTCTGCTTGAGTCCATGGACTGGCGGAAGCTGTAGCCTTCCCACATCGCAGCAGATGTTGGGACCCACTGTCTGGAGCTGGCACTTTGCCAAGCTGACCCACCAGCCTCATATGGATGAGGAGATTGGTCCCAGGCTAGTGCGTGTCCGGCTAAACCTTCCTCTTGTATGTAAGCTCCGGGTTGTTGCTTTGTCCTATGTGCCTGACTGCGAGTGCCAAAGAAAGATCTCCTAGGAGGCTCCTCTTTTCTGATGAGGACATCACACCCATGGATATACACAATCCTTCTCTTGTTGTTACACATGAAGGCCCAATTACTAAAGCTCGCGCCCGACAAATTAATCTAGAGGTGAGCGCGTTCCTTAGCACTCCATTATGCATTCTCAAGGATAGATTACTATCTAATGATTTTATTATGATTAGAAATCATAGAGAGGACAGAGGAATGATGGGAGACCAGATAGGAGTCGTCCAAGGACGTCCAAACCAAGTCCGAATCCCAGACCACGTTGACTTCGAATCCAATTCGGAGTCCAGAAGCAGCCTGTCCAAAATGGACGCCCAGGTCGCATACAGACTCCGTTTTAGGTGATCTAACTTCATGGAAAGAGGACGAGATTTCTTTCCAATGGGACTAGTCCCACATCCAAATTCCTCTAAAGTCCACGGGAATCATTAAAACATAGGACAGTCTAGAATCTGTCAGGGTGCTGCAACACCGACTACCAGTTGGCCTTGTACTGAGTTAGAGTCCATTAGGGTTGCGTCCAGGGGACTTGCACGTCCTCCATTCATTTATATCCAGCCGTCACCCCACCAATAGGGTTTGGGTTTTGCTTAGATTATTCCTGCTAAAAACAGCGTCGCCGTTTCATCGGTTTGTGAGACCCCAACTTTTGTGAGTTTAATCTTCATCTGTAATTTGGTTGTTTTTACTTCGTTCTTGCTTGTGTTTTTTGATTCGCAGGCAAAACTAGCCTTCTGAGCGAGGTCATCTGTCACATCCCAAAAAGTTCAACCTTTTGTCCTTTTGAATTTGAGCTCACTAGATTTGAATTTGATTTCGACCTTTTCCGTTTTGGCTTTTGGGTCAGGGTTTCGAAGTTTTTCGTTGTTTTCGAAAACCTTAATCGGCTTTCAAGAGGTCTTTTGTTTTCTTAATAAAACTACCCCACTATTTTTACATAAAAATTAACTAAACATTAAAATAGAATTTTGGAAATTTTATCAAAATTTTGGAAGAAGTCTAAACCCTTTTAAAATTCCGACAAGTTTGAATTAAGTTGAAAATTCACAGACTTTTAGAAGCTGAATCAGGAAATCTTTCTATAAGCAAGGCTGTTCCAAATAATTTACTTAGCTCACAAAAAAAGTTTCAAAAATTTCTAAACTCGGGAGCTAGGGTTTCAATTGACTTAAGTGAAGGGGCATTTGAAATAATTAAGAAATCAAATTGAAAACAGTTTGATGAGCTACAGTGGCACCGCCACGGCTGACCACTGCCGTGGCTGGCAACCCGGGCAGCGCCGGCGCCCCCTGCGCGTCATTACTCCGAAGCAATCCCGTAGATCTTGGCCAGGATCTTCCTCTCCTATCTCTGTCCCCTCTCTCATTTCCTCCCTTCTCTCTGGCGCCATCTTTCTCCTCTGGCACACGGCAAGGCGCAGACACGCCATCTTCGGAAGGAGCACCGCCTCACAGTGCCAATCGCCGCCTGCCGCTCCCCTGCCCAATCCGCATGCGCCCCTGCTCTCTCTCTCTCTTGGCTCCTCTCCTTCGAGCATAAAGCCGAGCACCGCCCCGTCCTTCTTCCTCCCCCTGTTCTTCCTCCGCGCGCATGCTCTGCTGCCACACAGCACGCCGCGCCGCCTCCATTGCTGCCCCACGTCGACAGCTCACGCCGGCAGTTCCCGAGCCTCGCCACCTTGCCGCCCAACCTCCCCTCAACCTCCTGCTGCTCTCTGACCATCAAGCCCGCCGGCCACGCCCTAGCTTCGTCGGAACACCGCCGCCTGTGTACTCGGTTGATAACCACGCCGGCGGCCACCATTCTCCAAAATTCGCCGCCACGGTACAACAATTCTTCGATTCCTTTCTCTGGCAGGCTCCACTTGTTATGGTGCATCGATTTGACAAGGTTTTGGTCGTAGCTCACCACCGTTGACGAAGAACGCCACACGCCACCACCTCGGCCGCCATTAACACCGCTTCGGAGCTCACGTCGACGACCACCTTGCACTCTTCCCCGTGGACTTAATCCTCTTCAAATCAGTGCATTGACTCATGGTGATGCTCCACGACTGCTCCATTCCCTCCCTAACCCTCTTCTCTGGTGAGAATCCCAACGGAGAGCCGCCACGGCCATATTTCCCCTGTTCTGTGATACTGTTCTATCCATTTTTCCGTTTTCCTTTAATTAGTCAGAGATTGTTAAGCATGTAAAAAATCATAGAAAAATCTAGAAATGCCAAAACCAAATTTTGTTTGAATCCTTGAACAATGAATTAATTTTCTGTTAAAGCACGTTTTCAAAAATGTCCCTGGAATTTCTTTAATAATTCAATGAATTATTTCTGTTTTTGATTTTTATTTGAAGTTCCAGAAGTTTGCTAGGGCATGATGCATCTCCTGCATTTTTACCAGAATTTTTCATCAACATTTGTGCATGTATGTCATTGATAATATCCCTAAAAAACCTAGTTTATTTGCCTTTATCTAAAGTACATTAGGCAAGTCACCTAAAAGCTCAAGACCTTTAACAAAAAATTTATTTTAGATGCTCAGTAGTAGATCTATAAAGTTTCATGATTGTTTCATAGGTGTTAGTACATGTTTCTGAATTTATAAATTTGAAAAACAGAGCCTTGTTGGATTTTTAATAAATTCATAGAAGCTCAAATTGACCCCAACCCAGAGCCAAAAGTCTTAGTTTAAAGCCTACTTTGAACTAAAAATGGTCCCATGCCTGTAACTTAATTTTGATTTTCACCGGAAAAGTCGTTACGACTTTTACGGTACCGTTACGGTATTCCCGGATGTCGTAAACAGGCAACGACAGTCGGAGAGCTCGTGTTCCTATTAACGCAAGTCAAGACCACTCAAACTTAGTCTCATAGGAACCTTAGCCACTTGTAAAGCCCGTACATGAGATGTGTTTTGGGATTTTTCCCGGAAACGACATCCGTGTGCCACCCGATATCGGAACCGGAAACCCGGGAACCGGGAAACCCGTAACCGGAATCGGTAAAACTGTTTTGCGCATAACTTGAGTTGTAGAACTCCGATTGACTTTGTTCTTTTCACATTGTGTTCGTAGACTCAGTAGCTACCTCTCTGCATTATATTGCATGATTTGTGCATCATGGCATCATGGCATACATCTTATCGACGCGTTTTTACTTTATAGCTTACGATCCGCCAAAGAGTGACGCGGGTGCTGCTGCGGGAGAAGCACCAGAGGTTGATCAAGCTACTGAGGAGGACACCACTGCTGCTGTTGAAGTCAAGCACCTCATATTGCTACCCTAAGTGACTACTTAATGATTAATATGAATGCTTACGTATAGACTGCATAAAGTCGGGCTTAATGGTAAGATTGGGAAAACCTATTGTTGTTGCATGTACCCCTCCTTGCTATTGATTATGTCACCTTGTCACCTGGGTAGAGTGTCCTTGTTCGAGTCACGAAATGCTTAGCCCTGCTTAGATAACACGGTAGAAGTCGAGTGATAAGTCCCACTCGCACGTATAGGATTTATCCTGGTTGCTTATGAGCTTGTGGCAAGTTCATATGTTGGTAAAAGTTGGAAAGTGTTAAAAACTGAAATCTGGATGGTGGAATATTTAGTGCAGCAAGACATGGAGGTCTTGTGTGCCGTAGGCCCCGTCTGGGTTGACCTAGGACCCGACCGTGTTATTCTTGGCCTGAGCACTTTCCGTTCATACCACATGTCGAATATAATGGTAAGACAAGCTAAGTATCTCACTGCGTCCCAACGTTTGGCCGATGACTGCATGGTGTGTGGAACGAGGGAGTCATGGGTGCCTGCGAGGCCGTGATACTCGACGAGGGACTCACGTGTGCCTGCGAGGCCGTGGTACTCGGCACCGTGTGGATTCTCCAACCGTGTGGGCACGAGTGTGAAAAAGGTTGACATGAGTACCCCTTGTGTAACTTTAGCGGGTTGCATGAGCCGTATGGTCCTAAGTCGTGTGGGTACAGTTGGACTCCCCTGCAGGGTGTATAATCGGTTCGAATCCACCGCGGTCACGGTTATGATCAAGCTCAGTGTCCTTTGGATAATATCGTAGAGTTGTCACATAACATGTTGAGAATTGGAATATGGGTATTGGTACCCATGGTTCTGATGGAACATGGATGATGGTATGTACATGGTTTATGGTTACATGGTACTTAGGGATTGGGTTTAATAGATGTTCATGCCCGCAGAGTTCTTTTACTTTATGCTTATTCACATATGCTTAGTTTCTGCTTTAAGCAATCGGTCCATTCCTATACCTTATTCACCTTGCTACAGCAACATTGCATTATCCTTGGAGTCGGGAACTAATTCCCACAATAGGATAAGACTTGCGAGTACCTTCGTACTCAACGTTTTTGTTGCTTAAGTTTTTGCAGGTGAGGATGAGTTGGTCTTCGGCTACTTTGTCCCCGTTGATGCCGGCGAGGGCGAGGCATAGTCAAGACATTCGAGTGACCGTGATTTGCGATGTTCGTGGGCTGGGCATCGCAATCCTTTGCTGTTTCCTTGCTGTAACCGCTGCGACTATCGTCTTCCTTAGAATCGCTTCCGCTCTTTAATTTATTAGTTTCAAGATTTATGATGAACCTTGGTATGTAAGAATAATTTTAATTAAGGTTATTAATTAATGTGACCTATGTGATGTATCACCTGTGATGTTACCGACGTGCTTGGATCTTGGGCATTGCTTGAGAAGCATGTCGGGGGACTGTCGGGTTTATATTCTCTTTTATCGGGTTGAGTTCTCGCATACCATGCGTGGGCCACGAGTCAACTTGGTAAACTTGAATATAAATTGGTCGGGTCTCTCACATCATCCATGTTCACGCGGGTGATAAACAGAGGAGACGTGGTGCTGCGATTGCGGGGTTCGGAATGTACCGTTCGGAAGCCGGATCGATTTGTGTCACGACTCCGCCCAAATCATTGATTATCAGAACCTGTAGGAAGATCGAAACTCCGTTCCCTCAAATGGTAATCAGAGCTTCAGGTGTTCCTCAGGTTCGCCTTTATTTATCCTAGTTCCTTGTTTTCGTTTTATCCTATAGTCCATAAAAAAGCCAAAAAAAGAATTATAGTTTTAGGTTACATCCTGTCCAAAACTATGTTTAGCCATTGCGTATTTTAATTTTAGAGTCCGTAGTGTTGAGTTTGTGTCCTTAGTTACGTTTTATTGCTGGTTTAGACCATGTCTTGTACGGTTTGTTTTGCTTCCTCCGTCTTGTGTGAAACCCTAGCCATCATTTTTTTTCCCACCCTGATCCCGCCCTGAACTTAGTTTGTTCCATCTCATCTGTTTGATTTGATCATCCACCATTAGTTTCCAACTTGTCCACCGCTTCCGCCATCAAATTCCTTGTTTTTCCGCTACCCAATTCATTGTTCGCCGTAATACGCATACTGATTGGGACACCCTTTCATAAAACGGTCATAACTTTTGCATACGACCTCGAAATCAAGCAAACTTTATATGCAAATCAATTGGCAGAAAATTTTGCATCTAATTTCACCCCGTTTTGCTAGGTTTGCCGCTTTTAGAATCCCCAAATTTGCCCCAGAAGGTACAGATATCCGTGGCCGAACATTCTGTCCCAATTTTTAGGCAGTTTCGAAAATTTTCATAGACCAGATCTTTGATTCAGTTGTCCTGAAAATTTTTGTGGTACCTATTTCTATGGTCTACTCGCCACAAAATATATCAAAAAATAAAAGAAAAAAGAAAAATTTTTTGCCAAAAATATCATGTACTAGTCCAAAAATATCAAGTACTAGTAGGGAGAGCGCTATTGGTGACAACAAAAGCTTTAGTGACAGGGCATAGAATTGGACGACTTACCACATTTGGCAATTGCTTGGGCTGAATTGAGTTTCCTTTGTATATTGATATTTGTTGCCGTTTTTCCTATACCTCATCTTTGTCCACGTATCATAACTGTTATAGGACACATTTGGCCAGCAGCTAGGACCAATACTTTGGACACTTATTCAGTATTACTATCTGTTTTTGATCTATGTTCCAGTCACATATATTGGTCTTCCATGCTCCATATAACCCTTCTGAACAGGCACAGATTCTTCACCATGTAATCGCCGGATCACTTCTCCCAGGTATCTCTGAAACTTTCTGTTGCAGTCTGAGAGTACCACAATCCTAATACAGTAGTTGGTATGGATAACCTTTGTCTATTTTCTTCTGTCAGGTGGCGACGATTCTGCAATTCCAGTGGATTTCAATGAGTGTGTCAGCCAGGGCCAGTTGAAGGGAGCAATAGACAAGGCGCTAGAGGACATAGACGAGAAGATCTTTTACGCTGTGACAAAAAATTTCGTCGACCTGAACATAGGCCCAGCTCTTGAGGGCCTTACCACTCAGTTGGCCGCTATCTCAATGCGCCTTGATGCGGTTGAGAGGTGCCTTGCCGGCAACAACAACGACGACGACGATGATGACATTGATGAGCGTGCAACTCAGGCAACACGCCTTCGGCATCGACTACGCCGTAACCGTCACGGTATGGGAGATAACAACAACAACTATCACCATGTTGCCCTCATGATGATCCTTTTGCTAAAGTTAAATTTTTCATACCATCATTTTTTGGTTTATATGATGCTGAAAAATATCTTGATTGGGAGATGATGGTAGAGCAGAAATTTAGTTCCCATCTAGTTCCTGAACAACATAGGGTTCGTCAGGCTACTAGTAAGTTTAAGGACTTTGCAATTATTTGGTGGACTGGTCTAGCTGCTGTAGGATGTTTACCTACCACTTGGGATGCTTTGAAAACAGCTATGCGTGATCATTTTGTGCCGCCTTCTTTTCAGCGAGATATGCCCCTTAAACTGCAGCATTTAGAGTAAGGTAGTAATTCCGTCCAGGATTATTATGCTGAGCTGCAGAAGCGCATGATGCCTTGTGGGGTAGTTGAGGATACTGAGGTTAAAGTTTGTCGTTTCTATGGGGGTTTGAGGCGAGACATTCAGGACATTGTTGATTATAAATCCTTTAACAATGTCATCAAATTGTTCCACATAGCTATGCTTGCAGAAAAGGAATTGTAGGGACGACAGGAAACAGCAAAGGCAAGAACCAGTCGCTCCTTCATGCCTAGTACAACTCCATCTACGGGAGCAATGCAGTCTACGACAAGCTTTTGTCCACCTCCTGCACCAGCGAGCACGCGACCTACCACTACAGCACCGCCTCAAATGACACACCTTGCAGATTTTTCTAAATCTTCTGTGCAGGGTCCAGTGAAGAATCCTTCTTCCACTACATCCACGAAACGCACGACTGACATTCAGTGTCATCGCTGCCTTGGACTTGGCCACATGCAGCGTGACTGTCCAAGCAAACGAGCCTACATCACCACTGATGATGGAGGTTACGTGAGCACCTCCGACATAGAAAATGATGGTGACAATGATGCCGATGCTACGGACTTGTTGCGGATTCCCCAGAGTAGCATGACGCCCGTGGGCACGGTGCATGCTTTTGCTTAAGTCTGAGCGTCGGAGTCTGTTATCGATGAAGTCTTCCGCTGTTATTTTCAAAACTTTAATTGCGTACTCTAATTCACTGTAAGACTTAAGTTTCAAACTATGAGCAAATGATGTATTAAGTTCTCTCTCCTTGTAAATCATTGCTGTTTATTCCTGCTTGTGTTGTATCGTGAGTACGCTCGCTTCACCGAGCGTTGCCCAACAGGATCCTGGCTCAATGATTGACCGGATCCGTCCCGAGACAAGGTTTCCTGGGCGGGTCCGCGTCATCCAGTCCTTGACAGCGCCGACAAGTCCTATAGAGCCATCGTTGTCCAGTAGGTCCTCAATACTCAGGTAACTCAACCCAATCAGCTACAACGCCATAACCTATTTCAGATTGAGTTTGTGATCAAAATAGACGAGCACGGGTGATTATTGACGGGGGCAGCTGCAACAACTTGGTGAGCACAGATCTGGTCAAGAAGCTTGGCTTGACAACACGACCACATCCACATCCATATCATATTCACTGGTTGAATGACTCGAGTAAAGCTAAGGTAACACAATCTTGTCACATTCCTTTTTCCCTTGGTGTTTATAGTGATTATGTGGATTATGATGTTGTCCCTATGCAAGCAAGCTCTCTTTCATTGGGTCGTCCTTGCGAACATGATAATGATGCTTTGCACCATGGTGGTAGTAAAAAATACACTTTTATGCATAACGGGAAGAAACTTATTTTGTTACCTATGACACCTGCTGCAATAATTGAATCTGATAGGGAGAGGGCTGCTAATGCTAAACAACTATCTCATGCTAAACCTGAAATTCACCAAGTTAGAACTTTGAAAGTTCCTGTCATGCTTGCTACAAAATCTGACCTTGCTGAAATTTATTGATAATTTGGCTTGCATATTGCCACATGCGGTTACTAACCTTTTGCAGGAGTTTCGAGATGTTTTTCTGATGAGATACCGCTAGGACTGCCACCTATTCATTGGATTGAGCACCAAATTGACTTGATACCTGGGTGAGTTTGCCAAACCGTGCGGCGTACCGAACCAACCCTGAGGAGACTAAGGAAATTCAGTGTCAGTCCAAGATCTTTTGGACCGTAGGTACATATGTGAGAGCCTTAGTCCTTGCGCTATTCCTGTTCTTTTGGTTCCTAAGAAAGATGGTTCGTGGCGCATATGTGTAGATTGTAGAGCCATAAATAACTTTACTATACGGTATCGTCATCCTATTCCTAGCCTAGACAACATGCTTGATGAGTTGTGTGGTGTTATAGTTTTCACTAAAATTAACTTACATAGTGGTTACCGCCAGATTAGAATGAAACTCGGTGATGAATGTTTAATCATGCTTTTTGGTTTAACTACACCTAGCACTTTCGTGAGATTAATGCATGAAGTTTTACGTTCATTCATTGGTAAATTTGTGGTGGTTTACTTTGATGATATCCTGATTTATAACAAGTCTATGGCTGAACATATGGATCATCTACGTGCTGTTTTCTCCGCCTTACGTGATGCATGCCTGTTTGGTAACCTCAATAAGTGTACCTTTTGCACCGATCGAGTCTCTTTTCTTGGCTATGTTGTGACTCCACAGGGCATTGAGGTTGATAAGGCTAAGGTGGAGGTGATTGATAGTTGGCCGACACCCACAACGGTTTTTGCACGTTTTGAGTTTTCTTGGCCTAGCGTGATTTTATTGCCATTTTGTCGAGGAATTCAGCACCATCGCCATGTCGCTGATTGAATTGACAAAGAAGGGTGTTGCTTTCTAACGCGGACCCGCCCCAGAAAACTCAGTCCGAGACGGATCCCACATCTCGCCAAGATCCTGTTGGGCAATGCTCGGCGAAGCGAACATACATATGGTACAACACAGGCAGAATAAACAGCAATCTTTTACAGGGGGAGAGAATTTGATACAACATGGTTCCATAAATTAAAATTAAGTCTTACATCAGAGTACGAAAGAGTTTTTGAAATCACGGAAATACAGCGGAAGACTTGACGAGGTACAGACTCCGACTTTCAAACTAAGCAAAAGCATGAACCTTGCCCAGTGGCATCATGCTACTAGCCACTTTAAGGTTTCACTGCGGTGAACCACAACGCTCCCACTGGAGGTTCCCAAACTCAGGACGAGTGTGACACCCCAGGTGTCACCAGGAACTAAATCGACAACCAAAACCCTAATCGGCAAATTTCACACTTAACAGCAAAATCAACACTAGAAATAAAAAGAAATAATGTTTGAAATGCTTTAAAGGAACACTACAAAAAATTTCGCAAACAACAAACACTATAGCTAGGACCGGAAAATTTCAAATAGCACTGTCGAAAATCCTGTTAACAGGGGATAAATCCAAACCTTAACTCATGATTATCCAAATTCCCACAAAACCCTAGCCATATTTTTGCATACTAATTAAGTAAACTTCATAATATAATTTTGGGGAATTTATTCAGAATTTTTGGAAAAGATTTGGACCTCTTTAAAATTCACACAAACAAGAACCATCTTGGAAATTCAAAAAATTTTAGAAGCCACGAACCTTAAATGAAAAGTGCGCCAAATAAATCACTGAGCCTACACAAATATTTTCAGAAATTTTTGAAGTCGGGAAGCATGTCTTTCAATGGAATCAAGGACTCAAGATTTGAATGAATAGCAAAAGAATTAAAAAAAGGGAAAAAAAACAGAGCGGGCTACAGTGCCCCGCCGCCCGCCCGACCGAGCGGCAAGCGGCAGGGCATGCCCTCCCCGGCCGGCACAGCCTTAACGGCGCACGTCGCCTTCAATTCCCCCTCCTCCTTCTCTCTCTCTCTCACTCTCTCTCTCATTCTTCCTCTCCGCAGCGAATTAATTCCTCCACTGTCGCTCCATGTGGGGCACCGCCGTGCCGCCCATAACGGCCCTGGCTGTGCTATTTCCCCCCTGCCCCAACTCCTTTAAAATGGTGCGCATTACCTTCCTTTCCCCCCTTCCTCCTTCCTCCGCAACACCGCGCCAATTGCCTTTCCTCTGCTTGCTCGGCCACCGGCGCCATTGCCGCCGAAGGGGAGCTCACGGTGAGCTCCACCCTCCGGCCTTCCTCCGCTTTCCCCTCTTCATCTAATTTCTTCCTCGTGTCCTTTTGCAGCTCACGATGTTCCCATTTCTCCAGATTTGAGCTCCAATCGCCGGAATTCCCACATCTCCGCCGCCACCGACGCCCTTCTCCGGTGAGCCCTCCTCTCCGGCCTTAAAACCTAGCCTTCGTCGTGTTGCCGAGCTTCGCCGTGTCGCGTAGATGGAGTAGGACCAAGGTTCAACCGCCGGCGAGCACTCTCCCGCCGGGAATCAGCCACGGGAGCTCGCCGGTGCAATTTTTAGAAATAATTAGAATACTCTTTTGTGTTTTTGAATTTTAATTTAAATTTAAATTCTAGAGCAGTGCTAGGGCTAAAATTTTATCTACAAGTAGAGCATCGCAATAGACATCCTCTAGAGTTTTATGGGGATTTTAGGACCAAGAAATTGCGTACAACACTTTAAAAATACTCCAATCTGCCTAGCTAAATTACCATTTTCTAAAATACATTGTAAAAGTCATCCAAAAGGTTAGACCCAAAAGCAAAGTTTTAGCATTGGTACTCATGAGTGACTACATAAAATTTCATAATTTTATCCTAAGGTTTACAATTGATTTCTGATTTTAGAATATTTAATAACAGAAAGTTTGATGAATTTTTATAAAATGTAGAAAATTCATCTAGGCCTCGACCAAATTTCAAAATTCATATTTCAGAGAGTGATATCCATTAAAAATACATTTGTGGTATAATTGAAAGTTTAATTTTTAACCCTAAGTTAATAGTCGTAGTTTATTAAATAATTATTACCCGAAGAAAAGTGTCGATCAATCCTCAACCCCAGTTTGAATTGCTTGATTTAGAGAATGTGGCCAATTAAAAACTCACCTCATGGGAAATTGAGTAGAATTCCTTGAACCTCGTTCAAGAGATAAAAATTTAAAATAAAACGACGGCGTCCAAGAATTAGGGTTAAACCTAATTTCTAAACGTCGAAACCCTAGATTACTCTTGGTAAAAGCAATGAGTTTCTTTTCAATTAAACTTATCATAGTCATACTGCATCATGTAGATTCTGAAGCGCACGAAGTAGCTGTAGATCCCGGTTCCTCGATTTCCGTAGAAGAAGTCAACAACAGCTCCGGAGAATCAGGCAAGCCCCGGTGCACAACTAAGATTTTAACTATTGTTTTATAACTATGTGTTATGTTTGTGCATTAAGTTGCTAGGAGTTGATTGAAACCTTAGTTGCATTTGTTTCCCTAGGAAACCCTTACGATAGCGGGTATAGATGACCCATTTAGTGTGCTATGCTTAGCAAGTGCTTACCGGTAGAAGTCGAGCAGAGTGGACGCTGCTCACAATAGGTAGGGTGTTATTTGAAACTACCACCTGAAACGTGACACATGTTTGAGAATAATTAAGGAAAGATAAAAGATTAAGGGTCAGACAGGGTACAAGTAGGTCGGCAACTGGTCCGAGACCAGGGTGACCGTAGTCTTGTTTGATCCGTGTGGCACAGTTGGGCAAGTATTGAATGTACTAATCACATGCTGGGATTAATGGGGCTCAGTAAACCTACGTAGCCTAGTGATTGTAAAGTCCAACCTGCCCTATGGTGTTTGACTAGGAGGAGATCTGGGGTGGGCAGCGTGGAAACTCCACAGAAACCGTCTGGGACGTGTTGTCTAGTAGGATGCGGTGCTGCTAAGGCAGGCGTAGGAGGGAATTGACTTTGTAGGAGCTGGTGTGAACGGTTGCCACGTGCGGTCTGGGACGCGCACGTGTCGTATGATTAGGTTAACCCTGCAGAGGTATAAAAATCGGTTCGAATCGCTGTCGCTCTCAGCTATGAGTTTACTTGAACTCTCTGTAACATTACAATTAAGAAAGTTGAGTTTCGGATGATTATTATTTTCTATTACATTACACCAGTTATGATTGCTTAGATCAGTGCTAACTAAAGTTACGATTCTAATCACTTAATCTGAGCTAAAATTTGATCCAGATTATTTCAGGATCTGCAAGTCCATTTTTGCAAGTAAACCCACCCTTAGTCAGCCAACATGTCTAGGAGTCGGCTATAGTCAGCCACTTTGATGGGTCAGCCTTGTTGAGCTTTTTAGAAGCTCACGCTTTGACGTTATGTGGTTTTTAGGCGTCGACATGCAGAACCAGGATGGTATCATCCACTGGGAGGAGTCTCACCCCGAGGTCGGATACCTCCAGTGGGAACTGTGCGAGTCGCAGCAGTGAACATTGAGGTGGCCAGTAGCATGACGCCCTTGGGCACGGTGCATGCTTTTGCTTAAGTCTGAGTGTCGGAGTCTGTAAACGATCGAGTCTTCCGCTGTTGTGTTTCAAAAATTTTATTTGCGTACTTTGAATCAATGTAAGACTTAAATTTCAATTTATGAATCAATGTTGTACTAAAACTCTCTCTCTCCTTGTAAATTATTGTAGTTTATTCCTGCCTGTGTTGTATCGTGTGTACGCTCGCTTCGCCGAGCGTTGCCCAACAGGATCCTGGCTCAAGGATGCCGGATTCCGTCCTGAAATGGGGCGGGTCCGCGTCAGCTTGGTATCAGAGCTGTGTAGGGAAACGGTACAATGTTTAAGGCATATTTTTGAAAATTACGTGCGGTAAGGTACGAGCCCTATTAGATAATATGTTATCAGGTGGCAAGCTAACCTAGTGCAGGAGCTAACTAAACCCAGTTTAGATTTATATTTCTGTAACAACGCACCTACGCTCAGGTAAGCGAGGTAAGGTACGCCGCTGGACTGCGGTAAAAAGTCGAGAAATCCCTGTGGCATCCGCAACAGTAGTGTTCTATACCGTGATGGTATGGAAGGAGGTACTATGTTCGTTGTAATACGGTACACCCCCTTGCCGTTTAGGGAGAAAAATGGACCTCTACCGTACGAGGTGTGGGTTACGGACCTGTTGCGAATGCAGACCTTCGCAACAGTGGTGTCTTGTCTCTTTGGCACACAAGAGATGAGTTTGTTCCTCACGACCTAGGTTTTGCAGAACACTCTCATACCTCCGCTGCCTGAGGTAAAATGTAGTCTGTCACCGCGCAGGGAAGGTCGAACACGTGATCCCAGTATGTGACCTACTCGGGGCGACCCATATGGCAATGATATGGGTTGTTGTTTTTACTTTGGATATATATCATAATACAATGCCTGTGATGTCATTTTCTGTAGGTACACTAACCGCGGTATCGTAAGAAACTTGTAGTAACGTCTAACTTGAGTGCGAATCTGCCACCGCCCAAGCGCATGTTCTTTTTACCTTGTGAGGACGTATAGGCCGAGGCAGGATTGCATAGCATGAAGAAATGTTAAAAATCCTTCAAACTTATACTAAAACCATCCAGGAGCAAAAATTCCATCAATAAGGGCTGTTACGCATTCAGAAAACAAAAAGTCAACATGGATACCTTCCTCCCTTAAAGATTCCGTGGCATCAACCGAGTCTTGGTAGAACCCTTGTAAACCATTGAGCCTTTTGCAGTATTTTCCTCGATGGGAAGATTGTCTCCTTGATAGGTCAACTTAGATGGTAAAGCACCTAGGGTAAATCGGTTATCGCTCGATTAGCAACCTTAGTGACAAACTTGGATCACCCTTTCACGCAGGGATGAGAATATTTTATGTATTGGAAGATTTTGCATGTTTTGAACTATGTGTCAACATGTGACTTCTGATTAATAAAATATTGTTCATCTCTGTGATGCACATGGTCGATAACATGACCGAGCAGGGACCCGCAAAGTTCAGCCTTGAGGACTCCACCCCTACCCGCGTCACCAGGGAGTCGGGACGTAGGGGATTTGTAGAGATCCTCCATCAGACCTTGCAGTCGCTAGGTTACGCGGAGACTCCTTGTTTTCAGATTCGGGAGTTTACGCAGTATAACCTGCCGCGCTGCTCGGCCATGATTATGCTACCCACGCACCCTTGACTAGCCAATGGAGAGACTTGGACCCTCACTACTTTTGGCTTGGACCATACTCAGGCAGTCGAGTCAACGGCTCATCAGGCTCTATTGAGGCTATGCGAGAGGCACATAGAGGACTTGGCAGACAAGCAGCGACGATGTTCCTGATACGGGACCAGGTTGATAGTACATGGCGCCGCAATGTCAAGAATGCCCAAGTCAGGACCCTCAAGGGAGAAAAAGACCACGTCACTCCATTGTTCACGTTGAGCTTGGCGATACTTAACTTGCATGAGGACACTGTTCTCGCAGCTCAGATGGACCACCAGGCTTTGGGATGGGCTCATGAGGAGATAGCCCAGCTCCAGGAGAAGGTCAAGAGCTTGGAGAGCAGGAACAATGGGTTGCGTGCTCGCTACGACGCCCGCGCTACACGCATCTCTGAGTTGGAGGTGGTCTCTGAGATTAAGACTGCCCAGATCCATGCTAGGGAGAATGATTGCAACCTCATGTTACAACACATTCACCAGCGGAACATACTCAGAGGGAATGCAGTGCAAATGGCTGAGGACCTCGCCCATGAGAACCATCATCTGTAGCATCAGATAGCAGGACTCTTGGAGGCACAGCGGCCGCCTCCCGCTAACGATGATGCACCTGAGTCAGAGGTATCGGATCCCGATGCTTTGGACCCAGAACCCGAGGAGGAGTAGATCAGAGATGGTTTCACAACGCCAAGTTAGCTAGATGATTCGCTTAAGGAGTGCGTTGTGCTTGTCATGGTGTTAGCGTGTGTTCTCATGTGTCTATCGTAGTGGCGTTGTAATCTTTTGGATGTAAGAGTGGTGGTTTGACAGTCTAGGGAGTTTGAAGAAACTAATGTACTGTCATCATTTTGGAAATGAATGAAGTTTGCTTTAAGTTATCTGTGCCGTGCATTTTGACATACTTTTGCATGTGTCGAGTTATGGTCATGGAGTGAACTGTACTGATGGGGACCCCGTTTCGCTTTTTTTCAGCATGGTGAACACTAGGGCTGGACGTCAGGATGCGGAAAGCTCCAACCCGCCACCCCCGCCAGCTGAGCCAACCTTGGCTGCAGCTATGGTGGCCATGCTACAAATCAATCAGCAAACCCAAGAGATGCTATGGGCCATTCTGAAGAATGGTGGCACGAATCGAGGCGCTCGGAACCACAACCAGGACAGCACCTATGCTGGTTTCCTGGCCACTCATCCTCCAGAGTTTAGAGACGCACGGGAACCGATGGAGGCAGACCACTGGCTTCGCACGATTGAGGCCAAGTTTGGGCTGCTCCTTTGCTCAGAAAATCAAAAGACCCTCTTCGCAGCCCAAATGCTCCACGGGCACGCCGGAGCTTGGTGGGCTAACTATTTGGCCACCCTCCCGGCCAACACCCCGGTGCCTTGGACGCAATTCCGGGGGGCGTTCCGCACTTATCATATCCCCGTGGGACTCATGCAGAGGAAGGCCAAGGAGCTTATGGCCCTAACACAAGGGAACCACACGGTGCACGAATATTCCCGCATGTTCAACCAGCTTGCTCTATATGCCCATAGAGCAAGTTGACACGGATGCGAAGCGAAAACACCGCTTCATGGAAGGGCTGAACCTTACACTTCAAGGTCGCTTGGCCCTGAATCAAGGTGGCTCATTCAATGAGTTTGTAAGCAACGCCCTCATTGCCAAAGAGTACCTCGAGAAAGAGCAGCGGGAGAAGAGGCGAGCCAGCGGTGAACCATCCAATGCCCCACCACCCAAGTATCATTTGGTGTACACTGCACCCGATGGTAGGAAGTACAAGGCAACCCCGCCGCAGGCTCCGTCATTCCGTCCGCCGCAACAGCCTTACCGGCCCCCGCAGAATCAGCAACAGGCTGGCTACCGCGCACCACAACCGCCATAGAGGAACCAGGGTGTCCGCCCACCTCAACAGGGCACCCGTCCTGGACCAGGCACACCTTGCTTCACCTGCGGGCAGCCTGGACACTTCGCCCGCGAGTGCCCCTCAAACCAGTAGTCCGGAGGCAACCGGCAATCAAACCAGGGGCAGGGCCAGCAAAAGGGCCAGAAGAACACGAGGACCGGTCGGGTGAACAACACCACGACCGAAGAAATTGCTGAAGGACAGCAAGTGCTGACGGGTACGTTCTTGCTCTCTACCCACTCAGCATTTGTTCTATTCGATTCCGATGCAACCCACAATTTTATCAGTCAAAATTTTGTCAAGGGAAAAAGCCTAGTCCCAGTTCCCCTAGAACCACTTTTCATCATAAAATAGCCTGGGGGCAACATATTGTCAAACTATGGCCTAAGGGAGGCACCACTAAATCTAGGAGGTCACATCTATCCTACCTCCTTCATAATCCTAGATGGGCAGGGTATCGATATTATCATCGGTATGAAATGGATGAAACACCATAATGCCATCCTTGATATTGCTAACCGTGCAGTCCACTTAACCTCTCCACTTCACGGTTCCTTGGCTATAAACCTAGATCTCCCTAGAGCTGCCCTCAAACAAGTCTGTCATGTTGTTGGGAAAAGATTGGACGAGATACCAGTGGTTAAGGAATTCCCAGATGTATTCCCAGAGGATTTACCTGGCTTACCACTGGACAGAGATGTGGAATTCCAGATTGAGCTGCAGCCAGGCACAGCCCTGATCTCCCGGAGACCGTACAAGATGGCACCCAAAGAGCTAGCAGAGTTGAAGAAACAGTTGAAAGAGTTGCTGGACAAGGGCTTTATACGGTCCAGTTCCTCGCCTTGGGGTTGTCCGGCACTGTTTGTAAAGAAGAAGGACCAATCCTTGAGACTATGCGTGGATTACCGCCCCTTGAATGCGGTCAATATCAAGAACAAGTATCCACTGCCACGCATAGATACTCTATTTGATCAGTTGGCTGGAGCAAAGGTCTTCTCTAAAGTCGATCTTTGGTCTGGCTATCATCATATCAAGATCCGTCCCATTGATGTTTCGAAGACGGCCTTCTCCATCAGATACGGGCTGTATGAGTATTTGGTGATGTCGTTTGGACTCACTAACGCACCAGCATACTTCATGTACCTCATGAATTCAGTCTTCATGCCAGAGCTGGATAAGTTTGTAGTGGTGTTCATCGACAACATCCTAGTATACTCCAAGACGATTGATGAGCATGCTGGGCACCTCTGGATAGTTCTACAGAGACTCAGAGATCATCAGCTCTATGCCAAATTCAGCAAGTGCGAATTCTGGATTGAGCGTGTTCAGTTTCTGGGTCATGTAGTGTCCGCGGAAGGTATTTCTGTGGATCCAGAAAAGGTGCAAGATGTTGTTGATTGGAAAGCACCCACAACAGTCCACAAGGTGGGAAGTTTCTTGGGATTAGCGGGATATTATCGTCGTTTCATCCCCAACTTTTCCAAGATTGCCAAGCCTATCACAAAGCTGCTCAAGAAGGATCAGAAGTTTAAGTGGACGGAAAAGTGCGAAGAAGCCTTTCAAACTTTGAAGAAGCACTTGACCACAGCACCGGTACTCGCCCAATCGGATTTGAGCAAGCCCTTTGACGTATACTGTGATGCGTCAGGCATTGGACTTAGTTGTGTGTTAATGCAAGAAGGACGAGTAATTGCTTATGCTTCCAGGCAACTCTGCAAGCATGACTTGAATTACCCCACACATGACTTAGAATTGGCAGCAGTGGTACTGGCTCTGAAGGTGTGGAGGCATTACTTATTGAGAAATCTAGTACACCTCTACACCGACCACAAGAGTCTCAAGTACATCTTCACGCAGAATGAGTTGAACATGAGGCAACGAAGATGGCTAGAGTTAATCAAGGATTACGAAATAGAGATCCACTATCATCCGGGCAAGGCTAACGTGGTTGCAGATGCACTGAGCAGAAAGGCACATTGCTACTACTTGGATCAAGGAGTTACAACCGAAGAATTAGAGCCAACCGTAAGAATTCTACCTCACAGGGCCCTCAACAATCTAGCCTTAGTGCCAACACTTAGAGAAGAGGTAGCCAAGGCCCAGAAGCTTGATAAGGGCATGGAGAAGATCATATTAGGACTTCAAGAAAAGAAGATGCAGTGCTTCCGGGAAGACGAAGACGGAGTTCTGTGGTTCAAGAACCGACTGGTAGTACCAAAAGATCACGAGCTCCGAAGGAAGATCATGGATGAGGCTCACTTATCCAAGTACTCCATTCATCCTGGCAGTAACAAGATGTACCAAGATCTGCGAAAGAAGTTTTGGTGGACAAGGATGAAAAGAGAAATCGCTCGGTACATCGCAGAGTGTGACACCTGTCGAAGAGTGAAGTCAGATCATTTGAAAGGTGCAAGTCTGTTGCAGCCGCTAAGCATTCCGTCCTGGAAATGGGAGGATATCAGCATGGACTTTATTGTTGGGCTACCCATAACCTCTCGACAGCATAACTCCATTTGGGTAGTCATGGACCTAACGAAGTCCGTTTCATTTCATACCTTTCAGTACCAATTATAGAATGAAAAAGTACGCAGAGTTATACATTGAGCGAATAGTGTGTCTGCATGGAGTGCCCAAGACAATCATCTCCGACCGAGGTACCCAGTTCATCGGTCGATTTTGGAAGCAACTCCACGAATCACTAGGAACCAGGTTAATCCATAGCTCTGCCTACCACCCACAGACAGATGGCCAAACGGAAAGAGAAAACTAAATACTTGAAGACATGCTCCGAGCTTGCATTCTGGAGCACGGAAAAGGCTGGGACACCTATCTGTCATTGGCGGAGTTCTCGTACAACAACAGCTACCAAGCCAGTATCAAGATGTCACCTTTCGAGGCACTTTACGGCCGTAGTTGCAGAACGCCACTCAACTGGTCAGAAGCAGGCGAAAGAATTATATTGGGACCAGATCTAGTGCAGCAGGCCGAAGAGAAAGTACGGGTCATACAAGCAAATCTGAAGGCCGCCAAATCAAGACAGAAGAGCTGTGACACCCCGATCCAGGGCTTAATTCGATTAATAGGATACTCATATCAACAAGTTGCAACTTCTTTTCCGATAGCCTAGCTCCGAAAACCTCCGAGGTTAAGCGTGCTTGGCCTTGAGCAATTTCAGGATGGGTGACAGACCAGGAAGTTATTCCCGGGTGCGCACGAGTGAGGACAAATGTGCGTAGAAAAGACTTGTGTTGATCTGTGAGTCCAGCCTATGTCCTATAAAAAGCTACCTGATGTAAGCGAGCCCGGCCTCGAGGAGGCGGGACGTTACAAGAGCTATGCAGATAGAAGGCGTAGGCCATTAACTTTCGAGATAGGAGACTACGTCTACCTACGAGTCTCGCCAATGAAGGGAGTTCAACGATTCGGGGTCAGAGGCAAGTTGGCACCCCGATACATAGGTCCGTATCCTATCACAGCCAAGTGCGGACCAGTGGCATTACAAGTAGAGCTGCCAGAAGCAATATCAGGAGTGCATAACGTCTTCCATGTCTCCCAGTTGAAGAAGTGTCTGAAGGCACCCGAAGACCAAGTGATTCAAGAAGTGAAAGAATTGCAACCGGACTTAACGTACCCGGAGCGTCCAGTCCGGATACTGGATGAAAAAGAACGGGTTACAAGGAAACGGACACTCAAGTTTTACAAGGTTATGTGGAGCAACCACACGGAAGACGAAGCCACATCGGAGTCTGCACAGTTTCTTCGATCACACTACCCCGAGCTACTCCTAGGCCCCTAGGTACCTATGCCTACCCTAACCCTCTCCTTGAATCTCGGGATTAGGGGGAGGGCTGTGACACCCTAGGTGTCACCATGAACTAAATCGACAACCAAAACCCTAATCGGCAAATTTCACACTTAACAGCAAAATCAACACTAGAAATAACAAGAAATGATGTTTGAAATGCTTTAAAGGAACACTACGAAAAATTTCGCAAACAACAAAACACTATAGCTAGGATCGGAAAATTTGAAATAGCAGTGTCGAAAATTCTGTTCACAGGGGATAAATCCAAACCCTAACTCATGACTATCCAAATTCCCATAAAACCCTAGCCATATTTTTGTATAATAATTAAGTACACTTCAAAATAGAATTTTGGGAATTTTTTCAGAATTTTTGGAAAAGATTTGGACCTCTTTAAAATTCACACAAACTAGAACCATCTTGGCAATTCAAGAATTTTTAGAAGCCAAATCATGACTTGAACCTTAAATGAAAAGTGCTCCAAATAAATCACTGAGCCTACACAAATATTTTCAGAAATTTTTGAACATGAGAAGCGTGTCTTTCAATGGAATCAAGGACTCAGATTTGAATGAATAGCAAAAGAATTTAAAAAAAAGGGAAAAAAACAGAGCGGGCTACAGTGCCCCGCTGCCCGCCCGACTAAGCGGCAAGCGGCAGGGCATGCCCTCCCCGGCTGGCACGGCCTTAACAGCGCACGTCGCCTTCAATTCTCCCTCCTGCTTCTCTCTCTCTCGCTCTCTCTCATTCTTCCTCTCCGCGGCGAATTAATTCCTCCACTGTCGCTCCATGCCGGGCACCGCCGCGCCGCCCGAGCCGCCCATGCCGGCCGTGGCTGTGCTATTTCCCCCCTGCCCCAGCTCCTTTAAAATGGCGTGCATTCCCTTCCTTCCCCCCCCCCCTCCCCCTTCCTCCTTCCTCCGTAACACTACGCCAATTTGCTTTCCTCTGCTTGCTCGGCCACCGGCACCATTGCCGCCTAGTGATTAATGGGGCCCAGTAAACCTACGTAGCCTAGTGATTGCAAAGTCAAACCTGCCCTACGGTGTCTGACTAGGAGGAGATCTGGAGTGGGCAGCGCGGGAACTTCACAGAAACCGTCTGGGACGTGTTGTCTGGTGGGATGCGGCGCTGCTAAGGCAGGCGTAGGAGGGAATTGACTTTGCAGGAGCTGGTGTGAACGGTTGCCATGTGCGGTCTGGGACGCGCACATGTCGTATGATTAGGTTAACCCTGCAGAGGTATAAAAATCGGTTTGAGTCGCTATCGATCCCAACTATGAGTTTACTTCAACTCTCTGTCATATTACAATTAAGAAAGTTGAGTTACGGATGATTATTATTATATATTACATTACTCCAGTTATGATTGCTTAGATCAGTGCTAACTAAAGTTATCATTCTAATCACTTAATCTGAGCTAAAATTAGTTCAGGATCTGTGAGTCCATTTTTGCAAGTAAACCCACCCCTAGTCAGCCAGCATGTCTAGGAGTCGGCTGTAGTCAGCCACTTTGACGGGTCAGTCTTGTTGAGCTTCTTAGAAGCTCACGCTTTGGTGTTATGTGGTTTTCAGATGCCGACATGCAGAACCAGGATGGTAGCATCCACTGAGAGGAGTCTCACCCCGAGGTTGGGCACCTCCAGTGGGAACTGTGCGAGTCACCGTAGTGAACATTGAAGTGGCCAGTAGCATGACGCCCTTGGGTACGGTGCATGCTTTTGCTTAAGTCTGAGTGTTGGAGTCTGTAAAAGATCGAGTCTTCCGCTGTTGTGTTTAAAAAACTTTATTTGCGTACTCTGAATCAATGTAAGACTTAAATTTCAATTTATGAATCAATGTTGTACTAAAACTCTCTCTCTCCTTATAAATTATTGGTGTTTATTCCTACCTGTGTTGTACCGTGTGTACGCTCGCTTCGCGGAGCGTTGCCCAACAGGATCCTAGCTCGAGGACGCCAGATTCCATCCCGAAATGGGCGGGTCCACGTCAACGAGGCTCGTCCCACTGGCTATCATCGTAAGTATACACGTCGGCGCCTGAAAACCACGTATTCGCAAAGCGTGAGCTTCTAAGAAGCTCAACAAGACTGATCCGTCAAATTAGCTAACTACAGCCGACACCTAGACATGCTGGCTGACTCAGGGTAGGTTTACCTTGCAAAAGGACTCACATTCCTGAAGCTAATCTTGGTCAAGTTTTAGCTCAGGTTAAATGATTAGAATCGTAACTTTAATTTGCACTGATCTAGTCAATTATAACAGAAGTAACATACAATAATAATCATCATAACTTCATCCTCTTCATTGTATCTTAACATCTTGATTATAATGTGGTGCGTTTCACGAGCAAACTCACAAACTGGGAGCGACAACGTCGAACCGATTTCTATATCCTACAGGGGGAAACCTAATCATACGACACGTGTGCGTCCCAGATCACACGTGGTAACCGTTCGCACCAGATCTTGCAAAGTCAATTCCCTCTTATGCCTGCCTTAGCAGTGCCGCATCCCATCAGAACACACGTCCCCGACGGTTTCTGTGGAGTTCCCACAACTGCCCACCCCAGATCGCCTCCAAATCAGACACCGTAGGGCAGGTTCGACTTTATAATTACTAGGCTACGTAGGTTTATTGGGCCTTATTATACCCAGCATACGATTAGTACATTCAATGCTCGACCAGACTTGGACCACACGGTTCAGACAAGACTACGGTCACCCTGGACCCGGTCCAGTTGCCGACCTACATTGTACCCTATCTGACCCTCCAGATTTATCTTTCCTTAATCATCCATAACCCTGTGTCGTATGTCTCATGTGATAGTTTCAATCAACCCTAGCAGTTGCGAGCAGCATCCACTCTGCTCGACTTCTACCTGTAAGTATCGCTAAGCATAACACACTATAATTGTCACCTATACCAATTACTGGTAGGGTTTCGATGTAGACACCAGTAAGCACCAAATCTACCGGTAAAATCATAAAACTGGATGTAGACACCAGTTAGCACCAAATCTAAAATTTTGCTTTTAGGGTTTCGATTTTTGGATGACTTTCATAATGTATTTTAGAAATTAACAAATTAAATTGATGGTTTGGGGTATTTTTAATGACATGCATATAACTTTGTTGCTGTAAAATCCTAAGAAAATTACAGGAGGTGCACACTTCTAGGATTTACTCATGGTTCAAGTTTCAATCCTAGCACCTCCCTGGAACTCCATTTAAAATTCAAAAACAGAAAGGATTAATGTATTTATTGAGGAAGTTCCATGAATGTTTTTGAAAAAGTGTTTCAGCAGTAAATTAGTACATTTTACAAGAATTCCAACAAATTTTGGTTTATCATTTTTAGACTTTCCACTCATTTATTACGTATTTTACAAGATAGACTATAAATGATGAAAGTGAATTATTATTAAATTAGGGCCACTATTCTTGTAATACACTTTAGGGAATTAGTATTACTTAGATTACTCATACTATTAAGAGATTATGAATGACGGTCAAGGGTCTAGCTTACAATCACAATCGTAATTATTCTCATAAGGACATGTTTAAGAGGCTTGTCGTTAATTGTTGTTTAAAGGAGTTACTCCCATTATTTGTTAACCCTAGATAATAGTGATCCTTTATACCCACTAATTAAACCCAAAGCACGGTTAAGATTAACAACTTATTTAAGGATTTTATTGGTGACTATTTACTCATTTAAGATTAATATTTGGGTGAAAGTTTAGATTAAGTTTATTCGTTAGCTCGATTAATTACTTATGACCTTCTGGTATTTCTCCTTAGTTAGAAGAATGTAATTTAACTAAGAAGTTAATAATAGTATATACCTAATAACTATGTAGTCAAGCAACCTTTAAATTAAGCATTCAACTAACATGTCAACATTTTGTTTTTGACATTAGGATCGTGAATTAAGTCGGAAACTTAGTTATGACTATCGTATAAAATTTTATTTTCTATTTAGCAACTAAATTATTTAATCATTAAGCAATAATGGTATTTAAACATAAGGACTAGTTATAATTTACTTGACTCAACCTAACAATTTCTGATGCACTTACTTCTATATTAGGGTTACAGTTTGGTGTAGGAATTCTAGTATGACCCATTCATAATGTTCCATGAATTTCATTATTGTTTCTGGAATTTTTCATTGAGTTAGAAAATACTTTATTTGACTATTAAGCAATAATGGGGTTTAATGTAAATGGCTAGTTACTTTCTAACTTCACTATCCAATAGTATGTAACCAATTTGATATTGGGGTTATGAATTAGGCAAGGATTTATTATATAATTATCAAACAAAATAGTATTTGAGTTAATGATAAAATTTAAATGCTATAAACATCCATGCCTAATATTTTTACAGTAAACTACAAATCAGTAACAAGCCATATCAATTTGGAGTCACCTTTTTCTGATTTTCCTACAATGTGGTATGAAATATTGAATTTTTAGCCATTTAGATAAAGCCCAAAATAATTATTTTTCAAACATATGGGTTTTATATTTTTCCTAGCAACAAAATTTTCCACTGAGTTCAGAACATTTGAAATCACATTTTTCTGAATCATTCTCAATTTTCTATGATTTATTGAAGTTCTTGCCCATTTTTAAACAAAAGGGAAAGAAATAGGGATAAACCCTAACAACTAGGGCAGCTGCCCTAGCTTCGGCGAGTGGCGGCTACGGCTTTGCCGGCAATGGGAGACCGCGGAAGGGCACCACTGGCTTGAGCGCGACGTGGGGAATTTCGGGAGCAAGACAACGACCGGTGGCGACCACCGGAAATGGCGGCGCGGCAAACGACAGCGTAAGCTCGGCTCCGGTCATGGCGCGGCGGCATTGCGGAGCTCGAGAGCGTCCGCGACCACATCCCACACGCTCTACGCATTGCAGTGAAGCTTGGCAGCACCACGACGAGGTTGAGTACTCACCGAAAAAAGTGCTGCGATGCGGCGGCGCTCGGAGGAGGTCCGGCGAGGTCGCGGGGACGAAGGAGGCGACGAGGAGCTCTGAACCCTTGCCCAGTAGCTACGCCTCATCCTCACGGTGCTCGGCATCGAGGAACATGGCCACGAGGAGGTCACCAACCCCCTCGGCGACGGTGACCGAAGCAGGGGAGCTTGACGTGGCGGCGACGAGCTCGCGTTCTGACGGCTCGAGCTGCAAGACCAGAATTAGCAACCTCGGCGAGCTGTACCAGGGAACGGTGAACGTGATTGACAAGGTCTCGGTGCTCAACTCGAATCGAAGAAGGGCCCTCACCGTGCGCCCGGGCGGTTCGACATGAACCGGCAGTGGCGAGCTCAATTCCTCATGAAACCCGGCGAGCTCCGGCAGGTGCTGGCCATGCGTGATGTAGTGAGGTTAGGGAGGGTCCTGGCGCACTGATTTGGATGGAGTTGAGAGGGGATTGCCGCTGCAGCCGCGGCTCTTCCTGCGCGTGGGGAAGAGAAAACAGGGGAGGGGGAACTGAGGCAGGGAACAGAGAGGAAGAAGGAGATGAGTGGCGGCTGGTTTTATTGTGCGTGGGAGTGAGCCGAGAGGGAGAGGCGCGGTGGCGATTGGTGCTTTTGGCTGGGTGGACGGTCGAGTGCAGTGGAGCGGTGGTGGGTGTCACATCCCAAGTTTTAGTCTTTTGTCCAGATGAAAATGAGCTCACTGATTTAATTTTGTTTTTGCATTTTTCCTGTTATTGGGAGTTGTGGGTCCGGGTTGCAAAAATTTTTTCGATTACGAGTAACCCTTTTCACTCTTTTGAGAAATCTTCTATTTTCATAATGAAACCAACCCAATGTTTTTGCATATTAATTACTACACATTAAAATAGAATTTTGGAGATTTTATCAGATTTTTTGGAAGAGGTTTAGACCCCTTTAAAATTCAAACCAACTTGAGCTAATTTGAAAATTTGCAAACCTTTAGAAGCAGAATCAGGGCACCTTTATTAAACAAGAGTTATTCCAAATAATTCCCTTAGTACCCACAAAAATTTTCAGAATTTTTCAAGTTCTGATGTATGGTTTTCAATTAACTCATGGTAGGAAGTTTTGAATTTAAGCAAAAATCAAAACAAAAAAAAGAAGAACAAGGCCGCCGCCCACGGCGACCAACCACCGCCGTGGACGGCCGCGCGGCAGGCGCCGGGCCGGCTCCCCTGTTTTTCGCCGCCTCTTCACTCTGCCAAAGGAGAATCTCGCCCTATGATTTCCTCTTCTCCTCTCTCCCCTCTCTCCCTTCCTCTCTCTGTCCCGGGCGCACGCCACCTCCTCTGCCGCACGCCGCCGCACGTCATCGCCAATCGGCAGCGTGCCGCACGGCCCTCCCCATTTTCTATCTCTCCCCCTTGGCTCACTCCTGCACGGGTATAAAGCAGCAGCCACTGCAAACTAGCCGCTCCCCTCCCTGTTTTCTTCTTCCTCCACACGAACGCCCGCCGCCGCCATTGCCGCCAACCTCAACTCCACGTCGCCAGCACGCTCCATCGATCGCCGTGCTCCGCCACCGTGCCAGGAAGTTTTCCCTCGACCTTCTTCAACTTCCAACCACCAAGCCGTGCTTCGGTCCACTGCTCCACCCGAAACGCCGCCATCTTCTTCCTTCGGCCGAGAGCGCCGCCGTCGGCCATCGACGGTCAAATTCATTGCTCGGTACCTCCTCGTTCCAATTCCTCTCACCGGCGAGTTCTCCATATTATTCTACACCATTTTGACACGGTTCCGGCCACAGTTCATCGCCGGTGACGACGAATCCGCAGCGCCACCATTTGGCCACCATTGACGCCACTGCGGAGCTTGCCATCGCCGACCGCCTTCCGACCGTTTCCTTGGCCTTCCTCGCCCTTAAATCAACTCATTGATTCACGGTGAAGGTCCCCAACTCCTCATTCCCCCTCCTAGCCCTCTCCTCCGACGAGCACCTCGCCGGACCGCCGCCTGCCTGCCCTCTGTTCTTCCCCTGTTTTTCCCAATTTATTTTTCCATTTTCCATTATTTGGCCAATGTTTGTGAATTTTTTAGTAAATCATGGAAAAATCTAAAAATACTAAACCTAATTTTATTTGAAATCTTGTAGAATGACCTAATTTTCTGTTGAAGCACTTTTTCAAAAATGTTCCTGGAACTTCCTCAATAATTAGATGAATCTTTTCTGTTTTTGAATTTTAATTGGAGTTCCATAAGTGTGCTAGGGTTGATTTTTGAACAATGGGTGTGCCATGACTTTATGTATCTCCTGCATTTTTATCAGGATTTTACAGCAAAGACTGCTCATGTATGTCATTGATCATACTCCTAAATGTCTAGTTAAATTGTCTTTTTCCAGAATACATTAGGTAAGTCTTCCAAAAGTCCAAACCCTTAACCAAAACTTTAGTTTAGATGCTCACTGGTGCCTCCATCAAGTTTCATGATTTTTCCATAAGTTTTAATGTTTGTTTCTGATTTTATAATTTTAAACAACAGAACATTGTTAGATTGTTAATAAAATCTTGGAAGCTCAAATTGGCCCCAAACCAGTGCGAAAAGTTGTATTTTGGAGGCTATTTTGAATTAAAAATGGTCCCCTGCCCGTAACTTAAATTTGAATTTTCATCGGAAAGTCGTTACGACTTTTACGGTGTTTACGGTGTTTACCGATGTCGTAAACGGGCAACGATAGTCGGTAGACTTGTGTTTCCTGGTAACGCAAGCATAAACCCTCAAACTTAGTGTCGTAGTAACTCCTAGCCACTTAGTGAAGCCTCTACATGAGACATGTTTTGGGATTTTTCCTGGAAACGATGTCCGTGTGCTACCCGATATCGGAACCGGAACCTGGGAACCGGGAACCCGTTTTCCGAATCGATAAAACTGTTTTCAGCATAACTTGAGTTGTAGGACTCCGTTTGACGGGCTTCTTTTTGCGTTGTGTTCGTGATCTCAGTTGGTACCTCCCTGCACCATATCGCATTATTTGTTGCATCTTGGCATCATGGCATACCTCTCATACCGACGCGTTTTGCTCTTTAGAGTATGATCCGTTGGAGAGTGACGCGGGTGCTGCTGAGGGAGGAGCACCAGAAGCTGATCAAGTTGCTGAAGAGAACACCACCGCTACTACTGAAGGCAAGCACCTCATATTGCTATCCTAAGTAACTATTTAATGTTAATATATATATGCTTACGTATAGGATTGCATTAAGTCGAGCATAGTGGTATTGTCGGGAAATCCTATTATTGATGCATGATACCCCTCCTTGATGTTGATTATGTTGTCTTGTCAACTGGGTAGTGTGTCTTTGTTCGAGTCACGAAACGCTTAGCCATGCTTAGATTAACGGTAAAAGTCGAGTGGTAAGTCCCACTCGCATATATAGGATACACCCCGGTTACTTATGAGCTTGTGGCAAGTTCATATGTTGATAAAAGCTGAAAAGTATTAAAGCTAAAATCCAGACGGTGGAATAGGAGTGCAGCAAGACGTGGAGGTCTTGTGTGCAGTAGGCCCCGTCTGGGTTGACCTAGGACCTGGCCGTGTTATTTTTGGCCTGAGCACTTTCTGTTCATACCACATGTCGAATACAATGGTAAGACAAGCGGAGTATCTCACTACGTACCAACGTTTGGCCGATGACTGCACGGTGCATGGAACGAGGGACTCACGTGTGCCTGCGAGGCCGTGGTACTCGACACCGTGTGGATTTTCCAACCGTGTGGGCACAAGTGTGAAAAAGGTTGACATGAGTACCCTCTTGTGTAACTTTAGTGGGTTGCATGAGCCGTATGGTCCTCAGTCGTGTGGGTACAGTTGGACTTCCCTGCAGGGTGTATAATCGGTTCGAATCTGCCGTGGTCACGGTTATGATCAAGCTCAGTGTCCTTTGGATAATATCGTAGATTTGACACATAAAGTGATGGGAATTGGAATATGATCGATGGTATATGTGGTTTATGGTTACCTGGTACTTATGGTCATGGGTTTTAGTAGGTGTTTATGTCCGTAGAGTCCTTTACTTATGTTCATTCACATATGCTTAGTTTCAGCTTTAAGCAATCAAGTCTATCCCCATGCCTTACTTACCTTGCTACTACCATATTGCATTATCTTTGGAGTCGGGAAATAATTCCCACAACAGGATAAGTCTTGCGAGTACCTTCGTACTCAACATTTGTTGCTTAAGTTTTTGCAGGTGAGGATAAGTTGGCGTTCGGCTACTTTGTCCCCGCCGATGCCGGTGAGGGCAAAGGAGTAGTCCGCACATTCGTGTGACCATGATTTGCGATGTTCGTGGGCTGGGCATCGCAATCTTTTACTGCTTTATCGTTGCAACTGCTGCGACCGCTCTATTCCTTAGAATCGCTTCCGCATTTTAATTTTAAATTTTAGAACTTATGTTGAACCTTGGTTTGTAAGAATACTTTAAAACTAATGTAATTGAATTATTGTGACCTATGTGATGTATCAATTGTTGTTACCGACGTGCTTGGATCTTGGACATTGCTTGACAAGCATGTCGGGGGACTGTCGGGTTTACATTCCTTTTTATCGGGTTGAGTACTCGCATACCATACGTGGGCCGCGAGTCAATTTGGTAAACTTGAATGTAAATTGGGCGGGGCTCTCACAGCGGGGATTAGGGATGTGGGGCGGTGGCGTGTTCGTCGGTGGCGTGCGCTAGGGAGCACGATCGGGAGAGAGAGAGAGAGTGAGGAGGAGAGAGAAGCTGCTTTGCGCGGGATTCGCTCGCCGGCATAAATGTGTGGCGTAAAAAGGAGCGCTGGCCGGCGCCTGCCACGGCTAGCCGGCCGCTGCGGCGGTTGGCCGCCGTGGACGGTGCCCGATTTGATTTATTTTTGCAATAAATTCCATTCTAAATTCAAACAAAATTTGTAGTTCCTGGATTCAAAAAATTTTGTAAAGTTTTGTGGGCACTTAGTAAATTATTTGGAACAACTTTTATTTAAGGATGATGTCCTGATTTTGTTTCAAAAAATTCATGAATTTCCAATTAAATTCAAGTTTGTTTGAATTTTTAAGGCTTTAACTCTTTTTCAAAAATTCTAATAAATCTCCAAAAGTCTATTTTGAAGTGAACTTAATTGTCATGTAAAAATATTGCTAGGGTACATAGAATTTTTGATGGATTTCGAAAGAGGCGTTTCAATTTTTACTTGTTAAAGAAGGATTTTGGTACTGTGGTTTAAAGACTCCTGATCTGGTGAAAGTGTTCAAAAATTCACCAAAATCTTTGTGGAGGCTAATGGAAGTGTTTAAAACCATATTGCTATTAGCTCAAGGGTAATTTTTTGCCTCAAAGTGCAAGAATTTATTTTTTGGGTTTACGAATTTGGCGATGACTTTTTAAGTGACAATTGGGGTGTCACACTTTCCATTGGGGGCCATACTTGGGAGAAGAGGATGAGCTTGAATTGAGGGTAACTCCTTTTTAAGAAGGGGAGGATGATGAGGACATCACACCCATGGATACACACAATCCTTCTCCTGCTGTTACACATGAAGGTCCAATTACTAGAGCTCGCGCCCGACAACTTAATCTAGAGGTGAGCTAGTTCCTTAGCACTCCATTACGCATTCTCGATGATAGATTACTACCTAAGGATTTTATTATGATTATAAATCATGAAGAGGACAGAGGAACGATGGGAGACCAGATAGTAGTCCTCCAAGGACGTCCAAAACCAAGTCCGAGTCCCAGACCACGTCGACTTCGAATCCAATTCAGAGTCCAGGAGCAGACTGTACTAAAATGGACGCCCAGGTCGCATATGGACTCCGTTTTAGGTGATCTACTACTTCATGGAAAGAGGACGAGATTTTCTTTCCAATGGGACTAGTCCTACATCCAAATCCTCCAGAGTCCATGGGAATCATCAAAATATTGACAGCCCAGAATCTGTTAGGGTGCTGCGACACCGACTTTGGGCCGGTTGGTCTTGTACCGAGCTAGAGTCCATCAGGTTGCATCCAGGGGAGTTGCGCGTCCCCAATTCCTTTATATCCAGCCGTCACCCCACCATTAGGGTTTGGGTTTTGTTTAGATTATTCCTGTTAAAAACAACGTCGTCGTTTCATCGATTTGTGAGACCCCAACTTTTGTGAGTTTAATCTTCATCTGTAATTTGGTTGCTTTCTACTTCGTTCTTGCTTGTGTTCTTCGATTCACAGGCAAAGACTAGCCTTCTCGGTGAGGTCATCCGTGTTCACGTGGGTGATAACCAGAGGAGACGTGGTGCTGCGATTGCGAGGTTTGGAACGCACCGTTCGGAAGCCGGATCGATTTGTGTCGCGACTCCGTCCAAATCGTTGATTATCAAAACCTATAGGAAGATCGGGACCCCGTTCCTATCATTTTCTAAGAGGTATGGTTAGCTCCCGACAATTATACAAGTGAAACTCTGGGTTAGGTAACTGGATTTCATTTGTTTTGCCGGGATAGAAAATTACAAGGGAGCCATCGGGTTTGTGTTTGAGTGTATGCCCTTGTACAAGATAGCTTTCACCTACTAGAGAGTGTGGCCTGGGTATGTATGTGGTTAGGGCATTGGTTAAAGCTCCGCATCTAGAGGTTATACGAGTAACAAGGGAAGTACACTCTATGGCTCGTTTGTTTGGAATATGATCTAACCATTGATTTATCATGGCCTTAACAGGAGAAATTTTTCTCCTCTTAACCATAGCATAGAGAATTCTCAATTCTTCAGTGCGAACTATCCTAACGTCTTCCCGAGGGAAACAAGTAAAGACAAGCCACTTATGCATAAGGTTAAGGGTAGAATTTTGAATGGCACTATTTCTGGGTTTTCCTAGGGAGGTTTGTGCAGTGATACTTTGCCAAAAATCTTGTTTGTTAAAACTGGGGGTAGTTTTTTGCAACTTACAAAGCAATGTTGGTCAAAGCCTAGCGTCAAGCTAAATTCTTTCCATGAAAAATTATATTCTTTATTAAAGAACCAGAAAGAAAGCCCCTTTATCAAGATTTTAGTGGTGCACAAAAATTGAATAGTGAGAAGACGTGACCCGTCCTTACTAATATTAGCGAAATTCTACCACCTCATAACATGAAAAATAGTGTCAAATTCAGAATCCATACCTATCTTGGCGAGCAGCTCCGGATCAAATGTTCGCGTAGGAACAAATGTCCGGTTGACAAGCAGGTTGTGGAGTCTTTGCACATGGTCATCCTTTAAGTCGAGCAAGTTGTCATGGGTGAGCATCGGCGTGTTGTGTTCCTCCATTGGTGCAGCTCTGAATTCTTCATGAGGTGAGCTTGATGAACCTTCGGTGGCGGGAGGAGTGTTGGTGCCGTGCCTCGAACTGCTCCTCGTCATCCTCCGGAAGAAGTTCATCCCCTTCTTCATGACTGCACGAGAAAACAAACACAAGCGAGCGAATACTCGAACAAGCGGGGTTAGTGTGTAAAACAAATTCCACACCCGCTCGAGAGTCGCTTGAGCACTAAGACGTAAATCTAGCAAGTGTTTTTGGGCAAGACTTTGAGCTAGCAATGGAAGCAAATAAGAGCAAGAGCAAGAGAGCAAGTGGGGGAGAGTGAGCACATGGAAGAATGAGTGATGGAGCTCTCCCCCGACCTCTCCTCTTATAGCCAGCGAACCCAACGGCCAGATTCATGGTGCAACGGTCACAAGAGCACCGTTGGAGGAAGATGGGCTCCAGTGGGACCCACAGAGGTCGGCCGACCTGTGGGTGGGCCCACTTGGCCCCTTTTTTGTCCCATTGCCCCCAACTGCTATATTGATCATATTGATAAGTGTTGGGGTACTGGTCCCGCTAGAAATTGCTAACAGAATAATTTTCCTTGAAATAGCTCAAATTCTTGCAATAAAAATTTATATATATATATATTTTTTTTGGTTGAAAAATAAATTTTCAGCATGCAGTGGTTTGAACGTAAATATGATGATGCAATTGAAAAACTCAAATTTGTATGGAAGGGAAATATGGATACGTACGTTTTTCTTGTCGGCAAGGTGTCACCGTTTTATGTCCGGCAGGCAGAATTTCTCTGTTCGTTTAGCTCGATGAAGCAATGTCCGACCGTCGGAGATGAAACCACGGACGGTTGTACTTCCTTCTTGCGCCACACCTTCTTGATCTTCTTTGGTTTATTTGTGGTGGAGGACACCATGATTTTGGGATCTTCTTTGGTTTAGGTGTGGTGGAGGACACCATGATTTTGGCGGGTTGAGGTTTTCCCCACCAACTTGGCCGGTATGTCGCAGGTTTCTTTGGCCTAGGAGGATTCTCCTTCTCAATGAAACTCTTCATGAACTGGATCAATGGGTCCTTCTTTGGCGGAGTTACTTCGATCTTCTTGATGTTTTGCGGGTTTGGCCCGTATTTTATCTTGATCATGGAGCATTGCTCCACTTTTTGTTGGAAGTTGAACTTCTCCTCCTTCCCATTGATGTGGAGCTGAATTTCTCTGGCTCCAACATTGATGCGGACATCAGCGGTGCTGAAGAATGGACGCCCAAGGATAAGTGGCATCTTCTTATCAACCTCCATGTCGAGCACGACAAAGTCCACGGGGACAAAGCAATTCCTGACCTTCACAGGAATGTTCTCCGCAATTCCTTTCGGATGGCGGACCATGGCATCGACAAGGTGAGGCCACATTGGAGTAGGTGTTAACTCCGTGAAATTGAGCTGATCAAATACAATCTTGGGCATAACGCTGATGCTGGCTCCAAGATCACAGAGGGCTTGATCGAAGTGGTATGTCCCAATTGAACATGATATTGTGGGACACCCAGGATTCTTTTTCTTCTCAAGAAGCCGGTTGAGTATAGCAGTGCTACACTCTTCCGTTAGCTTGACAACTTCTATGGTGGGCAGCGGTCGCTTGTTGCTCAAGATGTCCTTGAGGTAGCGAGCATAGGTAGGAACCTGCATCGCCTCCAACAAGGGAATGCTGATATGGAGCTTCTGTACGGCCTCAATAGAGCGAGCAAACTGCTCATCCACAGACGGCTTCCTGTTACGACTTGGAAAGGGCATGAGGTTGGTGTCAAAGAACTCATGCGGAACAGCCTTCTCCTCGTAATCCTTCTTCTTTGATGAATCGTTGGGATATTCCGGATTTCGAGTGGACTTACCACCACGAGTGGTCACCGCACTAACACTTTCTAAGGAAGCATTGGGTTGCCCCGGTATCTTCCCATAATCCATAGCAGGCAAAGAAGCGGCTAATTGAGCTAGCTGAGTTTCTAACATTTTGTTAAAACTAAGCTGACTCTCGAAAGAAGAAGATAAGCCATCTAACTTAGCATTAAGGCTTTCTAGGGTTTTGTTCATTGATAGCTAGCTTTTTAGTAAAATTTTCATCAATGTTAGTCTTCCCTATAACTAATTCTTTAAGAGGTACTTGATTGGAATTGCCATAAAAATTATTACCTCCTTGGAGACGTTGTCCCCATTGCTGGCCTCCTTGAGGACGGTATCCGTTGGAGTAGTTGTTGTTCACCCAACATATGTCCTCTTGGGTCTCGGGGCAGCTATTCCCTGAATGCCCCATACTCCCGCAGACTTCGCAAAGTCATGCGTGAATCAAGCGCTTGGGGTGTACCATGGAGCTCCGGCTTGTCTTCATGGCGATTCATGAGGAGATCCAGCTTAGTGGCGAGCATATCTGTTTCCTTAACGGTGTGCATGCCCCGCTTCTTGGGTTGGAGACGATCTTCGCTCCAACTCTGGTTGGCTGCCATCTTCTCTATCAGAGCCATCGCTTGAGGGACGGTGAGCGAGTAGAAAGCACCTCCGCAGCAGCATTGATATGATCACAGGCTGTCGGGTGTTAGCCCGTGAAAGAAGTTCTGAATGATGAACCAATCATCCATGCCGTGGTGAGGGCAAGCCAAGAGATACTCTTGGAAACGATCCCACGCTTTGGAGATGGACTCATCCGATGTCTGCTGAAAGCTTGAGATTTTACCATGAAGGGCGTTGGTTTTACCCATCGGGTAGAACTTGGCGAGGAACGTATTGGAGCACTTCTCCCAAGTATCCACAACTCCTTTGTTGGTGTATGTGATATCCCGGCCCAGGGCTTAATAGGATTAATAGAATGCTCATACTAACAAGTTGCAACTTCTTTTCCGGTAACCTAACTCCAGAAAACTCCAAGGTTAAGCGTGCTTGGCCTGGAGCAATTTCAGGATGGGTGACCGACCGGGAAGTGACTCTCGGGCGCGCACGAGTGAGGACAAATGTGCGCAGAAAAGACTTGTGTTGGTCTGTGAGGTCAGCCTATATCCTATAAAGGCTATCTAATGTAAGCGGGCCCGGCCTCGGGGAGGCGGGACGTTACAGTTGGTATCAGAGCCGACTCTCGCGGTTTCACGGGCGCGTGTGTCGCAGTTGCGCAGGCATGGTGTGCATGGCTGGTGTGAGCCCAGAGAGTGGTCACACAGCATGGCACATGCGCTGGCACTGGGCACACGGACGTGGCCAAGAGGGGACGTTCCTGGACTGGGGTTGACCGACGAGGACGTCGGTCTTCTAAGGGGGTGAGAGTGTGATATCCCGGCCCAGGGCTTAATAGGATTAATAGAATGCTCATACTAACAAGTTGCAACTTCTTTTCCGGTAAACCTAACTCCAGAAAACTCCAAGGTTAAGCGTGCTTGGCCTGGAGCAATTTCAGGATGGGTGACCGACCGGGAAGTGACTCTCGGGCGCGCACGAGTGAGGACAAATGTGCGCAGAAAAGACTTGTGTTGGTCTGTGAGGTCAGCCTATATCCTATAAAGGCTATCTAATGTAAGCGGGCCCGGCCTCGGGGAGGCGGGACGTTACAGTGTAGAACCACTGTTTCGCTCTCCCAAGAAGAGAGAACGAGAACAGTCGAAGCCTAACAGCTTCCGACTCCACTCCCCTGACGGTAAAGGTACTGCAAGTTTTGAGGAACTGTTGAAGGTGAGCATTGGCGTCCTTGTTGGCCTTCCCACAAAATGGGCTGGCTTGCACCATGGTAATGAGACCTATCTTGCTCGAAACTTCCATCACCCATGTCAACCTCGGGCCCAACAGGCACGTGGTTAGCGGAGGGAGCGTAGTAGTCACGGAGTGTCTTTTGGGCCATGGCTTCCTTAATTGGTGCTTGGCTGGTTGACAGACTTGCAATGGATGAGATCTGAGGTGGTGTCGAGCGAGAGCGAGCCTTGCGTAGAAATGCCTCAGGATCTTCAATGAAGTTTTCAGGCAAGTCGAAACCAGTCATACACTACCCTGTTTTCACACAAAGAGAAAACAGATAAGGGTAAGCCTGCTTGAGTAAAGACACGAAGCATGAATATCATAGTGCACATAAATCATAATGCAATTCCTGTTAAAACATCACTCCCCGGCAACGGCGCCAGAAATGCTTGTTGGTATTTCTTACGTCATTACCAAGTTTTGTCCAAAGACAATCCATAGCAACGGCACCAAAAATATTTACGATAGTATTCAAATACCGCAAAATTTGAGTGTGTCTCAGACATATTTGAGTTTTTAGCTGACCCTTAGACAAAGTCGTGAAATATGAGTATCCCTCAGATAATCTTCCTAATTTATGAGGATTTAATGTCCAGTTTACAATTTTTGTCGACTATACTGTTTTCAAATTAGTAAAAGTTGTATCTCCAGAATTGTCTAATTTTTACCTTAAAACTGAATACTAATAAAGCATACAACTCTTCATAGCCAATAAGATTGATTTGTCCGGCATTTCATATTGTACACCGACCACTCTACAAAAGATGTTGTTCCATTTTTGAACTATATTTATTGTCCTAATGATAATTTAAAGGGGGAAAAGAGCACATATATATCTTAACCCCATACAACGTCACAACCTTGTGTTGATGCTTTGCTGGTTTGTCACAATAATCTTATATACTCCCTCCAGTGTCAAGAAGAATGTAGTTTAGGACAAGGTTCAGGTCAAATATTGAGAATATAAATAATGAATAACTTTTAAATTATTATATTTGAAAATATAAAAATTATATGAGTAAATTCATCTTAAAAAATAGTTTCATAAAAATATACATATGTCATTTTTTAATAAATACTTTTATCTGAAATTGAAGTCAAAATCATGTTTTGGAGACCGTGTCATTATCCTAAACTACTTATTTTTTTGATACCGAAGGGAGTATTTATTGCTATTGTGTAATCAACTTCTCTATCGAAAATTATGTTTATAATGTCCGTGCATATATACTTTACCGGACTATAATTAGGATGCAGTAGATAATCCATCCCGATATACAGCTCTGAAAACCACCATAAATCACTACTTTGCTTTCTTTAAAATTAATTATAAAATAAGTAAGTCATAGCCTAATTATAGTATTATGTACCTAGCTCTCATCATTTTTTGCTTCTTTTTCTCACAACAATTAAATGAAAAAACAAGAATATAATATTGTGCTTAAACAAGGTCCTCGGACGGGAATGGGTGGATGAAATTATCTCAATCTTAAACCAACCATTCCTTTTCCTTGATCCATTTGGTACAAGGTAGTTCGGTTCTTGTTTGTGATCCTTCTCTTGTTTGTTGCAACTTTTGATGCCCCAAAATCCCATTTTATTTACAGAACAAAGAGAAGGGGTCATATCCAAGGAGAGGATTTAATTGGCTATAAGGGCTGTGAAGAGGTAAATATTATACATTTATATTATATTTCGTTACGTCGCAAGTGACAACATTATTGTTTGATTTCGTAGCTGTCACTATCTTTTTTATTTGATAGATTTACTTTTTTTTTGAATTTATTTGACAGATTGATAGACTGGTATGACGATGCCAGAAGGGGCAAGACAAAAGGGAATTTTCTGTGCTTGACTACTTCTCATCTTATATTAGCAATGCATCTTGTGAATGTGGTAAGCAATTGTTTATTGAAAGGACAATACTGTTATTTGCTTAACGTAACCTGTTTATAATAATATTTCGGTGCACTAAATTTTCTTTACCTATGTTCATTACACGACATTAAGTTGACTGTATCATGCTTTCGTTAGAAGACCAACAGAAGCGGAAACCAAGAAAATGTGTCTGTCCCTATAGCACTTATTTTCGTCAAGTCAGAAGTATTAAGTTTCATACAGATATGCAACGATATATGCCAGACATCAAGGGTGGTTACTGTTCTCAAGAGATTATTTGTAGTACTCACAAATTAAATGTAAGGGAAATTGATGTGAGGAAAAGGAAATAACATACAGTATATATATATTTTTCATGTGGTGCAACTGTAGTTAAAATAATAATCAAAATATGTTTACATTTGTTTAAGATAATGAAACAAATATTCCACCAGCCTCTACATATGTTTAGATTTGTTTAAGATAATGAAACAAGATTCCACCAGCCTTCACATAACAATATAAACAAGATTTGAGTTTTCATGGCTGTTTCATTTCCAGGAATAATCATAACCGGTCCAGAAATTACCACAAAGAGAGACCTCAAGAAGTATTCTCTTGACGGAGCACAATGGTCCATCACCAGGAAGAGCAAAATAATGGTACCGGTCCTTCCTTCACCCCTGACCAAACCGATCACCATCATTCAACAAACAAGAAGAAAACTAGTTCCTCATCCTCAACTTCATCAGAAGGCATCGATGATGATGATTTCTTCCAGATAGAGGGCCCAATTTTAGGCAGCACAATCTCATTTGGTGAAAATGCTTTAGTCAATGATATAAGTCAACACAATGGTTCATCTTCAAATCCTGAAACTGATTCCCCTACTGGCCCGAAGCAGTCACCACCAGTCCAGGCCATGTCTCGGGCATCAGATAAATGTCCAGACCCGAAAAGAATCCCATCATCAGTTTTTGCTAGGTCTAAATCATCGACGCCAACAGACTGGAGTGTGACATCAAATGAATCTCTCTTTAGCATCAATGTTGGGAACGCGAGCTTTTCGAAGGATCATTTCTTTATGTATGGAAAATCAGGAGAACTGGGAAACCCCAATGATCCATTAGCACCATTGCCGCCACTGCCAAGGCCGAGTCCTATCATCTCTAGCCCAATGGAAAGTGAGGCAGTGAACACAACCGGATTGAACAATGCTAAGATGAAGCCTAAGGACGGTGATCAGGATGCGGATGAGAATAATACTGATTACATCCACAGCATGTCTCACCGCTCGGATGCTAGCACGACAAGCTTTGCATTCCCAATGTATGCTTTCTCTGCCATTTTATTTCAGTCACAAGATTTTCCTATAAATGTGTGCTTCAGAGACTGTTTTACATATGAAACTGTTGATTAGTAGTATCAAATACTACTATACAAATACTAGGCTTTGGTAACTCATAAAACCATCTCTGAGAATGTGTTTGGTATAGATTCTTTAACAAACAACTTCTCTAAAAATAGCTCCGACTAAGAAAATAGTTTCTAGTATAAAAATGTTTGGCAAAACAGCTTCTCTTATAGCTCCTAATATAAAGATGAATGAAAAAGTCATAAGAAGCTATATTTTTAGTGATTTTAGAACAAATTAGATAAGTGATTCTTGGGATGGAGACGTAGAAGTGTTTTTTCTAAAAATGTTAGGCAATTTTTTCAGATAAGTTGAAGTAAAAGCAGTTTTAAAATTTATATCAACACACTCTTATAATGAATGCTTTCTTGTGTAACATCGTGTTAGTCATCAGCTATCTCTAGAAGAAATGTTACTGATAATTGGACAGGAAATAGTTTTTGAAAGATTCACTGAGTGTTTTGGAATCAAGGGTGAATATATATATATATATATATATATATATATATATATGTTTCCTCCCGATCTCTGATGATTGTGTTTCTTCAGATTGGCAGGTGACACGAGATCCGGTGAATCTTTGAAAGATAACCAACCGGAGCTTGCACACCAAAGCACAGCGCAGCAGATAGAGCAAGCAGAGCCTCGACACGAATCACCAAAAGTCGAAGGCGAGGTACTGAAAGATGAATCAACCGCAACACCAGCGGCAGCACCAGCACCGCCACAGGCGTCAACACCGGCATCGACACAGCAACCACCAACCTCAACAAAATGGTTTCCTTGGTGTTCCTGCTGTCCATCTTGTTGCTGAGGAATCCAACTTCCTCTCTATCTGCTGATAACAATTTTGACCTCCTAAGGTAGAGAAGACCCTGCCATCAATGTATCCTCAAAGTAATAAAATGGAGGGCAGTTCTAATCAGAAAATGCGGTAGAAAGGAATAGTTCCAGCATGTTACATGCTTGATGTCGCCTAGGTTAAAATATACATGTACAGTATTCATTGCGTTTTGTTGATTCTATAAACATTTAGACTTCTCAATAAATAAGTTACGCTATCGTATTGAATTGAGTCAATGTGTATGCTTTATTTACTTTTATAAAGTTCAACTTATAAATTCATTTAAAAATTAAACGTCAAAATCGTATAACCTAGTTTTTGTTTTTTTTCCTTTTTCATGGAACTAAAGATAGCTGGTAGCTGGCACCTCTCAGCTTTGTCTTCTAGTGCTTCAGTCTCAACACGAGACTCTGCTTGTAGTGTCAGTTGTGTCGCCATTTTGCCAAGCAAGTCAAAATTTGTTGTCTGACTCTCATTCTCACGAGACCTCAAAATCTATATAAATAGAACTTTAGAGCATCTCCAGTAGTGTACCTAAAATAGAGAACTTGAAAAAAGTTTTAGACTTAAGAGAGAAGATATTTATGAAAATTTAATGTTCCTCTCCAAGAGTATATTTAAAATGCAACACCTATAAAGCTATCTAATAATGCTCTTGACTTTAGGGGGTTTTCCATTAAAATACCAAGACACATTACCATGAAAAATTACAATTTGGGATGACTTATTTGCAAAAGTTCATCCTTATCCTCTGATGGGGACGGGTCCCGATTTTCCTACACGTTCCGATAATCAACGATTTGGGCGGAGTCGCGACACAAATCGATCCGGCTTCTGAACGGCACGTTCCGAACTCTGGTTATCACCCGCGTGAACAAGGATGACCTCGCCGAGAAGGCTAGTCTTTGTCTATGAATTAAAGAACACAAAAGCAAGAACACGGAAGATATAACACAATGCTGAATTAATCTCACGAATTGGGGTTCTACAAACCGATGATGGCAAAACTGTTCTTGACAGAATAATCTAAGCAAAACCCCAAACCCTAATGGTGGGGTGACGGCTGGATATAAAAGAATTCGGGACGTGCAAGTCCCCTGGACGCAACCCTAATGGACTCTAACTCGGTACAAGGCCAACCGGCCCAAAGTCGGTGTCGCAGCACCCTGACAGATTCTGGACTGTCCAATGTTTCGATGATTTCCATGGACTCTGGATGTATTTGGATGTGGGACCAGTTCCATTGGAAAGATAATCTCGTACTCGTTCCATGAAGTGGTAAATCACCTAACGGAGTCCATATACGACTTGGGCGTCCGTTTTAGTGTAGGCTGATACTAGACTCCGAGTTGGATTCGAAGTCGACATTGATTGGGCCACTTTTTTCAAAGATTCCCATCGATTGCGGATGTTTATGGTATGGACCAGTGGCATTGGAAAGATAATCTTCTCAGCTGTTCATGCGTACGTAGATCGTTCAAAACGGAGTCCGTATGCGACCTGGACATCCGTTTTATTGAAGACTGGTCCTGAACTCCGAGTTGGTTTCAAAGTCCATGTAAGATTGGGCCTCCACCTTGCATATGACGCCCATGCTGTCCTCCTTAGGAGGTGGCCAAGGGGGAGGACGTCCATGGGCTTCCTTTGGACGTTCTTCACTTGGTTGGGTCGTCCCTCCTCTTAGGCTGGGATCCCAAAGAATATTAGACCCATGGTGACATGATGAATGTCCAAGACACGCATCTCTTTTCATCTTCCAGGATATTATTTCTATATTGCATGAGATACACAACTCATTCTGTAGTATTTTTTGTTCAAATAGATATATTGTTGAATCAACCTAAAACATATTCACCTTCAATTTATCACTATCGTACGTGGATCTGATTATATCCGTGTGGATCATGTCCTCATTATTCTCTCCTTCTTGATAGCAAACCGTCCTCATTTTGACCAGGCGCATGAAAGAGTTGTTCATCATCTTGGAAACACACGGAGAAATTGTTTCATACTGTGGTGACAACCAGTAGTGCTCCTCTTCTTATGATTGAACCTATTTCTTAGATGGAAAACAGACGGACTATACGGAACATGATACATGTGATTTCGGCAATTTAATTCATCATTTGATTGCAAAGCACCATGAGATTCCAGATCATCGCAAAGGTAAACTCGGTGTACCATATATTCTCCTTTCAAATTATAATATCCAATGAAATGAAAAGAATTTGTAGTTAACCATGGCAGTTCAGCACACAACACTTTCTTCTCTAAGCTACTAAGGTCACATAAAGTGTCAAATTCAATATAACCCAAAGTATTTAAAGAAGATAGCAGTTTGAGTTCATCTTTTTTATTAGGAATGGGAAACAAAAGGTTATTTTGTGCACGAGGAAAAGAATCATTCCCATTCATGACGTGTGGCGTAGGAATGACCAAAACATTATCACAAAACTCTTCTTTATCAGGCAGGTCAGCAAGAAAATCAACAAACGTTTGCACTAGTTGTTGCTCTACAATAGCATATTTGGGACATGGATTTAGCACATCGAGAGAGAACTCACCTGAAACAACCAAATGTTCTTTTTGTTCCACATCATCCTCTTCTTTATGTATATGCTGTAAAATGTTAGTTCCAACAAAGGGCAGTGCGACATGTTTATTTTGTAGCAATTCAGCATTAGATGAAGGCATTAAAACATCTGAAACAATCCACTCTTTTCTAAAAGGTTTATTTTTTCTTCTCTCAAGCCTCTCAAGATCAGCTTCTTTAATTGCAGCAACAGTCATAGGAATGAGAGTAATATGTTTACCATTGTACTTGAAAGACTTAGCAATGTTATTGTGCAGAATATTGTTTGTAGAAATCCATGATTTACCTAGCAACAAATTACATGCTTGCATAGGTACAATGTCAAATTCTGCACTATCCTTATAGGCACCTAGGAAAAAAAACAATGCGCGCAATTTTGTTTACTTTTATCTTCTCACAAGAATTTACCCACTTGATGTAGTACGGACGTGGGTGCGGTTCTGTTGTTAAGCCAAGCTTCTCAACTAATTCAATGCTTGCAATGTTGCAGCTGCTCTCGCTGTCAATGATTGTGCGGCAACGTGCATCCTGCACACATAAGAAAGTCTAAAACAAACTGTTGCATTGATTTTGCTCCGCCTTCTCCATTTCAGAACTGATCACATGTTGTGGTGGAGAAGATATATTGTCCGAACTTTTTGGTGCACATATTATGGCACGCTCAAGATCATCTTATGATGGTGGACACCATTCACTTTTCGCATAATATCCTATCATGTTAGTAGAAAATAAAAGAAGATAACACAAAAATGGTATCTCTATTAACTACTATGGTGTTAGTGGAACTTTAAATAAAGCAAGAGGCAGTGTGTAACCAAGTTCTTACATGGTTCTTACTAGCAAAACAAAGATACCTGGAAGACGTGATTCAGCAATTATGTGGGTAAAAATTCAGTGACTGTTCAGAAGTTGTATTTGGAGCTTGGAAGGCAAAATATTCGGTAGCAATGAAAAGTAATAATTAAACTCAGAGTATGCAAAACTGAAAACTAGTCCCAAACGGATCTATGTCGCTAGCCTAAACCTGTCCTAGACCTAGTTTAAGCAAGCAACACTATGACTCAGCACAAGGACGCAAAACGATACAAACACTTCTGATTTTTTTTTTCTTCACTTTCCTTTTTTTGGATGCGACTTTTTTTTAGCACCTCATTGCCTTTTTTAATTTTTTTTTCCAACACAGCATGCTGCAAGAAGACAAGTGCTAGCGCTCAAGAATAAACTATCTCTGGACAGATCACTATCCCTTTACTATTATAGATGCCAATTACAAACGGAAAGTCCAATGTAGCTGAAACTTTTACAGCCTAAACTATACAAAATTTGTGATCCAATCCAACTAGAATCACGTCAAAAAGAGGTCTAGAACTCGAGATATGAAAATAACAAGCTTGCTGTGTTGAGCAGTGACGAGATTGAATTCAACTCAAACTTGACAGCACCAACGAACTCAACTCTAAAGACGAACAAAACACTAGAACAAGACACGATTAAACCAACGAACAAAATGACACCAAGGGACTAAAATTCAAAAAAGCAATCTGAAAAGTAAAATTGCAGTAGCACAAAGGGTGATGGGAATATAGTGAATCACACAAATATTTTTGTAGGGCTGTTTTCTGGATTTATAGGACAATGATGAAACTAATAAACTAGGATAGATGCGAACCTGAGGGAATACCTGAAACTCTGATACCACTTGATGGGACGGGTCCCGATCTTCCTAGAGGTTCTGATAATCAATGATTTGGTCATAGTCGCGACACAAATCAATCCGACTTCCGAACGGCATGTTCCGAACCCCGCAATCATAGGTCTCTTTTGGTTATCACCCGCGTGAACACGGATGACCTCGCCGAGAAGGCTAGTATTTTCCTACGAATTGAAGAACACAAGCAAAAACACGGAATATCTAACTCAATGCTGAATTAACCTCACGAATTGGAGTTCTACAAACCGATGACGGCGAAACTGTTCTTCACAGAAAAATCTAAGCAAACTAATGGTGGGGTGACGGCTGGATATAAAGGAATTGGGGACGTGCAAGTCCCCTGGACAACCCTAATGGACTCTAACTCGGTACAAAGCCAACTGGTCCAAAGTCGGTGTCACAGCACCCTGACAGATTCTGGACTGTCCAATATTTCGATGATTTCCATGGACTCTGGAGGTATTTGGACGTGGGACCAGTTCCATTGGAAATATAATCTCGCCCTCTTTCCATGAAGTGGTAGATCACCTAAAATGGAGTCCGTGTGCGACTTGGGCATCCGTTTTAGTGCACGCTGCTCCTGTACTCCGAGTTGGATTCGAAGTCGACATTGATTGGGCCACTTGTTTCGAAGATTCCCGTCGACTGCGGCTGAATTATGGTATGGACCAGTGGCATTGGAAAGATAATCTTCTTAGCTGTTCATTGCGTATGTAGATCATTCAAAACGGAGTCCGTATGCGACCTGGACGTCAGTTTTATTGAAGACTGGTTCTGGACTCCGAGTTGGTTTTATAGTCAATGTAGATTAGTCCTTCACCTTGCATATGACGTTCTCAGGAGGTGCCCAAGGGGGTGGACTGATGAGAACATGACACACATGCATACGACCATGATTGGGTCATGCATTAGTGAAAGAGGAGTCCAACAAGGTTGTCCAAGTCATGAAGGAGGCCCAAGGCTAATCCAATTCGAGTCACCAAGGTGGAGGCCCAAAACAACACAAGTTCGAGCCCATCTCGGAATTCAGGAGCAGCTTACGATGTTTTGGTCGCCCTGGCCACATACGGAGTCCGTTTTGGACATTCTACATATGGATGGAAAGCTAAGAAGACAAACTTTCCAATGGCACCGGTTTCATGCCCAAATTCCATCTGAGTCAACGGGAATCTTTGAAACAAGTGGACGTACAGAATCTGCCAGGACGCTGCGCCGCCGCCTTTTGGGCCGTTGGCCCATGTATCGTGTTGGAGCCCATAGGGGCGTGACCAGGGGGGTAGGCCACAACCTAACCTATATATTCAGTAGCCGCCGCCACATTAGGAGAGGGTTTTGTTTAATTGATAGCTTTAGCTACAGCCGTCATACGACGTGTATTCAGAACCCCACCTTCGAGTAATAGATTAGATTGCTCGCCTCTTATTCTTGCTCGTTCTTCGATTGCGTGCAGGGATTGATCTTCGTGATCAGGCTGATCTTGCAATCCAGCAAGGTTAGTAACCATCGGGAGTTGGTTCAGCGATTGCATTGGCGCCTCGGGCTTGCTCGTCGTAGTCGGATCGTGAGGGTTAGCTTCCACAGATCGAAATTATCTCCACTCACCGAAAGATCGGGCACTCCAGTTCTATCATGGACGTTCATGGGCTTCCTTTGGATGTTCTCCACTTGGTTGGGTCGTCCCTCCTCTTTGGCTGGGATTCCAAGGAATATTAGGCCACGTTGACATGATGAATGTCCAGTACGTATCCTTTTTCATCCTCAGGATATTATTTCTACATTGCATGAGATATACAACTCGTGGTGTAGTATTTTTTATTCAAATAGATATATTGTTAAATCAACATAAAACATATTCACCTTTAATTTATCACTATCATGGATCTAATTATATCCGTGTGGATCATGTCCTCATCATCGTCTCCACCACCTCCTCTTTTGCTTCTCTTGCCCCAAATCCATCTCGGTAGCACCACCGCGAACCAAATCCATCTCACCAGCACCACCATGGCGACGATCTCACCACCCCTCCCTGGCTCCATGCCTCCTCCATCTCACCCTCCTCTACCTTAGAATGCTCGTCACTTCTCTCTTCTTGTCTTCTTCCTTGCCTCGTAGTGCAATGTACTAGATATGAGAAAAAACAATTATGTTAGCATTTCAATGTACTAGATGAGTTAAGCTAGAAAGGAGAGAAGTACTACTCCATAAGAATTATGTTATCTTTTGATGTCCTTTGCCCTAGTTGTGCTACCGTTAGAGCCGTCATGTGTTTTTCATTTTCTTTTAAAAAAAGAAATAGGAAAAAAGATGTAAAGACCAAACTACCCATGTCTACCTTACCCCTTTTCTTTCTCCCTGCGTTCTTTCGACTCATTTCTTGCACAGTCCAATCCGCGACTGGCATGGGCGAGCGGAGCGAGCAGGCGTGGGTCGGGCGCGACGTTGGTGCATGAGGTGCGCGGCAGACGACGGCCACCGGCGAGGCAAAATGCACCGAGCGCTGGCTTGAGCTACGAAGGGCTGCCTCACCTACTTCGACCCATTCATGGCCTGCATGAGCTGGATCAGTAGGTACATAAATTGTAGTCGTATATTTCATGACCTGCATCTGCATCAGCTTCAGCAAAATTTTTAAAAACCGAAAAAATCAAACCGAACTTCCACTTAGAACCGATTGCCCAGGCCTAATCCAATTACATTAATTGTAGTGATATATTTCAAAACCAGAAAAATTGTAGTGTCATATATATATATATATTATATAATTAATAAAAAAACAATGTGTCGATGAAATCATAAAAGAAACCTATTATATATTTTCTGTCTAGAATATTTGATTTCTTCTCGAAAAGGTAAAATAAAATCTTTAGTTTTAGCCGCACTACTCCCTCTGTCCTACAATATAGCACTTTTAGATTTGATCAAAGTCAACCATTATCAACTTTAACTATAAATATTTATTAAAATAATTATCTTAAATATAAAAAATATATATTATTATAGTACACCCTCCGTTCTTTTTTTTATCGTCGTTGACTTTGATCAATAATTTTGATTATTTGTCTTATTCAAAAAAGTATAAAAAATATCAAATGTTTGTTAGGATTTGATTTATTACGTAAGGTTTTTTAATTTAAATTTTAATTTTACATATTTGAACTAATTTTTTAGTAAGAGGAATGGTTAAAATTTTTGATTAAAGTCAATGACGACAAGTAAAAAAGAACAAAGGCAGTATGTTTTTTAATATATCTAATAATGTTAGTTACACATAATTAAAAATTGTAACTTTTAAACTATTAATGATCAAAGTTGATGAAGATTGACTTTAATGAATCTTAAAAATGCTTATATTATAATCCCTCCACTACAAGATTTTGTCCCTCATGCAACGCCTCAAAATTGTTGTAATACGGTGCTTTACGTTGCAATATTTAACAATCGCAACAAATTGAAGGTCGTTGGGAGGCGTTGCAAGTACTTTTGATGCACTAAGATATTGCAGCAAATAGCGAGGCGCGGTGCCATAACTTTGGCTTACTACAACAAGACTGTGCGTGGCGATGTGATAGTAATGCAACAACCATTGGCGTTGCATGGATAGCCATTGCCATACCTGCTGTTTGTTGCTATAATGATTATCGCAAGACCATAGTCTCGTTGGAAATGACCTCTATAACAACGCATGCTTCTTGTTTTAGTACACTATATTGCAATGACCTCTGTTTGTTGCAAACAAACATATTGTGAAGCAATAGTCTTACCAATTATAGCAATGAAATATTGGACGTTGCTATAAGCTTTAAGGATCTTACAACAATCAATGCATTGTTGCTATAGTTATTAAGCTACATGTGTCGTTGCTATAGAGTTAACAGTTATTGCAACTAAATGAGTCGTAGCTGTAGGCATTAAGAGGTTGCAACGAACTTTATTGTCGCTATAGAGTTAAAAGATATTGCAACTAAATGAGTCGTCGCTATAGACATATAGGATATTGCAACATATAATCTATTGATGCAATAACCATGAAGCATATAGCAAGTGTAAGCATCGGGTAAAAAGATCGAGAAGGGGGAGGGTTGAATCAGGCACCAACTAATTCAAACTCTTCTACTTTTCTATCACATAGTGTAAGCAATCAACTCCTAGCATGCTAGTGGATATGGCAAGCAAAGCAACAAGCTAAAAAAGCTAACACATCTACTAAAGAGATGAGGCTAGAAGTAATGATAAAGATACCAAGACTACTAGCTACAACACAAGTAATGCACAGCAGCCCTATGCAAGTCTAGTGGCTAACAACCCTATCATACTAGTGATGCAAGAACAACAGACAAGGTAAACACACTAGCATGATAGCCACCAAGAGAGAAGGAAAACAACAAGCAACTTATGCGATTCTACTAGCTCAAGGGAAATCAACAAGAACAACAAGCTAGAGCAAGAGTGATAGAGAAAGGTTGACGCGTCAATGTTTTCCCAAGGTATGGAAGAATGGTGCCTTCCCTAGTCCTTGTTGGACCACTCCCACTGGATCTCGGTCCCTCCCGTCATTTCTGAAACGGCATCACCCAAGATGCGCTCCACTCCTCGAGTGAAGACACGGACTTCCTCCGCCGCCCCAGGCAGCATCTTGTTACCTGGTGATAAGCCTCCTAGCTCTGACGCTCTCTCTTGATACCCCTTTAAATGGAGGGCTCCAAACCGTGTACAAACTTGTGAAGTCTTCCACAAACTCCACGGAAGCTCAATCACCAACTCCTAACCGATCTAGGCCCTGCCATAAAATCAAGAGTAACCAGCCAAGGTGCCTCTCTACAGCCTATTAGCCTAAAGGTGGATGAACACTCCTTGTTACTCTCCCACAAGCACTCAAAGATTTCCTCTTCTTTGCCCAAGTGCTTCTTTTCTTGACTTCTTGGCCCTCCAAGGGTACCTCTGCTATTCCACTGGCCAAAAGTCTCTCAAACAATCGAGAGGAACGACTATTTATAGGGCCAACTACGCCCACTGGCCGTTACACTCAAGTCCCTCTACGCAGTCTGATGGTACAACGATACCGTCATACGTACGACGACTATAACTTCTGAACTCAACTCGGAAACAGGTCTTCTAGAGAATGATATGATGATACCGTTGTATGGTACGACGACTATATCTCTCCAGTTATCTCCAACTAAGCTCCAATAGCTTCAATGGTCCGACGACTCTTCTTCTCCTCGCTTGGCCCAACTTCCAGATCTTCTAAAAAATGATACAACGATACCGTCGTACAGTACTACGACTCTTTTCTCTTGGCTAGCCCTGATTTCCAGTTCTTCTGAAAAATGGTACGACGATACCGTCGTACGGTACGACGATTCTACTGAAACTAGAATTTGATGTCTTCGCTACATCCTTATTTCCAAGCTTCCCAAATCATCTTCCTCGACTTCATAGCTGCTCTCCAAATGCTATGGGGCCTTCACACACATTGTTCACCACCTCTACACTAGTGAGATATAGCTAGACATCCCAACCTCCTTAATTGTACGGATTTTACCTATGGACTCAAAACCTAGCGACACAAGCTCTCCTAGCTTGATCTCAATGCTCCAAGGTCTTGATCCATTCTTCAACCACGTACTCATCCTGGGCTTAATATGGTTTGTCATCAACATTTGCCAAGGCACTTCGCTCTTGAGGTTGTAGATAGTAGTAGGAGCTGCACTCAACAAGTGAGATCATTTTCATTCAATCACCAAAACATTCATACCTTTGGAGTACAATGGTTATAAAGCTAACAGCAACAGAATATGTTATGTGGTAATAAGCTAAAAGATTATCACAACGAAAATGTATCCTTGTAATGACTCTTCTACAATGACTTTGATTATGTTGTTATATCTAATATTTCCTTTTGTACCATTAGAACTGCGTTGCTAAATCTAATTATCCCTAGTACTGTTAAATAACCGTGCACTGTAGTCTACTATTGCAACCAACACGTAATGGGTGGCAATAACATTGTTCTAAACACAACGACAAAAATATTTGTTGCAATATATCCAACTTATCGCAACACTAATAATTGAAATCACGACACTATTAAATTCGTTGCAACCTGTTACACTATCACAACAAAACATGACCAGTGTCGCAATAAACCCTACCTGTTACAACGAAAATGTAATTGTTACGAGGAAACATGACATTAGGGTAATAACCTTGTAGTGCTCCATCCTATATTACCTATCTTGTTACCGTTCATCATTTGTCTCAAATTACTTGTCTTTTTTGCTTTCAGATACATCTTTTTTTTTTCAATACTTCTCTATCTCTATCTCTTTTCTTCTAGTTTTACGTGCATCGGCTTTATTTTTCTTCTTTCCTTAATTTTCGTGCATAGAGTGTTGACAGTCGTTAAGCAGCAAATATACCGTCAATATTTCTCTAAAAATGAATAAAGACATGCATTTCATATTTGCATGTTAGTTTAAAATTAATAAAGTTCCACATGTATTTGGAAAGTTTGTGCATGCAGATAATTATCACAGGAATTGAGGCATAATCCGCTCCGTGACAAGAAAACACACTTCAGGCCAATCATAACCTGCTACGGAGGCACCCCATGGATCGCTGAGATGGAGAAAACACAACTCCAACCAACCACAGGGCGCCACGGGGGCAGCACGCGGATTCATGGACCCACCAAACACGCCAAAGTTACGAGAAAATCAAAGCCAACAGCGTACCCATGCTCAGGGCCCACCAGACAGTCACCCTGCTAAAGTGGGACCTAAGTGGGCCCTATAGAGGATCGGGCGACTTAGGGGGTCGGTCGACCTGTGGGTTAGCCCACTCGGCCCCCACCTCGGCTAGGTGGTAGTTACCGCCTGTCCAAGGTCGGTTCTGGAGTCAGTGGCGGGTATTTCGCACGAGAAGCAGCTCAGAAGGGGGGAGGAAGCTCACTTGCTCAAGTCTTCTCCAACTATAAATTGGACCCCTCTCCCACACTTCCAAGACACACAAGAAGAGTTTCCCACCTCCAAACACACTCTCATTTCAGTATTAGTGAAGTTAGGATTAGTCCAAGAGCTCTTCTAACTCTCTACTAGTCTCTCCATAGGAATAAGCATGGGTGTAGTACTCTTTTCCTTATTTTCTTTCGTAAAACTTTATGTTTTATCAATACAATACATTTTTCTGCATTATTATTCATATAGTTTGAGTGGTAGTTATTATCCTTATGCTTGCCATGTGAATATATTTAGGATTTATGCTAGTGTATTTAGATAGTGTACTAGTATACTAGCCATAGTCTTAAGTATAGATGTGTATGTAGTTATGTATATATGTATATGCTTAGTATAATTGATCATTGCTTTGTCATTGGTTCCACTATACTCATTAGAGTATACTCTAATCGAAGGGCCAAGGTCCGCTGGGTGGCTAGAGTAATATCTAGGCACATAAGCGAGGTGCTTATATTACTAAATATCCTTGGATGTCGTGCGACCTATGGAGCTAGGGGTAGGCGGCTTGAAGTGACAGCCTTATCCGTCCTTTATAATCCCCACGTTCGGTTGTAGGGTTAGAGGTGTATAATTGCTGGAATCTTTTTCCCTCGATTGGAAGTAAACCGGTGCCTCGATATGTCCCTGCTTTGATCCCTTGCTAGCATAGAACATATATGTGTATATATAAATGTATAGAAATACAATGAGTGTCTAGATTAGTCTTAGATTAGTTCTACTCTACTATTATAATTACTTGTAGGTCCTCTTCTTCATGTCACACTACCTACATCTATCTTGTATTTACCCCTGTATGAGTATGATATCTTAGTATGAGTGAATTAGTACCATACTTCATATGTATTATTCCTGTTAAACATCCTCCTTGTGAAAAATAAATACGATACCCTGGAATACTCTAAGGTGAAATGCTACAGCGGTACTCCGTGCGTTTGCGGACTTTTCTGTAAACGTTAGAATATCTATGTAAATATTTCTGGCACAATTGGTATAGATTGTCTTTGATAAAACTTAGTAATGACGTAAGAAATATCAACACAGAGCTAGAACTACATCTAATTTGAGAGTTTTTTTTTTATATTTAGCTCTTCTAAAACTAATATTTTACAAATGATCTGACCCGATATGTATTTATAAAATCTGGTCCATTTCAGTCACGTCGATCAGTTTGGCGTGACTCGTGTTTGAGTCACGTTAAGCAGTTTGGCATGACTACATATGATAAACATATCAAATCAGTGCATTTCTCCTACGTGTCATTTAGTCATGTGAGTCAATTTGACGTGACTGTATAGGTGAGTCACGCCAAATTAATTGGCATGACCAAAAGGGCCCAGAAAGTAGAAATACTGATCTGCAGAAGCCATTTTACCTAGTTTGGAAAAGAGAGAGAGAGTATTTATTTAGCAGCCAAAAACAACTCCTTGTATCCCCCTGGACTTTGAGGCTGCCTCCTCCTATTGCGTTCAAATCAAGGTTTCAAAATGCGTTCAAACCGCGAAAACTGAATACGTGCAAATCGAGTGAAAACCATTTTTCTACCGTACTAATTACGTTTGAGGAATCGAACCGGAGCATTGGTCAAAAAACCGTTGACACTACCAGATCGGGAGAGTCTTCCGAGTGAAAAGAACACTAGGAAAAAGCATCAAAACCTACGGAAGAAGATATTACCGAGCGGCAGCACACGGGCTCGCTCCGTCGGAGACATTTGCTCGGAAAACAGAGGACTTCTCCTAGCGATTGTCAACCAACACTCGGGACACTCTTGTTTCTGTGTGTTTTTCTCAGTCACTAGGGACATAATAAACACATGGGACACTGAGTTTTAACGGCAAACCATAACACGGCGTCAGTTTTCTATCTTGTGAGTCCCATGCACACAAACACTCGGTAAACATACATGCATAGTTAGTCAGTTTCATTTCCCGAGCAAACCAAGCACAGTTACTTGGTAAACATAAAACATACACACGGCAAACAGGTGACTCTTTTTAGCAATTGCACGCAGTTGTTTCCAGAAACTTTGCTGACCATACAACACCATAGAATACATACTGATCATGTATGAAATATTCCAGATGATAAACAAACCACAAGTAACCAAGTTCAAGCTAAACAGATATCCACAATTGAGCTAAATTGATCCAGTTCCACAGTTTAAGCTTATTAGAATTCATGCTCAACACAGTTTCAGAATAAGAGAAATTTAATTTAGCTCCAAAATCCTACAAATTATTCATAGTTGACAGTGCCTACTCTGATTGCGGTGCTTTATATAACAGTGGACGTTCGGGCAGCTCTAGCTGAAAATGCTTTTGAATTGTCTGCATGTAAATGAAAAGTACCATTAATATGTATTATCAACCTATATAACAAACAAACAAATAAATAAATAAACAAAGTAGGATCTAACCAAGAGGACATTCTGGAAGTATCCATGTTCTTGTACAAGCTCCTTGTGGTCTTGCAGCCGTGTTTCGTGCTCCTTCTGTCTTGCCTCACGCTCAAGTCGTAGCTCTTGCTCCAAAATTTCACGCTCCCGCTGCCATGCCTCTTGTTACAGTTGCAGTTCACTTTCCCTTGCCTCACGCTCAAGTTGCAGCTCTCGCTCCCTTGCCTCACGCTCAAGTTGCAGGTCTCACTCCCTTGCTTCACGCTCTTGCTGCAGCTCCCTTTGTAGTTGGTTTACACTTCCATAATCCAGACGAAGCCATTGCCTTGGACGTGGATCACCTGATGACTCTTCTCTAGATGCTCTAACACTTGATAAGACCTGTGTTGTGTTGATTATGCCATTTCCAATAAGGTAGCGACCATGCGGCTTGCCTTGACCTGCCCTATACACCGCCACACCATCAATGGGTGTATTTTGCCAGTCAAAATCTTCACCATGTATCTCTTTGAAGGCTTCTGAGTATGCTACCTGTAGCTTATCTCCATGAAAACATGCACAGAAAATGGTGTATAATCAATAGAGTAACGGGTCATAAAACTTACAATTCTATCTGCAGCACGCTGGTTGCAGTATGTCCTATCTTGATCACCCTTTCTACCTATAGCATAGGCCTCAATTTCAGACACCGGTCTCTTTTGTTCCAACTTCTAAATAGATCCAATATGTGTAAAAGTTAGGAATATTTAAAGAAGCCAAATTATCAATTGCAATTATTGAAGTAACACTTACTAATTTTCGTTGGTAACGAGCTAGGGAAGCACTTCCTTGACGATGAGATCCACCACCCATCTTCTCTTTGCTTACTCTGCCATCACAAGAGCGTTTTATCCACTCTTTAGTGCACCATTTCTCAGCTAGCTTATGCCATGCCTGAGCCTTTTGGAACCACCAAGGCTTCCTCTGCATGATGTAATAGGTTTTCATAAGTTCTGTATTTTGTTTGAAGGAAAACTAGAAGTGTAAGAATTATGTATACAACTTACACGCATATATTGTTCTATTGTGTGGTATTACCTGCACGCCTCATTTCTAGATATGGATACTTTCAGAATTTTCCTATGATAGCTAGTTATAGACTAGATTCTTGCTTCATAAATTGCTTGAGGGATAAGAATTTTAGTCATAATGTGAACCACCCTTTTAGCCTCAGCCTCCTTTCCATCTGCCCATTTGAAGTATTGCTGCAGAATTCAGATTGTTATTAAGCTAGAGAGGCATGCATGACACGAAAAAAAAATCAAAAAAATTTCAGTAGATATTGCATACCCAAAAACCTTCCTCCACTTGCTGTAATGGACTTAGTGGTTGCCCTCCCAAACTTGTTGCTATCGGTACAACATCGTAGTGTTGCCACTTATCTGCAGGTATATCTTTTCCTTTATACCTAACTATCCCAGGGTACTTGTGCCGAATCATTAAACCTATTATGCCATTTGGGGCCCTGGAATTGCTCCTAAATGGTTCCTCCCTCCATTGGCTGATAATCAAACAAGAAAAATAAGAACACATTTACAATATTATTAGAACTACGTTACAATAATTAACATATTGACAACTTAAGTATCTCCAAAAGGAGTGAGGACCACTTTTTCTTCTTCTCTTGGAATAGGTGGCAGAAGTGAAGGCCCCCTCTCAAACAATTTCTCATCTGATGTCAACGGATTTGATAGTTGTTCTTCAGCTTCATGGTTAACTTGATCATTGAGTTGATCTTCTGATGTTGCTGTTACTTGCTCACCTAAACCAGATCTTGACCTGCTTAATGCACGCGAAGGACAAAAGGACCTATGGCTAGACCCTGCCCCATAGGTAGAAGAGCAGATGTGCCTCATGAACCTGAAATAAGAAAATATATCATCAATCCAGTGGAAATGAATAGTAAAATTCAGTATTCAGTATGACTTGAGAGAGCAATTACTTAAGTAGTAAGAAACCAATTGCACATCAAAAGTATTCATCAATTTCTTGAACCAAGCCACCACTCTCAATTTCTTCAACCAAGTCATCATTCTCAATTTCTTCAACTGCTAAAGCATTTTCAGCTTGCACAAATAGTTCTGATTTGTCTAGCAAATTTAGGTCATTTTCATCAATAACCTCCTCAGCATCTCTCTCATGGTTATGAGGGATGTTATTAAATCCTCCCCCAAGGTCGACTTCAAAAGTTCCCTCAAGTACATCTTCTTGAAAAAACTGCATAAGTTCAGCATTCGGCACAAAGTCATAATCCTAATCTGCAGGGACCGGCAGTCTACCAGGAGGTTGAACCTTGTATACCACCCACCTATCTACAAGATCTTGCACAGATTTACATGGGTATGGGATGTAGTAAACTTGTGTAGCTTGCTGAGCCACAACAAATGACTCATAACCAAGGAGAACCGAATCATGTGCAACCTCCACTAGACCATACTAAGGAGTGTACCCAACTTCACTTGGGTGGAACCAATGGCAATTAATAGGACCAATTGGAGCGGTCGATTGCCATCAAAAGTGAGCTCAATTATTTCTTTTATTATGCCATAATATTCTATTAGCTCATTATTTTCTCCTTGTCCTATGGTTACCACTCCACTATTTGTTGTGGCTGCATTTGGCCTTTCCTTTTCATATTTGTCTATTCGGAAACGATAACCATTAATATCATAGGTATTGTATGACTTGACTCGAGTATGATATCCATTTGCAACTGCTTTTAGATCATTTCTCATAGATATATCCCTTAGACTCTACAAAACAGAAAAATATGTTTCAAGCATTAGAAGTAGAAAGGACCAGAACTATTGTTTTTCACAAGGTGTAAGATTAGAAAATTACTAGGTTGTAAAACCAAGATATGAAATTTGGCCTTCCTCTCCTTACACCATTCCTTATTATTTTTTCTCTTTGTTTTCTACTTAGAGGAATATGTCTAGTCCACTCTGCTTCAATAAATTTCCTAAAAACATAGTAGAACAATATGTTATGAATCAGAGCTCTGCTATTTTAATTATATAAGGTGTGGAAAAAGGAGATGTCTAGATATCATACTCTATGTAAGCATCAACTTCACTTAGGTTTGTTAGGACATAGAGCATCGTTGTTTCCATTCATCATCTGTTAAATGTCGAGGGAGCCCCCGACTGGATGTGTCACCCTCATTGAGCATAAGCTAAGATGACAATTAGTTGACAGGGCATCAACATTGTAACGAAGCACCGGATTATGAACTGTGCTCACATGGTCAGCAAAGAATATGGAAGTGAAATTCGAGATTTCTTCAAGTACACATGCTTCAGCCATGCACCCTTCAACAGATGATCGGTTCTTGACTTTGCTCTTAAGCTTTTTCTGACACCTTTTAATAGGATATGACCAACGGTTTTGCACTGGACCCCCCCATCCTTACTTCATAGGGAAAGTGAAGGATTAAATGTTGCATTGGATTGAAGAACCCAAGAGGAAAGATCTTCTCTAATTTGCAAATAAGTACGGGAACATTATGCTCCATGGCTGCTATTTCATTAGGGTCTATCTCTTTTGCACATAATTTTCTATAAAAGAAGCTCAATTCAGTGAGTACTTGCCAAACATGATCAGGAAGGTATCCACGAAACATGGCTGGCATGAAGCATTCCATCATTATGTGATAATCATGGCTGTTTAATCCAATAATGCGCAAGGTCTTCAAGTTGACCCTCGTCTTAAGTTTGCTGCATACCCATCAGGAAATTTGAGGGTCTGAAACCATTCTAGAATCTCTTTTCTTTGAGGTCTAGTCAAACAAAAATCAGCACGTTGCTTCACCCACCGGACATGGCCATCCTTTTGGGCCATGTTAAGAGATGGTCTATTGCAAAGTGCTGCTTGATCAAGTCGAGCTTTGACATTGTCTTTTGTTTTTTCTAGGATATCAAAGCAAGTGTTAAATATGACCTCCATAGCATTCTTCTCAGTGCATTACATCTATGTTATGAGGAAGCAGGAGTTTGTGGAAGTTTGGTAGCCTCCAAAGGCTTGGGATGTGGGTCCAATTATGCTCCTCCCCATATTTTTCTAACCCATTACCATCATGAATGAGTTTATCTACTAGCTCATGGATCTCTTCAGCCGTTAATTGTTGTGGTGGTGAACATCTGACCTCAACATCTGACCTAAATGAGTTTTTGTCGCTACGAAAACTGTGGTCCATTGCAAGATGCTGACGATGGCAATCAAAGAAAGAGTATTTCCACCATACTTGAGCCATAAACCTTTTAGTGCTGCTTTGCATATCGGACATGGCATCTTTCCATGGACAGACCATCCACAAAATATACCATAGGCTTGAAAGTCATGAATTGAATAAAGGAAAGAGACACGCATCGTAAAGTTTGTCTTTGTTGCCCTATCATAAGTGACTACACCATTCTCCCATGCAAACATCAGCTCATCAACCACAGTCTCCAGAAATAAACTCATTTTAGTTCCAGGATATCCACCTCCAGGGATTATCAAAGTGAGGAACATGTTGTGTTGCTGCATACACATTCCAGGAGAAAGATTTAGGGGTATGATAAACACAGGCCAACAACTATATGGGGAGGCAGCAGTGCTGAATGGATTGAATCCGTCCGTGGCTATGGCAACTCTCACATTGCGTGCATCTGCAACAAAGTCAGGAAACTCATTATTGAAATGCTTCCATGCTTCACCATCAGAAGGATGAACTATCTTGTTTGGATGATACCGATGCCCGTACTTGTGCCAGGTCATATGTTTTGCTTGCCTCTCAGACATGTATTGCCGGTGAATGGTAAATAGCGGAGGATCTTTTTTGCAACATGAAGTTGCTTAGTTTGACCATCACTAGTTTGGACCTCCACATATCTACATTCCCCACACTTGTCGCAATGGCTCTTATTCACATTTTCCTTTCTAAAGAGCATACAATTGTTTGGGTACACATCTATCTTCTCATAAGGCATTCTCAGCGCACTAAGAAATTTCTTTGCCTCATATAGGTTTAGTTGCAGCTTGTGACCTTGTGGAAGGAGAGTGCAAAACACATTAAGGAAAGCATCAAATCCAGCAATGGTTACACCATACTGCGACTTGACGGCTAATAGTCGTGTGATGGCATCTAGCTGAGAGACTTGTGTGTGTGCATGAAACGGTTGACTTGGTGCCGATAACATTTGAAAGAATGCATTTGCTGTTGGTTCTGGGTCCTCAACCTCAGCAGATGTATAAGCATCCCGCACATCATCTACCATGTTCCCTATCTGATCATCTTCATGTTCATGTACAGTTATCTCCTCGGACCGCTGCCTTAACACTTCATCTCTAGGTTGCTCAGATTCTCCATGATATGTACATACAGTATATTCTGGCCTAAAACCATGCTTACATAGGAGTGCAATCATTGTAGTCCGCATTTGAGGACGTGTGTTTTCACAATAGTTGCAAGGGAACAACACACCATCATCCCCAATGTCCCTACTAAATGCCCAGTCAACAAACTCAGTGGTCTTTTGCATCCATTCATCAGTAAACTCTCCCCTCTTCCTACGTCCAGTGTACATCCAACTACGATCCCTCAACATCCTAACAAAGTTATTGAATTGACTTAAAAAAAGAACTAAAAATCTCAGTAAACAAATGCTTATTGTTCCACAAAGTGTTCATATATGAAATCCACGTGCAAGCCTAAAAATAGTTGGTTATTAAAGCTATTAAATTACAAATGAATTAAGCTGTAGCCTGTAATCCAATTAGTAATATTTAGTTGTGATATGATGACATCTAAAATACACTCAATCGACGATCTGAATATATGCTATCACTACATAATTTTAGATCAAGGAAGATTAATCGTCCATGTATTCTAGATGAAATTGGGAGGAAGCTAGAGGGATGGATATGAGACCTGACTGATTGCCGAGTGGTGCAAACCGGAGATGTGTGCCTGGTGGATCCACTCGTCCTCCCTTCAATTCCCAAACAAAAACACATTGCAATTACGGAGTCGTGGAGATGGGGAAGGAGATTGATGTGCAGATGGAGGAGATAGCAATCGAAGTACCTGTGCGCGTGGTGTGGTGCCGAGATCCGCAGGCTATGAGTGAGGGACAACAGCGACCCACCGATGAGGATGCGACGGTGTTCGAAGGACGACCAGGCTAAGAGACGAGGATGCGATGGCGCTAGGGACGGCCGGGCAGAGAGCAAGCAAGGGCTTCGTGTCTTCTGGGGCGGCAGCCTAGAACCTGTCGACGTACGGGTAGCCAGGGGCGGCGGCGCTACGGCATGTGTGCCTATGGCAGCTGCCTCTCGTGAGTTTCTTTTTTTTTTTCATGCCTCTCGTGAGTTAGTTTTACCTGTAAATTGACAGAGTATTAGAATCCGACGAAAATTACATGTTCCTGAGTGGTCTGCTGTATCACATGGGAGCCCCCTACTTGTTCCATGGGCCTTTATATTTTTCCATGTGTTTTGTCCCTCAGATGAAATTCAGCCTAAATGTTTCAAATTAACACATGGAGCAGCCCACTTTGCTAGGAGAAAATACATTTTCTGGTAGTGTGAAAACGGTTTTTTTTGAAACCATGGTTCAAACTCGGCGCCTCGCCGGCGGATATCCTGCTTTACGTGTACTAGTAATAAAGAGAGAGACGTCCAAGCGCACGGCACCGTTATCAACTCCGAAACAAACCCACCGAGCCGAAAGAGTCAAATCGAAATTTTTTTCATTCACGGGTCCCCCACCCACGCCTTTCCGAATTTCCCACGAATACGTCACCCGCAGCGGAGCCGCCGCCGCCGCCCTACGATGGCACACCACGGGCCGGCGCGCCGGCGCCCAGCCACGGCCGCCGCCTCCGCAGTAGGAGTCGGCGCCTGGGAGTCCGCGCGCGTGCTGCTCGCCCTGGTCGCTCTCTATGGCGCCATGTCCCTCTTTGCCTACCGAGTCATCCACATGCGCCACGTCGTGCCGCTGCCGGCCGACGCGCCGCGTGAGGCCTTCGCCGAGGGCCGCGTACTCCAGCACCTCCGCCGCCTGTCCGTTGACATCCCAAGCCGCCAGGTCGGTCTGCGTTCTCTGTCCCTGGCTGTGCTTTTTGCTTATGTGATGTGAGAAGACGGATTTATTGTTGTTGCTGCCGCTGCCGCTGCAGGAGGGGAGCCCAGGGTTGGAGGCCGCGGCGCAGTACATCAAGGGCGAGCTCGAGGGGCTCGCCGCGCGAGCGGGGCCGGAGTACAGGTGAATCTTCCCTCTCTCTTATTGCTTGAGCATCCTTGAATGGTTGGTGCAATCCTCTCTTCTTTGGTTTCGGTGTCAATGATTGGAATGATGGGGCATGCTCGCTGGATGTTCTATTGGAGTGCTTCTCGCCGTACTGTATTAATTGGATGTATAGATTAATTAAAGTTGGGATGCAACCAGGTTGTGGTTGGTAGGCCCTTACCAGATGCAATATTGCAGTGATACTAGTTTGCGACCAGGTTATGGTAGGTACACCCTGCCAGATGCAACTATTGCAGTGATATTAGTACCTGGACTCATTTCGGACCTGTTGGATGCTGAACTGCTTGTCTTATGACAAAAGCATGGAAAAAGGTTAGTGGTCCAAGAAAGACAAAAGTGTGGGAGCACATGCGTGGTGTCTTAAAATTGGCAAATAAAGCCCCTCGGTTGGCCAATATTACCAAGGATGGCAAATCCTGGCGTCTGGTTCAGCACTGCATTGGTACACTGACCAGGTTTTGGTAGTGGCTTTTAACTTGGTTGAAATACCTGGAACCTAGACTATCTTACGATGCCCAACGACGCCGTATGATTTTCTGGTTATTTTGCTTTCAACTAAATATCTATATTGGCTCACTCTTAGATAGGTTGATAGTAAGTGCTTTGAATATTGAAAAACAAATCAATGTCAGATCTTGATGCTGAGCTGAAATCTTGCCAGTAGATTCCTAAGGTCTTTGCTTTCTAACTTTGGAAGCAGTATTTTCCTGAGTGGTAAACACCATGACCGGTAAACCCCTTCTAGCATTTAGGCTCTGTATATGACGTTTGAATGGCCTGCAAATGGATCAAAGGGTTTGGTACTATGAGCCTAATAAACAAGCCTATGGGACAGTCAACCCGAGCTAAAGCTACTTATAAAGAGTGGCTGACTAAGCCAATTATGCTTAGCTGGTCTTTTCCGATGATCAGCCACACTGGGACTGAGACACGGCCTGGACTCCCATGGGGGCACAGTCTCTTGTAGTCAACTAATAAATATTTTCAATAAAGAAAGGACTGGATCAGAGAAGTATGATGTAGTCCCCTTCCCTGGGTATCACAAACGGGGCAAATATTTGCAGAGGAGTTCCAAATGACTCCGCCGGTTCACCAATCATTGACGGTCGAGAACCGCTAAACCTACATTACAGTGTAGCAGCCTGGCAGGCAATTGTGCATGTATGAATAACCGATTTTTGAGAGGCCTAGCACAAGCAGAGCAACACAATCAAGATCGTCAGGAAGAAACAGAGCAGATCAGTTGTTACCAGGAATACATGGAATCGAGCTAGGACTGGCAGTGCTTGGTGATTGAAGTTAGCGGAAGGAAGCAGAGGCACCATACTTTGAGCTGGACGTCGGCTGTGCCTATGCCTATCCCATGACCAAGAAAGATCGGCGCTCGACTGGCTGTGCTTGGATCTGCATGGCCACCCCGACGTCCTGCCTGCTGGACGCGGGGCAGAGGCGTGATTTGTGGGCATGGCTGGAAGTGTGAGGCACAGGGCTGTCTGCTTTCTGCGAGACTCGCAGCGATGCGACCAGAGGAGGAAGAAGTGGCCGTTCGAGATAAATGCAGCGGCAGTTAATGCCAGTTTTTTTTTTCTCTGATATGCATGAGAGCTGTGTATAATTGTATTATAGAGAAGAAAAGCGGTCTCACACAAGTGACAACACACACCAGTTCCACCTAATTGGGTAAAAAATTCAAAATTGGCACCAATTCTCCTGCCCTTTTTTCATCTCCCACCCAAAGTCACCATCTCTGGTTCGTGTACCTCCCATAACATAATCGCTACTGTAAACGCACAAAACACCATGAGGTACCATCCAGGAAGCATCCCGTGTAGGCCTTCTCCACCGTTTTTCAATGTTTCGATTGTTTAGACAGACAAGTCTGTTTAGGCAAACTATTATTCCCTAAACTGTCCAGCGTTTGTACGTGTTTAAATGGCTGATTAAAATCGTTTAGGAAAACACTGTTTCAATATGTCTTCCGTCCTCTCCTTTGCTTAAGGATTTCAAAAGCTTTTAGGTTGAGCTGACCACCAACAGTTGCTTCTTATAAAACAACTGATTGGAATAGATCTTTTATTTTTGTGTATATACGAAGTTTCTGATGTACATGATTCACTAATACTATGAAGCAGTGAGAAGGTTAGGATATTTTGGTTCAGAATAATCTGAAAGGTCATGTTTCACTCACTTTGTTTTCCATTCATTGTCAGTCATTTAATTATGTTGCGTTTGTTGTCCCTTGCAGAATTGAGGTTCAGGAAACACTTGTTAGTGGCTCTTTCAGCATGATGTTTTTGCGTCACAGAGTAACCCTAGGTTACAGGAATCATAAGAATATCATCATGAGGTACATGATTTCCTGTAATATATTGTTTTTCAATATAATACGGCACTGAAATACCTGAACACAAGAAATCACTGAAACCAAACACCTTAGCGCTCTAGTTCTTGCCATGGCAGCATATATTTCATGTACGACTATGACTATCCATCGTGCGTGTCACCCAATATCATTCATTTGTAAAGTGTTAGTGTTTATTACAAAACTATAGTGTTGGTTTAGAGTTTAATGCTACATCTTACATGCATAATGTTTCTTCAAGCTATGGTATTTTTTTGTGTGACGACCCACCTGCCTCACAGCGGCTAGGAGGTGGCTAGTTGTCGCTTATGTGTTGTTGTGTGACAAATATCCCTACTGTGTCCTAGGGCAACCCACTGTCTGCACAACACCTATGTGCCATCTGGGCGATGGCACAAGAGCCGAGCTTCAAGCATATTTATAAATCTGGTTACCACATCCAGTCTTCTTTGCCTAACTGATCATTTTTTATGAAGTAGCTGGAAGCTCTTTTAATCTTAATACATCATTCAGGATGGGAGAATGTCAGCTATCTAAATGCATATAATAATGATTTACAGTCAATTGCAATCGTCAATCAAGCCAGTGAATGGATGAACCAGTCACTAATCACATCCAGTCTTCTTTGCCTAATTGATCATTTTTTATGAAGTAGCTGGAAGCTCTTTTAATCTTAATACATCATTCAGGATGAGAGAATGTCAGCTATCTAAATGCATATAATAATGATTAACAGTCAATTGCAATCGTCAATCAAGCCAGTGAAAGGATGAACCAGTCACTAATCTGGTCCATTGACATCTCGCCAAATCAAGTAAATGTATGAAGCGCCTTTGATGTGTTTTACTCCAGCCCCTAACAAGAAGTAAACAGCCATCCTTGCTTCACCAGACATAACTGCATTTATGAGGCCAAATTCACCTTCAGAAGTCTGAGGTGTTAGAAAATGTCATATTAGTATACATCAATTCTCTATCTTTTTTATTGAAGAGTAATTTAACAATTTATTTCTAAATATAAAAACAATTAATTACAGGATTTCATCAAATGTTTCAGAAGATGATGATCCATCCTTGTTGGTGAATGGGCATTTTGACAGTCCACTTGGATCTCCTGGTGCAGCTGACTGTGGTTCTTGTGTTGGTAAGTAAAAATGTCCATTCGCAAAAACTAAACTTTCATAATATGCAAACTTCTATGAGACAATTTGGATCTTGTGTCCTTATCTTTTTTTTTTTCCTCCAGCTTCTATGCTTGAGCTATCACGACTCGTAATTGACTCTGGGTGGGTCCCTCCTCGACCAATCATTTTCCTTTATAATGGCGCAGAAGAACTTTTTCTTTTGGTATGTCACTGTCAGTTATGACATAATTACTGGAGCATTAATGTAAAATCAATTTAGAACACAGAAGAAACTAAATATTTGTTTTCAAATTTATTTCCTTATCTGTGTGCTGAATTTCCTTTGGTTGTGCTGAGCTATTTTGTTTCAATGTCTGGCTAACCTTTAATCCTATCAACTGGCAGGGAATATCTCTTAGACATTTGTCATTTTCCTTATTGCAAAATGTGTTTAGGGTTGGTTATCCAAGTAGTGTTCTAGAAATATGAACCTCAAATAATATTTCTTCCTATGGAACATTAAATGTGAAAGAGTGGACTTAACCAAGCAGGAATAGAAGATAAATAGTATGCCAATTTTGGTGTGTTGTTTGTTCATGTAATAAAATCGAGTGAAGCGACTCACCTCATGCCATCTTATACTTTTTTCTTAACCAGGGTTCACATGGTTTTATAAAGACACATATATGGAACAGCACAGTTCGTGCTTTCATCAATATTGAAGCTTCTGGAAGTGGGGGTGCAGGTACTATTTTGTTCTTATTAATTATGTCCTTATGTGTGATACTCACAACTTTTTGTAAGACCAAGTTTCATCCTATTGACAGTTATTTTTGTGGTATTCCGTTTTGTAGTTCTTATGAGTTGTTACCAAGAAATTAACATACTAATTGTTTGTTCACTAATTAAGTCAGCAACTGTTAACACGTTTGTTTCACATGATCTCTTAGATCCTAAGTAGTACTCCTTCCATCCCATTGATCATGTCCTTTTTGACTTTTAGGCATTACGTTTGACCGTTCATTAGAGATACTTCAATCATAACAAATTAATTTTAATATTGGAGAAAGTTCAATGTACTCCCTCTACTTTATTCTCAAAATTGTGTCATTTGGTTTAGTTTACCCCCTAGTAAAATTGTCTTTTTTTTTCTCCATATAGAAATTTGAACATAAAATATTATAGGGTAATAATAGACATCATAGTGTATATTTAAAAAATAATTTCAAATTCTTAAACATTATTTTTCATATAATTTTGTATTTCTATGATTTTTACTATTAAACGTTCTTCTCCATCAAAATGGTGATAAAAAATTCGTAAAGTATTTTTCTAACATGTGTTATGATAACAAACATCATCACGTAAAACTTTAAATTAAATTCAACTTGTGTATGGACAAATTTACCTAGTAAATTAGACCACATGACATTATGAGAGTAAAGTAAACTAAAAATAGTTTAGGGATTTGTCCGCACTTTGCTATACTTGAGGGGAGTAAACTGAACTTTCTCCTTCAATTTTTGTGTAAAAATTTGAATAAGACAAGTGGTCAGATGGAATGTTGAAAAGTCAAAAACGACATGATCAATGGGACCGAGGTAGTATCTTTTAATCAAGGTGATCTGATCTTTTTTCTGTTTTGACTTCTGATGTGCCTCTGCCTATAACAAGTGTTCGATTTCATTTTGTGATCGTCATTGACGGTTATATTTTGTTATGTGCATCTAAATATTTTACTTCTTCTTTGATTGATAGTCTTTTGCATGCCTTTTCCCTATGCAAAAAGCTGATCAGATAGGTTTTTCTCGAATAGATAAGCCTATTAGTTTGGATTGCTGAGAGGCACTTCACTATAATATATATTATCTTAGATATAAGATGTATTTTTTATAATGTGAACTGTCAAGTTAACATTCGAGCTTCATTCCTTATGACAAGTATCAAATAGCACAACTTCATGAATTTGAAATTTGCCATTGGGGATCTATGATTCTATTCAAGTTGCATGTCTTGGACTACTATGCTGAACTTAGATGTGAATTTGATCGTGACAATTTGTCTTCTCCCAATCAGATTTAGTTTGCCAATCTGGACCTGGGTCGTGGCCTTCTCGCATTTATGCTCATTCTGCGAAATATCCTATGGCAAATAGTGTTGCCCAGGTTCTTGTTTCTTATCTTGTAACTTCTTAAAGCATGTTCTATAGAACCATTTATATGACTTATTTTCTGCTGCCTCATTTCATGTGCTTGCTTTTGCTTATATAAAACTAGATATATGCTTATTTTTGCTCTGTATTTTTTACCTAGCTTGAGCTAATAGTCCACCTTTTGTCCCTCAACTTCTGTCCAGTTTAATTTCCGTGCCTCATCTCCTAACCTGATTACATTTAGTCCCATATCTCTTGAAACCATAGACTTTTTAAGTCCCTAAGTGGTTCTATACTATGGTTTCACACGTGGGGATGCTTTCATGGATACTACGTATGTATTTAGGATAGTCCCATATCTCTTGAAACCATGTACATGTTAAGTCCCTAAGTGGGTGATGCTGGCATGGATATTACGTTTGTATTTACTATTTACCCCCTCCTTCCATTTATCTCCATCCTAAAACATTATACACAGTGACCAAGGAGGACAGCTGCCGAACATAAATCCCTGAGTCATTAATTGCAATAGCAAGCTGCCTTCATTATCTCTTTACAGTGGCATCCCATCACGGGCCAGCATGGCTGCCGTGCTCTCTGCAGCAGGCCAATCGCGTGACAGGGCGCTAACGAGCTGGGTGGGGGTGCTTGCAGAACCGAACCGGTTGAGCCGCATTATTTAACTAACTCAAGCAGCAGTAACAAAGCATCAGCGCTGGTTACGATACCCAACTGGTTAGACATTAGAGATATATGGAAACCTTGATTTCTCTTAGCTGCTGGAGATAAATGGAAGGAGGGAGTAGGATCTATGTAGTATTTAGGATCTGTTTGTGCATGGCAATATGTAGCCAGCTGACTTACAATCCCAGTCTTAAACTAACTCGTTGGCTAAGTAATCTCCTAATGATCTTATCTTAACTGAAAAATTTACTTGATGTACTTAATGATTGACTAACAAATGACATCCTAATCTAATGATCACGTGGCTGAGGCGACTTGCCATGCGTCATCCAATCAGCCCAAGGCACATAAGTAAAAGGAAGAAGGTAGCATATGCAAGATTTACTTTTCCGTTTATGGTACTATGTCTAGCTCTAGCTCAGTGGTCTCTCTTGCTTGTTGCGTTTAAAAATGCTGTGTACTGCTTGGTCCAGTCTCTTTTTACACTATGGATTTCTGATGCTTGATTCATCATAAATGGTGGCCTAAAGTATATGATGAGCCATTCAATATCCAACTGATTTATTTTGCATGTACTTCTTGTTAAAGAGAAAATGGCACTAATAATAATAGATGTATTCAATCAAGGTTTTGGGTACATATATATACACAACCACTTTTTGCACGTACTTTGTGTTAAAGAGAATATGGAACGAATAATAATAGATGTATCCAACCAAGGTTTTGGACACATATATATACACAAGCACTAGGAGTCTCCTGGTGGCATGCGTGCCTGGTTGCGCTGGCCTAGAGGTGGCGCAGCCCTAGTGGACTGTGGGCCATAGATAAAAGAGTTCAGTCCATTTACAATACAATGCCCATAGGCTCTACATAACTATAATTAACCCCCCCCCCCCCCCCCCCCAAAGGTGAACGTCTCTAGCCACATGGTAACATATTGAGATTGGTGTTGAACTCAGAGAATGCAAGAGTTGTTAGGCCTTTGTGAAGATGTCAACGAACTGCGACGTCGTGGGCACGTGAAGGACCCAAACTTCGCCAAGTGCAACTCGCTCCTGAACAAAGTGGAGATTAACGTTCGTTGGTGCTGCACTGGATTGGAGGAGAGGTAGACGACATTGACGTTGTTGCAGTAAATGATTGCTGTGCCGGACGGAGGTTGATTGAGATCCGCAAGTAGTTCACGCAGCCAAGTCGCCTTGTCCACGCCAGGGCAACAGCTTTGTACTCGGCCTCGGGACTGGAACGGTAGACAGTATGTTGTCACTTGGACGACCAAGAAACTAGACTGGTGCCAAGAGATGGCATAACCGGAAGTGGAACAACAAATGTCTGGACAACCTGCCCAATCAGCATTAGTGTAGACAACCACCTCTGTGGACGAAGAACGCAGAATGAGAAGCCCGAGATCAAGAGTACCGCTGGTATATTGAAGAATCGGTTTGGCGGGAGGGGTGAGGTACACGGTGCTAAATGCACTTGCCCGGGCGTGTGGGTCCTGAGGGCACCAAACCGGCTGTTGGGGTGGAGCCAGGTGCTGCTGCTGCTATGGAAGAGGCGTTGAAAGGGGAACCATCGGCAGATGGATCTGTAGCTGGTGGAGTACGTCAAAGAAGAGAGGTGTGCCGGCCATCATGGCGGGCGCGTACGACAGAGGTCTGGGCTGTTGCCGGCCTCCTGCGGATGGGGGAGCCGGTCACATGCGGATGGTGTCATCCATGGATCGTAGATAGAGGGCCAACCAACAAAGGTGGACTGGGAGCGCTCACAGTCATTGCCGCCGCCATTGTTGTTGTCGCCTCCATTGTTGCCATCGCCACTACCGCCACTGTTGCTGCTGCTGCCACACCCACCACCATTGCCGCCACCATTGTTGCTGCCGGCCCCAGGACGCACAAGGGGGCGTGGGGTGGGGCGATTAGTGTGTGGTTTGCCAACGTGGTGACGAGGGCCGTCGTCGGGGCAGCAATAGGTGGAGCTGCTTGAGTTTCGGGTCGGCACGGACGTCGGTGCAAGAGGGGAACGATTTCTGTCGCTTGGTAAGGGTCGCCATGTACTAGAACTTGGGATTGAGACGTAAAATATTGAGAACGAGAGATCAAGAACGGTCTTACCTAGATCACTGACGGCGTCGGCCATGCCCTTCATCCGGCGGCAGTAATCCTTGGTGGAGAGATCGCCCTGGACGAAGTTGCGGAATTGAGTGTCGAGGTGGAGGCCAAGGAACTGCCTTTCAATGACAAGCCAAGTGGCCCGCGCACTAGTGCCTTCGAACATATGCACGGTCTCCACCAAATCCGGCGTGATGCTGATGAAGAGCCAAGATAGGACGACGAACTCCATCCATGCTCACGTAGGTACGTGAAACAATGCATCGTCGAAGAGTAGATGATCCATGAGGGCGTACACATACTTAGGCATAGACTCGTTGTCGCAAAGTAAATGATCCGTGAGGGTGTCTGCTGCAGCATGAGTATAGTACGTAGCCGCACCACCTGTATGTAGCCGTCGCCTGCGTGGGGCTGGGCAATCATGACAGCCTCTGTGTCGGTGTCGGGATCACTGTCGTCCTCGACTTGAGGCAGTGCAGCTCGCGGCGGCGGCCTCCTGAGCGAGGCGTGTGCCCTGGTCGCAGTCACGTTGGAAGCCTATTTGTTTGCCCGCATGCGCTTCTGGGCAGCAGCGGTGATACCAGCTTCATCTTCTTCTGTAGCCTTCTTTCGAGCAGCTTCGTCGGTAGCGAGCTTTGTGGCGGCGTCGACCTCGCGGGTGCAGTTGGGAGGAGAGGCGGCGCGTGTAGCTGTGAGGAGCAGCGATTGCGTCGGTGATCGGTGATGGTGCGCGTGGCAGAGAGGAGCAGCGGCGCAGCGGTAGGGGGCCAAGCGGTGCATGCAGCTAGGGTTGGGGTTTGAGCAGAAGCGATTAGGACAGAGGACTGTAATGGCGATAGATACCTTGTTAGAGAGAATATGGCATGAATAATGATAGATGTATTCAACCAAAAGTTTGGGTACATATAGATATATACGTACACAACAATCAGTAGAGTCCTGGTGGCGTTCATGCCTGGGTGCGCAAACCCTGAAGGTGACACACCCCTGGTGTACTGTGGGCGGCAGATAAAAAGCCAGCCCATCTACAATACAAGGGCCAAAGGCTATACACAATACTTCTAACACTTCCTATTTGCAGGATATTTTTGGAATAGTCCCTGGTGATACTGATTATAGGATATTTGCTGAAGACATTACAAATATTCCTGGACTTGATATTATCTTTGTTCTGGGTGGTTATTTCTATCACACTTCGTATGATACGTTGGAGAACCTATTGTAAGCATTAAGCTAATTTCCTGAGAAAACTTTCTAAAATTTCATATGACAAAGATGTCATTGCAAATTTTCTTTTTGTACCAGACCTGGAAGTATTCAAGCACGTGGTGAAAATTTATTTAATCTTTTGAAGGCATTCACAAATTCTATGTTGTCAAAAGAGAACAATATATCCAGTAAAGCTGTTACCGATGGAACTGATGATTTGCGAGCTGTATTTTTCGATTACTTAACTTGGTTCATGGTAAGTTCATTCTGCATTCTAGCAAAATTTTCAGGATAACAGTAATTGGACTCTAATCTTCTCAGCATTTTGTTTTTCCCACTTATCACATACCACAATCTATTTCTGCCATTATTTGTGACCTGCAAATGATGTAGCATCCTTCATCCTGTTTACAGGTTTTCTATTCCCGTGATGTCTCCCTAATTCTTCACAGTCTACCGGTAGCCATTTTTTTCCTCGTACCACTGTTTTTGAAGTTCTCACATGCTACATTGATGAGAGGTAAGTAACTGACATGCATGTTTGTTTTTATATTATATTTTGTACAATTGGTCTTGCTGGTGTTCATTTTGGGACAGTTCACAGTTGAGTCCTTGCCCCGATTCTGAAGTCTTAAGTCTTAACTAATGACCATGGATTTAATGTTCTTCTTCAGGGCTTGCACAATTGGCTGTCTCTTTTTTTTACACGTTTCTTATTTACAAATTGAAACAATTATGGAAGAAACACTGACAGCAATGAAAAGACCTAAAGACCCTTTGGGTTTTGTTGCTTCTGTGTTCTTCACTCTTTGCTCCATTCATGTAATTCAACATGCTGTCAAATTGTGGTTGAAGTTTGAAACATATTAAAAAAAATAGGGCCAAGGAAAGAATATGGACTTTTTTGGAGGCCAAATAAGTACTTTGCTCCATATAAATTCTGGATTCGCTTTTGGTATGAGCTAAGGTGCTCTCAATCTATATATACTAGTTGATAACATGGCGCGATGCTACGGAATTTTAAGTGTAATTTTAAACTAGTATCAAATATGGATAGAAAAGAGTAAAGTTTATTTTACATGAGAGAATTATTTAATTTTAATCATCAGGCAACACCTTTTAACTGTTGGATTAGTGGGTAAGTGCTTCAATTTATTTCCTAAAGGTCATGAGTCCAATTCTCCATTTAGCATGATTTTTATACTATTTACTGAGAGGTAAAGGATGTGTGTGAGATCTTTAGGCTCATTGGATGGTTGAGGTATTTTGATGATGTGGCGCGATGTGGTGCGAGAGAATTAGATAGTCGGCAATGGGTATTATATAAAGTTCATTTTACCCCTCATACTATCGCACAAGTCTAGATAACCCCCTATGCTATCCTTGGTTTGTTTAACCCTACTTTTTGTAAACCCAACTCACTTTACACCTTTGGTCTATATTTTAATCCCACCTACATGTATAGGGATTAGATCGGGATCGCCAACTCAGCATGCCACGTGTGCTGTCCTACATGACAAATGAATTGCGTCTCGTTTAAAATTTTATTTGAACATTTGTACATTCTTGTGCATCAAAAAGTCCATTTTAAATGTAGTATCTCTACTACTTATTAAATGGGATGTGGTCGTCCGCCCCTGCAATTTTCGGCGCACCCATTCCTTCGTCGTCTCTTCGTTTTCTGGTTGCGGCATAAGGTTCCAATATTTTGGTTCTGCCACTTGACTTCGAATCCAAATCCAATCCCTCGTGGACGCCAAGGAAATAGAGAGGCAGCAACCAGATCCGTATAGTTCGGCACGTACTACCTCCTCTTTTCCTCGGATACAGGCGCACAAAGCTCTTCTCACTGTTTTGTATAGTTCGGCGAGGCTCCAGACAGGGCGCTGAAGCAGCCGGCGCACGGGCAACTAAAGGGGTGGTGCACGTTGCGGATAGCTTCAAGGGCGAGCTCACAGGGACGGGTGCTGTTGACCGGGGCAGCACCGCAGCACAATGCATCGTGGCCTCGGGTCGGCTGGATGGCGATGCGAGCGGCAAGGTGTGAACACCAACTCAACTGCTAAGTGCTAACGAGCCGTCACTTTGGTTAGATTCATGATATAAAAAAATTATTAATTTTTATTTGGTTGTTGTAGAACAATTGGGAAATCATTTTGGTTGGACTATTTCAAAACGTTGTTGTTTTTTTGATGGAACGCTGTGGTTGATCGTAAAGTGTATCTTTTCAAAATTGACATTTTCTAAACCTTGTTTGATTTTTTTACTTAACCTCTTGAGAGGAAAATCAATTTCATTTACTTAACCTTATTAATGAGTGAATGATACACTAAGGTATATAACCCCTAGCAGGCATTTAACTATTAGTCTATATTTTTGTTGAATTTGTTTTCAAATTTTTAAATGTGATAAATTTTAAATCCAAAATATGCTTAAACCCCATCAGATTCACTAAACAGGTGAAAACCAGATCCATTTAGAAAAACAATCCGGTCTGATTTTTTATTTAATGTTTTCTCAAATTTAAATTTGGAAAATTTCAATAAAAATAGACTGATATTACATGTAGAACAAACTTTTTTTTTATGTAGAAAAGATATTCAAACGATCTGTCAAGTCCGATTTTCAAGTTAAAAATTCAAATTCAAAAATCTGAAACAAAAACAAATTTAATTTGACAAATTTTTGAAATTGACAAATAAATTTTTATTTCAATTTTTTAATTTGATAAATTTATTAAAATTTTAAAATTTTAAAATTTGAATTTGACAAATTCAATGAAAATATTGACTAATACTCATTTAAAATTAAATTTTTGGTGCATGAAGATACACAAATGTTATTACTCAAATTTTCTTCACTAAGTTAAGTGAAGCCTTCACCCTAGGTGAAGAATATCATTTCAATATATTTTAGTTAGGGAAATACTTTGTATGATACTGCAGTCTCCATCAGTTCCTTATTTGACATCGCAAAACTGAAAATAACCTGTATGACATTGCATTGCAACTTAATCCAAAAATTTTTCAAACTTTTTGTGGTGGCATATGAAATCATATTCTACAATTTTATTACTGATCCTAGTTCAAATTCAAAAACTATTTTAACTAAAATTCATATGTTTAAATCTGTCATAAACATTGTTTAAATTTTTTTTAAAATAGTTAGACTTTGAACTAAATTTTCAAACTGGGTCCATAAGTGTATGTGAGGTTCATGGTCACTATAAAATTGTGCTTACTGTTTTAGTGCTATCAAATTTATGAAGGTAATGTATATAAATGATTTGAATTTAAATTATTAGATGATCTTCACAAATGTGACATCAACACATAGTGGACATAATTTCGGAGTGTCCAACAACCTCAAAGAAACGTTTGGATCAAGTGTCACAAATTATATGAAAATTGTTTATTCTAAATAATTGAAACAATGTTTATGGCAGATTTAATTATATTAATTTTAAATCTAAATATGTTTCAAATTTGAATTAGGATCAAAAATAGAAGTTGTTGAATATGATTTCATATGCTACACAATGTTTGGAAAATTTTCGGATTCGAAAAGATTTTCCTTTCGATTTTCTTTATTGAAACTATAAGGTTGTAGCACCTCAGAATTCAAAACAACCTCGGAGTGTCAGTAAAAGGTCACAAACACTACAATCAAGCACGAACAAAATTCGACAGCATCTCCTTTGTGTTTCCAAGCATCACGAAAGCAAAATAGTAAACTGATAAGCATCTCAATATCAAGGAATAAACATCCTAAAGCAAAAGTACTAGTTTATCCAAATAACTCCAATTAACATCCATAACACACTTAAAGAACCATTGGCAAAACTCCAATAACATAAAATGATGATTAAATGAGTGTATTAAATGAAAATCTCTTGATGAAGCTGTGTGAATAGTGTCGCTATTTCCAAACCCAAGCAAACATCAAATACCTTCTCCAATAGACAAGCGAAAGAGCTACCGAGCTGGAGGCACACCACCTGAAAGAGTCCACGGTTCTTCTCGCTCCCTGTCCCTTTCCTGGTCTTCCCTTTTCTCGTCTTCACATTGGAATTCCATATTTTGTTGAGGAAATTGTTGGATAATATAGATGTATTGCATAATAATAATAGACCCCAATGGGAACTATATATAGAGTACATGAAGCAAACTCTAGACTAATACATTGAGTATTATAACCTTAACACCCCGCTCAAATGCAACGTGAATGCAATGACGTTGCATTTGAAGGGTTCACAATAAAAGGGTTGACAATAAAACACACGACTTCATAAAACTAAAAACTAGATCTATGACATCCAAAATAATAATCCTTCAAAATCATCATGACATGGAGCATTCATCAACAAGCCGAAGATATATGATATAAGACACTACCGCAATGGCAAGTAGTGCAAATGATATAATGATGAATAGGAGGATAGTTGAGATAAATGAAATCAACTAACCAACAATGCCTGCTACCACAAATGGCGAATCGCAGAAATAATATGATGGAATGGGAGGATAGCAGAGTCACATGAATGCAACTAACCAACAATGCCTGCTATCGCAAATGGTGAAAAACGAAAATATTTGATGAAATAGGAGGATAGTTGAGTAAAATGAACTCAACTAACTAACAATGCCCACTATTGCAAATGACAAATAGCGGAAATAATAATAATGAAATAGGAGGATAGTTAAATCAAATGGACTCAACTAACCAACATTGTAACTTGGCTTGATTGATAAAGATCATGCTAGAGGATGGTGAAGGAAAATATTTGAATGTGGACACAGCGGAAGATGGTCGCAATAAATCTAGATTCATGATTAGAGATAATTTTATCAAGATGGAAGATACTGAAAGGACCATCGCTTCTAGCAACACATTAAGAGTTTAAGGAAGCGAACTAGAACTGTGACGAGAAGATAAGCATGGCGGACACCATGCTACAGCTCAAAGGATAAGAGCAGGCAATGCAGATGTGGAACCTGAATCCCACACGGACAGGACGTGCACGTGAGATCGCCGATGAACGACACATCACATGAACATATCCCGGCCTAGAAGACCTGCAAGCAGTAGCCTCGTCGTGTCCCAGCAGCAATCCCGGGGGCACATGTCACAGAACCGACGAAGATAGAAGAACCGGCAGCAAACTATCGATCCAATCAATCGCAGCCCTAGCTCAAGACGAAGAACGGCGGCACGAAGAGGCCACAACGGTGGCAAGATTCAGCGACGAATACGGCTGTGACGGGCGGCAAGGTGTAGTCGCGAATAGGGCCGTGGCGAGCAGTCTAGGGCGGCGGCGACTTCTCAAAAATCTTGACGTGAGCCCCAAATAGCTGATGCGAAGAACAAGGACGTGATGATAGATTGATGATTGAACAATGCGGCCCGCCCGCCCACCCCTAGGAGATTCAATCGAATCCTCCAAGGCATGGCGCAGCGGGAAAAAAAAAAATCAAAACCTAGCGCTTTGATACCATGTTGGATAATATAATATAGATGTATTGCATTATAATAATAGATCCCAATGGGGTCTATATATAGAGTGCATGAGGCAAACCCTAGACTAATACATTGACTATTATACCCTTAACAGAAATAACGTCAATAGATGGTAGCATGATCGCTAAGCAACTTTATTACATGACATGCCTTTGTGCAATATGGTACTACCGAGCCATAACACCATAACATCTCTCGCATATTATTTTTTACGGAACTGGGGATAACTTACATATTGTTGCAGGAATGTTACTCCATGCACTTGGTGTTGTCCTTGCAATATTTATCCCTGCTGTGGCTGCAGCATTAAGACTCCTATTCACGAAGAATGCAATGAATTGGTAATGGTTGATCTTTTTAGACTTTTTGTCGAGGGACGTTTTGGTGCTCTCATACATTATGTAGAGGCATTTGAGTGACTGAATTGCATCCACCAGCTACTCAGCTTCCACAATGTTGCTTCAAGATTTGTGCGTATAATTTGTTGTAGAACATATTAACCCCCCTTTCTCATGTCATTTATAGCAATCTTGTGGACATTTTCATTACCTTCCGCAGCAAGTTACCTGTTGCGGAAATAAAATTTGCAGTTTATCTATTCTCTCCGGTTTTTAAATATAGTCACTATTGACTTCTAACATCAAATTTGACTATTCGTCTTATTCAAATAAGTAAGATGTATTTAATATATTTTTATTACAATTCACTTTATCACTGAAGATATTTGAACCACGACTTAGGGCCTGTTTGGGAGAGATCTGCTCCACTTTTTTCAGCTCTGCTCTCAAATTTACTAGCCAAACATCTTAGCTCCACCAACTCCAGATCCAGAAAAAGAAGGTGGAATTGGGACTAACTACACCTTTTTTCGGGAGCTCTCCAAAAATTAAAAATCTTGGAGTTGATAGAAAATTACCACCATGCCACTTATTACAAAACATATCCATTGGATTCTTTTGTTTTTTCTCGTGTTTTTCTTCCGAATCGAACGAATATGACATAGATACAGAGGAGCTCCCACCATATAAAACATATTGATTTGTAATGAGAAAAATATAGATTTTTATAGGGGCATAATAGACCTTTTCAATCAAAACCTTGGTTATCTAGAGCTGGAGTTAAATTTTAAACCAAATACTTTGTGGTGGATCTGCAAATCTGGAGTGGAGCTGCTCTATGATGGAGTTGTGGAGCAGAGTTGATTTTTATGAAGTGGAGCTCTCCCAAACAAGCCCTTATAATTTTATATATTTGAACCAATTTTTTAAATAAGACGAATGGTCAAAGTTGATTAGAAGTCAACTGTGACTATATTTAAAAACCGGAGGGAGTAGGTTAGGATAGTAATAGTTTTTGGTGGTTAGATTGCACTTCATATCTTTTGCATGCTAGTAGCTACTATGAATCTATGTCTGAGGTGGTCCTCCAAATTTCTGCTTTTGAAAATTTGAACAGCTGGTGCATTTCTGAAAATGGTTGTCAGTTTTTCACATGATTTTGTACTTGAATATTACATGAACATATTTTTAACTTTGTGCATGTGCCCTGGATCCAGAAGTCACTTATTCTTTACTGTAGTGAATGATCCCTCTTTCCTCCATGTTTGTCTGGTCCAAGTAACAAGAGGCCCAAATGTATTTTCTTTTAAACGAACTGGATACCATTGACCTTGTTAGGCAGATGCACCCTCTTGACCTATACAATGAATGCAAAAAATTCATATAATTCTATTAAATATTCCTCATGTAATATGCCATACATGTACAGGCCTGACAAACGTTATCAAATGTTGAAAGTATATATATTTTTTACTGAAAGTATTTAGTATTAATCTTGCTCTATGTTTGCAGGTTCGCCAATCCTTATTTGGTGTTCCTTATGTTTGTTCCTGCTTCACTTATTGGTCTATTGGTGCCTAGGATAGCAATGGTATTTTTCTTAATTATGATATGTATTTTGTGATCCTTTTGCCATATATTTTTTATTTGTGTTCTTATGCATCTTGTACTTTTGAAGTGCTAATGGTGAAAAAGAAAACAAAGAAATGGATATGATGATGTCTTTGTTTCGTTGTCAGTCTTTACAGCCATTGCATGATCATTGGCTTGGCTGTTCTTTTAATACTATAAGTTTGGATTTACTGGTTAATCACTTCAATCCTACTGTTGGTATCTTGAATTTTTTATACCAGTCTTTTTACAATTCCATCAAATTTCTCTGTTTTAGTCTATATTGAAATTTTGATTAAGAAATCAAATGAGCAGCGGACAAATTATCATAGTGCCTATGTTGTTGGTATCTTACTATTTGCTACTTGCTTAATAGAAGAACAATTTATATGGGTGTTACATGTAAATGTTAAAAAGATTTTTGTATCAAAGAGAAGAAAAAACATGAAATAGATAGTGGGATAAACGGACACAAAAGAGAAGATAAAAGTCATATTCATGCAATCATACAGAACATATAATTGAACAAGACTACAAAAAAAATACTGGTCTTGTATTTTGAAATGGAGGGTATACTAGGTGTTTAGGCTACAAGAGTATGTACACAATATCAAGGTTGAAGAGATTTTAGTAAGGTTCATTGGTTCCATCCTTGGACATAGATTTTTTATTTTATTAATTCTGCTATTAGAAGATTTGCTCTGAAAACATACTTGGTCTCACGAATGGAACATTTATTTATTTTTTATTTCAAATTCCATGCTTGGAGCTTCTTTCTATCTGTATTGAAATTGTGGCACATGTGAATATGGTTTGTGCTTTCTAATGCACATTTTTCTTATTCAACTCCAGGGGCTATCAGAGCAAGTGCACTTTTGGGGGGCTTTTGGTTTCTATTCTCTTATAACTATGGTAAGGTCTCGATCATCTTTCAGCTCCCTTTACAAATAATAGTTATATTAAATTAGTGGGAGATGTCGGTGGAGGAAGGATAACTAGATTTCTGCTTCATTTATATGGTAATTTTGTTTCATGTATATACACCAGTGAGTAGCTATCTTGCAAAGATGATGTTATTTGAAGTAACATTAATCAAATGACTCAAATCATGTAATGTCGCATATCATATTTACAGATAACTCTGAACGTGCCTGGTAACACTTTTTTCATGCACTCATTTTATTTTTCATTGTCTATTTTTTTTTTCTCAAATACACAGGATAGCTGATATGCTCTCAAGTAATATGTTTCTAGGGTGCTTAGCTTCTTTCTTTCTTTTCTATGCAGGCATATACGGTAGCCGGACTTAGTGGAGGTTTTCTAACATTTTTCATTTGCTTATCCATGCTTCTTGGGCAAACTATCTCCAGTCTCATCTGGTGGCCATTAAACAAACAATCAGTCAAGTATGCAACTCTCTCCTGACTGACTGCGAAATAATAATTTCCCATGTTAGCATTATGATCAGTCCTGATATGTCTGTTTCCTTCCTATATGCACTTAGCATCTCTGGCATTGTCATTTTTTCACACTGATTGCTGCAGCCGGCATTTACTTGTCACGTTGATGAAAACTAAGGGCCTGTTTGGCAGGGAGTACCCAACTGATTATGGAACTGCTTATAGCTGATTATTAAGAAAACAGATTATTTGCTTATAACAGATTATGTGCATAATTTGTTTTCTTATTTGTGTGATGTTTGGCAAAAAAGATTATGCTAGTAAAATTAGGAGAAAAGCTACCCTTTTTCAGCTTGTAGATTATAGATTATGCTAGTACAAATGAAAAAAGTGATTCTCCATTTTCTGGGCATAATCACTTATGTGATTTGGGTGTTTGGCAGTCATAATCACTTATGGAGCATAATCAATTTTGATAATCTGTTACATACTCCCTACTAAATAGGGCCTAATATTTTATGTTGCAAGTATCTTTATATTATCAGTTGTAATGAACTCTTAATTGTAGGAGAAGAAAACTTTATCTTGAATTACTGTTTCCTGTTATAAGAGAAACAAAATACAGCATAGTTTCCTAGGTCATCGTTGAATTGGATCCATCCTGATGTACAAGGATCCTAGCATCACAAGATAATGATTTGTAGTGTAGGTAAAAGACTACAGTACCCCTCATTTAGCTCAACCCACCAACCCCTCACAACCAATCTCCGGTCGTTTTTTATTTTTTGTTTGTTGGGTTTGCTTGTCTTTCATTATTTGTACCCCCTATTTTCCTTTGGGTCTTGTTTGTGTTGGTTCTCAGAGGTTTCATCTCTAGCCTATCCCAAATTGTTTGGGACTAAAAGGCTTGGTTGTTGTTGTTGTTGTAGAGAGTGAAAGGATGGTCATATTTTGTTTTCCTTCTTTTTTCTAAATCAAATTGCAGTTATGCCAAATTATTGTCTTTTTATGTTGATCTTTACCCAATAGCAAGCAGAATTTTCAAGTGCTTTTGTATCCAGATTTCATGAATTTATCTCCTTGATATTGTCCTTCGATCTATAATAAAATTGCTCCATGATAAGCCTACATGAGTACATTGAGCTATCCTGATACTTTCTGATCTGTCAAGATGTTCTGATTGAATTTGCAGATTGGTTGCTCATGTACTGACTATGATCCCATGCCTCCTCTATTGCCTCTACTATGGTGGGTTCCTTATCCAGTTCCTGATTGAAAAGATGGGCATGATGGGATCTCTTCCAAAACCATATGGTTAGTATACATGTGTTTACAGTTTTGAAACTATTTAAGTACTTGCCACACAAAGCTTTGGTAATTTGTGGAATTTTATATTTGAGTAAATTGTACCGTGGACTTTTTACTGAGCCTGGTTTGGTTCCAGGGCACCCTAATCTTATGATGTTTTCTGATTAGGCACATCTGTTGTGCTCAGCACACTTCAGTTTTGTGGCCCTTTCCTTCAAGGCATTCTTCTTTTTAATATGTGAATCTTCTTTAGGGTACAAAATGAATCTGTTTTGCAAGCAAGGTTGTACGACATGTGGGAACTGCCTTAACAGTTAACACAAGTATAAATATAAACAAGAAATTGTTTAGTGGGCTCCACCAACTGAAGATCTTTTTTTTTTTTTGAAACTACAACTGAAGATCTTTTGATTTGCATGATTTCAACAGTATGCATTATCTTGCTATTCATGCAGGAAATGCTCGACTTTTTTAGATGCCCTCGAGCAGAATGAATGACTTGTATTGTACCACAGATTGACTTTGTTTGATAAATTTGATAGTCACCTGGTCTAATCAATCAGTTATATACAAAATATCCTGAGGTCATGGATTGGAGTCCTGGAAATAGCCTCTTGCTGAAATGGAGGGAAAGGCTGCATAAAAAAAGACCCAAATTTGTTGTTCCCTTCCGCAGACCCTGCAGAAGCAGGAGCTACGTGTACTGGGCTACCCTTTTTCTCTATGCAGCGAGGCAATGCCTTTTAGTTAACATCACCATTGGTTTTGCAGGATATTTTGTACCTGATATTTTTGTTGGAGCTGTCGTTGGACTGGTAGTTGGATGGTGTTTTGGTCCTCTAGCTCCAATTGCTAGCCATTGGTTATCCAAGACCTCGATTCTTCAGGCCTTTTTGCAAATAACTGTGGTTGGTTTGGCTATCTCATCCCAGCTATTCCCTTACAGCACTGGAGCTCCAAAAAGAGTTGTCCTTCAACACACATATATTACAGGTTTACTGCTTTTTGCTTGGATTATGGGAAAAAGTAATTTTGCCAATTTGTATAGTACAAGTGGATCACTACAAGAAATGGAACATATCTCAGTTGGAGTCCTCTTAGGCTGAAATCTGGTTATCTACTTTCTTTTTAATACAAATAGCCACCTAGCACCTCATGGAAATAGTAATAGGATTGAACCGGTGGTATGGACATAGAACCATGTGATCAATATGCTACTCAATTTATACAAGTTGTAAGGTGCTCATAAAAACTTAACTGGTGCTGTAGTTAGTATGCTACTCAATTATACAAGTATATGCATCTCCCATCTGTAGCATGGTTGGATCTCCATGTCCCTGCATTTTCACATTAATATTCTGCATCGCTTCTGTAGTTATTATGTATTATGCAAGCAATAAGCCATTAAAGCTATCAAACATATCTTGGTGCTGTATGAAACGTCTTCTTTTTTTTTTTTCCCTAATTTTTCCATTGCTTTCCCATGAATATTTGTTGGATTTTCGTTTCAGATGGTAATAATATTGTGGAGTCAAACTATGGTTTCTCTGTGGTTGATGCTAACTCATTGGAATTTCTTTTCAACAATGCACCTGACGTGGCCAAATGGCTGAAGGATAATTCTGAGTTGTCCTTCGAAGAAAAGTATCGGTCTGACAGGAGCTCATGGTTGGTAAGTAGAATAGTTGGTTACAGTGGTTACCAGGTTCTCACATGTGGAACTAACTCTCAACATATTGTTCCTGGCTGTTCTCTTCATATTGTGTTATGAATGAACACTAAAGGAATATCCACAAAGCAACATTCATCATACTCTTATTTCATTTGCAGGCTCTGTATCCTGTCCCGTTCTTGTTCTCTGGAAGTTTAAAATTTCCTGCACAAACTGAAGAGATTAGGAAGCATTACCAGCATTTACCCCAGCTATTTGCCCACAAGTCCTTGACTGACAATGGGCAGCGAAGGGTGCATCTAAAACTTTCACTTGGGTAATATTACATATTAGTTTTACTACTATCTGTTGGAATTGTGCAATTACAGAACTCATTGTTATATCAAGTTGCCCTTTTATGTCTTTCAGTTCATTATCAGAGATCTGGACCACTGTGCTAAATATTACAGGGCCACTATCAAATTGGTCATTTGCTGATAACATGCTCCCAGGTGGTTCAATTATTTCTGGCATTACTTTTGCTTGCTTCCATTAAAACCTTCAGGACAGGCTAACAATCTGTTTTGTTTGTTATAGCTCATCAAGCTATAAATGGCGGACCACCATCATATGTCTGTCGACTAAGTGGGAGAAGTGTTGTGGATTGGTCTTTCTGGTTGGAGGTAATAATTTGCCCATCATCCAACCCATTAACCATCAGAATCAATGCCTGTGAACTGATTTCTTTGAATGTCATTAGTCCTTATAGTGAATTTTAACAAATTGAACTTCTCAGACTTAATATATTCCTCAAAACTGAGCATCGTAGTATTTAGTTTCACCCTTGATCTCACTGTATCAAACAGTCACCGAACAGTTTAAGATTATGCTTTACAGAAGAGATTATGCTTTACAAAATTTTTATATGATTGCAACATGTGGAATCCACAAGTGAGGGCGCAAGCACCCCAAACAATATGCTTTACTTACAGAAAATCAAGGGCAACAAAGTACTACTAAAATACCATCCGAATTGATGTAGGGTTACCACATTGATGTCCTTGCCCCTTCACATTGATGCTATTGTGGAGGCTGATGTTTGATTACTTGTTACTGTTTTAATCAAACATTTCATAAACAACAGCTATTTTGAATGAGATGATATTTTTGGAAAAAGAGAACCATAAATCCAGGTCTATAAATATGCCAAAATCCAATTTTTAATATGTTTTTTATTTCAATATTTTATATTAATCAATCTTTGCTAGACTAGAGCCCTAGTAGTTTACGGTTTTTGTTTGAATTGTGAAACATCTTGCTGACAAGATATATATCATTAATGTGAGTATTGACAGGCCAACTCTTCTGAAAGCCTGAGGCTCGATGTAGCTGTACTTGACCAGTATCTTGTGGATAGTACAAAGAAATTGAAAAGCCTCTTTCCAAGTTGGGCGGATTTGACAGCTTTCACTACATTTTTCTCAACATATTATTTATGATATCTTGTATTCGAAGTGGAACAAATGTAGATCATTTTTATTCTCAGTAAGAAAATGGAAATACAGTACTATATGTACACTGGGGGTATGTTCTTTTCGTACCCCCAACTGTTAGGCTTAGGCCGATGCTTGGTGTTGGCGTGTTTATAACTTCTTTGTAACCGTGCTATTGCGGTTGCCATCTGGAATCTCAGTTCTGTCTGATTACTTCAGTCTTAATTTTGAAGCACGCTTTGGAGCAGTGTGATTGAATTAATATTTTATGTATTATACAGAATTATAATTGTATTTATAATTAGCAATCATGCAATTTGCATAATGTAATTTTTTTTAAAAAAAACAATCAAACCTTTGTGTCTCAAGGCTAGAGATGAAACATATAGTATCAAATAAAAACACGAAAATAAAGGAAACATAGAGAATACATGATGAATTGTTGGTAGTTATGATCTATATATTCGCAAGCATATCCCTGAGTTGGAATAGATGAATTTGATGGTTTGCTATAATGCTACATGGCGTTAAATATAGAATTTTCTTAGCTAGGATTTTGCATTCTTTAAGTATGAGAATTTGCATATGCGTACCAATCAATGTGTATGAACCGGCATATCGTATCATGTATTACCTTTGTTTTTATTTTGTTGATCTTTTTTAATATAAATTTGTATTAAAAATGGTCAATAAAATAAAAACGGAGATAGTATAGTAGAGATTAGAGATTTGCGCATATGTATTTTGTTGAAATATCACTTATTACCCAAACAATTTGTGTGATAGAAACCCTTTTAGTTAGCTCTGGTTCAAGTCTAAGGTATGATTCTAAGTGGATCCAACCTTGTCACCTCGACCAGGCCTTGGATTTCAGGAAAAAAGTTACATGCGATGTGCTTCATTTGATGCTCCGTGAAGCATGCCTCGGGTGGCTGCCGCGTGTCCCACTCCCGTGTAGAGCTGCGCGTGCATCCGTGCGTTGAGCCGCGTAGCTGATGAAACAGCGGTGCGCTTTGTTCGGGAGCCGCCAGCCGACGGAGCAAGCTTGCCAAGTCCCTTGTGAGCCTGTAACGCTCTACGGATCGGGACCAGGGTTTCGGTTACCGTTTGAACCGCGGATACCGTTTCGGAGCGGTTCAACGAAAACCGTGAAACCGCGGTAACCATTTTCAAAACCGTTCAAATTTTAAAATTTAAATTTAAATGTGATTTGAGTCAGAAACCGTGGTTTTCGAGACGTAACCGTTCGGTTTGTGCGGTAAACCGTTTCCATTTGCCTGAAAACCGTGGTAACCGCTCCTGAAACCGCTCAAATTTCAAAATCTAAAATTAAAACATGATTGGAATTAGAAACCGCGGTTTTGGAGCGGTAACCGTTCGGTTTGTGCGGTAAACCGTCCGGTTTAACTGAAAACCTTGATTTAACATAATATAAATGTGATTTGAACCGAAAACCGCGGTTTTCGAGCGATAACCGCTCGGTTTGTGCGATAAACCGCTAGGTTTGACTAAAAACCACGATTTCAGGAAAGGACATGTAAATTGCGTGAAACTAATAAAAAATATACATGATCTTTTCTAATAAGTTAATATAGTATTGCATAACAAATAAATAAGGTTGGAAGGTGGAGTTGAGTACATAAAATAATTATTTCTATTTTTTCTTCTCTTTTTATCTTGTTTGATTTATTTGATCTATCTAAAAATGTTTTTTTAACTTCTTCCTCCATCATAATTCCTCATTTTTCATCTAGTCTTTTTACATATTTTTTTACAAATTTTTTAAATTTTTCAAAATCCATCAAATTCAAATTCGAAAAACCGCTAACCGTAAAAATCGAGCCGGAGCGGTTTGGGCAGAAACCACGAGCCGGTTCCAACGGTTTTTTGAACCATGATCGGGACCCATCACCTTGCATCTACCGGATTACGGAACAGGCTAGTCTATAAGAAAATTATTTATTATGTAATAACGCAAAATTATTATATAATTTTTATACTTATTACTTAAAATTGATTCTCATTATTAAAAAATCATTTTTATTAATAAAATAATTTATTATTATTGTTGGGACAATATTAGAAATAAACGGTCTGATGGGCTGCGCTACTTACGGCGCTGCTCATGAAAAGTGAAAAGTATTAAAAAAGCTGGACAACGAAAACAGCTGTGAGCGTTGTACAGTTGAGCTCATCCGATCGGATCAAGAAACTTAAATTAAAAATAATAGATTTACACTATTGGAGCATTCAACTCATTAAGGCGGCACATTTAGAAAATATCAAATTTTTAAAAGTATTTAAAAATACTTGAATAATTAATTTTTACTATTAGAACATATATTCTCATATAATTCTCATTTTGTTCTATTATTTTTTAAAAAAAAGACTTGATGGTTTAAACGGATTTAAAACTAGAATTATAGTTTAGGAGAAGAATGAAGTTGAAGCACATCAAATCCTGACCAAACGAATCTGTACTTTTTTTTCTTATTTGACACTTTACAGCTAGCGACAACGGGCCTGATCGAAACAGCCTAAAGCGGTTGATTGGGCTACGACTGATTAGGCTGTAATTTTTTTTAATTATTTTTTCTCTTTCACTTTTCCCTCTTTCTCTATTTATTTTTATGCTTATCTTTACAGCCGCAGCCGAAACAGTGGTTTTAGGGTGTTTCGATCAGCCCCAACCTCTTCTATATAATGGAAGCAATCGTGATAGGTCAGGCCCAAAGCACAAAACTGAACCATAGACTTGTTGGGACTTGCGGCTGGCAACCTTACCTGTCGGCGCGGGCTGCTCCATCGGCTACGCGGCTCAGCGCACAGACGCGCGCGCAGCTCGTGCGGGAGTGGGACACGCAGCAGCCACCGGAGACATGGTCAACGGAGCGTCAAATGGAGCACGCCCCCATGTAATTTTTCCTGATTTCATTCCAGCCAAGATTTATGCTGTTGGATCTCATATGATGTTCGGTTGAAACAACTTAGATTCAAATCAGGTAGAGCAAAAATCTGTTGGGTACACCTTATACTCTGTCTGTTGAAACAAAAAGATAAGTTTCCATTGCACAGCACTAATAGAAAAGCATAAGACTCAAGGTAAATGATACAAACATTATAATCCAAGAATGTTGATTGATAATCGATATGATACGGACATTTTTTTTTTGAAACTGATATGATACAGACATTAAAACGGCTCTTTCAAGCACTGTAAATTGAACAATAATCACATTCAATTTATACTTTAAAGAACGAAATATATGATCTCTTTTCCTCCTTCCTAGAGCTCAAATCTGCATGTGAAATTATAAAATCATGTATTCAAACATCTCGTCATTGAACTGAAATTACACTTGAATTAGTATCGAACAATACAATTACTTCCCAATTGAATAAAAGTGCATCAAACCAAAAGAACAAACTGCAAGATGCACTAATACTATTTAGAATATGCAGAAAAATAATAAAACAAGCTAGCGCCAGCCAAGAGACCAGGCAAGCAACATTTATACGAACAAAAAATATATATATTGTATATAAGAAAACTTCTCTCTACTCCCACCTTTAAAAATATAATTTAGATATGCACGCATACTCATTTATCATATTTTGAGTATATATATATATATATATATATATATATATATATATATATATATGTTAGATCTAAACAAGTCTATCATGCCAAACAAAATCACAGATTCTATCATACGCTCAAGCAATATGAACATATAATAGATCACGATGGCACGTATGGAAGACATGATAATATATGAGAGTATGTACGATTCTTTCTTGTTGACGACCGGATAGCGAAAATGTCCGCGTCGAACAGCAGCCGCGTGGAAGATGAGCCGTGGTGACGAAGTCAGTGATGATCTCGCTGAAGACGAAGCGATCGAGCAGTCGCGCGGGGCGCTTCCAAAAAACCTGATTCGTCCTCTCCCGCTGCAGGAGCTCAGAGGACGAGGGTTCCGGAGACCTACTCTCCCGTTCGACGGTGCATGCCGACGATCGGGATGGAGTAGACGCCAGTGGCGACGCAGAGGTAGCAGAGGCGAAAAACTATATGTGCTAGGATGCGATGGTTTGGTTGCGAGGTGTCCTCTAGCTGTGGTATCTGCTGGTTTTATAGGAGGGAACCGCTAGGGTTGAGGCGTCCTTCACCTGAGTCGGTTATCAAATAATGGCCGTATTGGACCTGATTTCTCACCTAAGTCGGTTACCAGATCGTGGCCATGTTGGATACGATCTCTCATCCAGGTCGATTTCCATATCATATCTATGTGGGATTAACAATTTGCATCACATAGCCGTGTTGGACACGATCTCTCGTGCAGGTCAGTTTCCATATCGTATCCGTGTAGGACTAAAGATTTGCACCATCCTCATGCATGAATGGGCCTTTGACATTTTTAGGAATTATTTTGAAATATCTCATGGGCCAATCCCAATAATTCTAATAAGTTTTAGCCAATTATGATAGAAATTGATTTCAGATTTCACACTTCAACCATAACATTTTTCCCTCCAACTCACCGTTGGCCACAAGAACAGACGTTAGTTGGAAATGGAAGCTTCTGCTTGGCGGTGCAACTGAAATCGAACTGATTGATGATGGATCATTTAGACGAACGAGGCTGATTAGAAATTCAGAAGGGTCTTATCTAGATCCCGCAAAGGATTAGCAATAGTTGTGCGTAGACGAGGACTCTTAGGGAAAGAAAAAGCACTTTGGAGAGGGTGTGTGATAGAACTGGAGTGCCCGATCTTTCGGTGAGTGGAGATAATTTCGATCTGTGGAAGCTAACCCTCACGATCCGACTACGACGAGCAAGCCCGAGGCGCCAATGCAATCGCTGAACCAACTCCCGATGGTTACTAACCTTGCTGGATTGCAAGATCAGCCTGATCACGAAGATCAATCCCTGCACGCAATCGAAGAACGAGCAAGAATAAGAGGCGAGCAATCTAATCTATTACTCGAAGGTGGGGTTCTGAATACACGTCGTATGACGGCTGTAGCTAAAGCTATCAATTAAACAAAACCCAACCCTAATGTGGCGGCGGCTACTGAATATATAGGGTTTAGGTTGTGGCCTACCCCCCTGGTCACGCCCCTATGGGCTCCAACACGATACATGGGCCAACGGCCCAAAAGGCGGCGGCGCAGCGCCCTGGCAGATTCTGTACGTCCACTTGTTTCAAAGATTCCCGTTGACTCAGATGGAATTTGGGCATGAAACCGCTGCCATTGGAAAGTGTGTCTTCTTAGCTTTCCATCCATATGTAGAATGTCCAAAACGGACTCCGTATGTGGCCGGGGCGACCAAAACATCGTAAGCTGCTCCTGAATTCCGAGATGGGCTCGAACTTGTGTTGTTTTGGGCCTCCACCTTGGTGACTCGAATTGGATTAGCCTTGGGCCTCCTTCATGACTTGGACAATCTTGTTGGACTCCTCTTTCACTAATGCATGACCCAATCATGGTCGTATGCATGTGTGTCATGTTCTTATCATCCTCCCCTTCTTGATGAAAAGCCGTCCTCGGCGTCGACTGTACTTGAAACCGATCCTGCAGAACACAAGGGAGAGCGGGGTGTCGAAAGCAAAGGAAATCAAAATTATTGTGAGGAGGGATGTCACCATGTTTCCAATTGGTGAATGTGTCATCTCGCGTAGAAGATTTAGCAAGTATGGAGGCTTCTTGATCGGACGACACACAATGTGTGGCAACACTATCCTGCAAAAGATTAGTACTAACAAAAGACAAAGCAGGGATTGATAGCGACCAGCAATGCTCCCCTTCTTGGGAGCAAACTTGTTTCACCAAAACAGAGCTAGAGGAAGGTGAATTAATATTTGTAGTATGGCTGCCCTCTAGTGGATCAAAATTGCGCACAATCAAAGGATAATTCAGATTTTCACAAATGTACACTCTATGTATCATATATTCTCCTTCGTTGTTATATTTGCCAATAGCATGATATGTGTGTGTAGAAAACCATGGCAAATCAGCATATTTAGAAACTCTCTCTTCCAAACAATCTAGATTACACAAAACATCAAATTCAATGTAACCCAAAGTATGTAAAGAAGACAACATTTTAAGCTCATCGATCGTGTTCGAAATATGAATGGCACGTCTAATGTCAGCACACGTGTGTGGTTTTAAAGCATGTACAACGGAAGCATTGTCACACAAATCATTTTTATCACAAGGAACATCAAGCAAATCAACTTGTGACAAAGATAAATCAAGAATAGGTTCCACTAACAATTGCTCTATGATATCATGAGTTGTGGAAAAATTCAGCATATCAGACGAAGGCTCACCAGCCGTGAGTGGAGCACCTTGAGCAGTACTTTTGCTCTCAATATCACAAAGAGTAGGTGCATTGTCAAGTGATGGTTCTGAATTTGCACATGAAGTTGTGGAAGGAGCACCACCTGTGGTCGAGGGTGCTGCAGGTTTAGTCATCCTCTCGCGCGGTGTAGTGCTAGTCGTGGATGGCGCGGGGAGAGTAGGAGCAGCGCTGGATGACGGGTTTCGTCCTGCAAAAGAGTTAGTATATGTTTTCGAGCGGCGTCCCTGCACTTCACGTTCAGCTTTGCAAGCATATTCAAACAATGTGGTCATATCAGCATAATCTTTATATTCAAGTATGTCCTGAATTTCACGGTTCAAACCACCACGAAATCGTGCGATTGCAGCGTCGTCAGTCTCAATCAAACCACAACGAATTATACCTTTTTGTAGAGCCTGGTAATATTCCTCAACAGTTTGTTGCCCTTGCTGGAAATGCTGCATTTGATTAAGCAAATCGCGGCCATAATATGAAGGTACAAAACGATGTCTCATGGCAGCTTTTAATTGTGTCCAGGTGGTGGGGACAGCAGTGGTATGTTTTTTATTATAATCACGCCACCACGTTAAAGCAAAATCAGTAAATTCACTAATAGCAGCTTTAACTTGAGAACTAGTAGGAATATCATGGCATGAAAAATTCTGTTCGACCTCTAATTCCCAATCAAGATATGCAGCAGGATCATATTTGCCATTAAAAGATGGAATTTTAAATTTAATCTTAGCAAATGAATCATTAGCTGAGTGTCGTACCACACGTGGGCCACGACCGCGGCGATCTCCATCCTCCTGCAACTCTGTGATCGTAGTGGTCAATGCATCAAGCCGTGCCACGATGGTATCGAGTGTGGTCTTAGCGGCCGTCTGAGCGCGGTCGAGCTGATCGAACCGCACGGTCTTCATGGTGTCAAGAGAATCAAACCGTTCATGCATCATCTTCATGTTCGCGGCAAGTCCATCAACTTGAGTCCGTATGTCCTGCAGCTCATCCATCGTGCCGTCGACGTCTCCTGCCATGGTTAGCGCAAACACAAAACAAAATCGACGACAACAATGGGACAAGGGTGTAACGGCTCACAAGGCACTCACTACCATGCTGTTATCAAATTCTTATCCGTTCTTACCAAGCGCACAGGGGTGAGCTGCAACCAACAGGTAGTACCGACGAAAGATTGGAGGAGCGATTGCCTGGGGAAACGAAGTATGCTCGTCGTAGAACTATGTGGAGTTCTGGGGAGGCTGCACTCAATTCAAGGGTTAGCACAATCAAACAATAATGCAATGTTGAATAATAGTGCTAAACACGTATGGATGCTGCTGGAAACAAGTGCGAGAAGGAGGCAAAGGTGAGGAACCGCTGGTGGCCGCACGACTAGGGATAGTCTGGTTCGGTTACGATCGGCCAAACAAAACCGATCAAGAGAAGACAACTGTGCCTTGTTGTTCTGGTTTTTTTTTTTCTTTCTTTTTTTTTCTTTTCTTTTTCTTCTTTTTTTTTCACACACTCTTTCTGTTTTTTTTTTTGATTGCACACGTGGCCTTTTATATTTTGTTTTTCCTTTTTTTTTTGACCGGAAAGAAAACACGGCAGGAGTCCGGACCGAACGGACACAGCAGGGCCGAAACCGACCTGAACTCAGCGGCGTACACGGCGCGTCCGAGCAGGATTCTGTGCACGGCGCGGCCGGCAGAGATGCAGCCGAGGCGTGACCAAGGCAGGCGTGATCGCCTGGGACTCTTGCGGAGCGCGGCGTGACCTGGTAGGAGGCGCGCACAGCAAACACACCGCGGCGGACACGACCTGGACTCTTACGCGCGCGGCAGCACACAGCAGATGGAAACAATCTGGACTCACGCGCACCGCACGGGAACGAGCTGGATTCTCGCGCGCGGCAGCAGATTGCGTAGTACACGACAGGGGGGTTGGTGGGGATGTAGGGTTTGTGGTGGCTATAACAGATGAGAAAAATCAAAACACAAGTAACCAGCAACAACGAACGCACAAGCACACAAATTCAACAATGCAAATTACTGATCGAAAGTGCGAGGCGCAAGGGGTGCTGGGATAAAAGATCTAACCTGAAAATTTTTGGTTGTTTGTGGACTAGGATGAACAAAAAAACACGATAAACTCACCGAGAAACACTGGAATCTGATACCACTTGATAGAACTGGAGTGCCCGATCTTTCGGTGAGTGGAGATAATTTCGATCTGTGGAAGCTAACCCTCACGATCCGACTACGACGAGCAAGCCCGAGGCGCCAATGCAATCGCTGAACCAACTCCCGATGGTTACTAACCTTGCTGGATTGCAAGATCAGCCTGATCACGAAGATCAATCCCTGCACGCAATCGAAGAACGAGCATGAATAAGAGGCGAGCAATCTAATCTATTACTCGAAGGTGGGGTTCTGAATACACGTCGTATGCAGTTTCGTACATCTTTTAATTACCTTTTTACCCCTGTCTTCCCTACAACCCTACCTCCCTCTCGCACTTGTTTCCAGCAGCGTTCATACGTGTTTAGCACTCTTATTCAACTTTGCACTTATTGTTTGATCGTGCTAATCCTTGTCTTGAGTGCAGCCTGCCCAGAACTACACATATTTCTACTACGAGCAGGTTCTGTTATCCAGGCAATCGCTCCTCCAATCTTTCACCGGTTTTACCTGTTGGTTGCAGCTCACCCCTGTGTGCTTGGTAAGAACGGGTAAGAATTTGATAAGAGCGTTGTTTTGAGCGATTTTCCCCACCATACACCTGCTATCGTAGTGTCCTCTCCGTTGCTGTTTCGTGTTTGCACTAACAATGGCAGGAGATGACGCCAAGACGGACACTACACTACAGGACGTGCACGCGCACGTCGAAGGCCTTGCCGGCGACATCAAGACGCTGCATGAACGGCTGGATTCCACGGTTGCTTCATCGACCGAGCGTTTCGACCAGATCGACCTCGCTCAAACGGCCGCCCACGCCACACTCGAGACGATCATGACTCGTCTTGAGACCTTGACCACGCAGCTAACGGAGTTGCAGCAGGCGCGCGACTATGGCGGTGATACGGAACTGGACGATGGTGGTCGCCGCGGTCGTGCACGCAGGGTACGTGTCCCACCTCCTGATTCCTTTGCTAAGATCAAATTTCGCATTCCATCCTTTAATGGCAAATATGATCCTGCTGCTTATCTTGATTGGGAATTAGAGGTCGAACAGAAATTTTCATGCCATGATATTCCTGCTCATCTACAAGTTAAGGCTGCTATTAGTGAATTTACTGATTTTGCTTTAATTTGGTGGCGTGAATATAAACAAAAGTTTTCCGATAACGCTCCCACCACTTGGGATGAACTAAAAACTGCCATGCGTCACAGATTTGTTCCTTCTTATTATGTCCGTGACTTGCTCAACCAAATGCAACGATTTCAGCAAGGTTCCCAAACTGTTGAGGAATATTACCAAGCGTTACAAAAGGGCATGATTCGTTGTGGTTTAGTTGAGCAGGAGGACGCTGCTATGGCACGTTTTAGGGGTGGTTTGAATCGTGAAATTCAGGACATCCTTGATTACAAGGAATATGATGATATGACCACTTTGTTTGAATTTGCTTGCAAAGCTGAACGTGAAGTGCAGGGACGGCGATCGTCGACACGCGCTAACTCTTTTGCAGGACGCGGCCAAGCTTCCACCCCAGCCCCCCGCCCGACGTCCTCCACGTCGTCCTCCACGCCGCGCGAGCGTGCGCCGTCCACTTCAAGCGCATCACCACGCGAGCAGCCGGCCAAGCCGACAGCACCTCCGGCCCACGGTGCCTCTCCTTCCACAGGGCGCACTCGGGACATTCAGTGCCATCGTTGCAAAGGTTACGGTCATGTGATTCGGGACTGCCCCAACAAGCGTACCTTGCTGATCCGTGACAATGGTGAGTACTCTTCCGCTAGTGATACTGAGGAGACTAGACATGCTATGCTTTCCACTGACCATGCAGATCATACGGAGGTTCACGTTGATTCCAGCGCCGCCGATAGGTATGAGAGTCTTGTTGTGCAGCGTGTTCTCAAGAACTTTAAGCATTGAGATCAAGCTAGGAGAGCTTGTGTAGCTAGGTTTTGAGTCCATAGGAAAAACGGTACTATTAAGGGATGTTAGGATATCTAGCCATGTCTCACTAGTGTAGAGGTGGTGGACAACGTGTGTGAAGGTCCCAACACTTGGAGAGCAGTTAGGAAGCCGACGAAGACAATTTGTGAAGCTTGGAAGCAAGGATGCAGTGAAGACATCAAAATTCCAGTTTCGACAGAATTGTCGTACCATACGACGGTATCGTCGTACCAGTTTCTAGCAGATCTAGAAGTTGTGGCTGGCTAGGAGAAAAGAGTCATCGTACCATTTTCCAGAAGATCTGGAAGTTGGGCCAAGCCAGGAGGAGAAGACTCGTCGTACTGTACCGTACGACGAATGAGTTGGAGATGACAGGAGAGATATAGTCGTTGTACCGTATGATGATTGACTGCATAGAGGTATTTGAGTGTAATGGCTAGTGGGCGTGGTTGGCCTTATAAAGAATTGTTCCTCTCGGTTGTTTGAGAGGCTTTTGACCAATGGAACAGCAGAGAAACCCTAGGAGGGCCAAGAAGTCAAGGAGAGAAGCACTTGGGCAAAGAAGAGAAGATCTTTGATGATGAGGACATCACACCCATGGATACACACAATCCTTCTTCCGCTGTTACACATGAAGTTTCAATCACTAGAGCTCGTGCCCGATAACTTAATATAGAGGTGAGCTCGTTCCTTAGTACTACTCATTGTCGAGGATAGAGTACTACCTAACGATTTAATTCTGATTAGGAATCATGGAGAGGATAGAGAAACGATAGGAGATCTGCTTGGAGTCGGACACGGACATCCAAGCCAAGTCGGTGGCTTAGCCCACGTCGACTTCGAATCCAATTCGGAGTTCAAGAGCAGTCTACACTAAAACGGACACCCCGATCGCATACAGATTTTCTTTTATGTGATCTACCACTTGATGGAAAGAGGACGAGATTGTCTTTCCAATGAGACTGGTCCCACGTCCAAATGCCTCTAGTGTCCATGGGAATAATCAAAATATTGGACAGTCCAAAATCTGTAAGGGTGCTGTTTTTAACAACCGACTTTGGCCCGGTTGGCCCTTTACCGAGTTAGAGTCCATTAGGGTTGTTCCAGGGGACTTGCACGTACCAAATTCCTTTATATCCATCCATCACCCCACCATTAGGATTTGGGTTTTGCTTAGATTATTCCTGTTAAAAACAACGTCGCCCTTTCATCGGCTTGTGAGACCCCAACTTTGTGAGTTTAATCTTCATCTACAATTTGGTTGCTTTCTACTTCATTCTTGCTTGTGTTCTTCGATTAGCAGACAAAGACTAGCCTTTTTAGGTGATAAGCAGAGGAGACGTGGTGTTGCGATTGCAGGGTTCAGAACGTGCCGTTCGGAAGCCGGATCGATTTGTGTCGCGACTCCGCTTAAATCGTTGATTATCAGAACTTATAGGAAGATCGGTACCCCCTTCCCATCATTTGAGTGCTTGTGGGAGTGTAACAAGGAGTGTTCATCCACCTCTAGGCTAGTGGGCTGTAGAGGGGCATCTTGCCTTTTCCTCTTGGTGTTATGGCAGGGCCTAGACTGGCTAGGAGTTGGTAATTGAGCTTTCGGTGGAGTTTGTGGAATACTTCAGAAGTTTGTACATGGTTTGGAGCCCTCCATTCAAAGGGGCATCAAGGAGAGCGCGCAAGCTAGGTGGCTTATCACCAGGTAACAAGGTGTTGCTCGGGGCGGCGGAGGAAGTCTGTGTCTTCACTCGAGGAGTGGGGCGCACCTTGGTGATACCATTCCGGGGACAACGGGAGGGACAGAGACTCCGGTGGGAGTGGTCTAACAAGGACTAGGGGAGACACCATCCTCCACTACCTCGAAAAAACATCAACGCATCAACCCTTCTTATATCACTCTTTCTTTAGCTTGTTGTTCTTATTCTCTTTCTTCTGAGCTAGTAGAATTGCATAGGTTGCTTGTTGTTTTTCTTCTCTCTTGGTGGCTATCTTGCTAGTGTGTTTGTCTTGTTTGTTGTTCTTGCACCACTAGTATGATAGGGTTCTTAGCTACTAGACTTGCATAGGACCGTGTTTTGACAACTTGAGCTTTGAGAATTGTGTGACACGTTTGTGTTCGTCCACACCAATTCAAACCATCCCTCCCTTCTTGTTGTCTTGATCCTTACACTCTTCTATCTTGACGCCACGTAGTGTTCCTTGTGCTAACACTTCACCATCCTTTATTGATGTAAATGCAAATGCTTCTTCTTTGATGGTGAGTACTATCTAGGCTTGCTTGATAAGTATGTCTCCTTTGCCAAGAAAAATGATGAGAAACTTAGTGATGCATTGATGCACCTCTATGCTCTTGGAGAGAGAATCAATTCATGTCATGGCACAATCAAGTTGACCAATGCAAAGGTTATCAAGAAAATGTGGGTGCCCGATTCAATCCCCCTTCTCGGTCACCCGATCCTTACAAAAAGCCTTCATAAGAAAAGTAGGAATAAAGGCAGTACTTTGCCTTTGTGAGGAATCATACACATATCAAGCGACTTGAGAGAATCATTTGAGGAATATGTGCTTGCTTATTTTTCTACATATCCCAAGTTCGCTTCATTTAGAGACAGTAGTGAATTGAGTCAAAACCATTTCATTCTTCAACCACTTAAATTGATATGATAGACACTTCTAGAAGTCTAAAGCATAGGTATGAGTATGAAATAACTTTTATGTTCGCTTCACGTTGTTATACCCTGTGTGTCACGCTCAGGTTTAGTAGACATGAATTACTAAATAAAGAAAAAGGTTTAAGTTTGAACTATTCTGTGGTGGGACCGCCCCTAAAACGGGGGAGATCCTCCTCCCGGGATCCATTCTGGGCGACGTTCGTCGAAGCGAACATTCACAGGGTACAACACAGGCAGTAAAAAGCACGGATTACAGACAGAAGAAAAGTATTACATGAGAGTTATTACAGAGTCTTCAGTTCACGGGAGCAGTTTTTCATAAAACAGCGGAATGATTACAGATTCTCGAGCGAAAGCGAAAGGTAAAGATACAGACTCCGACTCTGACTCTAAGAAAAAGCAAGGGGCCTTGCCCAACGGCTCCCTGCTACTAGCCACACACAAGCAGCGGCTACTCAAGCGGCTCCCACTGGAAACTACCCCAGCCCGGAGACGACTCCTTCCAAAACTGGCCACCACTACCACCGGTCGCATCGAAACCTCCTGAAAACCACAAGTCGCAAAGCGTGAGCTTCTAAGAAGCTCAGCAAGTCTGACCCGTCAACAGGCTGTCTACAGCCAACACCTAGACATGCACGGCTGACTCTGGGTAGGATAGTTGCAAAAAGACACGCTTTACTAAGTAGCCTCCTATTTTCAAGTTTTAGCTCAACATAAGTTTGAGAAAAATAAACTTTAGTAGGCACTGAAGCTAAACACTCATGTTGACAAACAATGATCAGTAAAAACATCACAATCGTAATTATCATTCTTTTTCTGTTCACTTCTTAACATATGCGACAGAGAGATTGAGTAAACTCTAGACTGAGAGTGTCAGCGATTCGAAACGATTTACACCTGCAGGGTTAACCTGGTCACACGACACGTGCGCGTCCCGGACCGAATGTGGCAACCGTTCACTCCAGATCTGGCAAAGCTAATTCCCTCTTACGCTACCTTAACAGTGCCGCGTCCCACCAAATCACCCATCCCGGACGGTGCCTATGGAGTTCACACACTGTCCACCCCAGACCGCCGTCAATCAGACACCGTAAGGTAGGTTCAGCTTTACCGTCTCTAGGCTACCTAGGTTTACTGGTTCCCATAGTTCCAGCATGTGAGCAGTACATTCAATACTCAACCAACTGTGCCCCACGGATCAGACGGAGCTACCGCACACAGAACCCCGGTCTGTTGCCTTCCTACCATTCTCTGTCTGACCCCGATTTCTTTCCATTAACCTGAATTTGCTAAAATAATTCTCTAGCAAAAGTGAAAGTTTCAATCAATTCCTAACATATGGCGAGCAGTGTCCAATCTGCTCGACTTCTACCGGGAGAAATCCTAAGCATAGCAGCTACATCGGGCTACCTGTACCAATATTCCAAGTAGGTACTACTGGAAACATATGCATGTAGGATTTCATTCAACTCCTGTCGACCTAAATGCACATCACATGGCTCACAGATACTGTTGCAAAAGAAAAAAAACTTTAAAAGCAGTAGTGCACCAGGGCTCGCCTTGTGGATAGTCTTCCTGGTCGGCGACGACGGTGTCTTCTGCAAAGCCGGGGTCCGCCTCGACGGCTACTTCGTTCACGTCGGCGTCTACATGATGCAATTACAAAGATGTCATTAGTAGTTAACAACTTCCTGCAGACTGAAGGAATCTCTAGCGAATTAAGGCAATCAGGGTTTCGTCGAAGAGCGATTTTTGACCTAAACCAACAATGGCACTTTAAGAAGCTTTTAAAAGTAAACCCTAATCGAGCCATTGATTCACCAATAACATGCAGGGGCTAAACCTAGGGTTTACAAATTTTTCCAAATTTTTAATATTTGCAATTCACTAAATAGGGTTTTTGGTCATATTTGGGTAATTAAATAAATCTCAAAATTACTAATTTTACACAATGAGGTTTTATATTTTTATTAAAAACTACAATTTTCCCTAGTTCCAAAACATCTAGATTTATAATTTTCTGAGCTAGAATCAATTTCCTATGATTTAATACATTCTCAGCCGATTTAATTGATTTTCTGCACAAAGGAAAAAGGAGGAAAAAGGATAATCGGCCTAGCTAGGGCCGAGCCCTAGCCGGCCGGCGATGGACGGCGGCGCTGCCAGCGTCGGCGGTCGGCGGCGCGGGCACCATCAGCCAGAGCTCGCCGCGGCGAGCTCGTTTTGCTTGGGTGGGACCCACGGCGGCGTCGGAATAGCGACGGCGATGGCAGCGGCGCTCGGCCGGGTCCAGCAATCGGCGCGGCGGCGCTCCGGCGGGCGGCGGCGTGCCTGGCCTTGCCCGGGAGATTCCTCGCGGCACGACGGAGCTAGGGGAGGGAAAACATGGTTTGAATCCTCACCGGAGACGGCGCTCGTCGGAGGTCCCTCTCTCGACCGAAGAAAATGGCGGCGGCAGAGCTCAAATTCCGGCGAGATTGGCGAAATCCTGACGGTTTGTCGACGGAAGGAGTGAGGGAGCTCTCTTGCGCCTCGATTCACGAAGGGGACTGGAGAGTTGGGAGGCCTGTGAGTCGCGGCGGTGTTGTGCGACGGCTCGACGGGAAGAAGGAAGGAGAGCAAAGGAGGAGCGCGTGTGCGAGATAGGAGATTAGAACGCCGACCGGGGAAGGACGAAGCGGCCGAAGCGCGTCACTTACGTGCCGGGGCGGGCTCACGTGCGCTCGCCACGCACGCGCGCGGCGCAGACCGCGCGCGGCAGGTGGCGCAAGCGCCCTGCCCCGGTCGGGCGTGGAGGAGCGTGCGCGTGCGGGAAGAGGGAAAACAGAGAGAGAGAGAGAAGGAATGAGGAAGAAGGGGCTGCCCGGTGGGCCACTGACCAGTGGGGCCCACTGGTGGTAATTTTTCAGAAAAACCCACAAATTCACAGGATTTTGATAAGAGCCCAGAAAATTGGTTTGAAGGATTGAATAAAGTTTGGATTTTTAATTTAAAGTTTCTAAGCTAACAATTCAAATTTTTGACTAGCTTTTTTATTTTTGCGAGAATTTCTTGAAAAAATTTAAACCTCTATTTGGATTAATGAAATTAATTCCTTTTTAACAATTACTAGAAATGTTGGTTAATTACCTTAATCTTAAAATTTTCTTTTGCATTCTCTTTTAATTTGATTTAACCCCTCTTTTTAACCTGATGAAGAAAAAAGGAGTGTTACATATTCCAATGAGTAATTTAAACCTGGAACTCTATTTAAGAATTTAAAAAGAAGTAGTGAAAATCTCATTATAATTTCTAAAAGTGAGTTAAAGAAGAATTTAAGCAAACCACATATAAGGTAGTGATTCAAATTTCATAGTTAACTCCAATTAATTTGTCCTACCTAAGTATTTGAATTTCCTAATTCATTTCCAAAAATGAATATGGGAATTATGCTAAGCTAATTAAAAACTTAGGAAAACATGTAGTAGTGGTTCCTTTATGGTATAATATTATTTTGATTCTTTTAGGCAATCAATTAGTTGAATTCACCTCTAAAACTCAAATGTTAGTTTGGATTCTGAAAAATCCCAATTCAAATGTTTGACTACCCAATTTGAAACCAGGTTTTTATTCTGATAAATGATTATAATTTCCTGGATAAATCATCAACAGGACCCGCATTTCAGTAGGCCACTTGTCACTCCCTCACTCTGTTTCTCTCTCTCTCTCTCTTGCTCGCTCGCTCGCTCTCGCAGCACAGCGCCGCTCACCACCGCCGAGGAGTACGCCAGGCAAGCAGGCGCACAGCTCGCGTGTCACGCGCGCACGCGCTGCACCGCCGTCCTCGCGCGAGTATAAAGTCCGAGGCGGTCGCCGCTCTGCGCCTTCTCTGTTTTTCCCCACCAAAGCGCGACGACAACAGCAGCATCACTCAATCGTTCATCTTCACCGTTTCCTGTCCAAATCGAAGTGTCAGTAGGTCACCCCGCCATTTCTAGCCGAGCAACCACAGGGGTGAATGGAGCTCGCCAGAATTTGAGTCCCTTGTCATCAGTTTGCCGCGAAGCAGAGAGCCTTGTGGTGAGGTTCGTGCTCGGTCAGTTTCAGTGGAACCTACTCTCTAATTCAAATCCTTTGTTGAATTCTTGCCATTCGCGTTCATAGCACTCGTGTGCACCTTAGGGAGCCGTCCATTGCTTCTGTCTCGGCCCGGTTCGACGGGAACGCCACCGCGATGAGTTTTTCTTTCCGCTCATCGGTGCTGAGTACCCTGCGAGCTATTTCGTGATCTTGATCATTGACGCCTAGAGTAGCCAGGTCGAGGGGAAGCTTTCGGGCAAGGTCACATGCCTTATTGTGCCCCGCAGCGCCACCGCGCCATTGCCGTCGGTCAAGCTCCGCCGCCGGTTGATGCGCCTCCATTTCCGACGAAAATTTCTCGCGTTAACATGGTGCCGAGCATCCTCGCGCCGCGTAGAGCATGTAGGACGAAGCTGCGTCAAACTTCTTTCTCTGCAGCGCCGTTACGACATCGCCGGAGTCGCCAGAGCGCCGCCGCTCGTCGCGCCACCACTCCAGGGATTGCCGCCGGCCACTAGCATGCTCAGAGGGTTCCATTCGTGGAGCTGCGTCGATTGGTGGCCATCCCATGCGCTGGTGTCGCCGGCAGAAAAGCACGCTGCCGCGCGCCCGCCGCGGTCCAACGAGCTGTGACCTTAAATTTATGGAATAAATTTCACAAACAGAAGTCAAATGTTTGCTTGATCCAATGACAATCTTGTTTTAAAAATCTCACTTAACCCCTACAAAAATTTTAATGAATTTTAGAGCATTTTTAAAAAATCATTTGTGTCACTGTACCAAAAATATTTGGTATGCCGTACCAATTCCATCTAATTTTTATAAAACCATCAAATTCTCAATATAAGCATACTATCTAATATTTATAAAACCATCAAATTCCCAATATAAGCATACTGATGCTTTTACATGATAATTAGGTTTATTTAATTTTTTTTTGAGATTTTATTAGAATTTTCTCGAAAAGGTTCAACCTTCCTAAAAATTGAAACAAATTTGCTCTAAGTTGAAAATTTATAAAATTGTAGGGGCCGAATCAGGCCTTTTTCCAAAAACAAAAGTTGTTTCAAATAATATTCTGAGTGTCTACAAAAATTTTCATATTTTTCAGAGCCCAAGAATTATGATTTTTCAGTTGAATTCAGAGGGGAGATTTTAAAATTGCAAAACTCAAAAAAAAAGAAGTGCCTGCGCCGGCCTGACGTCCCGTCCCATCGGTGGAGTAGAAATCCCGCCTCCCCCTCCTCCTTTTCTTTCTCTAGCTCTCTCCTCTACGCAGGCTGACGCTGCCTCGCGAACCCAATCGCCGCCGCCGGCGTGCTGCACCCATCCGCCTCTCGCGCCGTGCAAGCCGTCGCCCTCTCTGCGCGCGCATGCTCAAAGTGGACGCCAAGCGGAAGAACCCACGCCACCACCGCTTTTGCCTTCTCTTTTTCTCACGCGCGAGCACCACACTGGCCGCCATTACCGCTGCTGCTCAGTGCTCCCCGCACCCCAACACCCCATGGTTTAACTCCCACTCCACTCCTTCAACTCCCTACAAAAGCTGTCACTCTACCCCGCCCTAAATCGCTCACAACGCGTCGTCTACCTCGGTCCGGAGCGCACACGCCGCCACGGGTTCTTCAATTTCTTCCTCACCGCTCGAACGTGGTTCGACTCCTTCCTCAGGCTATCTACTCTACTCCCTGTGCTCCTCTGTGACACGTTGTTGGCCACAGAAACTCACCGGAGCTGCCGAAATCCACACGCCACAGCTGGTCCGTCATCACTGCTGCTGCGACCTCCACGTCAACGCGATACTCCCAGCCATCTCTGACGCTTCTAGCCGACTCAGCTCGCTTCCTCGTGTCACGGTGAAACTTTTGGACCTCTTCTTTAGCTTTCTACCGCACTCTTTCACTGTGCACCCGCTGGAGTTGGCACTCCATTGCCGCCTCTCGTCGCCCACCGCCTTCTGGCCATCGCCAGCAAACAACTCCGCCTCCAATGCGTGCGCCTTGACCTGTTGAGCACCAACCTGGCCAGCTCCGGCGAAATCTCGCCGCCGTTGAGCTCGCCGGAGCTCTTCCCGTTTCCCCCCTGCTTTCTATTTTTCCATTTTCAAATTTAATTTTTGGATATTTCTAGTCTAGCTTGTAAAATGCATAGTAAATCAGGGGGGTCTCCCAAAAAAGTACACTAAATTTTGCTAAACCCCTCTTGAAAGGCTTTAACCTTTTGCTAAAAAAGTTTTGTCATGAAAAGTCCATGAAACTTTCTAAATAAATAGATTAATGTTTTCTATTTATTGCTGGAGTTCCAGAGCTCTTCTGGAGCTGAGACTTATGCCCAGTGGTGTGTCATGACATGCATGACCTCCTATATTTTTGCTCATGTTTTAATCTTAACAAACTTCTATGCATGCATGTAATTTTTTGTCAAACCTGTCATTTAAATTCATTATTTTCTGAAATACATTATGCATGTCAACCAAAAATCTTAAGACCTGTTCGAAACCTCATTATAGTGGCTTGCAAGTGCATCTATCCATTTTCATAATTTTACCATAAGTTTTAATACTTATTTCTGATTTTTTAAGTTTAAACCACAGAAATTTGAGTGATTTTTAATAGCATACAGAGCACTCATTTTTGCCTCAAATCAACTCCAAAATCTTTATTTATAAAGCACTTTCAAATAAAAATACCCCTCTAGCAGGATCTGAACTTTTATTTTTCAAGTCATATTTAATTGCTAAAAGTGGATAATTAAGCCCAAATTTACTCTATCCTAAAAAGAAAAGTTCACTAATAATCATAAAATATTTTCAGAACCATATACTATGTCAAGGATTTATAAAACCCTCATGACCTAACTTGAATGACAAAAACTTAATCGATGGTTCACCTTTTTGTTGGAAGACTCAATATGATAAACTCCGTTTAATACCCATATTATCTCTGATGAAAACACCATATCATCTCTGATGAAAACACCATATTGCCTTAACACTGATGATAACACAATATAACGCAGTACATGGCTATGTATGATTAATAGAAGATAAAACTGGAGAGTCAGACAAGAGAAATATAGGTTGGTAACTGAACCGGGTCTAGGACGACTGTAGTCCTGTCTGATCCGAGGCTGATCGAGCATTGAACGTACTGATCATATGCTGGGTAATGATGGGGCCCAGTAAAGCTACGTAAATAGTGATTGCAAAGTCGAACCTACCCTACAGTGTCTGATCGGAGGCGATTTGGGGTGGGCAGGTATGAGAACTCCACCAAAACCGTCTGGGACGTGTGTTCTGGTGGGACGCGACACTGCTAAGGTAGTATAGGAGGGAATTGACTTTGTAGGATCTGGTGTGAACGGTTGCCACGTGCGCGTCCCAGACCACGCGTGTCGTATGATTAGGTTATCCCTGCAGGTGTAAATTGATTTGAATCACTGTTGCTCTCAGTCTATGAGTTTGCTTGTGAAACGCACCACATTTAATTAAGATGTTGAGCTATGATGATGATTGGATTGTGATGATGGTTACTGTATCTATTACGTGCTCTCTATGATTGTTCAGACTAGTGCAAACTTAAGTTATGTTTTTCTAACCACTTAACTTGAGCTAAAACTTGTCCAGAGTAGCTTCAAGTAGTGCAAGTCCTTTATGCAAAATACCCCACCCTGAGTCAGTCTGCATGTCTGGGTGTCGTCTGTAGATAGCCACTTTGACGGGTCAGCTTGTTGAGCTTCTTAGAAGCTCACGCTTTACGAATACGTGGTTTCAGGCGTCGACACTGGTCCCTGCAATGGCCACTACCAGTGGGAAGAGCAACGCCCAGACCTTGGGAGCATCTAGTGGGAACGCTGTGACTCGCCGCAGTGAACTTTGGGTGGCTAGTAGCATAGTGCCGGTGGGCAAGGCACAAGCTTAGCTTAGTCTACGAAAGACGGAGTCTGCATCACGTCTTATGCTTCCTCTAAAACTTGGATTTAAAAGTTTGTATTCCGTACTTTGTTTTCAAGACTTTTGCAATGAACAAGGTTGTATCCAATTTTCCCTTATCTTGTAAGTTATGCTATTTTATCAGCCTATGTTGTACCATGTGCATACTCGCTTCGTCGAGTATCGCCCAGAAAGGATCCCGGTTCAGACGAACCGTCCCGGGTTCCTAGGGCGGGCCGTCACTGCTGGTATCAGAGCCATTTTGAGATTGGTACAACATTTAAAAGGCATATTTTTTGAAAATTACGCGCCATTAAGGTACGAGCCCTAATAGGAAGTAAGTAGTATCAGGTGGCAAAGCTAACCTAGTGTAGGAGCTAACTAAACTCAAGTTAGATTTAAATTTCTATAATGACGCACCTACACTCAAGTAAGCGCGGTAAGGTATGCCACTCGACTGCGGTGAAATGTTGGGAAATCCCTGTTGCATCAGCAGTAGAGCGTTCTGTACCATGATGGTATGGAAGGAGGTATTATGTTCGTTGTAACATAGTACGTCCCCTTGCCGTTTAGGGAGAGAAGCGGACCTTTACCGTATGAGGTTTGGGTTACAGACCTGTTGCGAATGCAGACCTTTACAACAGTGGCGTCTTGTGCCGTTGGTGCACAAGAGATGAGTTTGTTCCTCACGACTTAGGTCTTGCAGAACTCTCTTATACCTCTACTGTCTGAGGTGAAGTGCAGTCTGTCGCCGCGCAGTGAAGGTTGGACACATGATCCCCGTACGTGGGCTGCTCGGGGCGACCCATATGTCAATGATATGGGTTATTGTTTTTACTTTTGATATATATTGTATTGCAACTGCCTGTGATGTCATTCTTCTGCAGGTGCGCCGACCACGATATCGTGATAACGTGTAGAAACGTCTTTTAAATTTATTTTCTCACAATGATTGTGTGTCAAGGTTGTGCATTAGGTTTTCTAGGAGTTGATTGAAACCCTAGTTACATATGTTATTGTGGTTCCTGTCTTGACAATATTGGTATAAGTAGCTCGATGTAGATGCTTTGTTTAGTAGTATTATATGGTAGAAGTCGAGCAGAGTGGACGCTGCTCGCGACATGATAGGGGTTATGTGAAACTCCCACCCTTTATTATAGGCTTGTGGCTAGTTCATATTACACAAAGGTGGATACTGGGGTCAAACTGGGAATCATAGGTTAGCAACAGGACGACATATGTCCTTGGTGCTTAGTCCTGTCTGATCCGTGTGGTCCGAGTTTGATCGAGCATTGAATATACTGGTCATATGCTGGAATATATGGGATCCAGTAAACCTACATAGCCTGGTGATTGCAAAGTTGAACCTACCCTACGGAGTCTGATTGGAGGCGGTCTTAGGTGGGCAGTGTGAGAACTCAACAGATGCCGTCTGGGACGTGTGATATGGTGGGATACGGCACTGCTAAGGTAGCGTAGGAGGGAATTAACTTTGTAGAATCTGGTGTGAACGGTTGACACGTGTGGCTTGGAGCAACCATGTGTCGTGTGATCAGGTCATCCCTGTAGGTGTAAATCGATTCGAATCGCTATCGCTCTCAGTCTATGAGTTTGCTTGTGAAACGCGCCAAATCTTAATGAAAGGTGAATTGCTATGGCTTTGGTAGATTTAATGATCATTTGTTTGATACACATGTTTGTGTAGCTATAGTGCAAACTAAGTTTATATTGTACAACTTAACCTGGAGGTAAAATATGCAAGTTAGGGAATCTAATTAGCACAAGTCTTTATGAAAATCCCTTAAACCGAGTCAGCCGTGCACGTCTAGGAGTCGGCTGTAGCTAGCCATGTTGATTAATCAGTTTTGCTGAGCTTCTTAGAAGCTCACACTTTGTGACTTGTGGTTTTCAGGTGGTACAGTTCCTTTCGGCGATAGCGATAGCTACCATTGGGAGGAGCCAGTCCCAGGGTAGGGTAGCATCCAGTGGGAGCAGATAGAATAGCCGCAGCTTGTGGTCGGCTAGTATTAATGTGCCGTTGGGCAAGGCACGTGCTTTTGCTTAGCTAGTAGAGTCGGAATCTGTAATCTTAACTTTACGCTTCCCCAAGAACTCGATGCTTTTCTACTCAATTGTATCCGCTACTTGGTAGCTTGTGAACTCCGTCTGTATAATTAACCACTCATGTAATAACCTCCTTATTTGTAAATTGTTTGGTTTATCTGCCTGTGTTGTACCTTATGTGTACTCGCTTCATCGAGTATCGCCTAGAATAGATCCTGGCGAGATGGATCGTCCCTAATTTTGGGTTGGTCTGTCACACACATCACCTCTTTGGAGCTTACATTTAAGATCTTAGTCTTTCCTCGGGACGAGCAAAGAGCCAAGTGTGGGGGAGTTTGTTGACGGCTACTAAGTACCAAAAATATCACCGACATATCTCTAAATATGGATAAGGACATGCATTTCTAATATGTATGTTAGTTAAAAATTTACATACTTCCACATGTACCTGGAAAGTCTATGTATGCAGGCAATTTACATAATCCGGCCATGTGGCAAAGAAACACAACTTCAGCCAACCATAGGACGTCACATAGGCAGCACATGGAATCATGGACCTACCAGACGTGTCAAAACACCACAAAAATCATCAGACACCCCGTACCCACGCAAGAAGACAAGTGCTAGCGCTCAAGAATAAACTCTCTCTGGACAGATCACTACCCCTTTACTATTATAGATGCCAATTACACACGGCAAGTTCAATGTAGCTGAAACTTTTACAGAATAAACTATACAAAATTTGTGATCCAACCAAACTGGAATCACGTCAAAAAGAGGACTAGAACTCGAGATATGAAAATAACAAGCTTACTGTGTTGGGCAGTGACGAGATTGAATTGAACTCAAACTTGACATCACCAACGAACTCAACTCTAAAGACGAAGAAAACACTAGACCAAGACACGATTAAACCAACGAACAAAATGACACAACAAGGGACTAAAATTCAGAAAAGCAATCTGAAAAGTAAATTTCTAGTGGCACAAAGGGTGATGGGAATATAGTGAATCACACAAATATTTTTGAAGGGCTGTTTTCTGGATTTATAGGACAATGACGAAACTAATAAACTAGGATAGATGCGAACCTGAGGAAATACCTGAAACTCTGGTACCCTTGATGGGACGGGTCCCGATCTTCCTAGAGGTTCTGATAATCAATGATTCTAGGCATAGTCGTGACACAAATCGATCCGGCTTCCGAACGACACATTCCGAACCCTGCAATCGTAGGTCTCCTCTGATTATCACCCGCGTGAACACGGATGACCTCGTCGAGAAGGCTAGTCTTTGCCTGCGAATTGAAGAACACAAGCAAGAACACGGAAGATCTAACTCAATGCTGAATTAATCTCACGAATTGGGGTTCTACAACCCGATGACGGTGAAACTGTTCTTGACAGAATAATCTAAGAAAATACCAAACCCTAATGGTGGGGTGACGGATGGATATAAAGTAATTGGGGACGTGCAAGTCCCCAGGACGCGACCCTAATGGGCTCTAACTCGATACAAAGCCAACCGGCCCAAAGTCGGTGTCGCAGCACGGTGACAGATTTTGGACTGTCTAATGTTTTGATTATTTCTGTGGACTCTGGAGGAATTTGGACGTAGGACCAGTTTCATTGGAAAGATAATCTCGTCCTCTCTCCATTAAGTGGTAGACCACCTAAAATGGAGTCTGTATGCGACTTGGGCATCGTTTAAGTGCAGGCTGTTCCTGGACTCCGAGTTGGATTCGAAGTCAACATTGATTTGGGCCAGTTGTTTCGACGATTCCCGTCGACTACGGATGAATTAATTTATGGGACTAGTGGCATTGAAAATATAATCTTGTCAACTTTCCATGTAAATGTAGATCGTCTAAAACGGAGTCCGTATGCGACCTGGACATCCGTTTTATTGAAGATTGGTCCTAGACTCTAAGTTGGATTCGAAGTTGATGTTGATTGCCTCTACCTTGCATATGACGCCCATGCTGGCCTTCTCAGGAGGTGGCCAAGGAGGAGGACGTACATGGGCTTCCTTCGGACGTTCTCCACTTGGTTGGGTCGTCCCTCCTCTTAGGCCAGGACCCTAAGTAATATCAGGCCCACGACGACATGATGAATGTCCAGCATACGCATCCCTTTTCATCCTCCAAAATATTATTTCTGTATTGCATGAGATACACAACTCATGGTGTAGTGTTTTTTGTCCAAATAGATATATTGTTGAATCAACATAAAATATATTAACCTTCAATTTATCACTATCGTACGTGGATCTGTTTATATCCGTGTGGATCATGTCCTCATCACTTAGGCTTTTAGGCTCTGGTCCCTAGAGTTCTAGCAAGCAGGAGAGCGAGGCAGAGGTTCTCCAGGGGAAGCGCCGCCCTGTGGGCGCTCTCTTGGCTTGATCCCTCCACTTCTACTGTTGTAGGGAAGGGATTCGATGAGCTGTGCTCGCCCCCTTCATCTGATCAACTTTAACAACCTTCACCATCTACAAGATCGGTTTGGATTGGAATCCGCCCCTTATACCTCTTGCAGATTATTGTCTACCGCAGCCTGGTTGAGAGATCGGTCGCGGAGATTTTACACAAGGACACCGAAATGCCTTGCAACCATAGCACTGAATCTCAACCCTGTCGTCCCCACCAAGCTACAAATTGTTAGTGATTTGGGGATTTTAGATAAGGACAAGCCCTGCAACCCAAGTTGTGAAGTGATGTCAACGTTGATTTCGTTGAGAACCAGAAGAAGATCCGGATTAGGAAGGGTGGGGAGGGAGATCCGAATTGGGAGGGTGGGTGGGGAAAAATGTTTGGCTGAGGGTTGCTTGCTCTATATACCAATAATCAGATCAAGGAAACCTGAGTAGGATAAACAAGACCAAACAAGGAAGTTGCACCGTGAAATTTTTAGTAGGATGAGGAAAGTAGTCTGATACAGATAGGAAAAATGTTTGGCCGAGGGTTGCTTGCTCTGTATACCAATTATCAGATCAAGGAAACCTGAGTAGGATAAAGAAGACCAAATAAGGAAGTGCACCGGGAATTTTTAGTAGGATGAGGAAAGTCGTCTGATACAAATATCCTACAACTAGGGTTTTGTTCCATTCATGTCTGGCTTCTCGGGCTTACAAAACACGGCTACAGCCGACGAATGAAAGTACGACAAAAAGCAGTAGCACATAGAGGTGCCAACTAATTAACAATAAAAGTAAAATGGGTGTGACCACGGCACGATCATCTTGAACGGCTTAGATTGCTCCATGCTTCTTCGGGGCATGACAGAGACGGGGAGATGGTGGTGGAACGAGGTTAGAAAAACCAAAACAGGCATGAGAAGAATAAGGGGAATAAGGACGTACAAATGATTATTACGTAATTAATTAGTAAGTAGAGATGTTGCATTTAAAATTAACGGTACAATTGTTGAGATGTTCTTGTTAGAATCTACTGTACTACCCCATTAGGCCATAGCTGGGCGCCTAGGGTCTCTTGAGAGCACCGTGTTTAGCTGTGGGTATATATGTAACCCAGCTTCATCATACGAATACATCATCTAATTACATGATTATCCCTTTCTATCATGGTATCAAGAGGTTCTGATTCTCCTGAAACTTTCCGCTTCCGCTCCAAACCCTAGCCGCCAGCTGCGTGGCTTCCATTGCTAGCGCCGCGCTAACCACCGTGCCATCGCACCGAGGGCTAACCCTCACAACCACCCTCGCTCCAGTCACCTCCTCCAACATCACACCGCCGTTGTCCCACTCGACCACGGACGTCGACCACAAAGCGCTCCTCCAAAGCCAGCTCGCTCGTACCACCCATGATCACACTGCAGTCACCGCCCACCAGGGCACCGCGGTCGTCGCTCAAGTGCGCCCTATCGACGGCACCATGGAGATAGCGCTCGATGCTGCTCATCGAGACGCACAGGAGGCCCTCAATGAACTCGACATTCTCGATCATGCAGCTTCACAAACACCCATGGAGAGAGACAACGGCGATCACGCCGACTATGTCGAGGTCGCCACCATCGCCAACCTTCACACACAAGCCGCCAGTGTCCAAAACATCCACGTGCTTGTCCCTATCGGTGCGATCATCTTCTCCTCGTCCTCGGCCGGTTCGCCCTCACCGACCACGTGCTCCTCGACGTTACTCACCCTAACATCCCGGCCTGGTTTCGGATGTATTGCGTCGTCCTCTCCTGGATCTTCAACACTGTCACTCTAGATCTCATGGAGGCCGTCAAGGAGCGCACTGGCACCTCTGCGCACCGGGCCTAGCTCGGTGTCGAGCGCCAGTTCTTGGGTAACCGAGAGACTCGCGCCCTCCACCTTGATGCCGAGTTCCATAACTTTTTACAGGGCGACCTAACCATCGTCTAGTACTGCAAGAAGACGAAGGCCATGGCAGACGATCTGGGTGACCTCGACGAAGTCATTGCAGATCGCACCCTCGTCCTCAACATCCTACGCGGCCTAAACGAGCACTTCCAATACATGGCGGCACTGATTGTGTGACGTCCCAGTGTCGCGTAGAAACCCTGCACGAAGGAGTGGGGTAATTTATTCATAATATGACAACATAATTTAAATTCTAATGTTCAAAATTAACACAAATCTAAACTCAAACTACGCCAGCATATTGCTCATAATTCATAGAAATTTTGAAATAATTCAGAAAATTAAAACTCCAACTGTTCTCAGCTCAGAGAAAAGTGTAGAATTCAAGAAAAATATAATAAACATATATTTGAAAAATAGTTATTTTGGGCTCTAAATGATTAAAACCTAAATAATTCATACAAAATAGTAGGAACATCAGAAAAATATGATTCCAATTGCCATGGCCTTCTACTGATTTGTAGTGTGCAGGAAAAATATTAAGCATATATTTTTATAACATTTAATTTGTATCATTAACTTAAATGCTATTTTACTTGATAGTTATATAATAAATTCCTAAAGTAATAAAATTCATGGAACATTATGAATAGGTCATAATAAATTCCTACCTAAACTGTAATCCTAATATAGAAGTCATTGCATAATGAGTTGTTAGGCCGGTCAAGTAACTAGTCCTTATATTTAAATACCATTATTGCTTAATAATTAAATAATTTAATTGCTAAGTAGAAAAATTTTGTGTGATAGTCATAATTAAGTTCCTTACTTAATTCATAATCCTAATGCCAAAAATAATTAAATGTCAGTTGAATGATTAAGTTAAAAATTGCTTAAGTAAATAGTTATTAATTAAAGAACCATTATTACTTCGTAGTTAAATTATATTCTTCTAATTAAGGAGAAATACCAGATGAGTCATAAGTAATTTTTGCACCAACTATTGATCTTAATTCATCTGAGCATCATCATGTTGTTATTAAGCTTGATTAAATAAGTGATCATTTAGTTACAACTTAATTAAACTATTATAAATATTGTTTGCACCCTTGCTTGTTATTATGTCATTAACATACTCTTTTTCTTTCTGCTTGTTTAACGCTAATGAGTACAACTACTTCTAAAAACCTATTTAAAACAAATAACAAGATCGTTATTTACAACTTAATTTAGTTCGATAACAACGTGATCGATAGATTGTATCTAAGATGAAATCAAATAATTGCTCGATTAGTTTATACTAATTATTTATTTATACATGTTAGTAGTTATTTAGCTAACAAAATATCAAATTCAGTAAATCTCTTAATTATTCATTATTCTGCATCATGTAGACTCCGGGGTGAACGAAGTAGTCATCGAGCCAAAGCCAGGGTTCGTAGAAGATGGCCTCGTAGGAGATCAAGCAGAGCAACCACAAGGCAAGCACCGGTGCCGTACCGTCTTTTAAATTTATTTCTCACAATGATTGCGTGTCATGGTTGTGCATTAGGTTATTTACGAATTGATTGAAACCCTAGTTAAATATTTGTGGTAGTTCCTGTCCAGACAATATTGGTACAGATAGCTCGATATAGATGCTTTGCTTCACAATATCATTAGAAGTCGACCAGAGTGGATGCTGCTCGCGATATGATAGGAATTGTTTAAAACTTCTACCCTTATGATGGACTTGTGGCTAGTTCATAGTTTTATGGATAGAAATCGGGATCAGACATGGAGTTGTAGATTGGCCACAGGACCTAAGCCCGTGTGACGTAGTCTTGTCTACTCCATGTGGCATAGTTGATCAAGTATTAAATATACTAATCGCCTGCTGGATTATATGGGACCCAGTAAACCTAGGTAACCTCGTGATTGCAACGCCGAACGCAACCTACGGTGTCTGATTGGAGGCGATATGGGGAGGGCGAATGAGGTAACCTCTCACCGGTACCGTCCAGGACTTGTTATCTAGTGGAGTAGGCTCTCCTGCTAAGGCAGCGTAGAACCGAATGGACGTTGCAAGATCTGGTGTGAATGGTTGCCACGTGGGGTCCGGAACGCGCACGTGTCGTGCGATTAGGTTATCCCTGCATGTGTAAATCGGTTCGAATCGCTGCACTCTCGGTCTATGGGTTTAGTTGTCCTCTCTGTCGCATATGTTAAGAAGTGAACCATGAGAATGAAATGAATTACTTAATGATCAATGTGATGATTGATTGATAACCATGTTTGTTAGCTATAGTGCAAATTAAGTTAGAAACTAGAAACTTAACTTGAGCTACAACTAAAAGTAGAAACTACTAAATTGTGCGAGTCTTTTCTGCACTTAATCTTTATTCAAGTCAACCTTGCATTTTTAGGTGTCGACTGTAGAAAGCCCCATTGACGGGTCAGTCTTGCTGAGCTTATTAAAAGCTCACGTTTTTTGATTTGTGTTTTTCAGGTGGTATAGATACCGGCAGCACTAGTGATAGCTACCACTAGGAGGAGCCAGTCCCAGGATGGAATGGAGAAGCATCCAGTGGGAGCAGATAGAGTAGCCGCTTTTTGTGTTTGGTTAGTAGCACAATTTCTTTGGGCAAGACACGTGCTTTTGCTTAGGATTGAGAGTCGGAGTCTGTATTACTTTTAGTCTTCTGTTGTATACGGGTTTCAAGCAAACTATCTTGTATTTTAATCTAAACGTTACGATGTAATAAACATTGTAACTTCTGTCGTAATAATCTTCTTATCTATGTAAACTTGTTTTCTTATCTGCCTGTGTTTTATCATGTGTATACTTATCGCCTAGAATTTATCCTAGTAGGATGGACCGTCCTTAGTATTGGGATGGTCTGTCACAGCTGGTATCAGAGGTGTGATTAGTATGACCTTTTTAAAGGCATATTTTTAAAAATCACGTTCGAGTGAGGAACGTGTCCTTAGTAGATATATGTTATATGAGGTGGCAAGCTAAGCTAGTATGGGAGCTAACTAAATCCAGTTAGATTCACTTTTCTATAACGACGCACCTACGCTGAGGAAAGCAAGGTAAGGTACGCCTCCGACTATGTGGAAATGTTGAGAAACCCCTGTTGTGATAGCAGCAATAGTATTCCGTATCATGATGGTACGAAAGGCGGGTATGTTTGTTGTAACATGCTACGACCCTTTACTGTTTGAGAAGAGAAGCATACCTCTACTGTACGAGGTGTGGGATACGGATCCTAAGCAGAGGCTGGTGACATGACACGTGGGGTAGAGGGAACAGCAATTGGCACGTCAAAGGCAGCCTGGTTCTGTTCTTCAATCACATTTTCCGGAGCAGCAAAGAGAGCAACTGGTGTCAACACAGCACGAGGAGCAGGTAGAGGTGCCTCAACAGCTGCAGCTTGTTGCACTTGAAGCTCCTGAGCAGGCACGTGCACTGGCTGCCTTGGTGCAGCTACAATTTGCTGAATCTGTGCCCCATCCCTCGGAGCATGTTCACCCTGATGTTGATCAACTGTGGCCTGACTGATGTGGGATTCATCAAGAGGGGGAGGCACGCCATGCGGACCCATCCAGCGTGGGGCTTCAGGGGGCAGTGGGTGCAGGATTCCATCAGCTGGAGCAGGATCTTCATCCCCCAAAGCAGCAAGATCACGTCTATGAAGCACAAAGATAGGCACTGTCCAGGATCGGGCTTGGCGACCAGTGCCAGCAACCACCATAAAGTCTGCTGGGATATGCCTCTCATCGTGCAAGACAACCCTGACCACAAGGCGAGCAATCAAGTCTGGCTCATGCATGTATTTCAGAGCAGCAAAACCAGATAAGGCTTTAGAGACAGCGGATGGTGAACGGAGATCCATCGGATAAGCAAGTAACATCAGCCAAACTTCCCTATCAACATCTATGTCTCTGGCATTGATTCCTTCATCATGACGCGTGAATGTAACACTATACTCACTGACCATGACGGCTGGACCGGTGATGAATCGGAGTCGCTCGATCGGGTTGTTGAAGCCAACGTAAGCATCGCCAATCGGGCATGGCTCCACCTCAAGATCCTCAACCCCGAACTGCAGACGCATCTCCCGCTTGAGTTCTCTGGCCAAGTGACGAAAGTCCCTCTTCGCTACATGCGGATGAAAGTTGGCTATGGCAACACTCTCAAAAGAGCGCTCCGTGGGTGCCGACAGAAGGCATCGGGTGCGTTCAGCAGGAACATGCACCACATCTTGCAACTCAAAGCCACGAGGCACAAAGGGCCTGGGATCAATCGGGAAGTTGGCCATTGGAGGCGGTGGAGGGGCCAGAAGCGGCGAGGAGGAAGAAGCTCGCAACCAAGGGGAAGGCGAATCGCCAGGAAGGGGGGTACCGGAAATTACTGCAACAGATATATCTCCTTCCCGAAAAGTCTCCGCGTTCGGTTTCAGAGTGAGAGTGGCCTGGGCCGGCTGCAAGCTAGGCCGAGATTTGGCTACATATTGAAGTTTCTTCAAGGTCTTAACTTTATTCCAGCAATTACGGGCAATATGACCATAGCCAAAACAAGTGTGACAACGAAAATCGTTTTTACAAAACGCTACGTTATGGCCCGATGCTAAGCAACGGTAACAACGTACCTGATTAGGATCTCCCCTGGAATTTCGCTCTCCAAAATTTGAGCGTTTGTAATTGATCCGAGAATCACGATCAACCTTTCCATTGTCCCGCACCTGTGTCACATGAGGTGACGATGGGGAAGAAGCACCAGATTTGCTCAAAGAAGGACTGTTTGCAATCGTAGACGCATAATTCTTGTAGTAATAATCAGCAGGATAAGTGATCCGACGAAAAACCGAATGACTTGCTGAAGAAGAAGAAGCCCCATGATGAACAACTTGAGCATATGATCTTTTGGCACGAGAGACCGTGTGCCATTCATCATTTTGTAGCGCCTCCCAGATTTTCAATTCACGAACCCAATCAGGACCTCCAATACGCCAGAGATGAAAGTGAACATCAAACAGAGCACAACAAAATTTTTTCAGATGATGCACCTTAAGACCACCATTCTTGCACGAAACCGAGAATTTGAAGCACCAATCACGTTGCCATGAAACCTACCCACACCACCAAGACAAGATTGTAAGATCAAGCCCACAGAGTCAGCATTAATCCTCAAAGCAGAACGACCAAAGGAGGCCACCAAGAAAAAACCCGAAGAAGATGACAGAGGAGAAACGGTGCAGCCAAACCAGGAACGAATCAACTCCGGGAACGCCAGCCCTGGTTGGAAATCCAAGTCGGCGAGGCCACCCATCATCCTTCAATATTTGTCCTCTTTTGTACTGATGACTCTATTTTTCACAACTTAGGTCTTGTAGGACTTTCTCATACCTCCGCTTCCTGAGGTGAAGTGCAGTTTGTCGCGTAGGTGAAGTGCAGTTTGTCACAGCGCAGTGAAGGTCGGATACGTGATCCCCGTACGTGACCCATATGGCAATGATATGGGTTGATGTAATTATTTTGATATATGATGTAGAACTGCCTGTGCTCTCATCATCTTCTGCAGGTGCACTTACCACGAACTTCGTAAGAACGTGTAGAAACGACTGACTTGAGAGCACGATCTCCACCGATATATGTATATTTGTTTTGTGAGGACGTATAGGCCGTTATTGGATTGCATTGCATTTAACAAAATGTGATAAAAACTCAAGCAAACTACAAAAATTAATAAAAGCACTATGTCAACATAAATAAACTAGTGGGTTAAATCTATGGAGGAAGGTTAGGTTTTGACAGTCGTTTTGCTTGGTCAATCCGTTTGAATTTCTGGGATATTGGCATTTTATTCGGAAGATTTGAGCATGTGCATGAATCACTATTTGACATGTTGCTTCCGTGTAATTAAATGACCCGATTCCTTTTGGCTGCAGCTGACGGACGACGTGGTCCATCTGGACAATGGTTGGATTTACACCACGTCTCTGCATCGAACATGATTTCCTTTCATGCTGTGGCGACTACTCCAATTTTTTGGATTAACTGAAGCCCCTGTGTATGTGGGAAAAGGGTTCATGAAGCGTAGCGATTACTCCTGTGTGGTGCATGTATCAATTCCAGCAAGTTCAAGCCCGGTTCAAGAGTCTTGGACAGTCAGTACTACAGGTACACAGTTGAATGACACATGTGATGCCGCTGCACTGGAAGCTCTCACAAAGTTTTGTGGAGATCATGTTAAGGAACCGAAAGGCACACCATATGCTTTGGTGCCCATCAGAGACCATAACCAGGATTGGGGCCATACTATGGCCAACTGGCTGGATATATGATCTCCTAGTTATAATCCTCTAATAGCTGCCCTATCATACTATTCATAGCATTTGCTGCCGATGTATGAAAATGGGGCATTATGGTGCGACTCCAGCTAGAAGCATTGCGAGTGTGTCATGAGGATTTAGAAGCTAAAGAAGATCGCATTGAAATAAGAGATGCCCAGATTGCTGAACTGCAGCAACAATTGCAGCATAGAGAATATCAGATTGAGATGCTTACTGCACAGAGAGATGCTGCTCAGCAACAAGCTCATCATATGGAACTTGGAATGATTCAGGCGCAGGACGATTTTACAAGATTTCTTGCAGAACATGCACCAAAAGTGCAAGCAGGAGACTCCATGAACTTGCAACAAGGCGAGCAAAGGGAAGTCTCAGATGACAGAAGTGATGCGGAACCGTAGGACTTAGTCCATAATGGGAAAGGGTAGTGGATAGGTGGGCAGTGAAGTATGAAAATGTATAAGGTACAAACAAAACTAATGTGATGTAAATTATCGATTAGTCGGACTCGTGCTAGTACTAAAGGAAGTGTACGATGACGTAGGTTGGTACCTGCATGACAGACAAAGGTTATCAAGGAGTCTGTTCAAGATTTTGATACCGCTTATGGTAGGGCCAAACCCACAATCCTTAGAATCCAAGAAATTCAACCTTTAACACTTTTGAACTTTTTTTGCTTTAAGGGGGAAGGTTTACATCGCCCCGGAAATTCTTTCGTATCTTAGGTATCTTTTCTAGACCCTGACTTTTGCTCACCCATCTTGAAAATATGAATGAGTGCAGTATAGAGGTTGAGAAATCCTCTACCATGTGGATGTTCTGCACTTATTGATTTTAATTGCCAAGTTAAACATTCTAACCCAAATTGTGAAAACGCACGATCAGGAAGCAGGAACCTGCGAAGGTCATCAACCTCTAGTTTCACAAATTGAGTTTTGAAACATCTCCTTTGTCTTCTTGTTGGATGGGTAGTTCCTTGTTGTCAATCCTCTGGTATCATCGACTCATTTTTTTGACAAATTGACTCGATTTTCAAAATCCTAGTAACATTTAAATCCTTCAAGCTTATACTAAAACCATCCAGAGAAAAATTCCATCATTAATGGCGGTAGCACTTTCAAGAATAGAAGAGCCTCTCCTGGACGCTCTCATAGAGAATACCTGGCACCACATTCGACAAACAAATCTTGAAGAGACTCTTCGTCATGATTAAGATTTATATAGTATTGTCCTCGATGAGAAGATTGTCTCCTTGACAGGTCAACTTAGATGGTAAAGCACTTAGACTATCTGTGACCGTAGATGAGGAAACGGTCGACAGTGGAGCAGGGTATGGACATGACTATGGAACAAACATGGCCATTTGGTTAGTATAAAAACCTTTAGAGGGAATATTTGGTAAAGTTAACAAACTGTCATTACCTAGCTCCAGATTCACCTTTTCACATCAGACGTTTTTGGTAAATCAGAACCTTTACCCACTCACCAATAGAATGTGAGTGAGTATAAGAAAATACTCATTAAAGAATATAAAAGTTATCTATCAGCGTTGCTCGATCGAGGTAGATTTTGGGGTTGTCAACTTGGCATTCATATGTAAACCTTTCAAAATTTTGAAGTAAAGTTCTTTCGATTGCTTGCTCAGAGGACCTGATCATAAACCGAACTCAGCGCCATCTACCTGTCGTCTAACCCGGTTCAGCACTAGCGCACGAAGCACATTGAGATTGATGTCCACTTCGTCCGTGAACGCGTCGCCCTTGGAGACGTACGGGTCCTGCATGTGCCGACCTCTTCGCAGTTCGCCGACATCTTCACCAAGGGTTTACCGACTTCTGTGTTCACCGAGTTTAGATCTAGTCTGAACGTCCTTCCCTGTGGCTAGCGATGTTCCGACAGGGGGGTGGGGGGGGGGGTTGGGGGTTGGGGGTTTAGAATCTATTGTGCTGCCCTATTTTGCCACAGCTGGGCCGACTCTAGACTGGGCGCCTAGGGTCTCCAGGGGGCGCCGTATTTAGTATGGCACGCCTAATCATGCTCCCATAGCCTCTATCACATGAATACATCATCATCCGTGTGATTATCCCTTTCTATTAGTTCTCTTTGTATGATTAGAGTTTGGGACCAATCAAAAGGGAGAACAATTGTGTTATTAGTGCCCTAAAGAAAAAGTTTATTTGTTGATAGTCCGAGATCCTGATTCCTACAAAGTTTATTTGGATGAGATTATTGTAATATTTAGTCAAGAGACAGTTCACATTTTGCCATACGGGTGGATTTCACAGTTTGCCATGCCTAAGTTGATAAATATTTGCGGCCTAATTTGACATATGAATGAGCATTTTCCCCTAACTTAAAAACGCATGAATCTGGCTGCAGAACAGCTTTGCCCAGGTGTCCTGCCGGCTGCGGGTCAGCAAATCAGCAGGGAAAGGAGAGTATGAGATTAGTTTGCTTCTTCATTGAAGCAGTCAAGGACCAATCGATCTCTTTACTTAGGTTCCACTCATGATGATGTCTAACATTAGCATAAGTGACGCCTAAATAACCATTGAGACACATGAACAGTGTTGGGGGCCAAGGCCCACCGAAGGCCCTTTCCCGAAGAATGGTGCAATCCCAGTCCGACCTGCGACCGAAAGAACGGGAAGAAATACCGAATCCACTATTCTCGAGCTGCTAAGAGACAAAAGTTACTGAGACTGTAGAGTCCTTTAGTCCCGGTAACTTTCTGCCCCGAAGGAAGCTCTCAACGAGGAGGAAAGTTGATGATGTATAGAGTACGGAGATCCAGCTATACATGTACCGAAAAAGATTAAGTTACCAAATGACCTGTCAGAAAGCAGAAACGACAAGGGTATTCTTGTAATAAGACTAGTAAAAGTGTAATGATTGTAAGCTATAAATAGCCCCCCAAGGGTACTGTAACGGGAGAATGACATTGTAAATTGACCAATTTATCCCACTCCAAAGAAAACCCAAATCCAACAGCTAGCGCCATCCTTGTTGTTCGGATAAAAAGTCTGTTTGGAAGGCCGGAGCAAAGGGAAAAACAAAAAAACCACAAAAAGATGGTGAGAGTTCTCACCCCGAAGGTGAAACAGAACTCTTTGTTGAGGAACCAGCACTCACTATGGCAACAAAAGTGGCAACAAAGACTTCGGCTCCTGTGCCCCCAGCGGATAGGGCGGCGGCCGAAGGCTCAACTGAAGCGGGCAATCAAGACCTCGCACCTCAACAAGTCGAAGGCCTTGCGCGCCTCTAGCAGCAGAAAGAAGCGACGGCGGCAGAAGAGCGGAGAGTGGCTGTGCTTTTGGTAGAGCTTGAGAAAGTCAAGGCGGTGGCAGAAGAAGAGCAGCTCCGACGGCGAGCTCTGGAAAGCATGTCCAAGGAAGAGTCTGGATACAAGCTGCGAGCAGAAGCCGCCCGGAGGCAGCAAGAGCTACTCCCAAGGCAAATTGAGGCTTTGAAAAGGGTCGGCATTCCAGAGGCTGAAGCACCGGGTTACGCTTCCTTCGACGAAGCTTCTCCTTTGCCCTTATCGCCGATGGCATCTTATGATAAGAATTTGCCACTGGCTCCAGAACTTCAGCAAGCAGCTTAGCCGTCGCGCTTAGTAGCGGTGAAACTCCCGACATACGCAGGCATCTCTGATCCTAGAGAGTTTTTCATGAGTTACGAAGTAGCCATTGAATCTATCGGCAGTAGGGATGCTGTCAAGGCAAAGGCCTTTGTGCTAGCTGTCGACGGAATTGCGCGAACTTGGTACATCAGATTGCAACCGCTGAGTATCTTCTCTTGGGGTTAGCTGAAGCATGAGGTATCAGTACACTTCGGGGGCAATCACGCCCGCCCAGTTAGCTCCGTGGATCTGCATGCTTGCATTCAGCGTGACGGCGAAAGCCTAGCGGCATACATCCGGTGGTTCATTCATCTGAAATGTCAAGCCGAAGACATCAATGATGCCACCATTATCGACTCCGTCACAAAGGGGCTTCGCCTCGGCCCTGCCAGGTCAACTATGCAAAGTGCAACCCAAGACTCTGGATCACATGTTGACCATCTTGGAAGCTCAAGTTAGGATGGAGGATGACATCAGGCGAGAGAAAGAACACCATTTGGTACACAGAGGTGGTCACCTCGAGAGGCGTCAATCTTCCCTTAATCGACATCATGGCATGCCCTATGAGGCACCTCGCCGAGAAGTGTTGCCCATTCAAAAGGAGCCCAAACTGCCCCGAACTAGGTCCCCGCCGCGCAATCATCAACCGGACTCGCGGCGGCAGGACAGGCATTGCATGGGTAAAAACCGGGGGGGCAGTACGCCGGTCCTCAGCACCATCCCTCGAAAAACCTCAGCAAACTCTATTGTCTCTATCATGGTGTAGGGCAGGGACATACCTCAAATTATTGCGCTGATCTTTTAGCACTGGGGGAAGCCAAGCTTCAAGCTGAGGCATTGGAATCTGCCAAGCAAGTCTCATACAATTTCAGACGTCAAGAGTGGGCTTTGCCATCATATCAACCAACCCAGCAACTCATATTGCCCACACCACCAACATACCCTACTCTTGCCTGGGCCCCTCCCGTTCAGAATACACATCCGGAATACTTGCCACCACCTCCCCCTCTCCCACAACAAGCCTTTGAGCAGTCTTCGGCGCATCAGACCCAGGCGCGCAAGGTCATTCTCGCTATAACAGGGGGCTCGGGTCAGGATTTTCCTTCCAAATGCCAATGTCGGGAGTATATCAGGCGAGTCAATCGTGTAGCGGCTCATCCCCCTTTGGCTCAGTGCCAATGGTCTCATGCACCCATTAGCTTTACTCAAGAAGACCTCAAACCAATGGACTACCCGCATAAGGACGCATTTGTTACGTCAGTAGATATTAATGGGGTTGAGGTCCGGAGGGTCCTTATTGACGGAGGCAGTGCTGCTGATGTCATCTTCCTTAGCGCCCTTCGACAGATGGGTATTTCCCGTGAAGAACGGTGCCTGCAAAAGGTTAGCAACAGCAGGGGGAATATCCAAGAACGGTGCCTCATGAAGTGAAACAAGCATGTTGGAGCAAACAAATGCATAGCAAGGCAAATTATCATCATGAAGCTCAGCAAAATCAGCACGTATAGCAAGCAAAACAAGGGTATGCAACTTGATTTCAGATCTAGCAGGGGCGGCTGGAGGTGATTTGTGAGACTTTGCTGTCTAGGCCGCCCGAGCCATGTCATTTTTCAGAATTTGTTCCGGGGTCATGGGATGAATGATTATTTTCTAACCCTTAAACATGAGTGAATAATGATTTGAACGACCATGATGTACACTATCAGTATCATATTGCCAAGGTCGACCAAGCAACAAAGAGCATGCTTCCATAGGGATAACATCACAATCAGCATAATCAGAATAGGCGCCCAGAGAAAATGGAATACGTACTGAGCGCGTTACCTTTATTTTGCCACCATCATTGAGCCATTGAATGTAGTACGGGTGTGGATGTTGGCGAGTGGGTAAAGATAATTGCTCTACCAGCACCGTACTTGCCAAATTGTTGCAGCTGCCACTGTCGATGATGATCCGGATCGCCCGTTCCTGTACGACGCCCTTAGTGTGAAAAATCGTGTGTCGCTGATTGTGCTCGGCCGTGGCAACCTGTGTACTGAGGACACGCTGCACAACAAGACTCTCATACCTATCGGCGGCGCTGGAATCAACGTGAACCTCCGTATGATCTGCATGGTCAGTGAAAAGCATAGCATGTCTAGTCTCCTCAGTATCACTAGCTGAAGAGTACTCACCATTGTCACGGATCAGCAAGGTACGCTTGTTGGGGCAGTCCCGAATCACATGACCGTAACCTTTGCAACGATGGCACTGAATGTCCCGAGTGCGCCCTGTGGAAGGAGAGGCACCGTGGGTCGGAGGTGCTGCCGGGTTGGCCGGCTGCTCGCGTGGTGATGCGCTTGAAGTGGACGGCGCACGCTCGCGTGGCGTGGAGGACGACGTGGAGGACATCGGGCGGGGGGCTGGGGTGGAAGCTTGGCCGCATCCTGCAAAAGAGTTAGCGCGTGTCGACGATCGCCGTCCCTGCACTTCACGTTCAGCTTTGCAAGCAAATTCAAACAAAGTGGTCATATCATCATATTCCTTGTAATCAAGGGTGTCCTGAATTTCACGGTTCAAACCACCCCTAAAACGTGCCATAGCAGCGTCCTCCTGCTCAACTAAACCACAACGAATCATACCCTTTTGTAATGCTTGGTAATATTCCTCAACAGTTTGGGAACCTTGCTGAAATCGTTGCATTTGGTTGAGCAAGTCACGGACATAATAAGAAGGAACAAATCTGTGACGCATGGCAGTTTTTAGTTCATCCCAAGTGGTGGGAGCGTTATCGGAAAACTTTTGTTTATATTCACGCCACCAAATTAAAGCAAAATCAGTAAATTCACTAATAGCAGCCTTAACTTGTAGATGAGCAGGAATATCATGGCATGAAAATTTCTGTTCGACCTCTCATTCCCAATCAAGATAAGCAGCAGGATCATATTTGCCATTAAAGGATGGAATGCGAAATTTGATCTTAGCAAAGGAATCAGGAGGTGGGACACGTACCCTGCGTGCACGACCGCGGCGGCCACCATCGTCCAGTTCCCTATCACCGCCATAGTCGCGAGCCTGCTGCAACTTTGTTAGCTGCGTGGTCAAGGTCTCAAGACGAGTCATGATCGTCTCGAGCGTGGCGTGGGCGGCCGTTTGAGCGAGGTCGATCTGGTTGAAACGCTCGGTCGGTGAAGCAACCGTGGAATCCAGCCGTTCATGCAGCGTCTTGATGTCGCCGGCAAGGCCTTCGACGTGCGCGTGCACGTCCTGCAGTGTAGTGTCCGTCTTGGCGTCGTCTCCTGCCATTGTTAGTGCAAACACAAAACAGCAACGGAGAGGACACTACAATAGCAGGTGTATGGTGGGAGGTAAATCGCTCAAAACAACGCTGTTATCAAATTCTTACCCTTTCTTACCAAGCACACAGGGGTGAGCTGCAACCAACAGGTAGAACCGGTGAAAGATTCGAGGAGCGATTGTCTGGAGAACAAAACCTGCTCGTAGTAGAAATATGTGTAGTTCTGGGCAGGTTGCACTCAAGACAAGGATTAGCACGAGCAACAATAATTGCAAAGTTGAATAATAGTGCTAAACACGATGGACGCTGCTGGAAACAAATGCGAGAACGAGCTAGGGTTGGGTGTAGGGGAAGGTACTATGGAAAACAACCCGCGGCTTAGCGCCCAAAAACTGATTATATGAACAAAGAAAAGCAAATGAACAAGTCACCACAGGCACTCTCTCTCTCTCTCTCTAAAGTAAGGTCTAACTTCTCAATGAGTCGATGCTGCAGAACACGGATAGACTCACGAGTCCAACGAGGACACACGGCGAACCAGGTCGGTTGGGATTGTCCCAGCAAAACCGATCACGAGAAACAAACCTCTCCTGTTCGGGTTTTTTTTTTGTTTTTTTGGCATGCTTGCGTGCTCTTTTCTCTCTTTTTTTTTGATTGGACTGTCACGAAAACAAAACAGAGACGGAGACGAGTGGAATTCGGCGGCATGACTGGCCGGGATGTGGGTTCTGGTGCGGTGCTAAGATAGCATATCGTAACCGAGTAAGACTCGTGCGCGGCGCTGAGATAGCAGATCATAACCGAGCAGGACTCACGCGCGGCGCTGAGATAGCAGATCGTAACCGAGCAGGACTCGTGCGTGGCGCGGAGGGAACAGATCTAGGCGCGTACGGCAAGGGAGCAGTGTTAGGGTTTGTGGCAGCTAGAACAGATGGATAAAACACAAGTAATCCAGCCACAACGAAACGTGTAGGCACACAAATTCAACAATGCAAAGTACTGATCGAAAGTGCAAGGCGCAAGGGGGTGCTGGGATAACAGATCTAACCTGAAAATTTTTGTGTTTTTGGTTTTTTGTGGACTATAGGATGAACCAAAAAAACACACGAAAAAAACTCACCGAGAAACACTGGAATCTGATACCACTTGATAGAACTGGAGTGCCCAATCTTTCGGTGAGGAAGATAAATTTGATTTGGTGGAAGTAGACCCTCACGATCCGACTACGACGAGCAAGCCCGAGGCGCCAATGCAATCGCTGAACCAACTCCCGATGGTTACCAACCTTGCTGGTGCAAGATCAGCCTGATCACGAAGATCGTTTCCTGCGCGCAATCGAAGAACGAGCAAGAAAGAGATGCAAGCAATCTAAAGTATTACTTGGAGGTGGAGTCCTGAATACACGTGGCAGCGCTGTAATGCGTACGACGGCTGTAGCTAAAGCTAACAATTAAACAAAACTCAAAAATAAACAAGGGGCGCAGCCCCTGGTGGCGGCCAGAGGTGGGGGCGCAGCTCCTGGGTGGCGCGCATCCCTAGGGTTGCGTGCAACCCTAGGTTGGCCCATGAGGGGGGGCCTTCAACTGGGCTGACTAGCTAATCTTCTGGGCCTTCGTTCTTCAGCAGCATGACATAGTTCAGCTCTCTTGCACGGGCCCTCGTGATTGACCGCACTGATGAAGGAAGTGTCGCTTGATGTAGAGGCGCATCTGGTGAAGCCGTGACAGGAAGTGGAGGCGCGTCCGCAGGTGGTGGAGGCGCGTTCACAGGTGCTGCTGGTGTGGCCGTTCCCGAGTTGGAGTCAATGTCCTCATCAACCTCCCTGTCATTCGTCGTGACATAATGGAGCACCGACTGGACATAAGTCCAAACTACCCCCTAGTGTAGCAGAAGATATGCCAGTGGACAGCCAAAAAGGCGGACGTAATCAAGGAAGAGGTCCAGAAGTTGCTCGACACTGGAGTCATTCGGCCTATAGATCGTACAACTTGACTAGCTAACCCGTTCCTAGTCAAGAAGCACAACGGTCAGTGGAGAATGTGTATTGATTTCACTTCCCTAAACAAGACCTGTCCAAAGATGACTTTCTGTTGGCTCGTATCGATCAGTTAGTTGACGACACAACCGGGTGCAAGCTGCTGAGCTTCTTCGACAGATACTCTGGTTTTCATCAAGTCTGGTTGGTTTCTTTGGATCAATCATTCACAGCATTCCAGACACCGGAAGGAACGTTCTGTTAGAATAGAATGCCCTTTGGCCTCAAGAACACTAGGCCTATCTTCTCCCTGGTGGTTAGAGAAATGTTGAAGCAGCAACTCGGGCGCAACGTAGCAACTTACATTGATGATATTGTAGTCAAAAGCTCTGTTCAGGAGAACTACATTTCGGATCTCACGGAGACATTTGGGAATCTCCGCAGAGTGGGCATGAAGCTGAATCCTTCTAAATGTGTTAACTTTTGGGCTACATGATCTTGAAGAATGGTATTGACCCGAATCCCACTAAGATACAGGTGATACTTGACATGAACCCCCCAGGATGATAAGGGAGTTGGAGAAGTTGACAGGACGGCTGGCAGCTTTGAATCGATTCATTGCCAAGTCAGCCGAAAGGAGCCTACCCTTCTACGAGATTCTTAGAGGTTCCCGACCTTTTGCTTGGACTCCCCAGCACCAGAAAGCATTTGAAGAACTCAAGGCCTATCTTATTTAGATCACTACCCTGCATCCGCCACCGCCGAAAGTCCCTCTGATGCTGTACATAGCTGTTGCTCAGTGCGCTGTAAGCACGGTACTCGTACATGAAGCTTATAGTGGAAGAGAAACTCGTCCAGCAGCCAATCTATTATGTCTCAGAAGTACTATCAGGAGCTAAGCGTAACTACCTCTTGGGGGAGAAGCTGGCATTTGCGGTTCTCATAGCTGCCAGGAAGCTCCGGCGCTATTTTGATGAACACCCGACGTGGTACCTTCGGCTTACCCCATTTGGGACATTCTAGAAAACAAGAATGCCCCCAGTCGAGTCATCAAGTGGGTAGCTGAGCTAGCACAATACAATGTATCTTTTGTTGCTCGGAAAGCGATCAAGTCCAGGGTTATAGCAGAATTTCTGGCCAAATGGGCTACTTCGGAGCACTTGGCTGATACTCTGCAAACCCGTTAGCATTCGTTCCTGATCTTTCGATGAGAGCTGGGGGGGTAACTCAATTGGGTGTGAAGATGACGTTCACGGCCCGACTACAACTGTCCAGGGACGCTGCGCCTTAGCAACCGATCCACCAACTCCAAGGATCGCCACGAACCCGTGGTAGGCGACAACCCAGCAACGAGGGCACTTGTCCTGCAAGCAATCGAAGAACAGGCAGGAACAAGTAGAACAAGCACTGAAGTGCTAGAAAAATATGAAGGTTTCAATATCAAATAACAATATGGTCGGGTTCTGGACTCAAACAGACCGGCGGTTGATCAAACATGCGCGCTGTGAGGCGGTAGCAAATGCTAAATCAAATCAAACAAAATCCAATGTGAAAGTGGCGGCTGGGGGGTATATGAGAGGGGGAGAGGACGACCAGGAGGTGCTGGGGTCGTCCTCTAACCCAAGGACGCGCCCCTATTGACTCAACTTGATACAAAGCCCATCGGGCGAAATCTGGTGGTGCAGCACCGCGTTGAATCTAATTGATGATTCTGGTCGACTCCGACAAGCTATGAGGGTGGGGTTGGATCAGTTGGAAAGTAGACTTAATAAGCTTTCTAGAATGTACTTGATGACCCGAATCGGAGTCCGTACGAAGTCAGGGTGGCCTTCACAAGCTGAGGCTTATTAAAGTCCGAAACCAGCCTGCACGAATACCCTTGCTTTTAGATCCTCTCCATTATTCCTGAGCAGAACAGCACAGCACACGTTTCTGTTGTCTAAATAAGATGAACTTAAACTAAGGAACTAACCTAATGGTTGAGTTGTCGTGCACGAGCGCGAGTAATCGGACCAGCAGTATTGACTTGTGTAGGTGTCGCTATATCTATGGTGCTGATGTGCTCATCATCCTCCCCATCTTGCATTTGAGTCGTCCGCGACTCAAGCTCATCGTCCTCTCCTAATATGGCTTCAAATCTGCAGTGTTAAATGTGGGACTTACCCCAAAATTTGCAGGCAGATCTAGCTTATATGCATTGTCATTGATTTTTTCTAACACTTTAAATTGTCCATCAGCTCTAGGCATCAACTTTGATTTTCTCATTCAGGAAAACGATCCTTTCTCAAATGTAACCACACCAAATCTCCAGGCTCGAATTTTAAACTCCTTCTACCTTTATCACCTGCAAGCTTATACTTAGCATTCATGTGCTCAATGCTCTCTTTAGTTTATGCAGTTTTAAGATCAACTCAGTATGTTGCTTAGCATCAAAATTCAATTTTTTAGAGGATGGCAAAGGCATCAAATTAATAGGAGCACGAGGCAACAACCCATAAACAATCTCAAAAGGGCACATCTTTGTAGTAGAATGCAACGAACGATTGTAAGCAAATTCAATATGAGGCAAGCATTCTTCCCACATCTTAATGTTCTTCTTTAAAATATCCCTTAACATTGTAGATAAAGTTCTATTCACAACCTCAGTTTGGCCATCACTTTGCAGATGACAAATGGTGGAAACAAAAGCTTAGTCCCCAATTTAGCCCATAATGTCCTCCAAAAGTGGCTAAGAAATTTTGTGTCACGATCTGAAACAATGGTGTTAGGCACACCATGCAAGCGAACAATCTCTCGGAAGAACAAATCAGCAATGTGTGTGGCATCATTAGTTTTATGACATGGTATGAATGTGCCATCTTAGAAAATCTATCCACAACAACAAAAATGCTATCACGTCCCTTCCTAGTCCTAGGCAATCCCAATAAAAAATCCATAGAAATATCCTCCCAAGGAACACTAGGGACAGGTAAGGACATATATAAACCATGTGGATTGAGTAGTGACTTAGCCTTTTGACAAGTAGTACAGTGAGAGACAAACCTCTCCACATCCCTTCTCATCTTTGGCCAAAAGAAATGACCAGCAAGGATGTCCTCTGTCTTCTTTGCTCCAAAATGCCCCATCAATCCACCTCCGTGCGCTTCCTGATAGAACTGGAGTGCCCGATCTTTCGGTGAGTGGAGATAATTTCGATCTGTGGAAGCTAACCCTCACGATCCGACTACGACGAGCAAGCCCGAGGCGCCAATGCAATCGCTGAACCAACTCCCGATGGTTACTAACCTTGCTGGATTGCAAGATCAGCCTGATCACGAAGATCAATCCCTGCACGCAATCGAAGAACGAGCAAGAATAAGAGGCGAGCAATCTAATCTATTACTCGAAGGTGGGGTTCTGAATACACGTCGTATGACGGCTGTAGCTAAAGCTATCAATTAAACAAAACCCAGAGAACAAAAGGGGCGCAGCCCTTGACTAAGTAAGGTGGGGGGGGGGGGGGGAGGCGCAGCTCCCTGGTGGAGGCAAACCCTAGGGCGTCCACGTGTAGGCCTTTAGTTGGGCCGACTATTCTCCAGGCCCGTCGTTCCTTAATAGCGTCACAAAGTTGAGCTCTCTTGCCCGGGCCCGAGTGAGAGGCCCCTTATATGGAGTCGCTGCTGGGATTGAAATAGAGTCCAATGCTGTCACGGCTGGAGTTGCATCCGACTCGGTCGCAGCTTGAGGTAGAGGCGCGGCTTGATTTGGTGTAGGCGCAGGTGGAGTTGAACCCGTGTTGGAGTCGATGTCCTCATCATCCTCCCCTTCTTGAACTGAAGTCGTCCTCGACGGCAGCTCCTCATCCTCGCCCGCATACGGTTTCAAATCTGCAACATTAAAACTAGTGGAAACACCAAACTCCGCAGGCAGGTCAAGAACATAAGCATTATCATTGATCTTGGTTAGCACTTTAAAAGGACCAGCAGCACGAGGCATCAATTTAGAGCGGCGCAAAGCAGGAAACCTATCCTTACGCAAGTGCAACCAAACCAAATCACCAGGCTCAAAAGTAACATGCTTGCGCCCTTTACTACCAGCAATTTGATATCTAGCAGTAGCAGCAGCAATGTTTTGTTGTGTCACGTCATGCAAATGGTTCATGTGATCAATATGAGCAAGCGCATCAACATGGGGATCATCCTCAGTATCCAGTAAAAACAAGTCAATAGGCGCCCGAGGAACATACCCATAAACAACCTCAAAAGGACACATCTTAGTGGAAGCATGTGTAGCACGGTTATAAGCAAATTCAACATGAGGTAAACAATCTTCCCAAAGCCTCAAATTTTTATCCAAAACAGCCCTAAGCATGGTAGACAAAGTGCGATTCACGACCTCAGTTTGCCCATCAGTTTGAGGATGACAAGTGGTGCTAAAAAGTAACTTAGTGCCTAGTTTATTCCAAAGACAACGCCAAAAATGACTAAGAAACTTAGCATCACGATCAGAGACAATTGTTTTAGGAATTCCATGCAAGCGAACAATCTCTCTAAAGAACAAATCAGCAATCATGGTTGCATCATCAGTTTTATGACAAGGTATAAAATGAGCCATTTTAGAGAACCTATCAACAACGACAAAGATGCTGTCCCTCCCCTTCTTAGTGCGAGGCAATCCCAAAACAAAATCCATCGAAATATCATGCAAGGAGCAGAAGGAACAGGGAGAGGCAGATACAAACCATGGTTACCTAAACGAGACTTAGCTTTTTGGCACGTAGGACAGCGAGCAACGAAGCGCTCGACGTCACGACGCATCCGAGGCCAGTAGAAGTGGTCAGCCAGCAATTCTTATGTTTTGAAAACACCGAAGTGACCCATGAGACCCCCTCCATGAGCTTCCTGCAACAATAACAAACGACCGAACCAGCTGGAATGCACAGCTTGTTAGCACGAAACAGGAACCCATCCTGTATATGAAACTTGCCCCATGGCTTGCCATCCTTACAATGTGAAATAATATCATGAAAATCAGCATCATCCACATATTGATCTTTCAATGTTTGCAAACCAAAGATTTTAAAATCTAATTGGGACAGCATGGTATAGCGACGAGACAAAGCATCAGCAATGACATTTTCCTTCCCGTTCTTGTGTTTAATGATGTAGGGAAAGGACTCAATAAATTCTACCCATTTAGCATGTCTACGGTTCAGATTAGTTTGGGTACGAATGTGTTTCAAAGCCTCATGATCAGAATGAATAATAAATTCGCGAGGCCACAAGTAATGCTGCCATGTTTGCAAAGTGCGCACTAAAGCATATAACTCCTTATCATAAGTTGAATAGTTCAGGGCAGCACCGCTCAATTTCTCACTAAAGTAAGCAACAGGTTTACGATCTTGAAGTAAAACAGCACCTAAACCTATGCCACTAGCATCACATTCTAATTCAAACACTTTATTGAAATCAGGCAATTGTAAAAGAGGAGCATGAGTTAACCTGTCCTTCAAAGTGTTGAATGCATCTTCCTGTGGTGCATCCCAAGCAAAGGAAACACCTTTCTTTGTGAGCTCATGCAACGGGGCAGCAATGGAGCTGAAATCACGCACAAACCTTCGGTAGAACCCGGCGAGGCCAAGGAAACTCCGAACCTGCGTGACCGTCGTCGGTGTAGGCCAGCCCTGAATGGCATCCACCTTGCTGCTATCCACCTCAATTCCCTGTGGAGTAACAACATAGCCAAGAAAAGAGACACGTTGCGTGCAAAAGGTGCATTTTTCCAAGTTACCGAACAAGCGAGCAGCACGCAAAGCATCAAAAACAGCACGCATATGTTCTAAATGCTCATCCATAGACTTGCTGTAAATAAGAATATCATCAAAGTAAACAACAACAAACAGTCCTATGAATGGCCTAAGAACTTCATTCATTAAGCGCATGAAAGTGCTGGGAGCATTAGACAAACCAAACGGCATAACCAACCATTCATATAAGCCAAATTTGGTTTTAAAAGCAGTTTTCCATTCATCTCCCAGTTTCATCCTAATCTGATGGTACCCACTTCGCAAATCAACTTTAGAAAATATACTGGCACCACTAAGCTCATCAAGCATGTCATCAAGGCGTGGTATAGGATATCGATAACGAATGGTGATGTTATTAATTGCACGACAATCTACACACATACGCCAGGAGCCATCTTTCTTAGGGACAAGCAAAACAGGAACCGAGCAAGGACTGAGAGACTCACGAATGTAACCCTTATCAAGCAGCGCTTGCACCTGGCGCTGGATCTCCTTCGTCTCATCTGGATTAGTGCGGTACGGGGCGCGGTTTGGAAGCTGCGCGCCGGGGATGAGATCAATCTGATGTGCAATGCCACGGATAGGAGGAAGACCCGGTGGCAAATCCTTGGGAAAGACATCGGCATAGTCCTGCAAAAGGTTAGCAACAGCAGGAGGAATATCCGAGGATGGTGCCTCATGAAGTGAAACAAGCATGCGGAAGCAAACAAGTGCATAGCAAGGCAGGTTATCATCATGTAGCTCAGCAAAATCAGCACGTGTAGCAAGTAAAACAGGGGTATGCAACTTGATTTCAGAGTTAGCAGGAGCAAGTGGAGGTGATGTGTGAGACTTTGCTGTCTTAGCCGCCCTAGCCATGTCATCTTTTAGAATTTGTTCCGGGGTCATGGGATGAATAATTATTTTTTTTCCCTTAAACATGAGTGAATAATGATTCGAACGACCATGATGCACACAATCAGTATCATATTGCCAAGGGCGACCAAGTAACAACGAACATGCTTCCATAGGGACAACATCACAATCAACATAATCAGAATAAGCGCCCAAAGAAAAGAGGACACGTACCGAGCGTGTTACCTTAATTTTGCCGCCATCATTAAGCCACTGAATGTGATATGGATGTGGGTGATGTCGGGTGGGCAATGATAATTGCTCCACCAAGGCTGCACTGGCCAAATTGTTGCAGCTGCCACCGTCTATGATGATTCGAATCGCCCGTTCTTGTACAACGCCCTTGGTATGGAAGATGGTGTGTCGCTGATTTTGCTCGTGCTGGGAAACCTGTGTACTGAGAACACGCTGCACAACAAGACTCTCATACCTATCGGCGGCGCTGGAATCAACGTGAACCTCCGTATGATCTGCATGGTCAGTGGAAAGCATAGCATGTCTAGTCTCCTCAGTATCACTAGCGGAAGAGTACTCACCATTGTCACGGATCAGCAAGGTACGCTTGTTGGGGCAGTCCCGAATCACATGACCGTAACCTTTGCAACGATGGCACTGAATGTCCCGAGTGCGCCCTGTGGAAGGAGAGGCACCGTGGGCCGGAGGTGCTGTCGGCTTGGCCGGCTGCTCGCGTGGTGATGCGCTTGAAGTGGACGGCGCACGCTCGCGCGGCGTGGAGGACGACGTGGAGGACGTCGGGCGGGGGGCTGGGGTGGAAGCTTGGCCGCGTCCTGCAAAAGAGTTAGCGCGTGTCGACAATCGCCGTCCCTGCACTTCACGTTCAGCTTTGCAAGCAAATTCAAACAAAGTGGTCATATCATCATATTCCTTGTAATCAAGGATGTCCTGAATTTCACGATTCAAACCACCCCTAAAACGTGCCATAGCAGCGTCCTCCTGCTCAACTAAACCACAACGAATCATGCCCTTTTGTAACGCTTGGTAATATTCCTCAACAGTTTGGGAACCTTGCTGAAATCGTTGCATTTGGTTGAGCAAGTCACGGGCATAATAAGAAGGAACAAATCTGTGACGCATGGCAGTTTTTAGTTCATCCCAAGTGGTGGGAGTGTTATCAGGAAACTTTTTTTATATTCACGCCACCAAATTAAAGCAAAATCAGTAAATTCACTAATAGCAGCCTTAACTTGTAGATGAGCAGGAATATCATGGCATGAAAATTTCTGTTCGACCTCTAATTCCCAATCAAGATAAGCAGCAGGATCATATTTGCCATTAAAGGATGGAATGCGAAATTTGATCTTAGCAAAGGAATCAGGAGGTGGGACACGTACCCTGCGTGCACGACCGCGGCGACCACCATCGTCCAGTTCCGTATCACCGCCATAGTCGCGCGCCTGCTGCAACTCCGTTAGCTGCGTGGTCAAGGTCTCAAGACGAGTCATGATCGTCTCGAGTGTGGCGTGGGCGGCCGTTTGAGCGAGGTCGATCTGGTCGAAACGCTCGGTCGATGAAGCAACCGTGGAATCCAGCCGTTCATGCAGCGTCTTGATGTCGCCGGCAAGGCCTTCGACGTGCGCGTGCACGTCCTGCAGTGTAGTGTCCGTCTTGGCGTCATCTCCTGCCATTGTTAGTGCAAACACGAAACAGCAACGGAGAGGACACTACGATAGCAGGTGTATGGTGGGGGGAAATCGCTCAAAACAACGCTCTTATCAAGTTCTTACCCGTTCTTACCAAGCACACAGTGGCGATCCGCAACCAACGGGTAGTACCTGTGAAAGATTGGAGGAGCGATTGCCAGGCGGAACAAGACCTGCTCGTAGTAGAAATATGTGTAGTTCTGGGTAGGCTGCACTCAAGACAAGATTAGCACGATCAAACAATAAGTGCAAAGTTGAATAAGAGTGCTAAACACGTATGAACGCTGCTGGAAACAAGTGCGAGAGGGAGGTAGGGTTGTAGGGAAGACAGGGGTAAAAAGGTAATTAAAAGATACTCTCTCTCTCTCTCTCTCTCTCTCTCGAGTAAGGTCGAAACTAATCAATGTACGAAACTGCAGTGACCCAAGATTCACGAGTCCAACGAGGACACACGGCGAAACAGATCGGTTGGCAAACTTCTGCTATTCGGTTTTCTTTTTTTTTTTTTTCTTCTTTTTTTTTTTTCACACACTCTTTCTGTTTTTTTTTTTTTTGTTGATTGCACACTTGGCCTTTTATATTTTGTTTTTCCTTTTTCTTTTTGACCGGAAAGAAAACACGGCAGGAGTCCGGACCGAACGGACACAGCAGGGCCGAAACCGACCTGAACTCAGCGGCGTACACGGCGCGTCCGAGCAGGATTCTGTGCACGGCGCGGCCGGCAGAGATGCAGCCGAGGCGTGACCAAGGCAGGCGTGATCGCCTGGGACTCTTGCGGAGCGCGGCGTGACCTGGTAGGAGGCGCGCACAGCAAACACACCGCGGCGGACACGACCTGGACTCTTACGCGCGCGGCAGCACACAGCAGATGGAAACAATCTGGACTCACGCGCACCGCACGGGAACGAGCTAGATTCTCGCGCGCGGCAGCAGATTGCGTAGTACACGACAGGGGGGTTGGTGGGGATGTAGGGTTTGTGGTGGCTATAACAGATGAGAAAAATCAAAACACAAGTAACCAGCAACAACGAACGCACAAGCACACAAATTCAACAATGCAAATTACTGATCGAAAGTGCGAGGCGCAAGGGGTGCTGGGATAAAAGATCTAACCTGAAAATTTTTGGTTGTTTGTGGACTAGGATGAACGAAAAACACACGATAAACTCACCGAGAAACACTAGAATCTGATACCACTTGATAGAACTGGAGTGCCCGATCTTTCGGTGAGTGGAGATAATTTCGATCTGTGGAAGCTAACCCTCACGATCCGACTACGACGAGCAAGCCCGAGGCGCCAATGCAATCGCTGAACCAACTCCCGATGGTTACTAACCTTGCTGGATTGCAAGATCAGCCTGATCACGAAGATCAATCCCTGCACGCAATCGAAGAACGAGCAAGAATAAGAGGCGAGCAATCTAATCTATTACTCGAAGGTGGGGTTCTGAATACACGTCGTATGACGGCTGTAGCTAAAGCTATCAATTAAACAAAACCCAGAGAACAAAAGGGGCGCAGCCCTTGACTAAGTAAGGTGGGGGGGGGGGGGGGAGGCGCAGCTCCCTGGTGGAGGCAAACCCTAGGGCGTCCACGTGTAGGCCTTTAGTTGGGCCGACTATTCTCCAGGCCCGTCGTTCCTTAATAGCGTCACAAAGTTGAGCTCTCTTGCCCGGGCCCGAGTGAGAGGCCCCTTATATGGAGTCGCTGCTGGGATTGAAATAGAGTCCAATGCTGTCACGGCTGGAGTTGCATCCGACTCGGTCGCAGCTTGAGGTAGAGGCGCGGCTTGATTTGGTGTAGGCGCAGGTGGAGTTGAACCCGTGTTGGAGTCGATGTCCTCATCACTTCCTATAACAACAACAAGTGGACAGAGCTAGCTGGAATGCATAGCTTGTTAGCTCTAAACACAAACCCATCGTTGAAGATGAATTTGTTCCAAGTCTTTCCATCTTTACAATGCGTCAGAACATTTTTAAAATCAGAATCAAGCATATATTGGTCTTTTATTATTTCAAAACCACAGATTTTGTAGTCAAGTTGTGTCAACAAAATATATCTTTTAGACAAGGCATCAGCAATGACATTTTTCTTTCCTTTCTTGTATTTTATAATATAAGGAAAAGATTCAATGAATTCAGCCCACTTTGGATGTCTACGATTCAGTTTTCCTTGACTACGAATATGCTTCAAAGATTCATAATCAGAATGTATGACAAATTCCTTAGGCCACAAATAATGCTGCCATGTTTCTAAATATCTCACAAGAGCATATAATTCTTTATCATAAGTGGAATAATTCAAAAACAGGTCCACTCAATTTCTCACTAAAATATGCAACAGGTTGCCTTCTTGCAGCAAAACACCACCCAATCCCATTCCACTAGCATCACATTCAACCTCAAAGGTCTTACTAAAATCAGGAAGTTGGAGGACGGGTGCATGTGTCAACTTATGTTTTAGCATGGCAAACGCATTCTCTTGTGTTTTGCCCCAAGCAAATGGGACTCCCTTCTTCATAAGCTCGTTCAATGGTGCAGCAATGGTGCTGAAATCCCTGACAAAATGGCGATAGAATCCAGCAAGACCTAAGAAACTTCGTACATGTGTCATTGTCTTTGGGACAGGCCACCCTTGAATGGCCTCCATCTTGGTTTGATCAACTTCAATTCCCTATGGGGTAACAACATAGCCAAGAAAAGAAACTCAATCGGTGCAAACGATGCACTTGTCAATGTTACCAAAGTGCATCAAGTAAAGCATTGAAAACAGCACGTAAGTGGTCAAGATGGTCATTTATAGACTTGCTGTAAATCAATATATAATCAAAATATACCACCACAAATTTTCCAATATAAGCACGCAAAACCTCATTCATCAATCTCATGAAGGTACTAGGTGCATTAGTTAACCCAAAAGGCATAACTAACCACTCATATAAACCAAACTTAGTTTTGAAAGCAATTTTCCACTCATCACCTAATTTCATACAAATCTGGTGGTATCCACTACGCAAATCAACTTTTGAGAACACAACAGCACCACTCAGTTCATCTAGCATGTCATCTAATCGTGGAATGGGGTGACGATACCGAATGTTGATATTATTAATCGCTCTACAATCCACACACATACGCCATGTTCCATCTTTCTTAGGCACTAGAATAACCGGAACAGCACAAGGACTAAGAGACTTGTGCACATAGCCTTTGTCGAGTAGTTCTTGCACTTGGCGTTGAATTTCTTTGGTTTCCTCCGGGTTGGTTTTGTACGGTGCACGGTTGGGCAATGAAGCACCAGATGAGATCGATCTGGTGCTCAATCCCTCTAATTGGAGGCAGCCCGGGTGGAACCTCTCTTGGAAACACATCAAAAAACTCCTGCAAAATGTTAGCCACAACAGGAGGCAAAGAATGCTGCATATCATGAAGTGAGATCAAAGCATCTTTGTATACCAGGACATACACATCAAAGTTGGAAGCAATCAATTCATTCATATCTGATTTTGTGGTAAGCAGGCAAGTTCCCTTCAGATAATCTCATTTTTCTTTTCATGCTTTACAAGTTGCTTTGAAACAATGTGATTATCAGTTTTAGCTTTGTTTTGAGATTGAATCTTTTGAGATCTAGCAACATCATTCTGCACAATAGCCTCAGCAGACATTGGATGCAACACAATTTCTTATCATGGTACAGGAAATAATATTGATTTGATCTTCCATGATGCATAGAATCTCTATCAAATTGCCATGGTAAATATTACATGCTTGCATAGGCACAACATCACATTCAACAACATCATGATATGATCCAATAGCAAAATTAATTCGCACCAATCTGGTTACCTTAGCCTTCCCGCTGTTGTTTAGCCATTGGATGTGATATGGATGGGGATGTGGCTTGGTGCAAAGTGCAAGCTTCTCTACCATCTCGCTGCTGGCCAAGTTGTTGAAGCTTCCTCCATCAATGATCATGCGACATGAACATTCTTTGATGACACACTTTGTTTGAAACAGCATGTGTCTCTGATTTTGCTCTGCTTTCTCCATCTGTGCACTGAACACTCGCTGCACAATGAGGCACTCATATTGATCCGCATCACCTATACCAATGTGTTCTTCATGGTGTTCGTCACTACCTGCATGGTCAGCAGCAAGCAAAGCACGAGTACCTTCATCGAAATACCGGTGACACTGAACATCTCTTGTTCGTCCTGTAGATGCCATGTAAGAAGCACTCTCCACTGGAGGATGGACAGCTTTGGACGCAGTAGGCGCTCGACTTGTCGAGTTGTTTGGAAGTAATCGTGGCTTGTTGTTGTTGTTGGATCGCATAGGTATTGAACGACTCGAAGATGGTGGCGAAGCATGAGAGATTGTGCATGCCTCCCATGAATTAGTTCTTCCTGCAGAAACATTATCTTGGTGCTTGCACGCCGTCCCTGCACTTCCCTTTCAGCTTTACAGGCAAAATGGAACAATTCATTAAGATTACTGTAGTCCTTGTACTCTAAGATATCCTGAATTTCACGGTTTCAGCACGCAAAAAATTGAGCCATAGGTGGTTCCTCATTGATGAGGACATCGCACCCATGGTTACACACAATCATTCTCCCGCTACGACAAATGAAAGTCCAACCACTAGAGCCAGGGCACGACAATTGAATCTAGAGGTGAGCTCGTTCTTAAGTACAAATTTATATGTTATTATGGAGAATAGATTGCTACCTAATGATTATATTATGATTAGAAATCATGCAGAGGTCAAGGAAGGCCCTGGAGACCAGCTACAAGTCGGACAAGGACGTCCAAGCCAAGTAGGAGATCCAACTCACGTCAACTTCGAATCCAACTCGGAGTCCAGGAGCAGTTCGTACTAAAATGGGTGCCCAGGCCGCATGCGGACTCCGTTTTAGGCGACCGACCACTTCATGGAAAGAGGACAAGATTATCTTTGCAGTGGGACAAGTCCCACGTCCAAATTCCTCTAGAGTCCACGGGAATCATCGAACATTGGACAGTCCAAAATCTGTCAGGGTGCTGCGACACCGACTTTGGGCCGTGGCCTTGTACCGAGTTAGAGTCTATTAGGGTTGTGTCCAGGGGACTTGCACGTCCCCAATTCCTTTATAACCAGCCGTCACCCCACCATTAGGCTTCAGGTTTTGCTTAGATTATTCCTGTTAAAAACAGTGTCGCCGTTTCATCAGTTTGTGAGACCCCCACTTTGTGAGTTTAATCTTCAGCTGCAATTTGGTTGCTTTCTACTTCACTTTTGCTTGTGTTCTTCGATTCGCAGGCAAATACTAGCCTTCTTGGCGAGGTCATCCGTGTGCTGCGATTGCGGGGTTCGGAACGTGCCATTTGGAAGCTGGATCGATTTGTTTCGCGACTCCACCCAAATCATTGATTATCAGAACCTGTAGGAAGATCGGGATCCCGTTCCCATCACTCATTCTCCTGCAGATTATAACGAAGCATGCCCATCTGTAATTCCTGATAGGTGTTCTTCTACAGTTTTAGTACCCTGCCTCAATTGTTGTAACTTATTTAATAGATCACGTGCATAGTATGAAGGAGCAAATCTAGCTCGCATGACTTGTTTCAAGGTATCCCAAGTTTGTGGTATGTTATTAGGATTTTTTTTGCCATGTTCTATCCACCAAACAGAAGCAAAATCAGTAGTGGCAGCCCTAACTCTAGAGTTCTTAGGAAATTCATGACATGCAAACTTCTGATCAACAGCAATCTCCCAAGTAATATGATGAGGACATCGACTCCAACACGGGAACGGCCACACCAACAGCACCTGCGTACGGCGCCTCCACTATCTGCGGACGCGCCTCCACTTCCAGTAACGGCTCCACCAGATGCGCCTCTACCTCAAGCGACGCTTCCTTCATCAGTGGGGCCAATCACGAGGGCCCGTGCAAGAGAGCTGAACTATGTCATGCTGCTGAAGAACGAAGGCCCAAACGATTAGCCAGTCGGCCCAGTTGAAGGCTCCCCCTCATGGGCCAACCTAGGGTGCGCACAACCCTAGGGATGCGCGCCACCTAGGGCCTGCGCCCCTCCCCTCATGTATTTAGCCAAGGGCTGCGCCCCTTGTTTATTTTTGAGTTTTGTTTAATTGTTAGCTTTAGCTACAGTCGTCACATGCATTACAGTGCTGCCACGTGTATTCAGAACTCCACCTTCAAGTAATACATCAGATTGCTTGCATCTCTTTCTTGCTCGTTCTTCGATTGCGCGCAGGAAACGATCTTCGTGATCAAGCTGATCTTTGCACCAGCAAGGTTGGTAACCATCAGGAGTTGGTTCAGCAATTGTATTGGTGCCTCGGGCTTGCTCGTCGTAGTCGGATAGTGAGGGTTTACTTCCATCAAATCAAATTTATCTTCACTCACCGAAAGATCGGGCACTCCAGCTCTATCAAGTGGTATCAGATTCTAGTGTTTCTCGGTGAGTTTTTCGTGTGTTTTTTCGTTCATCCTATAGTCCATAAAAACCAAAAAACAAAAATTTTCAGGTTAGATCTGTTATCCCAGCACCCCTTTGCGCCTTGCACTTTCGATCAGTAATTTGCATTGTTGAATTTGTGTGCCTGTGCGTTTCGTTGTTGCTGGATTACTTGTGTTTTTATCCATCTGTTCTAGCCGCCACAAACCCTAACACTGCCCCCCTGCCGTACGCCCCGCGCACGAGTCCTGCTCGGTTACGATCTGCTATCTCCGCCACGCGCGCGAGTCCTGCTCGGTTACGAGCTGCTGCTTCAGCGCCGCACCCGAACCCAACTCAGTTACGCCCCTGCTTTGTGGTTCCGCCGCGCGCTCCTCCGCCAAGTGCACCACATCTACGCCAAGTCCCGTTCGCTCACGACAGCACACCTTGCCCCGCGGAGTCCAGATCGGCCGCGCCCTACCGTGCCACATCCCGGCCAGTTACGTCGCCGAATTCCACTCGTCTCCGTCTCTGTTTTGTTTTCATGACAGTCCAATCAAAAAAAAAGGAAAAAGAGAGAAAAGAGCATGCAAATGTGCCATTAAAGAAAAAAAAACCGAACAGCAGAGGTTTGTTTCTCGTGATCGGTTTTGCTGGGACAATCCCAACCGACCTGGTTCGCCGTGTGTCCTCGTTGGACTCGTGAGTCTATCCGTGTTCTGCAGCATCGGCTCATTGATACGTTCGACCTTACTCTGGAGAGAGAGAGAGAGAGAGAGCTCCGAAAAAAGTGCATGTGGTGACTTGCTCATTTGCTTTCCTTTGTTCATATAATCAGTTTTTGGACGCTCAGCCACGGATTGTTTTCCACCAGACCTTCTCCTACAACCAACCCTAGCTCTTTCTCACACTTGTTTCCAGCAGCGTCCATACGTGTTTAGCACTATTATTCAACTTTGCAATTATTGTTTGATCGTGCTAATCCTTGTCTTGAGCGCAGCCTACCCAGAACTACACCATTTCTACTACGAGCAGGTTTTGTTTCTCCAGGCAATCCCTCCTCCAATCTTTTACCGGTTCTACCTGTTGGTTGCCATTCACCCCTATGTGCTTGGTAAGAACGGGTAAGAATTTGATAACAGCGTTATTTTGAGCGATTTACCACCCACCACACACCTGCTATCGTAGTGTTCTCTCTGTTGCTATTTTATGTTTGCACTAATAATTACTGGAATCGACGCCAAGACGGACGCTACACTGCAGGACGTGCACGCGCACGTCGAAGGCCTTGCCGGTGACATCAAGTCGCTGCATGAACGGCTGGATTCCACGGTTGCTTCATCGACCGAGCGTTTTGACCAGATCGACCTCGCTCAAACGGCCGCCCACGCCACGCTCGAGACGATCATGACTCGTCTTGAGACCTTGACCACGCAGCTCACGGAGTTGCAGCAGGGGCGTGACTATGGCGGTGATACGGAGTAGGACGATGGTGATCGCCGCGGTCATGCACGCAGGGTACGTGTCCCACCTCCTGATTCCTTTGCTAAGATCAAATTTCGCATTCCATCCTTTACTGGCAAATACGATCTTGCTGCTTATCTTGATTGGGAATTAGAGGTCGAACAGAAATTTTCATGCCATGACATCCCTGCTCATATACAAGTTAAGGCTGCTATTAGTGAATTTACTGATTTTGCTTTAATTTGGTGGCGTGAATATAAAGAAAAGTTTTCCAATAACACTCCCACCACTTGGGCTCAACTAAAAGCTGCCATGCGTCACAGATTTGTTCCTTCTTATTATGCCCGTGATTTGCTCAACCAAATGCAACAGATTTCAGCAAGGTTCCCAAACTGTTGAGGAATATTACCAAGCATTACAAAAGGTTATGATTCGTTGTGGTTTAGTTGAGCAGGATGACCCTGCTATGGCACATTTTAGGGGTGGTTTGAACCGTGAAATTCAGGACATCCTTGATTACAAAGAATATGATGATATGACCACTTTGTTTGAATTTGCTTGTAAAGCTGAACGTGAAGTGCAGGGACGGCGATCGTCGACACGTGCTAACTCTTTTGCAGGACGTGGCCAAGCTCCCACCCCAGCCCACCGCCCGGCGGCATCCACGTCGTCCTCCACGCCGCGCAAGCATGCGCCGCCCACTTCAAGCACATCACCACGCGAGCAGCCGGCCAAGCCGGCAGCACTTCCAGCCAACGGCGCCTCTCCTTCCACAGGGCGCACTCGGGACATTTAGTGCCATCGTTGCAAAGGTTACGGTCATGTGATTCGGGACTGCCCCAACAAGCGTACCTTGTTGATCCATGACAATGGTGAGTACTCTTCAGCTAGTGATACTGAGGAGACTAGACATGCTATGCTTTCCACCGACTATGCAGATCATACGGAGGTTCATGTTGATTCCAGCGCCGTCGATAGGTATGAGAGTCTTGTTGTGCAGCATGTCCTCAGTACACAGGTTGCCACGGTCGAGCATAATCAGCGACACACGATTTTCCATGCTAAGGGCGTGGTACAGGAAAGGGTGATCCGAATCATCATCGACAGTGGCAGCTGTAACAATTTGGCGAGTACGGTGTTGGTAGAGCAATTATCTTTACCCACTCGCCAACATCCACACCCGTACCACATCTAATGGCTCAATAATGGTGGCAAAATAAAGGTAACACGCTCGGTACGTGTTCTCTTTTCTCTAGGCGCCTATTCTAATTATGCTGATTGTGATGTTGTCCCTATGGAAGCATGCTCTTTGTTGCTTGGTCGATCTTGGCAATATGATACTGATAGTGTACATCATGGTCATTCAAATCATTATTCATTCATGTTTAAGGGTTAGAAAATAATCATTCATCCCATGACCCCGGAACAAATTCTGAAAGATGACATGGATCGGGCGGCCAAGACAGCAAAGTCTCACAAATCACCTCTAGCCGCCCCTGCTAGATCTGAAATCAAGTTGCATACCCCTGTTTTGCTTGCTACACGTGCTGATTTTGCTGAGCTGCGTGATGATAATTTGCCTTGCTATGCACTTGTTTGCTCCAACATGCTTGTTTCACTTCAGGCGGCACCGTTGTTGGATATTCCTCCTGCTGTTGCTAACCTTTTGCAGGACTATGCCGATGTCTTTCCCAAGGACTTGCCACCGGGTCTTCCTCCTATCCGTGGCATTGAACATCAGATCGATCTCATCCCCGGCGCCCAGCTTCCAAACCACGCCCCGTACCGCACTAATCCCGATGAGACGAAGGAAATCCAGCGTCAGGTGCAAGCACTACTGGACAAGGGCTACATCCGTGAGTCACTCAGTCCTTGCTCGGTTCCTGTTTTACTTGTTCCTAAGAAAGATGGTTCATGGCGTATGTATGTCGATTGTCGTGCTATTAATAACATCACAATCCGTTATAGATATCCCATACCACGGCTTGATGATATGCTTGATGAGCTTAGTGGCGCTGCTCTTTTTTTTAAGGTTGATTTGCGTAGGCGGTACCATCAGATTAGGATGAAAATTGGGGGATGAATGGAAAACTGCTTTTAAAACCAAATTTGGCTTATATGAATGGTTGGTCATGCTGTTTGGTTTGTCTATTGCTCACAGCACTTTCATGCGCTTAATGAATGAAGTTCTTAGGCCATTTATAGGACTGTTTGTTGTTGTCTACTTTGATAATATTCTTATTTACAGCAAGTCTATCCATGAGCATTTAGAACATATGTGTGCTGTTTTTTATGCTTTGCGTACTGCTCACTTGTTCGGTAACTTAAAAAAAATGCACCTTTTGCACGCAACACGTCTCTTTTCTTGGCTATGTTGTTACTTCACAGGGAATTGAGGTGGATAGCACCAAGGTGGATGCCATTCAGGGCTGGCCTACACTGACAACAGTCACCGCAGGTTCGGAGTTTCCTTGGCCTCGTCGGATTCTACTGATGGTTCGTGCGTGATTTCAGCTCCATTGCTACTCCGTTGCATGAGCTCACAAAGAAAGGTGTTTCCTTTGCTTGGGGCGTACCACAGGAAGATGCATTCAACATTTTGAAGGACAGGTTAACTCATGCTCCTCTTTTACAATTACCTGATTTCAATAAAGTGTTTGAATTATGATGCTAGTGGCATAGGTTTAGGTGCTATTTTGCTACAATACCGTAAACCTGTTGCTTACTTTAGTGAGAAATTGAGCGGTGCTGTCCTGAAATATTCAACTTATGATAAGGAACTTTATGCTCTAGTGCGCACCTTACAAACATGGCAGCATTACTTGTGGCCTCGTGAGTTTATCATTCATTCTGATCATGAGGCTTTGAAACATATTCGAACCCAAACAAATCTAAACCGTCGTCATGCTAAGTGGGTTGAATTCATTGAGTCCTTTCCTTACATCATTAAACACAAGAATGGAAAGGAAAATGTTATTGCTGATGCTTTGTCTCGTCGATATACCATGCTGTCCCAATTAGATTTTAAAATCTTTGGTTTGCAAACTTTAAAAGCTCAATATGTCAATGATGCTGATTGTTTTGATATCCTGTCACATTGTAAGGATGGCAAACCATGGGGCAAATTTCACATGTAGGATGGGTTTTTGTTCCGTGCTAACAAGCTGTGTGTTCCAGCTAGCTTGGTTCGTCTTTTGTTGCTGCAGCAAGCTCATGGAGGTGGTCTTATGGGCCACTTCGGCGTTTTCAAAACACATGAGGTGCTGGCCGAACACTTCTTTTGGCCCCGGATGCGTCGTGAGTTGAGCGCCTTGTTGCCCGTTGCACTACATGTCAGAAACTAAGTCTCGTTTGGGTCACCATGGGTTGTATATGCCTTTACCTGTTCTCTCTTCTCCTTGGCATGATATTTCAATGGATTTTGTTTTGGGTTTACCTCGCACTAAGAAGGGGAGGGACAGCATTTTTGTGGTTGTTGATAGGTTCTCCAAAATGACTCATTTCATACCTTGTCATAAAACTGATGATGCCTCCATGGTTGCTGAATTGTTCTTTCGTGAAGTAGTTCGTTTGCATGGTATTCCTCACTCCATAGTTTCTGATCGTGATGCTAAGTTTCTTAGTCATTTTTGACGCTCTCTTTGAAGTAAATTAGGTACTAAGTTACTGTTTAGCACCACTTGTCATCTTCAAACTGATGGGCAAACTGAGGTAGTTAATAGAACTTTGTCAACCATGCTTAGGGCTGTTTTAGATAAGAATTTAAGGCGTTGGAAAGACTGCTTGCCTCATGTTGAGTTTGCTTATAATCATGCAACACATTCTTCCACAAAGATGTGCCCTTTTCAGATTGTTTATGGTTACATCCCTAGGGTGCCCATTGATTTGTTTTTACTTGATGCTGAGGATGAGCCACATGTAGATGCGGTTGCACATGTTGAACAAATGATACATTTACATGAGCAAACACAACAAAACATTGCTGATACATTTATAAGGTTGCTGGTAGTAAAGGGCGCAAACATGTCACTTTTGAACCCGGTGATATGGTTTGGTTACACTTACGTAAGGATAGGTTTTCTGCTTTGCGCCGTTCTAAATTGATGCCTCGTGCTGCTGGTCCTTTTAAAGTACTAACCAAGATCAATGATAATGCTTATATTCTTGATCTGCCTGCGGAATTTGGTGTTTTCATTAGTTTTAATGTTGCAGATTTGAAATCATATGTGGGCGAGGATGAGGAGTTACCGTCGAGGACGACTTTAGTTCAAGAAGGAGAGGATGATAAGGACATCGACTCCAACACGGGAACGGCCACACCAGCAGCACCTGCAGATGCGCCTCCACCACCTGCGGACGCGCCTCCACTTCCTGTCACGGCTCCACTAGATGCGCCTCTACCTCAAGCGACGCTTCCTTCATCAGTGGGGCCAATCACGAGGGTCCGTGCAAGAGAGCTGAACTATGTCATGCTGCTGAAGAACGAAGGCCCAGAAGATTAGCCAGTCGGCCCAGTTGAAGGCCCCCCCCTCATGTATATATGTTATATGCTTAGTGTAGTTGATCATTGCTTTGACATTGGTTCATTGTGCTCTTTAGAGTATGCTCCAGTCGAAGGACTGAGGTCCGTCGGGCGGCTTAGAGTAATATTTAGGAATGTAAGTGTGGTGCTTAGATTACTAGATATCCTTGAATGTCGTGCGATCAATGGAGCTAGGGTTACGTCATTACTAAGTTTTGTCCAAAGACAATCCATAGCAACGGCATCAGAAATATTTACAATGGTATTCTTAACGTTTACAGATAAATCCGCAAACGTACGGAGTATCGTTGTACCATTTCACCTTGGAGTATTCTAGGGTATCGTATTTATTTTCCACAGGGAGGATGATTAACAAGAATAATGCTTATGACTGCCTGGTGGGCCCTGAGCGTGGGTGCGCTGTTGGCATCGATTTTCTAGTACTTTTGCCGCTTCTGGTTGTGACACATCACGATAACCGTAGATAATCAATTAAGCTAACAAAGATTATCGATGCTCAATTAAGAGTTAGGAATTTCCGTGTATCCAATTGAGCGAGTGGAAACACAATAACAGCACCGAATTCAACGATTGAAATTAATTAGAAAAGTTCTTTTTCCAGATTAATTAGTTAATTGGGAGTTAATCAAAATCGCGTGCTAATCTCTCTCGTAACCGGATGAAAGAACAGTAGTACTTGGTATAAGGTCTAAAATTCCAAAGTCCACCGAGTCGAAAACCTAATTGTCGGAGGGATTAACAAAAAATGAATGAATAATGAGACTAGGAACTGACAAAAGAACTCAAAATTTCAAATAACAATTCAAATTTCAATTTTAATTTCCTTTACACTTCTAGCATTTCCATCTTTTTAGTGGAGCCCAAGAGCAATGGAAATTATAAATTCATTCACTTTTGCCTTGAAGAGAATATTTCCCAAAAATATCAATTTGATAATCTCTCTCTCTCTTTTTCTTTTCTCTCCTTCCTTCCTTCCTTTTCCTTTCCTTTCTCTCCACTGGCGCCGGCCGACGTGGCACTGCTCCCGCACGTCTGCGCTGTCCTTGCTCTGTCGACGAGTCGTGCTGCCAATGCCGCCTTTCCCCGCGGCGTGCCGCCCTACGCGCCCTAGCCGAGCAAAACAGTAATTACGCGACGTGCGCCTTAATTGTTCTCCGCGCGCGCCGCTGCTGCCGTTCGTCCGACGAGCTGCCACCGTACGTGATGAGAACATGACACACATGCATACGACCATGATTGGGTCATGCATTAGTGAAAGAGGAGTCCAACAAGGTTGTCCAAGTCATGAAGGAGGCCCAAGGCTAATCCAATTCGAGTCACCAAGGTGGAGGCCCAAAACAACACAAGTTCGAGCCCATCTCGGAATTCAGGAGCAGCTTACGATGTTTTGGTCGCCCTGGCCACATACGGAGTCCGTTTTGGACATTCTACATATGGATGGAAAGCTAAGAAGACAAACTTTCCAATGGCACCGGTTTCATGCCCAAATTCCATCTGAGTCAACGGGAATCTTTGAAACAAGTGGACGTACAGAATCTGCCAGGACGCTGCGCCGCCGCCTTTTGGGCCGTTGGCCCATGTATCGTGTTGGAGCCCATAGGGGCGTGACCAGGGGGGTAGGCCACAACCTAAACCCTATATATTCAGTAGCCGCCGCCACATTAGGGTTGGGTTTTGTTTAATTGATAGCTTTAGCTACAGCCGTCATACGACGTGTATTCAGAACCCCACCTTCGAGTAATAGATTAGATTGCTCGCCTCTTATTCTTGCTCGTTCTTCGATTGCGTGCAGGGATTGATCTTCGTGATCAGGCTGATCTTGCAATCCAGCAAGGTTAGTAACCATCGGGAGTTGGTTCAGCGATTGCATTGGCGCCTCGGGCTTGCTCGTCGTAGTCGGATCGTGAGGGTTAGCTTCCACAGATCGAAATTATCTCCACTCACCGAAAGATCGGGCACTCCAGTTCTATCAAGTGGTATCAGATTCCAGTGTTTCTCGGTGAGTTTATCGTGTGTTTTTTGTTCATCCTAGTCCACAAACAACCAAAAATTTTCAGGTTAGATCTTTTATCCCAGCACCCCTTGCGCCTCGCACTTTCGATCAGTAATTTGCATTGTTGAATTTGTGTGCTTGTGCGTTCGTTGTTGCTGGTTACTTGTGTTTTGATTTTTCTCATCTGTTATAGCCACCACAAACCCTACATCCCCACCAACCCCCCTGTCGTGTACTACGCAATCTGCTGCCGCGCGCGAGAATCCAGCTCGTTCCCGTGCGGTGCGCGTGAGTCCAGATTGTTTCCATCTGCTGTGTGCTGCCGCGCGCGTAAGAGTCCAGGTCGTGTCCGCCGCGGTGTGTTTGCTGTGCGCGCCTCCTACCAGGTCACGCCGCGCTCCGCAAGAGTCCCAGGCGATCACGCCTGCCTTGGTCACGCCTCGGCTGCATCTCTGCCGGCCGCGCCGTGCACAGAATCCTGCTCGGACGCGCCGTGTACGCCGCTGAGTTCAGGTCGGTTTCGGCCCTGCTGTGTCCGTTCGGTCCGGACTCCTGCCGTGTTTTCTTTCCGGTCAAGAAAAAAAGGAAAAACAAAATATAAAAGGCCACGTGTGCAATCAAAAAAAAAAAAGAAAGAGTGTGTGAAAAAAAAAGAAGAAAAAGAAAAGAAAAAAAAAGAAAGAAAAAAAAAAACCAGAACAACAAGGCACAGTTGTCTTCTCTTGATCGGTTTTGTTTGGCCGATCGTAACCGAACCAGACTATCCCTAGTCGTGCGGCCACCAGCGGTTCCTCACCTTTGCCTCCTTCTCGCACTTGTTTCCAGCAGCATCCATACGTGTTTAGCACTATTATTCAACATTGCATTATTGTTTGATTGTGCTAACCCTTGAATTGAGTGCAGCCTCCCCAGAACTCCACATAGTTCTACGACGAGCATACTTCGTTTCCCCAGGCAATCGCTCCTCCAATCTTTCGTCGGTACTACCTGTTGGTTGCAGCTCACCCCTGTGCGCTTGGTAAGAACGGATAAGAATTTGATAACAGCATGGTAGTGAGTGCCTTGTGAGCCGTTACACCCTTGTCCCATTGTTGTCGTCGATTTTGTTTTGTGTTTGCGCTAACCATGGCAGGAGACGTCGACGGCACGATGGATGAGCTGCAGGACATACGGACTCAAGTTGATGGACTTGCCGCGAACATGAAGACGATGCATGAACGGTTTGATTCTCTTGACACCATGAAGACCGTGCGGTTCGATCAGCTCGACCGCGCTCAGACGGCCGCTAAGACCACACTCGACACCATCGTGGCACGGCTTGATGCATTGACCACTACGATCACAGAGTTGCAGGAGGATGGAGATCGCCGCGGTCATGGCCCACGTGTGGTACGACACTCAGCTAATGATTCATTTGCTAAGATTAAATTTAAAATTCCATCTTTTAATGGCAAATATGATCCTGCTGCATATCTTGATTGGGAATTAGAGGTCGAACAGCATTTTTCATGCCATGATATTCCTACTAGTTCTCAAGTTAAAGCTGCTATTAGTGAATTTACTGATTTTGCTTTAACGTGGTGGCGTGATTATAATAAAAAACATCCCACTGCTATCCCCACCACCTGGACACAATTAAAAGCTGCCATGAGACATCGTTTTGTACCTTCATATTATGGCCGCGATTTGCTTAATCAAATGCAGCGTTTCCAGCAAGGGCAACAAACTGTTGAGGAATATTACCAGGCTCTACAAAAAGGTATGATTCGTTGTGGTTTGATTGAGACTGACGACGCTGCAATCGCACGATTTCGTGGTGGTTTGAACCGTGAAATTCAGGACATACTTGAATATAAAGATTATGCTGATATGACCACATTGTTTGAATATGCTTGCAAAGCTGAACGTGAAGTGCAGGGACGCTGCTCGAAAACATATACTAACTCTTTTGCAGGACGAAACCCGTCATCCAGCGCTGCTCCTACTCTCCCCGCGCCATCCACGACTAGCACTACACCGCGCGAGAGGACGACTAAACCTGCAGCACCCTCGACCACAGGTGGTGTTCCTTCCACAACTTCATGTGCAAATTCAGAACCATCACTTGACAATGCACCTACTCTTTGTGATATTGAGAGCAAAGGTACTGCTCAAGGTGCTCCACGCACGGCTGGTGAGCCTTCGTCTGATATGCTGAATTTTTCCACAACTCATGATATCATAGAGCAATTGTTAGTGGAACCTATTCTTGATTTATCTTTGTCACAAGTTGATTTGCTTGATGTTCCTTGTGATAAAAATGATTTGTGTGACAATGCTTCCGTTGTACATGCTTTCAAACCACACACGTGTGCTGACATTAGACGTGCCATTCATATTTTGAACACGATCGATGAGCTTAAAATGTTGTCTTCTTTACATACTTTGGGTTACATTGAATTTGATGTTTTGTGTAATCTAGATTGTTTTGAAGAGAGAGTTTCTAAATATGCTGATTTGCCATGGTTTTCTAAACACACTTATCATGCTATTGGCAAATATAACAACGAAGGAGAATATATGATACATAGAGTGTACATTTGTGAAAATCGGAATTATCCTTTGATTGTGCGCACTTTTGATCCACTAGAGGGCAGCCATACTACAAATATTAATTCACCTTCCTCTAGCTCTGTTTTGGTGAAACAAGTTTGCTCCCAAGAAGGGGAGCATTGCTGGTCGCTATCAATCCCTGCTTTGTCTTTTGTTAGTACTAATCTTTTGCAGGATAGTGTTGCCACACATTGTGTGTCGTCCGATCAAGAAGCCTCCATACTTGCTAAATCTTCTACGCGAGATGACACATTCACCAATTGGAAACATGGTGACATCCCTCCTCACAATAATTTTGATTTCTTTTGCTTTCGAAACCCCGCTCTCCCTTGTGTTGTGCAGGATCGGTTTCAAGTACAATCGACGCCGAGGACGGCTTTTCTTCAAGAAGGGGAGGATGATGAGAACATGACACACATGCATACGACCATGATTGGGTCATGCATTAGTGAAAGAGGAGTCCAACAAGGTTGTCCAAGTCATGAAGGAGGCCCAAGGCTAATCCAATTCGAGTCACCAAGGTGGAGGCCCAAAACAACACAAGTTCGAGCCCATCTCGGAATTCAGGAGCAGCTTACGATGTTTTGGTCGCCCTGGCCACATACGGAGTCCGTTTTGGACATTCTACATATGGATGGAAAGCTAAGAAGACAAACTTTCCAATGGCACCGGTTTCATGCCCAAATTCCATCTGAGTCAACGGGAATCTTTGAAACAAGTGGACGTACAGAATCTGCCAGGACGCTGCGCCGCCGCCTTTTGGGCCGTTGGCCCATGTATCGTGTTGGAGCCCATAGGGGCGTGACCAGGGGGGTAGGCCACAACCTAAACCCTATATATTCAGTAGCCGCCGCCACATTAGGGTTGGGTTTTGTTTAATTGATAGCTTTAGCTACAGCCGTCATACGACGTGTATTCAGAACCCCACCTTCGAGTAATAGATTAGATTGCTCGCCTCTTATTCTTGCTCGTTCTTCGATTGCGTGCAGGGATTGATCTTCGTGATCAGGCTGATCTTGCAATCCAGCAAGGTTAGTAACCATCGGGAGTTGGTTCAGCGATTGCATTGGCGCCTCGGGCTTGCTCGTCGTAGTCGGATCGTGAGGGTTAGCTTCCACAGATCGAAATTATCTCCACTCACCGAAAGATCGGGCACTCCAGTTCTATCAGTACGGGCGCAGTTCCTACCGGCCATCATCACCGGAAAACATGCACACCAAGTCCATCCCCGTGCGCTATTATTTCTCCTCCGCTGGCTCTGTTTCTTCTTCCTTCCCGCCCCTTCTCTCTTTCTTCCTCACTGCCCTGCCGCCATCGCTGCCGTGCGCGCTCCCGAGCCGGCCGGTTGCTCTGCCGCACTCCGCCCTAGCCGACACTTCTAACCAGCACGCCACCTCTCCCCCTCTCTCTCGAACCCCCTTTTCCCTCTTTCCCGGGCTGAACACGAGCTACCTGATGAGGACATCGACTCCAACACGGGAACGGCCACACCAGCAGCACCTGCAGACGCGCCTCCACTTCCAGTCACGGCTCCACCAAATGTGCCTCTACCTCAAGCGACGCTTCCTTCATCAGTGGGGCCAATCACGAGGGCCCGTGCAAGAGAGCTAAACTATGTCATGCTGCTGAAGAACGAAGGCACAGAAGATTAGCCAGTCGGCCCAGTTGAAGGCCCCCCCTCATGGGCCAACCTAGGGTTGTGCGCAACCCTAGGGATGCACGCCACCACCTCTGGCCGCCACCCAGGGGCTGTGCCCCTCCCCTCATGTATTTAGCCAAGGGCTGCGCCTCTTGTTTATTTTTGAGTTTTGTTTAATTGTTAGCTTTAGCTACAGCCGTCGCACGCATTACAGCGCTGCCACGTATATTCAGAACTCCACCTTCAAGTAATACATCAGATTGCTTGCATCTCTTTCTTGCTCGTTCTTCGATTGCGTGCAGGAAATGATCTTCGTGATCAGGCTGATCTTGCACCAGCAAGGTTGGTAACCATCGGGAGTTGGTTCAGCGATTGCATTGGCGCCTCGGGCTTGCTCGTCGTAGTCGGATCGTGAGGGTCTACTTCCACCAAATCAAATTTATCTTCACTCACCGAAAGATCGGGCACTCCAGCTCTATCATAATATATGCATCAGGGTCATATTTACCATCAAAAGGCGGTATCTTGAATTTGATCTTAGTGAATGCATCATTGTGATTACGTACCTCATGTCGCTGACCCATACCATGACGATTGCGATGTCGACGATGGTTACGATGGACGTCAAGATAAAATTCAATATCACTAGAATACTCATCTTCCAAGATGTCCTCAACACGTTCTTCATCATATGGCCCTCTTTTACGCTTTTCATTGCGCCCAGCATGGAGATCATCAAAAGACCTCAAGAGAGCCGCAAGGCTAGTGTTAATACCAGCAACCGAAGTCTCCAATCCTACAAGCTTGGTGTTCGTAGCAATCTATGTTATCTCCAATGCTCCAAGCCTTTCATTAGCCACCCGCAAATCAGAATCAAGCCCCGCCGCATGGCTTTTATATTTCTCCTCACAAGTAGCTTAGGGCCCACTGCATGCATGGAGAATCTGACGTGTCCGCATTATCCTCCGAACCTGCCATGATTAGAAGGAAAAGCAAACAAAAAAGACTAGTGAAGCAAAAAGATAGAAAAAAAATAATTCCCTAACACTCTTAGGATGTGTTTACTGCAACGCACTCACTCTCAACCTGTTCACACGAGCTCTTTACTAGTTCTTATCCTGCTCAACAGGAGGGGAAGGCCACCAACAAGTCAGCAACCAAGGAAGAAAGTGTATCGGTGCCGCAGCAACACCCTGTCAACCTGTAGTCGATTATGTGGAGCTGTAGGTGGCTTAATGTAGCAAGGAAGTACTAGTAGTTACAAAAGCAAGCTGAGAAAACGTTCAACGGCGCTACTGTGCTGGTCCTAGCCTAGACTGTGCTAGAGACGCAAGCGTGGACACAGTGAAAGTCACAAGACACCGACGTGGTATGATCAAAGGACGGCAGGGACAAATAAAAGAAATCACACTGAATTCAATCAATTTTTTTCACTTTACTATTTTTTTCTTCTTTCTTTTTTTTATCTTTTTTTTCCTTCTCTTTCTTTTTTTTTCTTGTTTTTTTTAGCACACATGACTAACAAATGAGAACCTGAACCTGAACAATTCAGACTCAGAAATCAGATCTGAGTGGTAGACAAAAGTCAGGAAACACAAGGATATGATGCAGTGGTGAGTTGATAGTGGTGTCAGCCAACAAGATGACAGGGAGCGGAGTAAAAAAAAAATCCGTGGTTGTAGATGTAGCAATGGTGGTCTACCAGCTATGATTCAAAATAGGTGTGACACAAACGTGACAAGAACTTGAAACTCTAAGGGACTAGAAACTAACACCAGCAACACGACACGCCCGATGCAACCTAAAACTCAACAAGCCCTAACTAAGCAGGACTAGTAAAAAGGGTTCAAAGGGCCTATGGGAATTTGGAAGAATAATCTACTTTTTCTTTTTGGGCGACAATAGGAAAATAATAGCAAAAGCAGGAAGTCTCTCACCGGTAAACCTTGCTCTGATTACCAACTGATGCAAACCCGTTAGCGTTCGTTCCTGATCTTTTGATGAAAGCTGGGGGGGGGGGGGGGGGGGGTTAACTCGATTGGGGGTGAAGATGACGTTCACGGCCCAACTACAACTGTCCAGGGACGCTGCGCCTTAGCAACCGATCCACCAACTCCAAGGATCGCCACGAACCTGTGGTGCGTGACAACCCGGCCACGAGGGCACTTGTCCTGCAAGCAATCCAAGAACAGGCAAGAACAAGTAGAACAAGCACTGAATTGCTAGATAAATATGAAGGTTTCAATATCAAATGACAATATGGTGGGGTTCTGGACTCAAACAGACCGGCGGTTGATCAAACACGCGCGCTGCGAGGCGGTAGCAATGGCTAACTTAAATGAAACAAAACCCAATGTGAAAGTGGCAGCTTAGGGGTATATGAGAAGGGGAGAGGACGAATAGGAGGTGCTGGGGTCATCCTCTAACCCTAGGACGCGCCTCTATTGGGCTCAACTTGATACATGGCCCATCGGGCGAAATCTGGTGGCGCAGCACTGCTTTGAATGTAATTGACGATTCTGGTCGACTCCGACAAGCTATGAGGGTGGCGTTGGATCAGTTGGAAAGTAGACTTAATAAGCTTTCCAGAATGTACTTGATGACCCGAATTGGAGTCCGTACAAAGTTAGGGTGGCCTTCACAAGTTGAGGCTTATTTAAAGTCCGAAACCAGCCTGCACGAATACCCTTGCTTTTGGATCCTCTCCATTATTCCTGAGCAGAACAGCAGAGCACACGTTTCTGTTGTCTAAATAAGATGAACTTAAACTAAGGAACTAACCTAATGATTGAGTTGTCGTGCACGAGCGCGAGTAATCGGACCAGCAGTATTGACTTGTGTAGGTGTCGCTGTATCTATGGTGCTGATGTCTTCATCACCGGTTGACCCTTCTTGGCTGGTGTTTACTGACGGCGCTTGGGGGGCTTCGGGCGCAGGATGCGCCACAGTGGTCATGTCACCCAGCGGACAAAAGCTTCGCTATTCTGTGTCTCTCCAGTTTCAGACAACCAACAACAGGGCTGAGTATGAAGGCATTCTTTTGGGCCTCCGGAAGGCCCGAGACCTTGGGGCAAAGCGATTGGTTATTTTCAGTGACTCTCAGTTGGCCTCCGGGCAAATTACTAAGGATTTCCAGATCAAAGAACTTGAGCTCGCTCGGTACATTCAGCTTATTCGCAACATGGAGAAGCAATTTCTGGGCTTGTAGGTGCGGGCGATTCGCCACACTGAAAATGAAGAAACAGACACGTTAGCTAAGGCCGTAGCCTATTAGAAGCCCAAACCAGCTGATGTCTTTTACGAGGTGCTTTGATTTCCTTCAACGGCACACCCCAAGCTTGTTGCTGCTGTAAGCTCCGCTGTTGCAGAAGATTTGCGCGCCCCTATCAGAGCCTACATGGAAGGACGCCTCTCACCTGATGACCGCATGGAGGAACAACGCCTGCACCATCGCGCGAGGGGTTATGTTATACTGGAAGGAATCCTTTACAAAGCTGGGGTTTGTTTCGCCGCTGCTCCGTTGCTTGTTTCAAACCCAAGCTCGTAGCCTTCTGTCTGACATACGCCAGGGGCTATGCTCTTCACATCTCGCACCTCGAGCTCTGATTTCTAAGGCCTTCCGAGAAGGTTTCTACTAGCCCACAGCTCTGACTGATGCTGAATCTTTGGTCTGCACTTGTCTAGGCTATAAATAGATGGGACGACAGTCACACCGACCTGCTACTCCCCTATAACTAATTCCTCTAGTCTGGCCTCTAGCTTGTTGGGGCATCGACATTGCTGGGCCATTGCCAACCGCTCTCGGAGGATTTCGCTTCGCGGTCGTTGCCATTGACTACTTTATGAAGTGGGTAGAAGCTGAACCATTGGTCAAGATCACAGCACTCACGATTCAGAAGTTCTTCTGGAAAAATGTTATCTACTGGTTTGGAGTACCACTTGAGCTCACAGTCGACAACGGAAACAATTTGAAGTCGAGCTCTTTCAAGAATAATGCATTAGTATTGGTGTCAAGAAGTGCAACATCTCAGTAGACAAACCCCGCACCAACGGAGCTTGCGAACACGCAAATGACAACATTTTTCATGCTGTTTCTCGAGCTCTGGTTGGCTTGCCGAAAGGCAAATGGGTGGAGACCTTGCCTCATGTTCTATGGTCATTACGCACCACGAAGACAAGGGCAACAGGGTTCACCCTGTTTAAGCGTATGTATGGTAGTGAAGCTATGACCCCAGAAGAAATCAAACATGGTTCCCTCCGAGCAAGCCACCCATCCCTTGCTGCAGAAGACCTCACCAAAGACACCATTGAGAAAATACGTTTGAAGGCCGTTTTGAACTTGCATCACTACATTGAGTCAATGGAGAAGACTTCTAACAAGAAGGTTCACCCCGGATCCTTTGAGCCAGGTGACCTCGTTCTCAAGCTCAACCCTAACCCCACTTCAGCAGACAAGCTTTAGACAGGTTCCTTCATTGTACACCGTTTGATCAGGCCTGGGTGATGAGGACATCACACCCATGGATACACAAAATTCTTCTTGTGCTGTTACACATGAAGGTCCAATCACTAAAGCTCGCGCCCGACAACTTAATCTAGAGGTGAGCTCGTTCCTTAACACTCCATTACGCATTCTTAAGGATAAATTACTACCTAATAATTTTATTCGAATTAGGAATCATGGAGAGGAGAGAAAAACGACAGGAGATCAGTAGGAGTCGTCCAAGGACATCCAAACCAAGTCCGAGTCCCAGCCCACGTCGACTTCGAATCCAATTCGGAGTCCAGGAGCACCTTGTACTAAAATGGACGTCCAAGTCGCATACGGACTCCGTTTTAAGTGATCTACCACTTCATGGAAAGAGGACATGATTATCTTTCCTATGGGACTAGTCCCACATAAAAATTCCTCCAAGTCCACGGGCATCATCAAAACATTGGACAGTCTAGAATCTGTCAGGGTGCTACGACACCGACTTTTGGTCGGTTGGCCTTGCACCGAGTTAGAGTCCGTTAGGGTTGTGTTCAGGAGACTTGCACGTCCCCAATTCCTTTATATCCAGCCGTCACCCCACCATTAGGGTTCGCGTTTTGCTTAGGTTATTCCTGTTAAAAACAGTGTCGCCGTTTCATTGGTTTGTGAGACCCTAACTTTTGTGAGTTTAATCTTCATCTGCAATTTGGTTGCTTTCTAGTTTGTTCTTGCTTGTGTTCGTCAATTCGCACGCAAAGACTAGCCTTCTCGGTGAGGTCATCCGTGTTCACGCCGGTGATAACCAGAGGAGACGTGGTGCTGCGATTGCAGGGTTCGGAACGTGCCGTTCGGAAGCCTTATCGATTTGTATTGCGACTCCGCCCAAATCGTTGATTATCAGAACTTGTAGGAAGATTGGGACCCCGTTCCCGTCAAGTGGTAATCAGAGCTTCAGGTGTTCCTCAGGTTCGCTGTTGTTTATCCTAGTTCCTTGTTTTCGTTTCGTCCTATATTCCATAAAAAGCCAAAAACAGAATTGTAGTTTTAAGTTACATCCTGTCCAAAACCATGTTTAGCCTCTGCATATTTTAATTTTAGAGTCCGTAGTGTTGAGTTTGTGTCCTTAATCGAGTCCGTAGATCCCACCCCTTCATTTGTTGTGTCTGATCCGCTATTCACTAGATTCACACGGGTTGATCATCCATCACTAATTTTCACCTTATCCAGAGCTTCCGCTGCAAAATTCCACCTTTTTTTTTCCGCTACCCTAGTTTCAACGCTAGAAAAGAAAAACGCCTGACATAGAGTTCAGTTCTGCCATTATATCGTTTTGATCAGAAAATTTGTGTGGTTAGCTTTCACATGCTTTGAGTTGAGAAAAAGAAATAATACAAAAAAAGAGAAAGAAGTATTGTGATTACTTCTAGTGTTAAAAAAAGAAAAAGAAAAAAAAAACGAATTGATAAACTTTTGTTGGAACACTCGGTGCTGTTATATGCTTGTCCTGTTTCTTTGTCTATTGATCTTTATGTTGTTTCCCTACACATGTTCTTTGACCACGTATCATAACTGTCATAGGACGCTTTAGGCTAGCAACTAGGACTAATACTTTGGACATTTATTTAATATTACTATCTGTTTTTTATTTGTGTTCCACTTACATATACATTGGCCTTCCAAGCTCCACTTAAGCCTTTTGAACAAGCACGGATTCTTAACCCTGTAATTGCCGGATCACTTCTACAAGGTATCTTTACTTTGTGTTCACCTAGATCTTTGCAAGAACTTGTTTTGAAATTTCCTGTTGCGGTCTGAGAGTGCCACCATCCTAACACGGTAGTTGATAGGGATAACCTTTGTCTATCTTTTTTTCTGTGTTTTTGTTCTCTTTCATCATGTCAGGTGGCGACGATTCGACAGTTCCAGTGGACTTCAACGAGTGTGTCAGCCAGGGCCAGTTGAAGGGAGCAATTGACAAGGCGCTAGAAGCCATAGATGAGAAGATCTCTGCAGCTCTGACGAAAACTTCGCCGACCTGAATATAGGCCCAGCTCTTGAGGGCTTCACCACTCAGTTGGCTGCTATCTCGTCACGCCTTGATGCGTTCGAGAGGTGTCCACCGGCGGGCAGCAACGACGACGACGCCGCCGCTTCTATCTATGACGTCAACGAAAACATAGACGCGCGTGCAACTCAGGACGCATGACTTCGACATCGACTACGCCGTAACCGACATATTATTGGAGGTAACAATAACAACAATCACCATCTTCATCCTCTTGATGATCCTTTCGATAAGGTGAAATTTTCCATACCATCATTTTCTAGTTTGTATGATGCTGAGAAATATCTTGATGGGGAGATGACCATAGACCAGAAATTTAGTTCCCACCTAGTTCCTGAACAACATAGAGTTCGACAGGCTACTAGTGAGTTTAAGGACTTTGCTATTATTTGGTGGACTGGTTTAGCTGTTGTAGGACGTTTACCTATCACTTGAGATGCTTTGGAAACATCCATGCGTGATCGTTTTATACCACCTTCTTTTCAGTGACATATGTGTTTTAAACTGCAGCGCTTAGAGCAAGGTAGTAATTCCGTACAAGATTATTATGCTGAGCTGGAAAAGGGCATGATGCGTTGTGGGGTAGTTGAGGATAATGAGGATAAAGTATGTCGTTTTTATGGGGGTTTAAGGCATGACATTCAGGACATCGTTGATTATAAAACCTTTAACAATGTCAACCAGTTGTTCCATCTAGCTATGCTTACAGAGAAAGAATTGCAGGGACAACAGGAAGCAGCGAGGACAAGAACCAGCCGCTCCTTCCCACCTAGTACGACTACATCTACAGGAGCAACGCAGTCTTCGTCAAGCTTTCGTCCACCTCCTGCACCAGCGAGCACGCGACCTACCATTACAGCATCACCTCCCACGACACGCCCTGCAGATTTTTCTAAATCTTCTGTGCAGGGTACAGCAAAGAATCGTCCTTCCACTACATCCACGGGATGCACGACTGACATTCAATGTCTTCGCTGCCTTGGACTTGGCCACGTGCAGCGGGACTGTCCAAGCAAACGAGCCTACATCGCCACTGATGGTGGAGGTTACGTGAGCACCTTCGACATAGAAGACGATGGTGACAATGACGCTAATGCTGCAAACGGCGTTGCGGATTCCCTAGTCCTCGACAGCGCCGGCACGTCCTATCGAGCCATCGTTGTCCAGCGGGTCCTCAATACTCAGGTAACTCAACCCGATCAGCTCCAACGCCATAACCTTTTTCAGATTGAGTTCGTGATCAAGAATAGATGAGCACGAGTGATTATTGACGAGGGCAGCTGCAACAACTTGGTCAGCTCAGGTCTGGTCAAGAAGCTTGGCTTGACAACGAGACCACGTCCACATCTATACCATATTCAGTGGTTGAATGACTCAGGAAAAGTTAAGGTAACACAATCTTGTCGAGTTCCATTCTCCCTTGGTGCTTATAGTGATTATGTGGATTGTGATGTCGTGCCTATGCAAGCATGCTCTCTTTTATTAAGTCGTCCTTGAGAATATGATAATGATGCTTTGCATCATGGTCGTAGTAACAAATACACTTTTATGCACAAAGGAAAGAAAATTACTTTGTTACCTATGACACCTGCTGTAATCATTGAATCTGATAGGGAGAGGGCTGCTAATGCTAAATAACAATCTCATGCTAAACCTGAAATTCAGCCAGATATAACTTTGAAAGCCCCTGTCATGCTTGCTACAAAAACCGACCTTGCTGAAATTTATGACGGTACTGCTGTATGCTATGCTTTAGTGTGCAAGGATGCTTTATTTTCTATTGATACTTTGCTTTGCACATTGCCACCTGCGGTTACTAACCTTTTGCAGGAGTTTCGAGATGTTTTTCCTGATAAGATACCGCCAGGACTGCCACCCATTCGTGGGATTGAGCATCAGATTGACCTGATTCCTAGTGCGAGTTTGCCGAACCGTGCGGCGTACCGAACCAATGTCACATCCCAAAAAGTTCAACCTTTTGTCCTTTTGAATATGAGCTCACTAGCTTTGAATTTGATTTCGACCATTTTCTGCTTTGAGTCGTGGGTCAGGGTTTCGAAATTTTGTCGACTTCGGGTAACCCTAGGTCTGGTGTTGAGAAGCCTTCTGTTTTCTTATGGAACTACCCCAATGTTTTCATATACCAATTAACTACACATTAAACTAGAATTTTGAAAATTTTATCAAAATTTTTGGTAAAGATTTAAACCCTTTTAAAATTCCTACAAGTTTGAACCAAGTTTAAAATTCACAGACTTTTAGCAGCTGAATCAGGGGATCTTTCTAAAATAAAAGTTGTTCCAAATAATTAACCTAGCTCACAAAAAAAGTTTCAAAAATTTTTGAACTAGGGAGCTAGGGCTTTCAATTGACTCAAGTGAAGGGAATTGAAAAAATAAAAAAAATTGGAAATTGAAAACCTCATTACCGTGAACAGTGGCGCGCCGCCACTGCTCATCGCCAGGCAGCCAACCGCCGGCCGGCTCTCCCCACGTCGCCTTTACTCCCTCCTCCGTGGCATTGAATTGTGGCTATAGATTTCCTCCCCCGTTCCTCTCTCCTCCCTCCCTCTCTCTTCCCTCCGCGTCATCAATTCCCCCTGTTGCCGCAGGACACAGTCACGGCAGGAGCCGCCTCCCACGTCCTCCTGCCGGCCGCCGCCCCCTGTGCCCTCGACTCACGGTGCTCCTTCTCCCTCCCTTCCTCACTTCCCCTTGAGCATAAAGCCGAGCCCCCTCCTTCCTTCTTCTCCTTCCCTGCCTTTTCCCCCGCGCGCCAACCGTGTTGCTCTGTTTTTCAGCCGCCATAGCCGCCGCCCGCCACCTCCACGGTGCCGACGAGCTCCGGCCCTTCCCCAGCCCCGCCACCTTGCCGGCTAGACTCCCCTCCTCCTCCTGTTGCTCTCCAACCACCAAGAGCCCCAGCCATACTGCTGTTTGCCCGGAACGCCACCGCTCCTGTTTTCGGCCGAACACCTCACCGACGGCCACAATTCTTCGAAATTCGTCGTCGCGATGATTCTCCAATTCCTTTCACCGGCTACTTGCTCTAGTACTTGCGCACCCAATTGACATGAACTTGGTCGCAGCTTGTCACCGTTGACGAAGAACGCCACGCGCCACCATCTCGGCCGCCATTAACGCCGCCTCAAGCTCACCGTCTCCGACCACCGTGCCGCCTTCCCCGTGGCCATCATCCTCCACAAATCAGTGCATTGACTCACGGTGATGCTCCACGACACTTCAGTTTCTCCTCTAACCTTCTTCTCCGGCGAGAATCTCACCGGAGCAACCGCCTCGGCCATGTTCCCATGTTCTGTTGCACTGTTTCATTCATTTTTCCGTTTTCCTATTAATTAGCCAAAATTGGTAAAATGTGTAGAACATCATGGAAAAATCTAAAAATGCCAAGCCTAATTTTGTTTAAATCCCTGAACAATGAACTAATTTACTGTTAAAGTACTTTTTCAAAAATATCCCTGGATTTTCCTCAATTAATAGATGAATTATTTCTGTTTTTGAATTTTACTTGAAGTTCCAGAAGGTTTCTAGACTTGAATTTTGAACATAACTGTATCTTGGCATGATGCATCTCCTGCATTTTTACCAGAATTTTCATGAACATTTGTGCATGTATGTCATTGTTAATATCCCCAAAAACCTAGATTATTTGCCTTTATCTAAAGTACATTGGGAAAGTCACCCAAAAGCCCAAGATCTTTAACAAAAACTTTAGTTTAGATGCTCAATAGTAGATCTATAAAGTTTCATGATTTTTGCATAAGTTTTAGTACATTTTTATGAATTTATAAGTTTGAAAAATAGAACATTGTTTGATTTCTAATAAATTCATAGGGCCTCAACTTGACCCCAACTCAGAGCCAAAAGTCTTAGTTTAGAGCATACTTTAAACTAAAAATGGTCCCATTCCTGTAACTTAACTTTGAATTTCATCGAAAAAGTCGTTACGACTTTAACGGTACCGTTACGGTTTTCCCCGATGTCATAAACGGATAACGACAGTCGGAGAGCTCGTGTTCCTGTTAAGGCGAGTCAAAAACCACACAAAATTAGCCTCTTAGTGACCCAAGCCACTTAGTAAAGCCAGTACATGAGATGTGTTTTGGGATTTTTCCCAGAAATTACATCCGTGTGCCACCCGATATCGGAACCGGGAACCAGAAAACCTGTAACCGGAATCAGTAAAACTGTTTTGGTCGTAACTTTAGCTTTAGAACTCTGATTGACTATGTTCTTTTTGCATTGTGTTCGTAGACTCGGTAGCTACCTCTCTGCATCATATCGCATCATTTGTGCATCATGGCATCATGGCATACATCTTATCGACACGTTTTTACTTTATAGCTGTCACACCCCAGGTGTCACCAGGGCAAAGTCGACAACTATAAACCCTAATTGGCAACAATTCACTCTTAGAAGCAAAATCAACGCTACAAGTAATAAGGAATAATGTTTAAAATGCTCGAAGAAGATCACCATAAAAATTTGGTAAACAACGGAACACTATGACTAGGGTCGGAAAATTTCAAGCAGCACTGTCGAAATCGTGTTAACGGAGACCAAATCTAAACCCTAACTCGTGGCTACCAAAATTCCTACAGAACCCTAGCCATATTTTTACATAACAAGTAATTACACTTAAAAATAGAATTTTGGGAAATTATTCAAGATTTTTGGTAAGGATTTAGACCTCTTAAAAATTCACCCAAGCTATAATCAACTTAGAAATTCAAGAATTTTTAGAGACCAAATCATGACTTGAACCCTAAATGAAAAGTGTTCCAAATAAACTCCTGAGAATGCACAAAAAGTTTCAAAAATTTTTGAGCTCGGGAAGTGTGCCATTTCATTGAATTGCAATCTAGCTTGATTAAATAAAAAAAAAAGAACCGTTGCCGGGTGGGCTACAGTGCCCGCCGAGCGGCAGGATACCGCCCGCCCGACACGGGCTCTGTGGCGCACGACGCCTTCACTTCTTTGCCGGTGCTCGCCCCCTACCCTCTTCCTCCCTTCCTCCCTCTCTCTCTAGCCCTCTCTCTCGCTCTCTCTCCATTCCCCGCCGCCCCACGCACGCCGCCCTCCTTACTGCCGCGCCGCCCGAGCCGACCGGAGAAATGGCCGGCCATACCGCCATTTCCTCCCCCTGCTCCCCTACCTTTCCCGCCCCAAGGCTCCTTTAAATGGCGTGCCCCCTCCTCCATCTTCCTCCCCTCTTCTTTCTTTTTCCGCGCGCGAAGCTCCTTCCATTCCCCTGCCCCGGCCGTCGCCCGCCATAGCCGCCACAACCACCCTCACGGTGCACTCCACCTTCCGGCCATCCTCTACCCCAATTCCCTCACCAAATCGCCCTCTCCCACTCCCGTGAAGCTCACCGAAGTCCCCAATCCTCCAATTTCGAGCTCGACCGTCGGAATTTCGACTTCGCCGCCGCCGCCGCCACCCTCCACGGCGAGACCCCCCCTACCTTGCCAAAGCTTGATAAATAGCATGTTGCCAAGCTTCGTCGTGTCGAGTGGTTCATGGAAAGCCGAGGTTCGACCGTCGACGACCACCCCAACGCCGGCAATGGCTCGCCAGAGCTCGCCGGCGCAATCCCCTGTTTTCTTTTTTTTAATTTATTTTCTAGATTATTTCTCTGTTTTGTAAAATCCATAGAAATTCATAGAAAACTCCAAAAATAGAAAACCAAAATTTTTTAGAATCCTCATGAAAAGTACTAATTTTCTGCTTTTATCAAATGACCAAAAATTTGCAGAATTAATTAGAACAATCCTTTCTGTTTTTGAATTTTAAATTGAGTTCTAGAACAATGATAGGGCTGATCTTTGATCCACAAATACACCATGGCCACACACATCCTCTGGAATTTTATGAAGAATTTAGGAGCACGAAATGGCATCTAACCCTTTTAAAATACTTCAATCTGCCTAGTTAAAATACCATTTTCTAAAGTACATTGTAAAAGTCATTTATAAGGCTAGACCCATAAGCAAAGTTTTAGATCTGGTGCTCAGAAATGCCCACATAAAATTTCATAATTTTATTCTAAGGTTTACTAGTGCTTTCTGATTTTATAAGATTTAAAAACAGGAATTTTGATGAATTTTTATAAAATATAGAAAATTTATCTAGGCCCCACTCAAAGCCCAAAATGCTTACTCCAGGGAGTGATACCAACTAAAAATAATCTTGAGGAAGAATTAAAATTTTCATTTTAACCCTAGTTTAATAGCCGAAGGAATTAAATAATGATTAACCGATAAAAAGTGTCGAATTAACTTAACTAAACTTGAAGTTGTTAAACATGTCAACTAAAAGTCACCTCATGAGTGTTGAATAGATTTCTTTAAATATCATTCACAGATTAAGAATTGAATTTAATCGACGACGTCGAGTAATTAGGGTTAACCCTAATTCTAGGCGTCGCCAATCTAAATCCTAGATTACTATTGATAATAACAATAATTTTCTTTTTCATTGAACTTATCATAATCCCACTGCATCATGTAGATTGTGACGCTCACGAGGTAGCTGCAGATCCGAGTTCCTCGACCCCCGCCGAAGAAGTCAACGTCAGCTCAGAGGAACCAGGCAAGCCCCGGTGCACAACCGTTGTTTAAAGTTTTTCCTTTTATAACTCAGTGTGTTCTTGTCTGTGCATTAAGTGCTAGGAGTTGATTGAAACCATAGTTGCATTGTTTCCCATAGGAAACCCTATCAGTAGCTGGTATAGATACCCCCTTAGTATGCTATGCTTAGCAGGTATTACCGGTAGAAGTTGAGCAGAGTGGACGCTGCTCGCGAGTGGTAGGATATTGAATGAAACAATTTCTTGAGATGTGCCACATGAATGTGAATAAGTAAGAAAGATAAAAGGTTGAGGGTCAGACTGGGTACAAGTAGGTCGGCGACTGGTCCGGGACCAGGGTGACCGTAGTCTGGTCTGATCCGTGTGGCACAGCTGGGCAAGTATTGAATGTACTGATCGTATGTTGGGTGATATGGGCCCCAGTAAACCTACGTAGCCTAGTGATTGCAACGTCGAACCTGCACTACGGTGTCTGATTAGGAGGAGATCTGGGGCGGGCAGCGTGGGAACTCCACAGAAACCGTCTGGGACGTATTGTCTGGTGGGATGCGGCGCTGCTAAGGCATGCGTAGGCTGGAATTGACGTTGCAGGAACTGGTGTGAACGGTTGCCACGTGCGAGTCTGGGACACGCACGTGTCGTACGATTAGGTTAACCCTGCAGAGGTATAAAAATCGGTTCGAATCGCTGTCGCTCTCAGCTATGAGCTTACTTGAACTCTCTGTCACATTTTAGTAAATAGGTTGAGACACAATGAGAATGAATTATGATTATTACTAATGCTGTTGTTACTTCTGTTATGTTTGCTTAGCTCAGTGCTAATTAAATTTATTTTTCTAATCACTTAACCTGTGCTAAAATTTGACAAGAGTAGTATAGGCTTGCGAGTCCTTTTGCAAGTAAACCCACCCGAGTCAGCCAGCATGTCTAGCAGTCGGCTGTAGTCAGCCACGTTGACGGGTAAGTCTTGCTGAGCTTCTTAGAAGCTCACGCGTTAGCGATTTGTGGTTTGCAGGCGCCGTCATGCAGGACCAAGCAGGTAGCTTCCATTGGGAGGAGCCTCTCCCCGAGATCGAGAACCTCCAGTGGGAGTTGTGCGAGTCGCCGCAGTGAACGTTGAAGTGGCTAGTAGCATGACGCCCGTGGGCACGGCGCGTGCTTTTGCTTAAGTCCGAGTGTTGGAGTTTGTAATCATGCAAGTCTTCCGCTGTTTTTGTTTCAAAACTTTCGCGTACTCTGAATCAATGTAAGATCCAACTTTAAATTTATGGAGTAATGTTGTATTAAAAATCTCCTCTCCTTGTAAATTATTGCTGTTTATCCCTGCCTGTGTTGTATCGTGTGTACGCTCGCTTCGCCGAGCGTTGCCCAACAGGATCCTGGCTCAACGACTGACCGGATCCGTCCCGAGACGAGGTTCTCTGGGCGGGGTCGCGTCAATAGCTTACAAACCGCCAGAGAGTGACGCGGGTGCTGCTACGGGAGAAGCACCAAAGGTTGATCTAGCTGTTGAGGAAGACAACGCCACCGTTGTTGAAGGCAAGCACCTCATATTGCTATCCTAAGTAATTTACTTTATGATTAATATGAATGCTTACGTATAGGACTGCATTAAGTCGGGCATAGTGATAAAGTCGAGAACACCTATTTATTGTTGCATGTACCCCTCCTTGGTATTGAATACGTCACCTTGACAACCTGGGTAGAGTGTCTTTGTTCGAGTCACGAAATGCTTAGCCATGCTTAGATAACACGGTAGAAGTCGAGTGGTAAGTCACACTCGCACGTATAGGAAACACCTTGATTGCTTATGGACTTGTGGCGAGTTCATATGAGGGTAAAAGTTGAAAAGTGTTAAAAGCTGAAATCTGGACGGTGGGATAGGAGTGCAGCAAGACATGGAGGTCTTGTGTGCCATAGGCCCCGTCTGGGTTGACCTAGGAACCGGCCGTGATATTCTTGGCCTGAGCACTTTCCGTTCATACCACATGTCGAATATAATGGTAAGACAAGCTAAGTATCTCACTATGTACCAACATTTGGCCGATGACTGCACGGTGTGTGGAACGAGGGATTCATGGGAGCCTGCAAGGCCGTGATACTCGACGAGGGACTCACGTGAGCCTGCGAGGCCGTGGTACTCGGCACCGTGTGGATTTTTCAACCGTGTGGGCACGAGTGTGAAAAAGGTTGACATGAGTACCCCCTTGTGTAACTTTAGCGGGTTGCATGAGCCGTATGGTCCTCAGTCGTGCGGGTACAGTTGGACTCCCCTGCAGGGTGTAAAATCGGTTCGAATCCGCCGCGATCTCGGTTATGATCAAGCTCAGTGTCCTTTGGATAATATCGAAGAGTTGTCACACAACATATTGGGAATTGAATATGGTTATCGATATCCATGGTTCGGATGGAACATGGAAGATGGTATTATACATGGTTATGGTTACATGGTACTTAGGGATTGGGTTCAATAGAAGTTCATGCCCGCAAGAGTCCCTTTTACTTTATGTTTATTCATATACGCTTAGTTTCTGCTTTAAGCAATTGATTCCATTCCTATGCCTTATATGATGAGGACATCGACTCCAACACGGGTTCAACTCCACCTGCGCCTACACCAAATCAAGCCGCGCCTCTACCTCAAGCTGCGACCGAGTCGGATGCAACTCCAGCCGTGACAGCATTGGACTCTATTTCAATCCCAGCAGCGACTCCATATAAGGGGCCTCTCACTCGGGCCCGGGCAAGAGAGCTCAACTTTGTGACGCTATTAAGGAACGACGGGCCTGGAGAATAGTCGGCCCAACTAAAGGCCTACACGTGGACGCCCTAGGGTTTGCCTCCACCAGGGAGCTGCGCCTCCCCCCCCCCACCTTACTTAGTCAAGGGCTGCGCCCCTTTTGTTCTCTGGGTTTTGTTTAATTGATAGCTTTAGCTACAGTCGTCATACGACGTGTATTCAGAACCCCACCTTCGAGTAATAGATTAGATTGCTCGCCTCTTATTCTTGCTCGTTCTTCGATTGCGTGCAGGGATTGATCTTCGTGATCAGGCTGATCTTGCAATCCAGCAAGGTTAGTAACCATCGGGAGTTGGTTCAGCGATTGCATTGGCGCCTCGGGCTTACTCGTCGTAGTCGGATCGTGAGGGTTAGCTTCCACAGATCGAAATTATCTCCACTCACCGAAAGATCGAGCACTCCAGTTCTATCAAGTGGTATCAGATTCCAGTGTTTCTCGGTGAGTTTATCGTGTGTTTTTTCGTTCATCCTAGTCCACAAACAACCAAAAATTTTCAGGTTAGATCTTTTGTCCCAGCACCCCTTGCGCCTCGCACTTTCGATCAGTAATTTGCATTGTTGAATTTGTGTGCTTGTGCGTTCGTTGTTGCTGGTTACTTGTGTTTTGATTTTTCTCATCTGTTATAGCCACCACAAACCCTACATCCCCACCAACCCCGCTGTCGTGTACTACGCAATCTGCTGCCGCGCGCGAGAATCCAGCTCGTTCCCGTGCGGTGCGCGTGAGTCCAGATTGTTTCCATCTGCTGTGTGCTGCCGCGCGCGTAAGAGTCCAGGTCGTGTCCGCCGCGGTGTGTTTGCTGTGCGCGCCTCCTACCAGGTCACGCCGCGCTCCGCAAGAGTCCCAGGCGATCACGCCTGCCTTGGTCACGCCTCGGCTGCATCTCTGCCGGCCGCGCCGTGCACAGAATCCTGCTCGGACGCGCCGTGTACGCCGCTGAGTTCAGGTCGGTTTCGGCCCTGCTGTGTCCGTTCGGTCCGGACTCCTGCCGTGTTTTCTTTCCGGTCAAAAAGAAAAAGGAAAAACAAAATATAAAAGGCCAAGTGTGCAATCAACAAAAAAAAAAAAACAGAAAGAGTGTGTGAAAAAAAAAAAGAAGAAAAAAAAAAAAAGAAAACCGAATAGCAGAAGTTTGCCAACCGATCTGTTTCGCCGTGTGTCCTCGTTGGACTCGTGAATCTTGGGTCACTGCAGTTTCGTACATTGATTAGTTTCGACCTTACTCGAGAGAGAGAGAGAGAGAGAGAGAGAGTATCTTTTAATTACCTTTTTACCCCTGTCTTCCCTACAACCCTACCTCCCTCTCGCACTTGTTTCCAGCAGCGTTCATACGTGTTTAGCACTCTTATTCAACTTTGCACTTATTGTTTGATCGTGCTAATCTTGTCTTGAGTGCAGCCTACCCAGAACTACACATATTTCTACTACGAGCAGGTCTTGTTCCGCCTGGCAATCGCTCCTCCAATCTTTCACAGGTACTACCCGTTGGTTGCGGATCGCCACTGTGTGCTTGGTAAGAACGGGTAAGAACTTGATAAGAGCGTTGTTTTGAGCGATTTCCCCCCACCATACACCTGCTATCGTAGTGTCCTCTCCGTTGCTGTTTCGTGTTTGCACTAACAATGGCAGGAGATGACGCCAAGACGGACACTACACTGCAGGACGTGCACGCGCACGTCGAAGGCCTTGCCGGCGACATCAAGACGCTGCATGAACGGCTGGATTCCACGGTTGCTTCATCGACCGAGCGTTTCGACCAGATCGACCTCGCTCAAACGGCCGCCCACGCCACACTCGAGACGATCATGACTCGTCTTGAGACCTTGACCACGCAGCTAACGGAGTTGCAGCAGGCGCGCGACTATGGCGGTGATACGGAACTGGACGATGGTGGTCGCCGCGGTCGTGCACGCAGGGTACGTGTCCCACCTCCTGATTCCTTTGCTAAGATCAAATTTCGCATTCCATCCTTTAATGGCAAATATGATCCTGCTGCTTATCTTGATTGGGAATTAGAGGTCGAACAGAAATTTTCATGCCATGATATTCCTGCTCATCTACAAGTTAAGGCTGCTATTAGTGAATTTACTGATTTTGCTTTAATTTGGTGGCGTGAATATAAACAAAAGTTTCCTGATAACACTCCCACCACTTGGGATGAACTAAAAACTGCCATGCGTCACAGATTTGTTCCTTCTTATTATGCCCGTGACTTGCTCAACCAAATGCAACGATTTCAGCAAGGTTCCCAAACTGTTGAGGAATATTACCAAGCGTTACAAAAGGGCATGATTCGTTGTGGTTTAGTTGAGCAGGAGGACGCTGCTATGGCACGTTTTAGGGGTGGTTTGAATCGTGAAATTCAGGACATCCTTGATTACAAGGAATATGATGATATGACCACTTTGTTTGAATTTGCTTGCAAAGCTGAACGTGAAGTGCAGGGACGGCGATCGTCGACACGCGCTAACTCTTTTGCAGGACGCGGCCAAGCTTCCACCCCAGCCCCCCGCCCGACGTCCTCCACGTCGTCCTCCACGCCGCGCGAGCGTGCGCCGTCCACTTCAAGCGCATCACCACGCGAGCAGCCGGCCAAGCCGACAGCACCTCCGGCCCACGGTGCCTCTCCTTCCACAGGGCGCACTCGGGACATTCAGTGCCATCGTTGCAAAGGTTACGGTCATGTGATTCGGGACTGCCCCAACAAGCGTACCTTGCTGATCCGTGACAATGGTGAGTACTCTTCCGCTAGTGATACTGAGGAGACTAGACATGCTATGCTTTCCACTGACCATGCAGATCATACGGAGGTTCACGTTGATTCCAGCGCCGCCGATAGGTATGAGAGTCTTGTTGTGCAGCGTGTTCTCAGTACACAGGTTTCCCAGCACGAGCAAAATCAGCGACACACCATCTTCCATACCAAGGGCGTTGTACAAGAACGGGCGATTCGAATCATCATAGACGGTGGCAGCTGCAACAATTTGGCCAGTGCAGCCTTGGTGGAGCAATTATCATTGCCCACCCGACATCACCCACATCCATATCACATTCAGTGGCTTAATGATGGCGGCAAAATTAAGGTAACACGCTCGGTACGTGTCCTCTTTTCTTTGGGCGCTTATTCTGATTATGTTGATTGTGATGTTGTCCCTATGGAAGCATGTTCGTTGTTACTTGGTCGCCCTTGGCAATATGATACTGATTGTGTGCATCATGGTCGTTCGAATCATTATTCACTCATGTTTAAGGGAAAAAAAATAATTATTCATCCCATGACCCCGGAACAAATTCTAAAAGATGACATGGCTAGGGCGGCTAAGACAGCAAAGTCTCACACATCACCTCCACTTGCTCCTGCTAACTCTGAAATCAAGTTGCATACCCCTGTTTTACTTGCTACACGTGCTGATTTTGCTGAGCTACATGATGATAACCTGCCTTGCTATGCACTTGTTTGCTCTCGCATGCTTGTTTCACTTCATGAGGCACCATCCTCGGATATTCCCCCTGCTGTTGCTAACCTTTTGCAGGACTATGCCGATGTTTTTCCCAAGGATTTGCCACCGGGTCTTCCTCCTATCCGTGGCATTGAACATCAGATTGATCTCATCCCCGGCGCGCAGCTTCCAAACCGCGCCCCGTACCGCACTAATCCAGATGAGACGAAGGAGATCCAGCGCCAGGTGCAAGCGCTGCTTGATAAGGGTTACATTCGTGAGTCTCTCAGTCCTTGCTCGGTTCCTGTTTTGCTTGTCCCTAAGAAAGATGGCTCCTGGCGTATGTGTGTAGATTGTCGTGCAATTAATAACATCACCATTCGTTATCGATATCCTATACCACGCCTTGATGACATGCTTGATGAGCTTAGTGGTGCCATTATATTTTCTAAAGTTGATTTGCGAAGTGGGTACCATCAGATTAGGATGAAACTGGGAGATGAATGGAAAACTGCTTTTAAAACCAAATTTGGCTTATATGAATGGTTGGTTATGCCGTTTGGTTTGTCTAATGCTCCCAGCACTTTCATGCGCTTAATGAATGAAGTTCTTAGGCCATTCATAGGACTGTTTGTTGTTGTTTACTTTGATGATATTCTTATTTACAGCAAGTCTATGGATGAGCATTTAGAACATATGCGTGCTGTTTTTGATGCTTTGCGTGCTGCTCGCTTGTTCGGTAACTTGGAAAAATGCACCTTTTGCACGCAACGCGTCTCTTTTCTTGGCTATGTTGTTACTCCACAGGGAATTGAGGTGGATAGCAGCAAGGTGGATGCCATTCAGGGCTGGCCTACACCGACGACGGTCACGCAGGTTCGGAGTTTCCTTGGCCTCGCCGGGTTCTACCGAAGGTTTGTGCGTGATTTCAGCTCCATTGCTGCCCCGTTGCATGAGCTCACAAAGAAAGGTGTTTCCTTTGCTTGGGATGCACCACAGGAAGATGCATTCAACACTTTGAAGGACAGGTTAACTCATGCTCCTCTTTTACAATTGCCTGATTTCAATAAAGTGTTTGAATTAGAATGTGATGCTAGTGGCATAGGTTTAGGTGCTGTTTTACTTCAAGATCGTAAACCTGTTGCTTACTTTAGTGAGAAATTGAGCGGTGCTGCCCTGAACTATTCAACTTATGATAAGGAGTTATATGCTTTAGTGCGCACTTTGCAAACATGGCAGCATTACTTGTGGCCTCGCGAATTTATTATTCATTCTGATCATGAGGCTTTGAAACACATTCGTACCCAAACTAATCTGAACCGTAGACATGCTAAATGGGTAGAATTTATTGAGTCCTTTCCCTACATCATTAAACACAAGAACGGGAAGGAAAATGTCATTGCTGATGCTTTGTCTCGTCGCTATACCATGCTGTCCCAATTAGATTTTAAAATCTTTGGTTTGCAAACATTGAAAGATCAATATGTGGATGATGCTGATTTTCATGATATTATTTCACATTGTAAGGATGGCAAGCCATGGGGCAAGTTTCATATACAGGATGGGTTCCTGTTTCGTGCTAACAAGCTGTGCATTCCAGCTGGTTCGGTTCGTTTGTTATTGTTGCAGGAAGCTCATGGAGGGGGTCTCATGGGTCACTTCGGTGTTTTCAAAACACAAGAATTGCTGGCTGACCACTTCTACTGGCCTCGGATGCGTCGTGACGTCGAGCGCTTCGTTGCTCGCTGTCCTACGTGCCAAAAAGCTAAGTCTCGTTTAGGTAACCATGGTTTGTATCTGCCTCTCCCTGTTCCTTCTGCTCCTTGGCATGATATTTCGATGGATTTTGTTTTGGGATTGCCTCGCACTAAGAAGGGGAGGGACAGCATCTTTGTCGTTGTTGATAGGTTCTCTAAAATGGCTCATTTTATACCTTGTCATAAAACTGATGATGCAACCATGATTGCTGATTTGTTCTTTAGAGAGATTGTTCGCTTGCATGGAATTCCTAAAACAATTGTCTCTGATCGTGATGCTAAGTTTCTTAGTCATTTTTGGCGTTGTCTTTGGAATAAACTAGGCACTAAGTTACTTTTTAGCACCACTTGTCATCCTCAAACTGATGGGCAAACTGAGGTCGTGAATCGCACTTTGTCTACCATGCTTAGGGCTGTTTTGGATAAAAATTTGAGGCTTTGGGAAGATTGTTTACCTCATGTTGAATTTGCTTATAACCGTGCTACACATGCTTCCACTAAGATGTGTCCTTTTGAGGTTGTTTATGGGTATGTTCCTCGGGCGCCTATTGACTTGTTTTCACTGGCTACTGAGGATGATCCCCATGTTGATGCGCTTGCTCATATTGATCTCATGAAACATTTGCATGACGTGACACAACAAAACATTGCTGCTGCTACTGCTAGATATCAAATTGCTGGTAGTAAAGGGCGCAAGCATGTTACTTTTGAGCCTGGTGATTTGGTTTGGTTGCACTTGCGTAAGGATAGGTTTCCTGCTTTGCGCCACTCTAAATTGATGCCTCGTGCTGCTGGTCCTTTTAAAGTGCTAACCAAGATCAATGATAATGCTTATGTTCTTGACCTGCCTGCGGAGTTTGGTGTTTCCACTAGTTTTAATGTTGCAGATTTGAAACCGTATGCGGGCGAGGATGAGGAGCTGCCGTCGAGGACGACTTCAGTTCAAGAAGGGGAGGATGATGAGGACATCGACTCCAACACGGGTTCAACTCCACCTGCGCCTACACCAAATCAAGCCGCGCCTCTACCTCAAGCTGCGACCGAGTCGGATGCAACTCCAGCCGTGACAGCATTGGACTCTATTTCAATCCCAGCAGCGACTCCATATAAGGGGCCTCTCACTCGGGCCCGGGCAAGAGAGCTCAACTTTGTGACGCTATTAAGGAACGACGGGCCTGGAGAATAGTCGGCCCAACTAAAGGCCTACACGTGGACGCCCTAGGGTTTGCCTCCACCAGGGAGCTGCGCCTCCCCCCCCCCACCTTACTTAGTCAAGGGCTGCGCCCCTTTTGTTCTCTGGGTTTTGTTTAATTGATAGCTTTAGCTACAGCCGTCATACGACGTGTATTCAGAACCCCACCTTCGAGTAATAGATTAGATTGCTCGCCTCTTATTCTTGCTCGTTCTTCGATTGCGTGCAGGGATTGATCTTCGTGATCAGGCTGATCTTGCAATCCAGCAAGGTTAGTAACCATCGGGAGTTGGTTCAGCGATTGCATTGGCGCCTCGGGCTTGCTCGTCGTAGTCGGATCGTGAGGGTTAGCTTCCACAGATCGAAATTATCTCCACTCACCGAAAGATCGGGCACTCCAGTTCTATCATTATACCTTGCTACAGCCTCATTGCATTATCCTTGGAGTCGGGAACTAATTCCCACCACAAGGTAAGACTTGCGAGTACCTTCGTACTCAACATTTGTTGTTTAAGTTTTTGCAGGTGAAGATGAGTTGGTCTTCAGCTACTTTGTCCCCGTCGATGCGGGTGAGGGCGAGGCGTAGTCAAGACATTCGAGTGACCGTGATTTGCGATGTTCGTGGGCTGGGCATCGCAATCTTTTGCTGTTTTTCTCATTGCAACTGCTGCGACTATCGTCTTTTTTAGAATCGCTTCTGCTCTTTAATTTATTAATTCAAGACTTATGATGAACCTTGGTATGTAAGAATATTTTAAATTAATGCTATTAATTAATGTGACCTATGTGATGTATCACCTGTGATGTTACCGACGTGCTTAGATCTTGGGCATTGCTTGAGAAGCATGTCGGGGGACTGCCGGGTTTATATTCTCTTTTATCAGGTTGAGTTCTTGCAGCGTGGGCCGCGAGTCGACTTGGTAAACTTGAATGTAAATTGGTCGGGTCTCTCACAACCAATCCTGAGGAGACTAAGGAAATTCAGCGACAAGTCCAAGATCTTTTGAACCGCGGGTACGTACGTGAGAGACTTAATCCTTGTGCTATTCCTGTTCTTTTGGTTCCTAAGAAAGATGGTTCGTGGCGCATGTGTGTACATTGTAGAGCCATAAACAAAATTACTATACGGTATCGTCATCCTATTTCTAGGCTAGACGACATGCTTGATAAGTTGTGTGGTGCTATAGTTTCACTAAAATTGACTTGCATAGTGGTTACCACTAGATTAGAATGACACTCGATGATAAATGGAAAACTGCATTTAAAACTAAGTTTCGGTTGTATGAGTGGTTAGTCATGCCTTTTGGTTTAACTAATACACCTAGCACTTTCATGAGACTAATGCATGAAGTTTTACGTTCATTCATTGGTAACTTTGTAGTGGTTTACCTTGATGATATCCTGATTTATAGCAAGTCTATAGCTGAACATATGGATCATCTACATGCTGTTTTCTCTGCCTTATGTGATGCACGTTTGCTTGGTAACCTCGACAAATGCACCTTTTGCACCGATCGAGTCTATTTTCTTGGCTATGTTGTGACTCACAGGCCATTGAGGTTGATAAGGCTAAGGTGGAGGTCATTGATAGTTGGCCTACGCCAACATTGGTTTCGCACGTGAGGAGTTTTCTTGGCCTAGCAGGATTTTATCGTCGTTTTGTCAAGGAATTCAGCACCATCACCACGCCGCTGATTGAGTTGACAAAGAAGGGCGTTGCTTTCCATTGGGGGGGCATACTTGGGAGAAGAGGATGAGCTTGAGTTGAGGACAACTCCCTTTCAAGAGGGGGAGGAGGATGAGGATATCATACCCGTGGATACACACAATCCTTCTCATGCTGTTACACATGAAGGTCCAATCACTAGAGCTCGCGCCCGACAACTTAATCTAGAGGTGAGCTCGTTCCTTAACACTCCATTACGCATTCTTGAGGATAGATTACTACCTAATGATTTTATTCTAATTAGGAATCATGGAGAGGACAGAGAAAAGATAGGAGATCAGATAGGAGTTCTCTAAGGACGTCCAAACCAAGTCTGAGTCTTAGCCTACGTCGACTTCGAATCTAATTCAGAGTCCAGGAGCACCCTGTACTAAAATGAACGCCCAGGTCGCATATGGACTCCGTTTAGGTGATCTACCACTTCATGGAAAGAGGACGTGATTATCTTTCCTATGGGACTAGTCCCATGTACAAATTCCTCCAGGGTCCATGGGAATCATCGAAACATTGGACAATCGAGAATCTGTCAGGGTGCTGCGACACTGATTTTAGGTCGGTTTGCCCTGTACCGAGTTAGAGTCCGTTAGGGTTGTGCCCAGGGGACTTGCACGTCCTGAATTCCTTTATATCCAGCCATCACCCCACCATTAGGGTTCAGGTTTTGTTTAGGTTATTCCTGTTAAAAACGGTGTCGCCGTTTCATTGGTTTGTGAGACCCTAACTTTTGTGAGTTTAATCTTCATCTGCAATTTGGTTGCTTTCTTCTTCGTTCTTGCTTGTGCTTTTAGATTCGCAGGCAAATACTAGCCTTCTCGGCAAGGTCATCCGTATTCACGCGGGTGATAACCAGAGGAGACGTGGTGCTGCGATTATAGGGTTCGGAACGTGCCGTTCGGAAGGCGGATCGATTTGTGTCGTGACTCTGCCCAAATCTTTGATTATCAGAACCTGTAGGAAGATCGGGACCCCGTTCCCATCCTAGGGCTTATCACCTGCTGCAGCTGGATGGCACACCTATCTCGTACACTTCGAATGTGGATGTACTCAAGCACTTCTATGCTTAAGTTGCTGCCCCTGTTTGTGCCGAGCTCAGTCTAGTGTGAAGTTCTATGGGTTATTTTGTTTTCTCCTTCCTTTTGTGCTGAGCTGCGTCTCGTGCCAAGTCTTGTGGGTCCTTTCCTTTTGTGCCGAGCTACGTCTCGTGCGAAATCCCGGGCATTATTGTGTCTAAATCTTCCGTCCTGAGCTGAGCTGCACCTCGTGCAAGGTTCTTTGAACCGTCTAGTTGATAAGTTTGTCAAGCCGAGCTGCATCTCGTGCGACTCTTTTAGCTAGAGAACTTCAGGTCACCGAACAATGGCTCCATCGCTTGCTTGATAATTTCCACCGAATGGCGCTCAAGAGGAGCCCCTGGTAAGCATTCTAGACATGTCCCGTGCCTGAGGTGATTCCTCATGCCTTCGATGCACCGAGATGCTGGCTTACGATCGATGGCGAGGCTGTGCCTCATATGATTCCTCGTGCCTTCGATGCACCGAGATGCCGGCTTACGACCAAAGGCGAGGCTGTGCCTCTTGTGCTTCCTCGTGCCTTCGATGCACCGAGATTAAAGCGAGGCTGTGCCTCCTGTGCTCCCTCGTGCCTTCGATGTGCCGAGATACCGACTTATGACAGAAGACGGAGATGTGTTTCCGTGATTACTCATACTTTCGACGCACTAGACAGTTCATGCGTGGAAGCAAGGCTGTACCGGCGGCAGCTATACTTGCCGCAAAGGCTTCGGACGTTTCTCACATTACATTGCTACAAGTATCAAACCCATTGGAATTTTTAGTCACGCAAGCCGAAAGACACCTCTTATTCAGGTGTCGTTAAGCGGAATAGAATCAAACGATATTGAAGTCCGTACAACATCAAATGTACTTCTTCATCACACATACAATTTTACAAGCACAGTGTCACGGTGCTTCGCGACCGAAACGTCCTATACTAGGCAGCTGTTCCTCTAGCTCTTCTATTTCGTGCCGAAGACGCGCTATGTAGCTCATCACCCCACCTGGCCTGTTGACGGCACGAGCTAACTCTTGCATTACTTCCAGGCCAGGTTCATCTGGAGATGATGTTCCATTGGATATTTCGATAGTCTCTACTTCCGGCTCCACTTTCAGCTCGCACAGCAGGAGTGCTGGACTCTGATTGCCTTGTAGAGCTCTTCGGTCGTTGTGCTTGAAGCGTCGCCTTAACCTTTCTTCCGAGCTCACCTTATTAGATGACCCCTTTATTACCGCGTTGTGATTTTCTATGTACGTCCGAAACTCTTTGCGCCACTAATGATCGCTTGCGAAATCAAGCCTGCTCACGGTGGTGCTCCCCGAAGGGACATATGACACGGGCATCACATCAAGAATTAATCCAGCCTGAACAGGAAGAGGAATCTAAGTTACCTTCTGATTCAATATTTAAATTACATAAGACCTAAGAACAATCTACGGTAGAGACTAGGCAGCAGCTTACAGCTGAGCATGTGTCCCTCTGGCAGCTTCTGGTGCTCCGCTCCTCCCCGCCTGGCCCTCGAACCCGCCTTCACCTGCTCGAGGGTTGCTTGCTTCGCTAGCTTCTTAGGCCGAAGGAGCCACCTTTGCCGCAGCAGTCAGCTTCCCGCCCCCCGCTGAACGGAGCGCAGATTCGCGGCTTAGCTCGGTGCCGCACCGGAGCCAAAACCCTTGGGCGAAAGCCTTCCCCAAGTCGCGAAGGGACTCTCAGAGATCCGTGTAAGCTTCAAAAGCTGCTACCGCAAGTCTTATGCACCCCGCTCATGGCTTTCTTCATGGGGGTTAAGTCCACAATCCGACTTGCGCGCAGAGCAGCGAAGGCGCCGGTCTAGGAGACTTGAGCGCAATGGTTCCCGAAGGTACGGAGGGCTTTACGATCAGCTTCAATTCTGTGTCTGATCCGAGATATACTTGCCATAGGATCCTCCGGCGCATCCGGCTTTGGCACCACCACATTCACCTCGAGCATGCTCAGGAGATCATCCACGTCGCCCATCAACTGACCAATTCCGTCGGTAATTTGCTTGACGATGGTCAGCTGGCTTTCGGCGGCCTTCAGAGCTTCGCAAAAAGTATCACGCTCATTCGCTCAGCTCCTTAGCTAGGTTGTCCCTTTCTTCCTACAAGGGCGTAAGTGCTTCCTTGAGCTCCAAAACTCGGAGCTCCGCGTCGCGCCGCAGCTCTGAAGACTTCTTCGCTTCGGCTTCTAGAGCCCGAAGCCGATTTTGTAGCCCCGCGTTGCTCTTCTTGGCTGAACACACCACATGTCACGCCAGCATCGCACTCTAGAAGACGTATGGAGAATACGTTAGCACCTCTAAATGAGATATGGGTGCGAAGCGCGTGTATACAAGGTATACACGTATGGCCATTCTAGAGAGCACTTCGGACGCTTCGGCTGGGCTCAACTCACTGAGCAATCCGTCAACTCCCGCCATGTCCAGAAGCCGTCCTGCCAGGCTCAAAGAGCGACACGCGTCTTCGCGAGGCAAAAAGCCTCCATTTGGAGCCCAGCGGCTATATCTCCTAGTGACGATCCCGGAGGCAGGTAGCCTTACAGGCTCTTTCTACGGCCGTAAGTGCGCGGGCTCTCAGAGCTTTCACTTTTGACGGCTCCCTCGCCGCCCTCAGAGCCTCCACTCCGACCCACCGAAGGCTGGGCCTCTGTGGAGGGCTAGCTTGATGAGGACATCGCATCCATGGTTACACACAATCCTTCTCCCGCTACGACAAATGAAGGACCAATCACTAGAGCTCGGGCATGACAATTGAATCTAGAGGTGAGCTCATTCTTAAGTACGAGTTTATATGTTAATATAGAGAATAGATTGCTACCTAATGATTATATTATGATTAGGAATCATGGAGAGGTCGAGGAAGGCCCTGGAGACCAACTTCAAGTCAGACAAGGACGTCCAAGCCAAGTAGGAGATCCAACTCACGTCGACTTTGAATCCAACTCGGAGTACAGGAGCAGTCCGTACTAAAACGGGTGCCCAGATCGCATACGGACTCCGTTTTAGGCGATCTACCACTTCATGGAAAGAGGACGAGATTATCTTTCTAAGGGAAGAAGTCCCACGTCCAAATTCCTCCAGAGTCGACAGGAATCATCAAAACATTGGACAGTCCAGAATCTGTCAAGGTGCTGCGACACCAACTTTGGGCCGGTTGGCCTTGTACCGAGTTAGAATCCATTATGGCTGTGTCCAGAGGACTTGCACATCCCCAATTCCTTTATAACCAGCCGTCACCCCACTATTGGGGTTCGGTTTTGCTTAGATTATTCCTGTTAAAAACAGTGTCGCCGTTTCATCGGTTTGTGAGACCCCAACTTTGTGAGTTTAATCTTCATGTGCAATTTGGTTGCTTTCTACTTCGTTCTTGCTTGTGTTCTTCGATTCGCAGGCAAAGACTAGCCTTCTCGGTGAGGTCATCCGTATTCACGCGGGTGATAACCAGAGGAGACGTGGTGCTACGATTACGGGGTTCAAAACGTGCCGTTCGAAAGCCAGATCGATTTGTGTCGCGACTCCGCCCAAATCGTTGATTATCAGAACCTATAGGAAGATCGGGATCCCGTTTCCATCAAGTGGTAACCAGAGCTTCAGGTGTTCCTCAGGTTCGTCATTATTTACCCTAGTTCCTTGTTTTCATTTCGTCCTACAGTCCATAAAAAGCCAAAAATAGAATTACAGTTTTAAGTTACATCCTGTCCAAAACTGTGTTTAGCCTTTGCATATTTCAATTTCAGAGTCCGTAGTATTGAATTTGTGTGCTTAATCGAGTCTTGTTGCTGGTTTAGATCACGTCTCATTACAGTTTGTTTTGCTTCCGCCGCCTTGTGTCAAACCCTAGCCGTCAATTTTTTTTCCCCACCCAGATTCCACCCCTTCATGTGTTGTGTCTGATCTGTTATTGACTAGATTCACATGGGTTGATCATCCATCGCTACTTTTCACCTTATCCAGAGCTTCCGCCGTAAAATTCCACCTTTCCCTTTTCTGCTAACCTAGTTTGTTTCAACGCCAGGAAAGAAAAACGCCTGACATAGAGTTCAGTTCTGCCATTATATCATTTTGATCAGAAAATTTATGTGGTTAGCTTTCACATGCTTTGAGTTGAGAAAAAGAAATAATATATAAAAAAGAGATAGAAGTATTGTGATTACTTCTAGTGTCAAAAAAAAAGAAACAAAAAGAAACGAATTGATAAACTTTTGTTGGAACACTCGGTGCTGTTTTATGCTTGTCCTGAATTCAATTTTCCTTGGCTATTGATCTTTGTTGCTGTTTCCCGACACATGTTCTTTGACCACGTATCATAACTGTCATAGGACGCTTTAGGCCAGCAACTAGGACCAATACTTTGGACATTTATTCAATATTACTATCTGGTTTTGATTTGTGTTCCACTTACATATATATTAGCCTTCCAAGCTCCACTTAAACCTTCTAAACAGGCACCCTGTAATCGCCAGATCACTTCTCCAAGGTATCTTTGCTTTGTGTTCACTTAGATCTTTGCAAGAACTTGGTTTGAAACTTCCTGTTGCAGTCTGAGAGTACCACTATCCTAACACAGTAGTTGATAGGGATAACCTTTTACCGCCTTTCTTTGTGTTTCTTGTCTCTTTCATTATGTCAGGCACCGATGAATCTAGGACACCGGCGGACTTCAACAAGTGCGTCAGCCAAGATCAATTGCAGGAAGCAATTACCAAGGCGCTTGACGGCATTGATGACAAGATCACTAAGACCGTGACGAAGACCCTCAACGACCTGCACATAGGAACAACTCTCCAAGGCATCACCACTCAGCTGGCCGTAATTTCAACGCGGCTTGACAATTTGAAAAGGCGTCCACCTCCAGGGAACAACAACGACGACCAGGACACCGTCTACGATGACAACGACCGGGACACACGCCTTCGACATCGCCTACGCAGAAACTGCCAAGGTATGGGAGGAAAACAACCAGCATCGGCATCAGGACGATCCTTTTGCTAAGGTGAAATTTTCCATACCGTCCTTTTTTTGGTTCATATAATGCTGAGATATATCTAGATTGGGAGATGACGGTTCAACAAAAATTTGAGGCTCATCAAGTCCCTGAACAACATAGAGTCAGGCAAGCTTCTAGCGAATTTAAGGACTATGCTATTATTTGGTGGACTGGTTTAGCTGCTGTACGACAGTTGTCTGCTACTTGAGATGAGTTGAAAACTGCTGTCGAGGTTCGTTACCATCGATTAGTAAATTTATCGTGGGGGGTGCGTTTTGAGGCTTCGATGGTTCGCAAGAGGACACAAGGTTTATACTGGTTGTGACACCCCGATGCAGGGCTTAATAGGATTAATAGGATACTCATATCAATAAGTTGTAACTTCTTTTTCGGTAGCCTAGTTCCGAAAAACTCCGAGGTTAAGCGTGCTTGGCCTGGAGCAATTTTATGATGGGTGACCGACCGGGAAGTTATTCTCGGGTGCGCACGGGTGAGGATAAATGTGCGCAGAAAAGACTTGTGTTGGTCTGTGAGGCCAGCCTATGTCCTATAAAAAGCTACCTGATGTAAGCGGGCCCGGCCTCGAGGAGGCGGGACGTTACATAATGGTATCAGAGCCGACTCGCTACCTGATGTAAGCGGGCCCGGCCTCGAGGAGGCGGGACGTTACATAATGGTATCAGAGCCGACTCTCGCGATTTTCACGGGCTCGTGTGTCGCAGTTGCGCAGGCATGGTGTGCATGGCTGGTGTGGATCCAGAGTGGTCACACAGCATGACACATGCGCTGGCACTGGAGACATGGACGTGGCCAAGAGAGAACGTTCGTGGCTTGGGAGTGACCGACGAGGATGTCAGTCTCTTAAGGGGGTGAGTATGTGACACCCCGATCCAGGGCTTAATAGGATTAATAGGATACTCATATCAACAAGTTGCAACTTCTTTTCCGGTAGCCTAGTTCCGAAAAACTCCGAGGTTAAGCGTGCTTGGCCTGGAGCAATTTTAGGATAGTGACCGACCGGGAAGTTATTCTCGGGTGCGCACGGGTGAGGATAAATGTGAGTAGAAAAGACTTGTGTTGGTCTGTGAAGCCAGCCTATGTCCTATAAAAAGCTACCTGATGTAAGCGGGCCCGGCCTCGAGGAGGCGGGACGTTACACTTCTAAATCTTCTGTGGAGGGACCAGCGAAGACTTCACCTTCCACTATATCCACGGGGCGCACCTCTGGCATCAGTGCCATCGCTGTCTTGGACTTGGACTTGGGCACGTGCAGCGTGACTACCCAAGCAAGCGTGCCTACATCGCCACTGATGACAAAGATTACGAGAGTACATCCGACATTGAAGATGCGGAGGATGATTTTTCACAATCACCGGACAGCGTTGTTCTCAGCAATCACGACGCCTCCGTGTACCACTCCATCGTTGTTCGACACGTCCTCAATGCGCAGGTAAGCGAATCGGATCAGATCCAACGCCATAACTTGTTTCAGATTAAGTTCGTGATCAAGAATCGGCGAGCATGTGTGATCATTGACGGGGGTAGCTGCAACAACTCGGTGAGTTCTGATGTGGTCACGAAGCTTGGCTTGATCACGCGACCACATCCACATCCATACCATATTCAGTTGTTGAATGGCTCCGAAAAAGCTAAGGTAATACAATCGTGTCGCGTTCCTATTTCTCTTGGTACTTATAGTGATTCTGTGGATTGTGATGTCATTCCTATGCAAGCATGCTCTTTTTTATTGGGTCGTTCTTGGGAACATGATAATGATGCTTTGGACCATGGTTGTAGTAATAACTACAGCTTCATACATAAAGGGAAGAATTACTTTGTTACCCATGACACCTGCTCAAATTATTGAGTGTGATAGGGAGAGGGTTGTTAATGCTAAACATCCACCTCATGCTAAATCTAAAATTCAGCAAGATATCACTTTGAAATCCCCTGTCATGCTTGCTATAAAATCTGACCTTACTGAAATTTCTGATGGTACTTCTCCATGCTATGTTCTAGTGTGCAAGGTGCCTTATTTTCAATGGATAATTTACCTTGTATATTGCCACCTGCGGTTGCTAACCTTTTGCAGGAGTTTCGCGATGTTTTCCTTGACGAGAATCCTCCAGGACTGCTACCCATTCGAGGGATCGAGCACCAGATTGACCTGATTCCTGGTGCGAGTTTGCAGAACCGTGCGGCATACCGAACCAACCTTGAGGAGACTAAGGAAGTTCAGCGTCAAGTCCAAGATCTTTTGGACCGCGGGTACGTACGTGAGAACCTTAGTCCTTGCGCTATTCTTGTTCTTTTAGTTCCGAAGAAAGATGGTTCGTGGCACATGTGTGTTGATTGTAGAGCCACAAATAACATTACTATACGCTATTGTCATCCTATTCCTAGGCTAGACAACATGCTTGATGAGTTGTGTGGTGCTATAGTTTTCAATAAAATTGACTTGCATAGCGGTTACCACCAGATTAGAATGAAACTCGGTGATGAATGGAAAACTGTATTTAAAACTAAGTTTGGGTTGTATGAATGGTTAGTCATGCCTTTTGGTTTAACTACACCTAGCACTTTTATGAGATTATTGCATGAAGTTTTACGTTCATTCATTGGTAAATTTATGGTGGTTTACTTTAATAATATCCTGATTTATAACAAGTCTAAGGCTGAAATGGATCATCTATGTGCTATTTTCTCCACCTTACGTGATGCATGCCTGCTTGGTAACCTCGACAAGTGCACCTTTTGTACTGATCGAGTCTCTTTTCTGGCTATGTTGTGACTCCACAGGGTGTTGAGGTTGATAAGGCTAAGGTGGGGGTAATTGATAGTTGGCCTACACCCACAACGGTTTCGCACGTGAGGAGTTTTCTTGGCCTAGTGGGATTTTATAACTGTTTTATCAAGAAATTCAGCACCATCGCCACGCTGCTGATTGAGTTAACAAAGCAGGTCATTGCTTTCCATTGGGGGCCATACTTGGGAGAAGAGGCTGAGCTTGAGTTGAGGAGAAATCCTTTTCAAGAGGGGGAGGATGAACAGGACATCGCACCCATGGATACACATCATCCTTCTCCTACTGTTACACATGAAGGTCCAATTACTAGAGTTCGCGCCTGATAACTTATTCTAGAGGTGAGCTCGTTCCTTAGCACTCCATTACACATCCTCGAGGATAGATTACTACCTAATGATTTTATATGATTAGAAATCATGGAGAGGACAGAGGAACAATGAGAGACCAGATAGGAGTTGTCCAAGGATGTCCAAACCAAGTCCGAGTCCCAGCCCACTCGACTTCGAATCCAATTCGGAGTTCAGGAGCAGCCTGTACTAAAGTGGACGTCCAGGTTGCATACGGACTCCTTTTAGGTGATGCACTACTTCATGCAAAGAGGACGAGATTGTCTTTCCAATGGGACTAGTCCCATGTCCAAAGTCCAAGGGAACCATCAAAACATTGTATAGTCCAGAATCTATCAGGGTGCTGCGACATCGACTTTGGGTCAGTTGACCTTGTACCGAGTTAGAGTCCATATGGGTTGCATTTAGGGGACTTGCACGTCCCCAATTCCTTTATATCCAGCCGTCACCCCACCATTAGGGTTTGTGTTTTGCTTAGATTATTTCTGTTAAAAACAGTGTCGCCGTTTCATCAGTTTGTGAGACCCCAACTTTGTGGGTTTAATCTTCATCTGCAATTTGGTTGCTTTCTACTTCGTTCTTGCTTGAGTTCTTCGATTTGCAGGCAAAGACTAGCCTTCTCGGCGAGGTCATACGTGTTTACGTAGGTGATAACCAGAGGAGACGTGGTGCTGCGATTGCGTGTTCGGAACGTGCCGTTCGGAAGCCGGATCGATTTGTGTCTCGACTCCGCCCAAATCGTTGATTATCAAAACCTGTAGGAAGATCGGGACACCGTTCCCATCACAGAGATTGGATTCTATTTGTGTCATAGTAGACCGGTTAACCAAGACTGCTGATATGCACACGCCTATGCAACGCGTGTAGCAAGTTGTGTGGCCCAATCTTCTCGTAGGATCCACGAACTTGATAACTTGTTGCTGCGTGACCTGGTGAAGAGGCAGTGCACCACGAGGCTGTCCACGCGACGAACTACCGAGACAATCACCCTTCCACGTACTGATGAAGCCAGCCCACGCAAGGCACAAATTGGGTGAACCGCAGTTCGGCGTTCTACAACTCCCTCAGCAATCGAAAGAACAAGTGTTGCAAGCCTCTCGGACTCACGTGTAAACAAAACTCCACGAGTTTGTGTATTCTGAATGTAGCCAATCAAGATCCGTCTTTTCATTGTCTAGTACAAGAAATCTATAGAGATAGGGGCGTTCAGCTTTGAGTAAATGGCAGCATGCGCAGGCACTAGTGGATTTCGTGGCTGGTTCGCGCGTCTTTTCAGCTTCTGACAGCAGTTACTAAAATGAGCATAACTCCTTATTGGGAAGTCCAAATAATGAGCCGTTTGATGGGCTGGAAAGTAGACTTGAAGACGCTTCCATCCACTTATAGAACACCGTCTAACTCCTTGTATTCTGTCCGCGGTGATGCTTGGAATTCGTACCATGTGTCAGTCATCTAGTTTCTGGTTGCATTCCCATGCATAAGTGATGAACCACCATTTTATTCATGCACACCATAGGCTTCTTGGTTCAGATGTCCAGAGGCTTGAATCCATCTTCATCCCATGCTGGTTCATACACTCCATCATTCTTTAAGGACATTGGAACAAGAACTCAAAAGCATAGGCTCATTCAACATAAACTGATTAATAAATATAATGTTAGCGTTCACCTGAGAATGAATTTCCTTCTCCAATTATTTAGCTCTACTTCTTGTAATTGGACCAGCTATATCAAGTGGAGTTTCTTGTGAAGATGAGTGAATGCTAGGCATGTCCTCATTAACTGCCCATTTCATCCCAGTGTCTACAAGGTACAGTATGAAGAAGTATGCCCAGCTATACATTGACCGAATAGTGTATCTGCATGGAGTGTCCAAAACCATAGTTTCCGACCGAGGTACCTAGTTCATAGGCCAATGCTGGAAGCAGCTCCAGTCGCTAGGAACTAGGTAATCCATAGCTCTGCTTATCACCCCTAGACGGATGGCCAAACTAAAAGGGTAAATCAAATCCTTGAAGACATGCTCCGAGCGTGTGTTTTGGAGCATGGGAAAAGCTGGGACAGCTATTTGTCATTGGCGGAATTCTCGTACAACAACAGCTACCAAGAGAGTATCCAGATGTCGCCGTTTGAAGCATTGTATGGTCGTAGCTGCAGAACACCGCTCAATTGGTCGGAGACAGGCGAAAGAATTATACTTACACCTGAGCTAGTGCAGCAGGCTGAGGAAAAAGTACGAGTCATTCAAGCTAATCTGAAGACCGCCAAGTCTAGACAGAAGAGCTATGCGGATAGGAGGCGCATGCCACTGAGCTTTGAGATAGGAGACTATGTCTACTTAAGAGTCTCGCCCACCGAAGGAGTTCAGCGGTTTGGAGTCAGAGGCAAGTTACCGCCCCGATACATTGGTCCGTATCTCATCACTGCCAAGTGCGACCAATGGTCTACTGAGTGGAACTACCAGAAAGGTTATCCGGGATACACAATGTCTTTCATATCTCCCAACTGAAGAAGTGTTTAAAGCCACCCGTAGATCAAGTAGTTCCAAAAGTAGAAGAGTTGCAACCAGATCTAACCTACCCAGAATGCCCAATTCAGATACTGGATGAGAAAGAACGAGTTACCAGGCAGCGAACTCTCAAGTTCTACATGGTCCTGTAGAGCAATCACTCTGAAGATGAAGTTACATGGGAATCTGCAGAATTCCTTTGATCACACTACCCCGAGTTATTCCCAACCCCATAGGTACCCATGCCTACCCTAACCACCTTTTCTTTTAAATCTCGGGACGCGATTTCTTTTAGGGGGGAGGGCTGTGACACCCCAGGTCTCACTTGTGAACTCATCAACAAAGTTGATACCCTAAAAATTAAATCATGCACCTTGAAGCAAAATTCACACTTAAGTCAATAAGCAATGTTGTTTTAAACACTTCCAATTGCATCCACAATAGTTTTGGTGAATTACAGAACACTTTTACTCAATCAGGAGTTTTAACCGCAGTACCAAAACCAATTCTTAACAGGAAAGAATTCAAACACCCATTTTGAAATCAAACAAAAATCACATAAAACCCTAGCAATATATTTACGTGGAAATTAATTTAACTTCAAAGTAGAATTTTGGAGATTTTATCAGAATATTTGGAAAATATTTACACTCCTTAAAAAATTCAAACAATCTTGAATTTATTTGAAAATTCACAGCATTTTAGAACCCGAACTAGGACTCCATGCTTTAACAAAAGTTGCTCAAAATAATTCACTGAGTTCCCAGAAAAAGTTTCAAAATTCTCCGAGCTCGGGAAGTATGAATTTCACATGAATTTAGATCAGAAATTTTGAATTAATTGCAAAAAAACCAAATAAAATCCGGCCACCGCCCCGATTAATTGCAAAATATCAAATAAAATCTAGCCACCGCCGCGGTGGCCAACCGCCGTAGTGGCTGGCAGCCGTGGCAGGCGCCGGCCTGCACAGCTTTCCTCGTCGCGCCTGCACTCCCCTCCCCTCCATTCCTCTCTCTCTCCCGCGTGCTCTATGTTCTCCTGAGCGGACGCAACCACCGCCGAGCCCCAATCCCCGTTGCGGCATGCGCTGCCACCTCCCTTTCTCTTTCTCCCGACGCATGATAAGGACGCACCCGAGCCTCCTTCACTCCTCACCACACTCCATTCTCCTCCTCCTGCAGAACCGCACCTTCTTCTCTTCCTCCCCCGTTTGGAACGCGCCCGCCATTGCCGCCCGACGCAAGGTCGCACGATGAGCCCCTCTTCCCGTTGATTTCCCCACTTCTCACCATGTCTAACCACTTCCTCTCATCCTCGCGCAGCTTCCGGTCCATCAAGACGCTATTCGGTCCACCCGTTCGACGGGAACACGAGCTCGCCGCCCGTCTGCCACGAGGTGCTTCGTCGCCGATGACATGCCGGTGACTTTTGGTCCCCGTTATGGTGTTGCCGGTCCTCTCCAGAGCATGTAGAAGCTTTAGGACCTAACCGCAAGCGCAATCTTGCACCGCCGCGTCGTCACGAGCCCGCCGGAGTTGACCTTGACGCCGCCGCCGTCGCGCGCTGTCTTCCACTAGTCGCCGCCGTGTGGCGTATCGCCCCTGAAACGGGGGAGGTCTCTCCTCCTGGGATCCATTCTGGGCGATGCTCGTTGAAGCAAACATACACAGGATACAACATAGGCAGATAATAGAACGATTTACAGACAGAAGAAAATATTACATGAGTAGTTATTACAGAGAGTTGATTACACACAACTTTTGACATAGCAGCGGAAAAGAACACGGTCTTCAACGAAAGTGGAAGACAAGATAAGATTACAGACTCCGACTCCGACACTAAGCAAAAGCAAGTGCCTTGCCCAACGGCATCTTACTACTAGCCACACACAAGCAGCGTGTAACATCCCGCCTCCTCGAGGTCGGGCCCGCTTACATCAGGTAGCTTTTTATAGGACATAGCTTGGCCTCACAGACCAACACAAGTCTTTTCTACCCATATTTGTCCTCACTCGTGCGCACCCGGGAATAACTTTTCGGTCGGTCACCCATCTTGAAATTACTCAAGGTCAAGCACGCTTAACCTCAGAGGTTTTCGGAGCTAGCCTACTAGAAAAAAAGTTGCAACTTGTTGATATGAGTATCCTATTAATCCTATTAAGCCCTGGATCGGAGTGTCACACGGCGGCTACTACATCTGCTCCCATTAAAAACTACACCAGCCGGGGGCTGACTCCTCCCAACGGTGACCATGGCTACCACCGGCCGCATCTGACCCACCTGAAAGCCACAAGTCGCAAAGCGTGAGCTTCTAAGAAGCTCAGCAAGACTGACCCGTCAACGTGGCTGTCTACAGCCGACTCCTAGACCTGCACGGATGACCCTGGGTAGAGGTATAGTTGCAAAAAGGACATGCCTTACTTAGCAGCTTCCTACTTTCAGGTTTTAGCTCAAATTAAGTTCGGAAAAAAGTAAACTTTAGTAAGCACTATGTCTAAACAATCATGTTAACAAACAATGATCATAATATTCATCACAAGTTAATCATCATTATTCTCCTTGTTCACTTCTTAACATATGCGACAAAGAGGTTAAGTAAACTCTAAACTGAGAGTGTCAGCGGTTCGAAACGTTTTGCACCTGCAGGGATAACCTGGTCACATGATACGTGCGCGTCCCGGATCGCACGTGGCAACCGTTCGCACCAGATCTGGCAAAGCTAATTCCCTTTTACGCTACCTCAACAGTGCCGCATCCCACCAGATCACCAGTCTCGGACGGTATCTGTGGAGTACTCACACTGTCCACCCCAGTCCGCCGCCAATCAAACACCGTAAGGTAGGTTCAGCTTTGCCGCCTCTAGGCTACCTAGGTTTACTGGGTTGTATAGCTCCAGCATGTGAACAGTACATTCAATACTCAACCAACTGTGCCTCACGAGTCAGACCGAGCTACCGCATACAGAACCCCTGTCTGTTGCCTTCCTATCATTCCTTGTCTGAACCCAGTTCCCTTCCCTGAAATATGAATTCGCTATAAGTCCTTTAACAAGAGGTGTAAGTTTCAATCAACTCCTATCATATCGCAAGCAGTGTCCGATATGCTCGATTTCTAACGTATGTATTGCTAAGCATAGCATCTACATCGGATTACCTGTACCAATATCCCATTAATAGGTACTACTGAAAACATATGCATCTAGAGTTTCTTCAACTCGTGTCGACCTAAAAATGCACATCACATGACTCACATTCACTGTTGAAAAGAAAAACTTAAAAAAAAAACATAGTAATGCACCGGGGCTTGTCTTGTGGATGCTCTTCCTGGTCTACAGCGGCGGTTTCTTCAGAAACTCGGCGTCCACCTCGATGGCTACCTCGTTCACGTCGATGTCTACATGATGCAAGTAGGGAGGTGACATCAGTAATTAATAATTTCTCAAAGAGCTTAAGTGGTCGATAACAAATTAAAGAATTAAGGTGGTCGAGAAATAATTTTTGACCTAAAACCAAGCTAAGCACTTTAGTAGCGTCAAAATAAACCCTAATCGACTATTAAACACTTTCTAATAAACGACGGTTCGTTCTAGGGTGTTACACAAAATTTTTCCAGATTTTAATAATTGAAATTCAATTAACTAGATTTTTGGCCATTTATTGTTAATTAAATAAATCCTCAAAATTAATAAATTCAAATCATGAAGTTTTATATTTTTCATAAAGACTACATTTTTCACTAGTTTCAGAACAGTTGGACTTTTATTTTTCTGAGTCAATTTCTATTTTTTATGAATTATTTAATGCCCAGCCGACTTAATTGGATTTTGAAAAAAAAGAAAAAAACTGAAACCCTAGCTAGGGCTTTTGGCCTAGCTCCGGCCGGCGATGGCGACGGCTGGCCGCGGTGAGGGCACCGGCGGCATGAGCTCGACGCAAGGAGTTGATTAGGCTAGGAATCAGCCGTCGCCGGGCACCGGAGGGGCGGCGGCGCGGCCACGGTGGCGGCCATGGCGCTGCAGCGCTACGGTGCACGGCGGCGTGCTAGACCATGCCCAATAGCTTCTACGCGGCACGGCGGAGCTAGGGAGGGGGAATGGTGGCCAGGACCCTCACCGAAACGTGGTCGGCGGCGACGAGCGGTGCGGCGGGCTTCGTTCTCGGTGACCCACGCTGCACGTGAGAAAACGGGGTGTCAGCGAGCAGCGCGAGGTCTCCGGCAACACCAAAGGCACCGAGACGAGCTTGGCGCGAGAGAAAAAGATGACGCTCACCGGGGCTCCCCTGTTTCCGACGAGGAACGGCGGCGACGAAGCTTCCAATTGCAGCGAACTTCGGTGACAAGGGTGGTCGTAGGCCCGGAAATGGAGAGAGAGACTTCGAGTGCGTCGGTTTTGCGAAGAATTGGCGGAACTTGGGTGAGCGCGAGGCATGGCGACGCACCACGGATCGCTCGGCGGAGAAGAACGGAGAAGGAAACGGAGAGAGAGAGCGGGCGAGAGGAGGAGGAAGATATGGCGACCGAGGCGTGCGACGGAGCGGCCGATGCATTGTTTAAAGCCGCGGCATGGCGTCGCGCGCTCGCGCCACGCAGGCGATTCATGCTGTGACGCGGGGAGCACTCGACAGGTGACGGCCGATTCCTGCCGTGCGCGCGCCTGAGAGAGTGAGGAAGAGAGAAGAGAAACAGGGAGAGAGGATGGGAGGCTGGCCAGTGGGGCCCGCTGTCCAGTGGGTCCCACTGGTGATAAAATTTTTTTTGAGGAGACCATAATGATTCTCAAAATTTCTGAAAAATTTTGAATGGGCCAAAAAGTTTAATCTCAGAATTTGTAGAGTTTAAATTCGAATTTAAAAAGGTTTAGACTGGTTTTTAAATCTCAAGAGTATTCTTGTAGGTTTACAAAAATTCTTCTTACAACTAATAAAATTTTTGTTGAGTGTTTCAATGTCTATTTGAGCCCGAAGAAGAAAGCGGAGCGCTACAACCCTCCTCCCTAAAAGAAATCTCGTCCCGAGATTTAAAAAGTAAGGGCGGAAAAAGTGATGGTACCTAGTAATGGTGGAAGGACCTCGGGGTAATGTGCACGAAGGAACTTTTCCGATTCCCACGTGGCTTCCTCCTCAGAGTGATTGCTCCACTACACCTTATAAAATTCGATGGTCCGGGTTCTGGTTACTCGTTCTTTCTCATAGAGTACCCTGACAGGCTTCTCTGAATAAGTTAGATCCGGTTGTAACCCTTCCACCTCTGGTACAGTTTTGTCCGACGGGGCTTTTAGGCACTTCTTTAGCTGCGACACGTGGAAGACATCGTGTAGTCCCGACAAGTGCGCTGGTAACTCTAATTTGTATGCTACCAGCCCACATTTCTCGAGGATGGGAAATGGACCAATGTACCTTGGGGCCAGCTTGCCTCTCACACCAAATCGCTCTACTCCCTTGGTGGGCCAGACCCTTAGATACGCAGAATCACCCACATCGAAGCTCAAGGGTCGTTGCCTTTTGTCTGCATAACTTTTCTGTCGGGATTGGGCGGCCTTCAAGTTAGACCGGATGGACCTCACTTTCTCTTCTGCTTGTTGAACTAGGTCCAGCCGAAGTATCACCCTCTCACCCGATGCAGACCAGTTTAACGGGGTCCTACAACTCCGACCATACAGCGCCCCGAAAGGTGACATCTGAATACTTCCTTTGGTAGCTGTTGTTGTAAGCAAACTCTGTCAGGGGTAAGTATTCAACCCAATTCCCGCCATGATTTAGCATGGAGGCTCGCAACATGTCCTCCAATATTTGATTGACCCTCTCGGTCTATCCGTCAGTTTGGGGGTGGTACGCAGAGCTTCTTATTAGCTTGGTACCCAATACCGCATGTAGTTGCTCCCAAAACCTAGCAACAAACTGGGCTCCCCGATCGGAGATGATGGTCTTTGGTACCCCATGTTGACTGATGACTCGAGTGATGTACAATTCTGCATACTTCTTCATCCGATAATTGGTGTTCACGGTACGAAATGAGCGGACTTTGTTAAACGATCCACGACTACCCAAATGGAGTTATGGCGTCGAGAGGTCATGGGTAGCCCAACTATAAAGTCCACGCTCAGATCCTCCCATTTCCAAGTGGAAACACTTAAGGGTTGCATGTAACACCCCAAGTTTTCACATCCTTGGAGGCTACCACGATCAAATCAAAAAAAAAAAAATTTAACAAGTCAAAATAAATAGAAAATTTTGACAGAATCTCCCCTACAAATTCTATATTTTCGCGGCATACAATTCACAATAATCAGCATTATAGTATGGTAAAGAGAAAAGAACATCAATCAACCACCATAACGTACGCTTAGGACCTCAAATTTCACTAACAAAACCTCACGACAGTTTCGAACCATACTAAAGAAGTTAAAACTAATTACTTTAATCATTGTCTAGATTAAAACTAAATGATGATAGAAGAATGTGAGGGTGCTCCAGCATGTGATTTCTTCCCAACCCATGAATGCTTCGATCATTGAGTACCTAAAAACCGAATGAAAACAAGAGTGAGTAAAAACACTCAGCAAGTACAAACTCAGGACCGAAAGAACAGTAACCATTTTTAGAACAATAAGTAGAGAACGAGAATCAACCACAAAATTCCAGAACCATGAAACAGTAGTTTCCGTCTAAAACGGACGTCACCTGAAACTTTCCTTTGCATTTACCGGTAAAGCCGAATAAGTGGGGCCAGCACTTATTCACAGGAAACCTGAATATAAGAATCAAATTGCACAACCGGTGTTTATACAAACACCCGGCACTTGAAGGTATAAAGTAAATAACATGAAACATGAACACTGAGCAAGAACCGGAAATACTTGAAGCAATCATCTCATGAAACAATTAATCAAATGAACATATCCGAACCGGAGGCAAGAAATAGCAACGTTCACATTACAAGAAGGTCCGTCATTGCACTTGCCTTAATTAAGGTTGACGATAATCCGAAAACGCTCTCTTGACACCACAACCGTCCACTCCTGTATAACGAGAACTACGATTTCAAAACGATGCTAAAAAAACCATCTAAAACGTTCCAGCATATCTCCACCTTACTGTTTAAAGAAACAAATAAAAATCCATCTCCAACTAAATTTTCAGAAACTGAAGCAAAGCACTGTTAAATTCATAACTTTTGATTGGCTTAACTAATGTAGGCAAATAAATACATTTTTGAAATCTACAGAAAATTTCCTACAACTTTCCTTATTATCAGATTGGCTAATTCTGCACCCAACTTGGTCGAAAAATACAAAACAGATTACTGCAAGGAATACGAACAACCCTGACACAGCAGCACTAATTTCATGATTTCTTCCTAACGGTTGATCGGAATTGAGTGGTACCAAAGCCATTTGAAAGATAAAAACCAACCCTAAAACTTTTCTCATTACCATGTAGCCAAATTCGACATTGATAATTGTCAGTTTTCAAATATTACACCACTGTACCAGAATTTAACCCCTATTTTTGATATCGACGTCAAACCTAACCACTAGCTAATCAGTGAGAATTTGAGGATTAGTAAGGATTACTCCGCTGCAGACATCATCAATTTCGAACGAATTTGGAGGAATACCTGGGATTCTTACTTCCCCTTCTTTCTCCCCTTCCCTTTCTTCCTTCTCTCCCTCCCAGCAGTCCCTGTTCTTCAAGCACCCAGCGGCCAGCAGCAGTCCCTGTTCTTCAAGCACCCAGCGCAGCAGGCAGCGATCAGGGCCCTAGCAGCAACAGCGGTAGTGCAGGGCAGGACGGGTGGCGGCTGTTGTAGTTGAGGACAGGGGTAGCGGCGTGAGGAAAAAAAAAGACAGGGACGATTGGGGAGGCAACGATGGAGTTTATTCCTTGTTAGGTCAAAATCGATGGTCCCAATTAAACATCATGTAACTCACTCGTTCGGTGATCGAATCAATCAATTGAGTAATCAAACGGATGTGTTTCGACGAGATCTACGCATCCACGGCGTCCGATCGTCCATGTGATCGACAGTTCAAAAAGTCAAAATTTTAGTCAACTCTTTAAGCTTTTAGAATTAAATATATATATATTTTTAAGGAAATTGGTAAAACTTGGGATATTACATTCTCCCCCCCTTCAACAGAATTCGCCCTCGAATTCTTAATGGTATGAAGGAAACATAACATGAATGATTTATTGAACCAAATCACAACGTTACTTACCAGATGAAAATAACTCTAGATATTTCTCCCGCATCTTTGACTCCAATTCCCAAGTTGCTTCTCGCTCGGTCTGGTTTGTCCAAAGAACCTTCACAAACTTAAAAGTCTTACGCCTCAACACCCTCTCCGAAGTTTCCAGAATTCTAACCGGACGAGACTCAAAAGATAAATCCTGCTCGATAGTAACAGGTTCCACGGTTATGTGTTGTTCTGGATCCCTCAAATATTTTCTCAACAAAGAGACATGGAATGCATCATGGACACCTCTCATCGAATCTTGGAACTCCAATCGATATGCCAGTTTACCAATTCGTTCTTTAATAGTGAAGGGGCCGATGTACCTTGGACTAAGCTTTCCCTTGGTACCGAACCGCACCACACTCTTGGTAGGGGACACCTTTAGGAGTACATCATCTCCTACTTGAAACTCCAAGTCTCGCCTCCTGACATCAGCATAGCTCTTTTGCCTACTCTGTGCCGCTAACATATGCTCTCGAATTTCAGAAACACGTTGTGTAGATTGTTGAACCCAATCTGGCCCCAAAACAGCCTTCTCACCCACTGCATCCCAACAAAGTGGCGATCTGCACTTCCTCCCATAAAGTGCCTCATATGGAGCGCAACGGATGCTAGAATGATAGCTGTTATTATAAGAAAACTCCACAAGTGGTAAGTGATCTTCCCAACTACCTTTCCAAGATAGTACACATGATCTGAGCATATCCTCCAAGGTCTGAATCGTACGCTCGGATTGTCCATCAGTTTGAGGGTGAAAAGCAGTGCTCATCCTCAATGTGGTGCCTAAAGCCTCTTGCAAACTATCCCACAACTTGGAAACAAACTTAGCATCTCTGTCCGAAACAATGGTGCGAGGTACTCCATGTAACCGCACTACCTCTCGCATATAGATAGGTGCCAGATCAGCAGCTGAACTAGTGGATCGAATAGGAATAAAGCGAGCAACTTTACTCAACCGGTCTACAACAACCCATATAGTGTCTCTGCCCTTCGGCGAGCGTGGTAGTCCAACAACAAAATCCATAGCAATGTCATCCCAGGGCCATAAGGGAACCTCTAGTGATTGCAATTTTCCAGCTGGACTCTTATGTTCAGCCTTCACACGCTGACAAACCCCACAAGCAGCCACATACTTTGCCACATCAACTTTCATCCGCTTCCACCAATAGGTCTTCTTTAAGTCCTGATACATCTTATTCTCACCAGGGTGCACAGTATATCGTGCACGGTGTGCCTCCTTGAGAATATCTTCCTTGACTTGTGATTTCTGTGGTACACATAAACGACCACGAAATCGAATGGCTCCAGAAGTGTCCAATGTGAAATCTCCAACTCTCCCTTCATGGATCCGTTTTCTAATATCCAACAACATTCGATCATGTTGTTGTGCCTCCAACACACGTTCTGGTATCGCTGATGATAAAATCATTTGCGTCTCTACCCTCTGTCACCCCAGCATAGCAATATGATATATCCATTCCCTCCAGGTCAGCTACCAGAAAATTGATGGTAGGAGGAGAAACTTTCCTGCTCAAGGCATCTGCAACCACGTTTGCTTTACCTGGAGTGTACTGAATACTCAAATCATAATCCTTGATCAACTCCAACCATCTCCTTTGCCTCAGATTAAGATCCCTCTGAGTGAAAATATATTTCAAGCTCTTATGATCTGTGTAAATGTCACATGACTCCCCATATAAATAATGCCTCCAAATCTTTAGTGCAAAAACAACTGCAGCAAGTTCTAAATCATGAGTAGGATAATTCTGCTCATGTGTCTTCAACTGCCTCGACGCATAAGCAATTACCTTCTTGTCTTGCATGAGGACACAATCAAGACCCACTCTAGAGGCATCTGAATAAACAGTGAAACGCCTACCCGGCTCAGGAAGGCTAAGAATAGGGGCAGTCACCAACTTTTGCTTCAAAACATGGAAGCAATGCTCGCACTCCTGTGTCCACACGAACTTGACGTTCTTGTGGGTAAGTTGTGTCATGGGCTTAGCAATTATAGAGAAATCCTTCACAAACCGCCGATAGTAGCCAGCCATTCCCAAGAAACTCCTAACCTCCTTGACATTAGTTGGCCTTTCCCAGTCAACTATTGTAGAAACTTTGCCTGGATCGACAGAGATGCCATGCTGGTTAACTACATGACCAAGGAACCCTACTTCAATAAGCCAGAACTCACACTTCTTTAATTTGGCATAGAATTTATGACTTCTCAATGTCTCAAGTACTTGCCTCAAGTGCTCCTCATGCTCTATCTCGGTCTTGGAGGATATGAGTATATCATCGATGAAGACTACCACAAATCCCTCCAATCCATGAAGCATGTTGTTCATTGTCTCCATGAAGTATGCAGGTGCATTAGTGAGCCCAAAAGACATGACTCTGAACTCATAGTGACCATACATTGTGGAGAAGGCTGTCTTCTCAATATCCTCCTCACGGACAGGAATCTGATTATACCCGGACTGAAGGTCGATCTTTGAAAACACTTTGGCCCCTTTTAGTCGATCAAACAACTCATCTATGCGAGGCAATGGATACTTGTTCTTGATCGTCACAGCATTCAAGCCACGATAGTCCACACACATGCGCCAGCTACCATCTTTCTTCTTAGTAAATAACACTGGGGCCCTCCATGGCGACACACTGCGTCGAATCAACTTCTTGGCCAATAAATCATTCAACTGGTTTCTCAACTCCTCCTGAAAGGGACGGGATAAACGGTATGGAGCAACCGATACAGGACGTGTACCAGGTATAAGGTCAATGCGGAACTCCACTTCACGCTTGGGTGGCATTCCTGGTAACTCTCCTGGAAAAACATCAGGATAGTCACATACAACTGGAATTTCCTCAAGCACGACTGACTTTTCTTGCTTCTCAACAAGGTTCCATAGAAAACCAGTCTTCACATAACGACGGCCAGGAAAGAGGCTAGCCATCACTAATAAGGAATCAAGAGGTGCACTTGCTTGAAAGGTTATTATATGCCCTGATGGCGCCTCCAATGTAACAGTCTTCCAGAAACAAGATATCACGGCTCGATACCGATGTAGCCAATCCATGCCAAGAATGACATCAAAAACCGGTAAGGGAATCACCATAAGGTTAGCTATAAAATCATCATTCTCTATGGAAACAACACATCCTGGACACACTACTGAACTAGAAATTAAGCCTCCAGGAGAACTAATACGAACTGACTGAGAAATTTCCTGACTAGAAATATTTGCCCTTTTTGCAAAATTAAGCGAAATAAATGAAAATGTAGCACCCGAATCAAACAAGACATGAGCATCATGTGAATCAACAGTGAGAATACCTGAGACAACATCTGGACGTCCCACAGTGGAAGCTGTAGGCATGGTGTACACTCCAGTAGGGGCAGAAGAGCTGGAACCGCCGGCACCATACTGAGGTGGCGGGCCTGAAGGTGCTGAAGGGGCAGGTAGTGATGGTGGAACATATGGTGCAGGGAGCTGAGGTGGAGCATACAGAGCAGGAAGCGGTGGTGGAGGCCAATAGTAACCTGGTGGAGCGTATTGCTGAGGGAATTGGGGATATTGGGCTGAATGACCCACCATCATCTGAACTGTGCCTCTAGGAGCATTAACTGAAGGAGCTGAACCTCTAGAACTACCTGTTGAGGTGGATATTGCTGAAGAAGAGTTGGGCCTCTGCCATTTGATGATACAGTTTGGATTTCTCTTGCACACCACACTAACATGGCCATCCTTGCCACAAGTGTTACATGTCCCTGCAAAAGTGCACTCTGAAGCACGATGACCCTTTCCACACTTGAAGCAAATCATGCCCTGTCCTGGAACAGGACGAATAAGTGAGGAACCTGAAGTGCGCTGTCCCGAGGAAGATTGGGCCCCTGACTGCTTAGGCCTAAACGATTGAGACTGTTGAGAAGACTGATTCACCTTAGGCTTCTTGAAATGGGGCTGTTGAGAGAACTCTGCTCCCTCTTGGTGAACCCTCTTCTGATCACCACTTGAATTACCTACGCTCCCATTACGCCTCTGCTGCAGCATTGTGAGCTGGTACTGGGTCTCCATACCCCTAGCTTCCTCAACTGCTGCAATGTAAGTAGTAGGTGGACTTCTTCCCATCACCTCCCGGTAACAGGCATTAAGGCCTATGAAGAACTTCCTAGCCTTCTCACGCTCATCACTAGCAACACTAGGTACAAAGCGAACGATGTTGCTGAAATCCCTCTCATACTCATCAACTGACTTGTCCCCTTGCTGAATATGATTGAGTGCATCATTCATCTTATCTCTGAAGGAGTCTGGATAGTACTTGGCTCTGAATTGTTCTAAGAAAACCTCCCAGCTGATAGCACCACGAGCAGGAGCCCACGCATCACATACTCCTACCCACCATATATCAGCCTGACCGGTGAGCTGATGCGGAATGTACAAGATCATCTCTTCTCCTGTCAGTCTACATGCAAGCATAATCTTCTCCATCTTGCGTAGCCAATCAGCAGCATCTGTGGGTGTTCCTGAACCATCAAATGTATCTAATCGCATAGACATCCACCTAGCAAACGTCATGGATTGGGCAGGGGCAGCCCGAGTAGCAGCACCAGCAACAGCACGACCAGCGGAACCTCTATCAGCTACAGAATTTTCCTCCTCCCCACCAACCACTTCATTTTCCTGATTCACATGCTCCCTGTCGTCCTCCTGGTTATCATCACCTCTACCGCGACCACCAGTACGACCTCTACCGCGAGCTCTCCCGCGATTCGCAACACGTGCACTTCTTTTCGGTGGCATAGTTCTATTAATTCCAAAACATCAATAAGAATACGATTAATAATTATAATTGTAGGAAAAGAAAAAAATATACACATGAGAAAGTATAGTAGAAACTAAAATACGAAGCATGCCCATGCAACCCATCCTAACGTGACTAAGTGCGTCAATTTAAGTTATAAATCTAAATTAAGCGTTACAAGCAACTCCTAATTAACTATCCTAAGCAAAGACAATCCAACCTGGCTCTGATACCAACTGTAACACCCCAAGTTTTCACATCCTTGGAGGCTACCACGATCAAATCAAAAAAAAAAAATTTAACAAGTCTAAAATAAATAGAAAATTTTGACAGAATCTCCCCTACAAATTCTATATTTTCGCGGCATACAATTCACAATAATCAGCATTATAGTATGGTAAAGAGAAAAGAACATCAATCAACCACCATAACGTACGCTTAGGACCTCAAATTTCACTAACAAAACCTCACGACAGTTTCGAACCATACTAAAGAAGTTAAAACTAATTACTTTAATCATTGTCTAGATTAAAACTAAATGATGATAGAAGAATGTGAGGGTGCTCCAGCATGTGATTTCTTCCCAACCCATGAATGCTTCGATCATTGAGTACCTAAAAACCGAATGAAAACAAGAGTGAGTAAAAACACTCAGCAAGTACAAACTCAGGACCGAAAGAACAGTAACCATTTTTAGAACAATAAGTAGAGAACGAGAATCAACCACAAAATTCCAGAACCATGAAACAGTAGTTTCCGTCTAAAACGGACGTCACCTGAAACTTTCCTTTGCATTTACCGGTAAAGCCGAATAAGTGGGGCCAGCACTTATTCACAGGAAACCTGAATATAAGAATCAAATTGCACAACCGGTGTTTATACAAACACCCGGCACTTGAAGGTATAAAGTAAATAACATGAAACATGAACACTGAGCAAGAACCGGAAATACTTGAAGCAATCATCTCATGAAACAATTAATCAAATGAACATATCCGAACCGGAGGCAAGAAATAGCAACGTTCACATTACAAGAAGGTCCGTCATTGCACTTGCCTTAATTAAGGTTGACGATAATCCGAAAACGCTCTCTTGACACCACAACCGTCCACTCCTGTATAACGAGAACTACGATTTCAAAACGATGCTAAAAAAACCATCTAAAACGTTCCAGCATATCTCCACCTTACTGTTTAAAGAAACAAATAAAAATCCATCTCCAACTAAATTTTCAGAAACTGAAGCAAAGCACTGTTAAATTCATAACTTTTGATTGGCTTAACTAATGTAGGCAAATAAATACATTTTTGAAATCTACAGAAAATTTCCTACAACTTTCCTTATTATCAGATTGGCTAATTCTGCACCCAACTTGGTCGAAAAATACAAAACAGATTACTGCAAGGAATACGAACAACCCTGACACAGCAGCACTAATTTCATGATTTCTTCCTAACGGTTGATCGGAATTGAGTGGGACCAAAGCCATTTGAAAGATAAAAACCAACCCTAAAACTTTTCTCATTACCATGTAGCCAAATTCGACATTGATAATTGTCAGTTTTCAAATATTACACCACTGTACCAGAATTTAACCCCTATTTTTGATATCGACGTCAAACCTAACCACTAGCTAATCAGTGAGAATTTGAGGATTAGTAAGGATTACTCCGCTGCAGACATCATCAATTTCGAACGAATTTGGAGGAATACCTGGGATTCTTACTTCCCCTTCTTTCTCCCCTTCCCTTTCTTCCTTCTCTCCCTCCCAGCAGTCCCTGTTCTTCAAGCACCCAGCGGCCAGCAGCAGTCCCTGTTCTTCAAGCACCCAGCGCAGCAGGCAGCGATCAGGGCCCTAGCAGCAACAGCGGTAGTGCAGGGCAGGACGGGTGGCGGCTGTTGTAGTTGAGGACAGGGGTAGCGGCGTGAGGAAAAAAAAAGACAGGGACGATTGGGGAGGCAACGATGGAGTTTATTCCTTGTTAGGTCAAAATCGATGGTCCCAATTAAACATCATGTAACTCACTCGTTCGGTGATCGAATCAATCAATTGAGTAATCAAACGGATGTGTTTCGACGAGATCTACGCATCCACGGCGTCCGATCGTCCATGTGATCGACAGTTCAAAAAGTCAAAATTTTAGTCAACTCTTTAAGCTTTTAGAATTAAATATATATATATTTTTAAGGAAATTGGTAAAACTTGGGATATTACATTGCAAGAGTCCGGGCTTCCTCAAATGATCCGCTTTGACTCGCCTTCATGTGTCACACTCGGCCACATATTTTGCAATTTCCCTTTTCATCTTTGTCCACCAGAATCTCCTTCTCAAGTCTTGATACATCTTATTACTGCCTGGATGAATGAAATATTTTGACAGGTGAGCCTCGTCCATAATCTGCTTTCGGAGCTCAAGACTCTTCGGCACTACTAACCTGTCCTTGAACCATAACACCCCGTCCTTATCCTCTCTAAAGCACTGCATCTTTTTATCTTTTAACCTGAGCCTGATGTTCTCCATACCCTTGTCCTCTCGTTGGGCCCTTGCTATCTTATCCTTAATGGTTAGGATTAAAGCGAGATTGTACAATGATCCATGAGGTAGAACTCGTAGGGCCGCTTCTTCTTCTTTTTCTATGGTAACTCCCTGGTCTAGATAGTGGCAATGAGCAGTCCTACTCAAGGCATCTGCAACGACATTAGTCTTGCCAGGATGATAATGAATTTCCAATTCATAGTCCTTGATCAGCTCAAGCCACCTTCGTTGTCTCATGTTGAGCTTGCTCTAGGTGAAAATATACTTCAGACTTATGATCGGTATATAAATGCACGAAATTCCCAACAAATAGTGTCTCCGCATTTTTAGTGCTAGTACTACTGCTGCCAGCTCCAGGTCGTGAGTCGGATAATTCTGCTCGTGCTTACGGAGTTGCCTAGAAGCATAAGCGATCACTCGACCCTCATGCATTAACACATATCCGAGACCAAAACCAGACGCATTACAATATACATCAAATAGTTTGCTCAGATCAGGCTACGCTAGCACTGGGGCTATCATCAAGTGCTTTTTCGGGGTCTGGAAGGCTTTTTCACAGTTATCGGTCCACCTGAACTGGTTGCCCTTCTTGAGCAGCTCAGTTATTGGTTTAGCTATCTTAGAAACTACCCTGCCACTCCGAGGAAACTGCGTACTTTATGGACCGAGGTTGGTGCTTCCCATTCAAGAATGATCTGTACCTTCCCTGGGTCAACCGCAATGCCTTCTAAGGAGACCACATGGCCCAAGAATTGGATACGATCAATCCAGAATTCACACTTGCTGAATTTGGCATACAGCTTGTGATCCCTCAACCTCTGCTAGACCGTTCGGAGATGTTCGGAGTGGTCTTCCTTGGTCTTGGAATAGATTAGAATGTCATCGATGAACACGACAACAAACCTGTCTAGCTCCGGCATGAAGACAGAGTTCATGAGATACATAAAGTGAGCTGGTGCGTTGGTGAGTTCGAAGGACATCACCAGATACTCATACAGGCCGTATCTCATGGAGAATGCCGTATTCGGAACATTCTCTGGCCGAATTTTGATATGGTGATAGCCAGACCGAAGATCTATTTTGGTGAATACCTTAGCCCCAGCCAACTGATCAAATAGGATATCGATACAGGATAGTGGATATTTGTTCTTGATCGTGACCGCATTCAAAGGGCGGTAGTCAACAAACAACCTTAGGGATTGGTCTTTCTTTTTCACAAATAACGCCGGAGAACCCCAAGGAGAAGAGTTGGGTTGTATGAAACCCTTGTCCAACAGCTCCTTCAACTGCACCTTTAATTCGACCAGTTCCTTCGGCGCCATCTTATATGGTCTGCGGAAAATCGGGGCCGTACCTGGCTGTAGATCAATCTGAACTCCACATCTCTGTCTGAGGGTAAACCCGGTAGGTCTTCTGGAAACACATCCGGAAACTCTCTCACCACTGGTATCTCCTCCAAACTCCTTCCAATGGTATGGCAAATTTATGTGAAAGTGGATCTGGGGTGATCTAAATTTAACACAGACCCGCAAAGTGGTGATATTAGGCGGACTACACGGTTAGCTATATCGAGAAGGGCTTTGTGGTGCTCCATCCACTTCATACCAATAATAACATCGATACCCTGCCCGTCAAGGATTATGAAACAGGTAGGGTAGGTGTGCCCGCCTAGAATTAGTGGTGTCTCCCTTAACCCATACCGTGGCAAGATACATCCCCTGGTGATTTTATGATAAATCATGGATCTAGGAGAATGGTATTGATGTTTTTACCCTCAACAAAACTGCGACTGATGAAATTGTGAGAGGCACCAGAATCAAACAGAACGGAAGCGGAGTAACCAGAGAGCGAGAACATACCCGCTAGCACAGGTTCCCCCTCTGCAATGTCTTCGGTCGTGGTATAGTTTATCCGACCTGTTCTGGTTGCCCTCTGCCCCCATGATTGATTCTGCCCTGAGCTCTGCTGGTGACCCGCATTACCCTACCTGCGGGTGGGACATTCGCGAGCGAAATGCCCCAGGAGCCCACAAGTGAAACATGGAGCTCCGACCGGTTGCCCTGTTGAGGTGGACGGGCATCCCGGTTCTGCAACTGTGGGGGTGGTGGCGCGCTGTATCCGCCCTGCTGCTGGTGTTGCAGGGACCAGTACTGCTGCTGCGGCGGACAGAAGGATGGCCCCGGCTGAGGAACCGATCTGAACCTCCTCCCGTCAGGTGTAGTGTAGACCAAGCGATACTTCGGGGGCGTGCTGGAGGAGCCACCACTGCTTATCTTCTTATCGCGCTGCTCTTTCTCAAGATGCTCCTCAGCAATAAGGGTGCTGCTCACGAACTCATTAAAGGTACCACCTTGGTTCAGAGCCATGCGGGACTGAAGTGTGGTGTCCAGCCCTTCCATAAAGCGACTCTTACGCTTCCCCTCCGTATCAACCTGCTCCGGAGCATAGAGTGACAGCTGATTGAACACTCTGGAGTACTCATGGACGGAGCGGTTTCCTTGAGTTAAGGCCATGTATTCCTTGGCCTTTCGATGCATCAGCCCGGCGGGAATGTGATGAGCACGGAAAGCTTCCTTGAACTGCTCCCACGGCACTTCAGTACCGGGTGGAAAGGTGGCTATGTAATTGGCCCACCATGCGCCGGCATGCCCATATAACATCTGGGCTGCGAACAGAGTCTTCTGTTGGTCAGTGCACCGGATAAGCCCAAACTTGGCCTTGATGGTACGAAGCCAATGATCTGCGTCTAGCGGGTCCTTAGCGTCCCTGAACTCAGGAGGGTGTGTGGCCATGAAGTCCGAATAGGTGCTGTTATCGCGTGGACCACGGCGTTCAGGTTCTGGTTGCTGTTTTCCAGAAGGACCCACAGCATCTCCCCTTGTTGCAGGGAGTTGTGCATCATTGCCGCCATAGCTTCTGGAAGAGTGGGAGCACCTAGTGGGGGTGGTGGGTTTTGCTCCTCCCTCTCATGAGAACTTCCTTCCTCGCTTCGCACCATGCTGGAATTCACAGATTGAGGGTTCCGTTAGTGTGGTCTTCCAAAATACACCCACCATGGTACAACAAAAGAATGCACATATGTAACACAGATAGTATGCACATAAGAAACAACTGCATTCATTCCCAAAATCATGACAATACATCAGTACCAGTTACAACCCGCATTGTCATGCATGTGCGGACGTACATCAGCCTACAACACAGTGCTACCATGGTAAACCACACATAGGGGATACAATCAACACACTACTACTAACCAAGCACCATTCAACTTTGCAACTAATACACTTTGCCAACCAGCGAGCCTACATAGTCACATCCCTAAGGGCTGGCGTCACCTCCACTGCCCTACTCCTCGTCAGACTCAGGGCCCGACGCATCTGGGTCAGACACCTCTGACTCGGGTGCGCCCTCGTCGGCTAGTGGCGGAGGCTGCTGTTGTTGTGCCTCTAAGAGCCCCAGCAATCTTGTGCTGCATGTGGTGATTCTCATGGACGAGGTCCTCGACCGCCTGCAGGGCCTCATCCCGTGTAATCTGCAATTGGTGGATTTGCTCCAGCATGGTGTTGCAGTTGGCATTCCTGGCATGCACCTTGTGATCTAGTTTTAAAACCATACCTTGATCTCTAGATTTCTCCTCTCCCTTCCTGCTCATAAATCTTGGGACGAGATTTCTTTAAGGGGGAAGGGCTGTGACACACCAGGTGTCACCAGGGTTTAAATCGACACCCTAAAACCCTAATCGGCAAATTACGCATTTAAAAGCAAAATCGACACTGAAAGTAAAAAAGAAATATTGTTTGAAATACTACAAAAGATCACTACGAAGATTTTGGCAACCAACAGAACACTACAAATAGGATCGGAAAATTTCAAAGAACAGTGTCAAGATCCTGTTAACAGGGGATAAATCCAAACCCTAACTCATGACTATCCAAATTTCCGCGAAAACCTAGCCATATTTTTGCATAAAAATTAAGTACACTTCAAAATAGAATTTTGAGAATATATTCAAAATTTTTGAATAATATTTAGACCTCATTAAAATTCACACAAACAATAATCATCTTGGAAATTCAAGAATTTTTAGAAGCCAAAAATCAGGACTTGGACCCTAAATGAAAAGTGCTCCAAATAAATCACTGAGCCTACACAAAAATTTTCAAAATTTTGGAACTAGGGAAGCGTGTCTTTCAATTGAATTGGATTCAAGTTTTAAGCAATAGCCAAAAAAATTAAAAAAAAAAAGAAGCAATAGCAGCGTGGGCTACAGTGCCGAGCGGCAGGGCGACCATGCCCGGCCGACATGTCCATAACGGCACACGTCTTCATAAATTTTCCCGCGCCATCTCCCCCTCTCCCTTCTTCTCTCCCTCCCTCTCCCATCATCTCCACTACACAGCGCCCCCCGAGCATCGTGCCGCCGCCGCCGGCCTGTACCCGGGGCATGGCCGGCCATGCCGCGCCCCCCCCCCTGCTCCCCCTATTTCCCTGCTCCAAGACCCTTTAAATTGGCGCACCTCTTTCTCCTCCCCCCCCTTTCCTTCCTTCCCTGCAACGCCCGCGCCAAGAATCCCTTCTTCTCCACGGCCGCCGCCGCCCGCCATTGCCGAACACCCCCCCTCCCCGTGAACTTCGTGCTCCGGTCTTTCTCCACCCCAATTGCCATGCTTAACTCCTTCCTCATGTCCTTGTGCAGCTCACGACGTTCCCATTTCTCCAGAATCGAGCTCCCATCGCCGGAATTCTCACACCGCCGCTGCCGCCATCACCCTCCTCGGTGAGCCCTCCTCTCCGGCCCTAGAACTTGATCTTCGTCGTGTTGCCGAGCTTCCCCATGGTCCGTAGAAGGAGTAGGGCCAAGGATCGACCGCCGGCGACCACCCCCTTCGCCGGAATTTGGCGCCGGAGCTCGCCGCCGCAAACCTCCCCTGTTTTGCTAATTTTGATTTTTTTTCCCTATTAATTGCTCTGCCTTATAAATTCCCTAGAAATTCACAGAACAATCCAAAAATAGCAAACCAAAATTTGTTAGAAAGCTCATAAAAAGGACTAAATTTCTGTTAAAGCATTTTTTTGAAAACATCCAAGGATTTGCAGAAATAATTAGAATACTCTTATCTGTTTTTGAATTTTAGTTTGAATCCTAGAGCAGTGCTAGGGCTAAGATTTGATCCACAAGGACCACATGGCAACACACAGATTCTGGAATTTTATGAGGATTTTAGGACCAAAAAGTTGCATACAACCCTTTTAAAATACTCCAATCTGCCTAGTTAAAGTACCATTTTGTAAAATACATTGTACAAGTCATCCAAAAGGTTAGACCAAAAAGCAAAGTTTTATCTTTGTTCTCATGAGTGACCACATAAAATTCATAATTTTATTCTAAGGTTTACTATTGCTTTCTGATTTTATAAGATATAATAAAAGGAACTTTGATGAATTTTTATAAAATCTAGAAAATTCATCTAGGCCTCAACCAAAGTTCAAATGTCTATTTCAGAGAGTACTATCAACTAAAAATAATCTTGAGGTATAATTAAAAGTTTCATTTTTAACCCTAGGTTAATAGTCGAAGTTATGAAATAATTATTAATCCAGGAAAAATGTCGAATTAACATTAACCAAAGTTGAAATTCTTAATTTTAAGAACATGCCAACTAAAAGTCATCTCCTGGAAAGGAAATGAGAAGTTTCATTTTAACCACAAATCATAAAAATAAACAGTTAATGAAAACGACGAATTCGAAGAATTAGGGTTAACCCTAATTCTAAACATCGCATTCGAAACCCTACTTTAATCTTTAATAAAGGCATTGTGACTCTTTTTATTAAACTTATCTTAATCATGATGCATCATGTAGACTCTGAAGTGCACGAAGTAGCTGTAGATCCAGTTGCTTCGACCTCCGCCGAAGAAGTCTTCAACAGCTCCGGAGAACCAGGCAAGCCCCGGTGCACAACCGATGTTTAAAATTTTTTCTTTTATAACTCAGTGTGTCTTGTTTGTGCATTAAGTGCTAGGAGTAGATTTAAACCATAGTTGCATTGTTTCCATAGGAAACCCTAACGGTAGTTGGTATAGATACCCCTTAGTACGCTATGCTTAGCAGGTAGTGCCGGTAGAAGTCGAGCAGAGTGGACGCTGCTTGCGATTGGTAGGATGTTGAATGAAACTATTATATGAGACGTGACACATGGTTGTGAATAAGTAAGGACAGATAAAAGATTGAGGGTCAGACCGGGTACACGTAGGTCGGCGACTGGTCCGTGACCAGGGTGACCGTAGTCTGGTCTGATCCGTGTGGCACAGTTGGGCAAGTATTGAATGTACTGATCATATGCTGGGAATTATGGGGCCTAGTAAACCTACGTAGCCTAGTGATTGCAAAGTCGAACCTGCCCTACGGTGTCTGACTAGGAGGAGATCTGGGGTGGGCAGCGTGGGAACTCTACAGAAACCGTCTGAGACGTGTTGTTTGGTAGGATGCGGCGTTGCTAAGGCAGGCGTAGGAGGAAATTGACTTTGCAGGATCTAGTGTGAACGGTTGTCACGTACGGTCTAGGACACGTACGTGTCGTATGATCAGGTTAACCCTGCAGAGGTATAAAAATCAGTTCGAATCACTGTCGCTCTCAGCTATGAGCTTACTTGAACACTCTGTCACATTTTAGTAAAGAAGTTGAGATACAATGAGGATGATTACTATTACTTTTGTTACTTCTATTATGCTTGATTAGTTCAGTGCTAATTAAAATTACATTTTAATCACTTAACCTGTGCTAAAATTTGATCAAGAGTAGTACAGGCTTGCAAGTCCGTTTTTGCAAGTAAACCCACCCTAGTCAGCCTTCATGTTTAGGAGTCGGCTGTAGTCAGCTATGTTGACGGGTAAGCCTTGAGCTTCTTAGAAGCTCAAGCATTAGCCATATGTGGTTTTCAGACGCCGACATGCAGGACCAGGATGATAGCATCCATTGGGAGGAACTGTGCGAGTCGCCGCAGTAACACTTAAAGTGGCTAGTAGCATGACACCCCTAGGCAAGGTGCATGCTTTTGCTTAAGTATGAGTGTCGGAGTCTGTTAACGATCGAGTCTTCTGCTGTTATGTTTCAAAAACTTTATTAAAATCTTAATGTTGTATTAAAATCTTCTCTCCTTGTAAATTATTGCTGTTTATTCCTGCGTATGCTGTATCGTGTTAAGGGCACATACCTGCAGAAAATCACACCACAGGCAGTTCAATAAATATATATTGAAATAAAAAACAACAACCCATATCATTGCCATATGGGTCGTCCAGAGTAGGCCACGTACAAGTATCACATGTCTGACCTTCACTGCGCAGCGACAGATTGCACTTCACCTCAGGCAGTGGAGGTATGAGAAAGTTCTGCAAGACCTAAGTCGTGAAGAATAGACTCATCTCTTGTGTGCCACAGACACAAGACGCCACTGTTGTGAAGGTCTGCATTCACAACAGGTCCGTAACCCACACCTCGTATGGTAGAGGTCCGCTTCTCTCCCTAGACGGCAAGGGGAGTGTAGTATGTTACAATGAACATAATACCTCCTTCCATACCATCATGGTACGGAACGTTACTGTCGCTTATGCCATAGGGGTTTCTCGACATTCTACCGCAGTCGAGCGGCGTTCCTTACCTCGCTTACTTGAGCGTAGGTGCGTCGTTACAAAAAAATGAATCTAACTGGGTTTTGTTAGCCCCTACACTAGGTTAGCTTGCCCCCTGATACAGCCTACCTCTATTAAGGGCACATTCCTCACTCGCATGCGGTTTTCAAAAATATGCCCTAGAAAAGGTCGTACCCGTCCTAGAATGGCTCTGATACCAGCTGTGGCGGACCACCCCTGAAACTGGGGAGGTCCCTCCTCCCAGGATCCATTCTGGGCGATGCTCGTCGAAGCGGACATACACAGGGTACAACACAGGCAGATAACAGAACGATTTACGCATACAAGACATATTACATGAGTAGTTATTGCAGAGAGTTGATTACACATGACAAGTTTTGATACAGCAGCGGAAAAGAACGCGGTCTTCAACGAAAGCGGAAGATAAGATAAGATTACAGACTCTGACTCCGACACTAAGCAAAAGCAAGTGCCTTGCCCAACGGCACCTTGCTACTAGCCACACACAAGCAGCGGCTACTAGATCTGCTCCCACTGAAAGCTACCCCAGCCGGGTGCTGACTCCTCCCAATGGTGACCATCGCTACCACTGGCCGCATCTGACCCACCTGAAAGCCACAAGTCACAAAACATGAGCTTCTAAGAAGCTCAGCAAGACTGACCCGTCAACGTGGCTGTCTATAGCTGACTCCTAGACATGCACGGCTGACTCTGGGTAGAGGTATAGTTGCAAAAAGGACATGCCTTACTTAGCAGCTTCCTACTTTTAGGTTTTAGCTCAAATTAAGATCGGGAAAAAGTAAACTTTAGTAAGCACTATGGTTAAACAATCATGTTGACAAACAATGATCATAATATTCATCACAACTTAATCATCATTATTCTCCTTGTTCACTTCTTAACATATGCGACAGAGAGGTTAAGTAAACTCTAGACTGAGAGTGTCAACGGTTCGAAACGTTTTGCACCTGCAAGGTTAACCTAGTCACACGACACGTGCGCGTCCCGGACCGCACATGGCAACCGTTCGCACCAGATCTAGCAAAGCTAGTTCCCTCTTACGCTACCTCAACAATGCCGCATCCCACCAAATCACCCGTCCTGGACGGTATCTATGGAGTTCTCACACTGTCCACCCCAGCCCGCCGCCAATCAGACACCATAAGGGAGGTTCAGCTTTGCCGCCCCTAGGCTACCAAGGTTTACTGGGTCCCATAGCTCCAGTATGTGAACAGTACATTCAATCCTCAACCAACTGTGCCTCACGGGTCAGACCGAGCTACCGCATACAGAACCCCTGTCTGTTGCCTTCCTATTATTCCCTGTCTGACCCCAGTTTCCTTCCCTGAAATATGAATTCGCCACGAGTCCTTTAACAAGAGGTGTAAGGTTCAATCAACTCCTATCATATCGCGAGCAGTGTCCGATCTGCCCGATTCTACTGTACGTATTGCTAAGCATAGCATCTACATCGGGTTACTTGTACCAATATCCCATAATAGATACTACTGGAAACATAAGCATCTAGGGTTTCATTCAACTCCCGTCGACCTAAATGCATATCACATGACTCACATTCACTGTTGAAAAGAAAAACTTTAAAAAAAAACAGTAATGCACCGGGGCTTGCCTTGTGGATGCTCTTCCTGGTTTGCAGCGGCGGTTTCTTCAGAAAACTCGGGGTCCACCTTGATGGCTACCTCGTTCACGTGGGCGTCTACATGATGCAGGTAGGGAAGTGACATTAGTAATTAATAATTTCTCAAAGAACTTAAGTGGTTGATAACAAATTAAAGAATTAAGGTGGTCGAGGAATAATTTTTGACCTAAAACCAAGCTAAGCACTTTAGTAGCGTCAAAATAAACCATAATTGACTATTAAACACTTTCTAATAACGACAGTTCATTCTAGGGTTTTACACAAAATTTTTCTAGATTTAATAATTGAAGTTCAATTAACTAGATTTTTGGCCATTTATTGTTAACTAAATAAATCCCTAAAATTAATAAATTCAAATCATGAAGTTTTTATGTTTTTCATAAAGACTACATTTTTCACTGGTTCCAGAACAGTAGGACTATTATTTTTCTGAGTCAATTTTGATTTTTTTATGAATTATTTAATGCCCAGCCGACTTAATTGGATTTTGAAAAAAAAGAAATAAAACCAAAACCCTAGCTAGGGCTTTTGCCCTAGCTCCGGCCGACAATGGCTGGCCGCTGCGAGGGCACCAGCGGCACGAGCTCAACGCGAGGAGTTGATTCGGCTAGGAATCAGCCGTCGGCAGGCACCGGAGGGGCGGCGCGGCCACGGCGCACGGTGACACGCTAGACCATGCCCAATAGCTTCTACGCGGCACGACGGAGCTAGGGAGGGGGAATGGTGGCCAGGACCCTCATCGTAACGTGGTCGGCGGCGACGAGCGGTGCGGCGGCCGGCGGTGGGGTTCGTTCCCGGTGACACACGCTGCGCGGCGGAAAACGGGATGTCAGCGAGCTGCGCGGGGTCTCCGGCAACACCAAAAGCACTGAGACGAGCTTGGCGTGAGAGGAAAAGAAGACGGTCACCGGGGCTCCCCTGTTTTTGGCAAGGAACGGCAGCGGCGAAGCTCCAAATTCCGGCGAACTTTGGTGACAAGGGTGGTCGTAGGCTCGGAGATGGAGAGAGAGACTTCGGGTGCGTCGGTTTTGCGAAGAATTGGGCGAGCGCGAGGTACGGCGGTGCGCCGCGGATCGATCGACAGAGAAGAACGGAGAAGGAAACGGAGAGGGAGAGCGGGCGAGAGGAGGAGGAGATACGAGGACCGAGGCGTGGGATAGAGCGGCCGATGCATCGCATAAAGCCACGGAACGGCGTCGCGCGCGCCACGCAGGCCATGCATGCTGCGACACGGGGAGCGCTCGGTAGGTGGCGGCAGATTCCTGCCGCGCGCGCGCCTGAGAGTGAGGGAGAGAGAAGAGGAACAAGGAGAGAGGATGGGAGGCTGTCCAGTTGGTCCCACTGGTGATATTTTTTCTGAGGAGTCCAAAATGATTCTCAGAATTTTTGAAAAATTTTGAATGGGCCAAAAAGTTTAGTCTCAGAATTTGTAGAGTTCAAATTCAAATTTAAAAAGGTTTAGACTAATTTTTAAATCTCGAGAGTATTCTTGTAGGCTTACAAAAATTTTTCTTACAACTAATAAAATTTTTGTTGAGTGTTTCACTGTACATTTTCTTAAAAATGATTAATCCTTTAAATTGCACTTCCTTAAAGTGATCTAATCTATTGAGCCCGAAGAAGCAAGCGGAGCGCTACACGCCGGTCACCGTCGTGCTCCCGGAGCACCTCGCACCGTGCGCAAGCCAAGGAAGCTCCCCTCCGCTGTTCCCCGCCGTCGACGAGGCCATCCCCACCGCCGATTGCTCCCCGGAAGTTCCCTGTTCCCCACCCCCCCCCCCACCGCCTCCATTTTTGATTTAGTTTCAATTTCCTATTAATTAGTCAGTTTTGTAAAATGCCTAGTAAATCGAGGAAAAACTCTAAAAGTGCTAAACCCAAGTTCCTTGAAATCCTTGGGAAATACTCTAAACATCTGCTGAAGCACTTTCCCTTGAAACTGCCTAAATTTCTGTCAGATGTGTGTCATGGCAAGCAGAACTCAAATGTTCTATTGCTTTACATCTGGAGTTCCAGAACTCATCTGGAGTTGGAACTTCTGTCAGATGTATGTCATGGCACATAGAACTCAAATGTTCTGTTTTTACTTAACATCTAGAGTTTCAAAACTCATTTGGGACTTGGAACTTTTGTCAGATGTATGTCATGGCACACAGAACTCAAATGTTCTGTTTTTGCTTTACATCTAGAGTTTCAAAACTCATCTGAAGTTGGAACTTTTATCAGATGTATGTCATGGCACACAGAACTCAAATGTTCTGTTTTTGCTTTACATCTGGAGTTTCAGAACTCATCTGGAGTTAAAACTTCTATCAGATGTATGTCATGGCACATAGAACTCAATGTTCTATTTTTGCTTCATATCTGGAGTTCCAGAACTCTTCTGGAGCTAGAACCTCTGCCAGAAGTGTGTCATAATCAGCAGAACCCCCAGAATTGTGTCACGACAAACAGAAACCCTCTCTAATTTGTTCCAGAATTTGACCTTAACAAGATTCCATACATACCTGTGAATAATCTCATAGCAGAAACTCGTTAGAATTGTTATAAAATCTAGGGACTTTAGTTCAATCTCAACCCAAACCCAAAAATCATCTTTCCGATAGCACTATCAGATAAAAATCATCTCCTAACAGAATCTAGAAATTTCATAATAGACCATTGTGACACCCCAGTTGTCACTTTACAATCCATCGATAAATTTTAAACTCTAGGGTTTTAACTCTTGAACTTTGAGGCAAAAATTTACACTTGAGCAATAAGAAATATTGTTTAAAACACTTCCATGAACATCCATTAAAATTTTGGTGAATTAACGAGCAATTTTACCAAATTAGGAACTTTCAATCAAAATCATTTCTTAACAGGAAAGAATTCAAACACCACTTTCAAAATCCATCAAAAATCGCATGTAACCCTAGCAATGTTTTTACATGAAAATTCAATTCACTTCAAAATAGAATTTTTGAGATTTTATCAGAATTTTTGGAAAAGATTTAAACCCCTAATAAATACAAAAAACTTGAATTGATTTGAAAATTTGAATTTTTAGAGACGGAATCAGGACTTCATCCTTAAATAAAAATTTTTCTAAATAAATCATTGAGCACCCACAAAAAGGTTCAAAAGTTTTCGAGCTCAGGAAGTATGAATTTCAACTGAATTTAAATCTAAAATTTGAAATAATTCTAAAAAAATTAGAGAAAATCGCCCCGCCGCCACGGTGGCCAATCCGGCGCATCGCAGCGGCGCAGCGAGGCAGCCGCCGGCCAGCGCGCATTTTGTCACGCTATTACGCCGGCGAGATGCCGCAAGATCCTCCTCTATCCTCCCCTCTCCTCCCTCCTCTCTCTCCTGGGCTCGGCGCCATCTCTCCCTCTCTTTGTTTTCTCCCCCGAGGCACGCCACCGCCCGCGCCGCGCCATTCACCGACGAGGGCCTTCACTCCCCGTCCCCTTCTCTCTCTCTCCGCGGCACATTAAGGTGCGCCCAAGCTCCTCCACTTCCCTCACACCCCTTTTCCCTCCTCCACAGCACGCCACTCCTTCTCCTTCCTCCTTCGGTCGGACTCCCGCCATGGCCGCCCAAGGTTGCACAGGGAGCTCCGTTTTCCGGCCATTCTCTGCCCTCTCACCATGTCTAACGTGTTCCTCTCATCCTAGTGCAGCTCCCAGTCCATCAAGAGGGTCTCCGGTCCACCCGTTCGACGGGAACGCTAAGCCGCCGCTGTCCGCCATGACGCACACCGTCGCTGATGAACTTCCGGTGAGCTTCGGTCCATGTTACAGTATTGCCGGTCCTCTCCATGACTTGTAGAAGCCTTAGGTCCAAACCCCGAGCAGAACCGTGCATCGCCACGCTGCCAATTGCTCGCCGGAGTGGCCATTGGCGCCGCCGCCGGTCGCTGTGGTGTTTCCAAGGAACCCTGGCCGCGCTCGAGCCTGGAGCACTCCCCTCAGCCCTTCCCCATCGCCGGCGAGGCCTCCCGCACCGGCAATTTCTCGCCGGAGCACCACCCGCCGCCTCCCCTGTTTCTACCCCTCTTTCATTTTGAATTTTGATTTCCTATTAATTAACCCTTTTGTAAAATGTCTAGTAAATCAAGGAAAAATCTAAAAATGCCAAACCAAAATTTGTTGGAATCCTTGTAAAATGCACTAATTTACTGATGAAGCACTTTTTCAAAAATGTTCATGGAACTTCCTCAGTAAATAGATTAGTCCTTTCTATTTTTGAATTTTAACTGGAGTTCTAGGGAGGTGCTAGGGTTGAAACTTGAAACAATAGTGTACCATGGTAGTGTGCACCTTCTGTAATTTGCTTAGGATTTTACAGCACAAAGCTATTCGCATGTCATTAAAAATACTCCAAACTACCAATTTAAATTGTCATTTTCTAAAATACGTTATGAAAGTCATTCAAAAATCAAAACCCCTAATCAAGACGTTAGATTTGGTATTCGTTGGTGCATGTATAAAATTTCATGATTTTACACTAAGGTTATTATTTATTTTTGATTTTATAAATTTAAGTAATAGAAATTTTGCTGAATTTTTATAAAATATAGAAAATTCCAAATTCATGTTTCAGATAGCACTAGCAACTAAAAATGACCCCCTGGTAGAATCTGAAGTTTCACAGTAGCCCATGATTGGATTAACAGGAAAATTAAATGCATTTTTGTAAAATGTAGGAAATTCAGTTTGACCTCAACCAAATTTTAGAATTCCTATTTCAGAGAGTACTGTCAACTAAAAATAGTCTCCTGGTAAAAATGTGAAGTTTCCCTTAAGTCCACACTCAATAAAAATTAAATGCATAAATAAAATGTTGAAGTCGAATTATTAGGGTTAACCCTAAAACCCTAAGTGGAATAATGAAAACACCATAGTAGTCTATGATGAAAACATCATATTACCTTATTTAATCAACTCATCTTATTCATGTGCATCATGTAGACTCTGAGGCGAACGAGGTAGCCATCGATCCGAAGTTTTCAATCCCCGCAGAAGCAGCCAACACCAACTTCGGAGACCAAGGCAAGCCCCGCTGCACGACCAAGTTTAAAAGTTTTTCCTTTTAACCATATGTGTCGTGAATGTGCATTAGGTTTCTAGGAGTTGATTGAAACCCTAGTTGCATCTGTTTTCTATAGGAAACCCTATCGTTACTTGGTTTAGGAAACCATTGTAGTATGCTATGCTTAGCGATACTTATCGGTGGACGCTGCTCGCGACTGCTAGGGTTTGATTGAAACTTTCGCATAAAACATATGACGCATGACTATGGATAAGGAAAACTAAAAGCTGGAGGGTCAAACAGGTACAAAGTAGGTCAGCAACTGGGCTGGGTCCAGGGTGTCCGTAGTCTTGTTTGATCCGTGTGGTCCGAGTCTGATCAAGCATTCAATGTACTGATCATATGCTGGTATAATGGGGCCCAGTAAACCTACGTAGCCTAGTGATTACAAAGTGGAACCTGCCCTACGGTGTCTGATTCAGAGGCGATCTGGGGTGGACAGTTGTGGGAACTCCACAGAAACCGTCTGGGACGTGGGTTCTGGTGGAATGCGGCAGTGCTAAGGCAGGCGTAGGAGGGAATTGACTTTGCAGGATCTGGTGTGAACAATTGCCATGTGCGGTCTGGGATGCGCACGGGTCATATGATTCGGTATCTCTGCAGGTGAAAATCGATTCGAATCGCTATTGCTCCCAGTTTGTGAGTTTGCTTGTGAAACGCACCACATTACATTTAAATATGATGATGAGTTAAGGATGATAACTGAGATATGATGATTATTATCTGTTGTTCTATTATGATTGCCTAGATCGGTGCAAACTAAAGTTATGATTCTAAACACTTAACCTGAGCTAAAACTTGACCAAGATTAGTTCAGGTAATGCGGGTCCTTTTTGCAAGGTAAACCCACCCTGAGTCAGCCAGCATGTCTAGGTGTCAGCTGTAGATAGCCAATTTGACGGGTCAGTCTTGTTGAGCTTCTTAGAAGCTCATGCTTTACGAATACGTGGTTTTCAGGCATCGACGCGTATACCCAGGATGATAGTTACCAGTCGGAAGATCCTCGTACGGAGATCGGGAACCTTCAGTGGGAACGTTGCGAGTCGCCGCAGTAATCTTTGTGTGGCTAGTAGTATGGTGCCATTGGACAAGGCCCGTACTTTTGCTTAATGATGAGAGTTAGAGTTTGTACCTCGTTAAAGTCTTCCGCTGTATGTCGTGTTTTCAAAACTCTATGCGTACTCTGGAGAAAGACCTACATTTCATTTATGAAACCGTAATGTATTAAACTACTCTTATCCTATAAAAGAATGCTGTCTATTCTGCATGTGTTGTACCATGTGTATGTTCGCTTCGTTGAGCATTGCCCAACAGGGTCCTGGTGAGATGCGGGATCCATCCCAGACTGAGTTTTCTGGGGCGGGTCCGCGTCAACCATGGGTGTTAAGCAAATAATCAACTTATTTAAAAGCCGAAGTCAAAATAGTAAGTGATAGTTGAATCCCACCTTGTCATGAGTAAAACTCTTGATTTTTTTGTCTTATAAAAACACCATATTTCCTTATTTAATAATAACTCATCTCATTCCTATTGCATCATGTAGACACCGAAGTGAATAAGGTAGCTGTCAATCCGAAGTTTTCGACCCCCGAAGAAGTCGTCATCACCAACACAGGAGATCAAGACAAGCCCCAAAGCACAACCTGTTTTAAAGTTTTTCCTTTTATCACTAAGTGACATGATTGTGCATTAGGTTTCTAGGAGTTGATTGAAATCCTAGTTGCATCTGTTTTCCATAGGAAACCCTATCGATACTTAGTTTAGGTAACCATTATAGTATGCTATGCTTAGAATATATTTACCGGTAGAAGTCGAGTAGAGTGGACGCTGCTCGCGACTGGTAAGGTTTGGTTGAAACTCTCACATGAAACATATGATAAAAGGCTATGGATGATTAAGGAAAGATAAAAACAGGAGGTTCAGACAGGGTACAAAGTAGGTCAGCAACTGGACCAGGTCCAGGATGACCGTAGTCTTGTCTGATCCATGTGGTCTGAGTCTGATCGAGCATTGAATGTACTGATCATATGCTGGGTATAATGGGGTCCAGTAAACCTACGTAGCCTAGGGATTGCAAAGTGGAACCTGCCCTACGGTGTCTGATTCGGAGGCGATCTAGGGTGGGCAGTTGTGAGAACTCCATAGAAATCGTCCGGGACGTGTATTCTGGTGGGATGCGGCACTACTAAGGTAGCGTAGGAGGGAATTGACTTTGCAGGATCTGGTGTGAGCTGTTGCCACGTGCGGTCTGGGACGCGCACGTGTCGTATGGTTAGGTTATCCCTGCAGGTGTAAATCGGTTTGAATCGCTGTCGCTCCTAGTTTGTGAGTTTGCTTGTGAAACGCACCACATTATAATTAAGATGTTGAGCTATGAGGATGATGGTTGAGATATGATGCTTATTTAATCAGTTGCTTCTATTTATGATTGCCTAAATCAGTGTAAACTAAAGTTATGATTCTAAACGCTTAACCTGAGCTAAAACTTGACCATGAATGGTTCAGGTAATGCGAGTCCTTTTGCAAAGGTAACCCTACCCTGAGTCAGCCAACATGTCTAGGTGTCGGCTGTAGATAGCCAATTTGACGGGTCAGTCTTATTGAGCTTCTTAGAAGCTCACACTTTACGAATACGTGGTTTTCAGGCACCGACGCGTTTACCCAAGATGATAGTTACCGTGGGAAGACCCTCATCCGGAGATTGGGAATCTTTAGTGGGAACGTTGTGATTCGTCGCAGTAAAAATGTTGTGTGGCTAGTAGTATGGTGCCACTGGGCAAGGCCCATACTTTTGCTTAATTATGAGAGTCGGAGTCTCTATTTCATGATTTCAAAAACTCTATTCGTACTCTGATGATGTAAGACTTAATTTTAATTTATGGAATCATGATGTATTAAAATTCTCTCCTCCTATAAGAGATTGCTGTTTATTCTGCCTGTGTTGTATCATGTGTATGCTCGCTTTGCCGAGCATTGCCCAACAGGGTCCTAGCGAGACGCAGGATCCGTCCCGAATTTTGTTTTCTGGGGTGGGTCTGCCACAGCTTTCCTCCTCGTTAGAGCTTCCTTTGGGGTAGGAAGTTACCGAGACCGAAGAACTCTACGGTCTCGGTAACTTTCGTCTCTTAGTGGCTCGAGAATAGTGGATTCGGGATTTCTTTCCTTTTTTTAGTGGCAGGCCTGACTGGGCTTTGCGCCATTCTTCGGGAAGGGGCCTTCGGTGGACCTTAGCCCTCAAAAGTAGCCCCTCATGGATGAGATCCGCCTTCGGAAGGACTGAAACCATGACCGAAAGGCTAGGCCCATCGCCCCCGCCTTTTGGTTCTTCGGAAGGCCTTGTGAGAGAGAGAAAGAAAAACAAATTTGTGAAAGAAAATAATTAAGTTGGCACCACTTAAGTCTAGAGCTATGATCGTTCGATGCGACAGAACGGCACACCGACGACACCGTTTTTGAGGGGAGTTATTGCCGCCTAGCTCCCGAGGAAGCCACGCGTCACTTCCGCTGGAAGTCTCCTCGACAGGGCAACTGCGGGTGCGGCCAGGCCTATTGTGAGAGACCCGACCAATTTACATTCAAATTTACCAAGTTGACTTGCGGCCCACGCATAGTATGCGAGAACTCAACCCGATAAAAGAGAATATAAACCCGGCAGTCCCCCGACATGCTTCTCAAGCAATGCCCAAGATCCAAGCACGTCGGTAACATCACAGGTGATACATCAAATAGGTCACATTAATTTATAACATTAATTTAAAATATTCTTACATACCAAGGTTCATCATAAGTCTTGAAACTAATAAATTAAAGAGCGAAAGCGATTCTAAGGAAGACGATAGTCGCAGCGGTTGCAGCAAAGAAACAGCAAAGGATTGCGATGCCCAGCCCATGAACATCGCAAATCACGGTCACTCGAATGTCTTGGCTACGCCTCGCCCTTGCCGGCATCGGCAGGGACAAAAACTTAAGCAACAAATGTTGAGTACGAAGGTACTCGCAAGTCTTACCCTGTTGTGGGAATTATTTCTCGACTCCAAGAATAATGCAATGAGGCTGTAGCAAGGTAAATAAGGTATAGGGATGCGGATTGCTTAAAGTAGAAACTAAGCATATGTGAATAAGCATAAAGTAAAAGAACTCTGCGGGCATGGACATCTATTAAACCCAATCCCTAAGTACCATGTAACCATAAACCATGTACATACCATCATTCATGTTCCATCCGAACCATGGATACCAATATCCATATCCCAATTCCATCAACGATATCCCAATTCCCATCATGTTATGTGACAACTCTACGATATTATCCAAAGGACACTGAGCTTGATCATAACCGAGATCGCGGCGGATTGAAACCGATTTTTACACCCTGCAGGGGAGTCTAACTGTACCAACACGACTGAGGACCATACGGCTCGTGCAACCCGCTAAAGTTACACAAGGGGGTACTCATGTCAACCTTTTTCACACTCGTGCCCACACGGTTGGAAAATCCACGAGGTGCCGAGTACCACGGCCTCGCAGGCACAAGTGAGTCCTCGTCGAGTATCACGGCCTCGCAGGCACCCATGAATCCCTCGTTCCACACACCGTGCAGTCATCGGCCAAATGTTGGTACGAAGTGAGATACTCAGCTTGTCTTACCATTATATTCGACATGTGGTATGAACGGAAAGTGCTCAGGCCAAGAATAACACGGCCGGATCCTAGGTCAATCCAGACGGGGCCTACGGCACACAAGACCTCCATGTCTTGCTGCACTCCTATTCCACCGTCCAGATTTCAGTCTTTAACATTTTTCAACTTTTACCATCATATGAACTCGCCACAAGTCCATAAGTAACCAGGATAAATCCTAAACATGCGAGTGGGACTTATCACTCGACTTCTACCGTGTTGTCTAAGCATGGCTAAGCATTTTCGTGACTCGAACAAAGGCACTCTACCCAGGTTGTCAAGGTGACGTATTCAATACCAAGGAGGGGTACATGCAACAATAATAGGTGTTCCCGACTTTATCACTATGCCCGACTTAATGCAGTCCTATACGTAAGGATTCATATTAATCATTAATTAAATTACTTAGGGTAGCAATATGAGGTGCTTGCCTTCAACAACAGCGGTGTTGTCTTCCTCAGCAGCTGGATCAACCTCTGGTGCTTCTCCCGTAGCATCACCCGCGTCACTCTCTGGCGGTTCGTAAGCTATAAAGTAAAAACGCGTCGATAAGATGTATGCCATGATGCCATGATGCACACAATGATGCAACATAATGCAGAGAGGTAGCTACTGAGTCTACGAACACAATGCAAAAAGAATGAAGTCAATCGGAGTTCTATAGCTCAAGTTATGCCTAAAATAGTTTTACTGATTCCGGTTACGGGTTTCCTGGTTCCCGGGTTCCCGGTTCCGATATCTGGTGGCACATGGATGTCGTTTCTAAGAAAAATCCCAAAACACATCTCATGTACTGGCTTTACTAAGTGTCTTGGTTTACTACAAGACTAAGTTTGAGTGGTTTTGACTCGCGTTAGCAGGAAGACGAGCCCTCCGACTGTCGTTGCCCGTTTACAACATCGGGGAAAACCGTAACGGTACCATAAAAGTCGTAACGACTTTTCTGGTGAAAATCAAAGTTAATTTACAGGCACGGGACCATTTTTAGTTCAAAGTAGGCTGTAAACTAAAACTTTTGGCTCTGGGTTGGGATCAAGTTGAGCTCCTATGAATATACTAAAAATAAAAAAATGTTCTATTTTCCAAATTTATAAAATCAGAAACATGTATTAACACCTATGGAAAAATCATGAAAATTTAGAGATCTAATACTGAGAATATAAACTAAAGTTTTTGTTAAAGGTCTTGGGCTTTTGGGTGACTTGCCTAATGTACTTTAGATAAAGGCAAATAATCCAGGTTTTTGGGGATATTAACAATGACATACATGCATAAATGTTCATGAAAATTTCTGATAAAAATGCTGGTGATGCATCATGCCAAGGTACAATTATGTTTCAAAATTCAAGTCTAGAAACCTTCTGGAACTTCAAATAAAAATCAAAAACAGAAATAGTTCAATGAATTATTGAGGAAATTCCAGGGACATGTTTGAAAAAGTGCTTTAACAGAAAATTAGTTCATTGCTCAAGGATTCACATAAAATTAGATTTAGCATTTTTAGATTTTTTTCACTGTTTTCTACACATTTTACAAGTTCTTGCTAATTTTAAAGGAAAATGGAAAAAAAATTAATGAAACAGTAGACAGAAACAGGGGCGACATGGCAGGGGCGGTGCTCCGGTGAGCTTCTCTCCGGAGGAGGGGGGCTAGGGGGAAAATTGAAATGTCGTGGAGCATCACCGTGAGATAGCGCACCAATTTGTGGAGGATGATGGCCACGGAGAAGGCGGCACGGTGGTCGGCGACGGTGAGCTTGAGGCGGCGTTAATGGCGGCCGAAGTGGTGGCGCGTGGCGTTCTTCGTCACCGGGGATCACCTGTGGCCGAGATCATATCAAGTGGGTGCGTAAGGACGAGAGAGAACAGCCAATGAAAGGAATTGAAGAACTGGGCTACCGAGGCAACGAGTTTTGGAGAATGGTGGCCGCCGGCGTGGTTCTCGGCCGAGTACACGGGCGGCGGTGTTCCGGAGAAACGGCGGCACGGCCGGTGGGCTTGATGGTGGGAGAGCAGCAGGGAGTCGAGGGGAGGTTGGGCGGCAAGGTGGCGAGGCTCGGGAACTGCCGGCGTGAGCTGTCGACGTGGGGCGGCAATGGAGGCGGCGTGCTGTGTGGCGGCAGAGCTTGCATGCGGAGGAAGAACAAGGGAGGAAGAAGGAAGGGGCGGCGCTCGGCTTTATGCTCGAAGGAGAGGAGCCAAGGGAGAGAGAGAGCAGGGGCGCATGCAGATTGGGCAGGGGAGCGGCAGGCGGTGATTGGCACGGTGAGGCGGTGCTCCTGCCGAAGATGGATTGGCACGGTGATTGGCACGGTGATTGGCACGGTGAGGCGGTGATTGGCACGGTGAGGCGGTGCTCCTGCGGCAATGGAGGCGGTGTCTGCACCTTGCCGTGTGCCAGAGGAGAAAGATGGCGCCAGAGAGAAGGGAGGAAGGGAGAGAGGGGGGCAGAGATAGGAGAGGAAGATCCTAGCCAAGATCTGCGGGATTGCTTTGGAGTAATGGCGCGCAGGGGGCGCCGGCGCTGCCCGGGCTGCCAGCCACGGCAGTGGTCGGTTGTGGCGGTGCCACTGAAGCTCGTCAAACTGTTTTCAATTTGATGTCTTAATTATTTCAAATGCTCCTTCTTAATTCAACAGAAAACCCTAGCTCCTGAGCTTAAGAATTTTTGAAACTTTTTTGTGTGTACTAAAGAAATATTTGGAACAACTTTGCTTAAAGGAAGATGCCTGATTCAGCCTCTAATGATCTGTGAATTTTCAACTTAGTTCAATTTTGTTTGGAATTTTAAAAGGGTTTAAACCTTTACCAAAAATTTTGATAAAATTTTCAAAATTTTATTTTAATGTGTAGTTAATTGTTATGGAAAAACATTGGGCTAGTTTTATTAAGAAAACAAAAGACCACTTGAAAGCCTATTAAGGTTTCCGAAAACGATTAAAACTTCGAAACCCCGACCCAAAAGCCAAAATGGAAAAGGTCGAAATCAAATTCAAATCTAGTGAGCTCAAATTCAAAAGGACAAAAGGTTGGACTTTTTGGGATGTGACACCTATAAAAGCGGGCGAACGAGGTAGCGTGATTCATTTGCGCTCGCGACGCTGCCCGCCTCTCATGCCGGAAAGTAGATTAACTCTGCGTAGTATTTCAGGTGTTTTCTCTTGCCTCGCCGAAGCTGAAGCTTGCTTCGAATTCATCTAAACTTACCGTCGTGACCATGCCGAAGGCTAGCGGATCATCTAGCTCGAAGGGTCGGTGTCATGTCTCAAACACCCTGCGCACTAGTCCGAGGGCTGAGCATGCTGACGGAGAGTCAGCTGGACGAGCTGGCGGAGCGGGGGTGGCTGGAGAGACATTTGGCTTCCGTGCCCCCGAAGGGAGCAACCCAGCCGGAAGCCCGCGGAGATTGCAACATACTATTCCTTCGTTTCTTCAATGGGGGCTTTCGGATGCCATGCTCGCCATTTGTTGGCAAGGTGCTGTAAGTTTACGAGTTAGAGATTCAGCAAAGAACTGTCAATGCCATCGTGAGGCTCAGCATAATGGAGTGGGCTTTCCGCATGGAGGGGGTTATGCCGGACGCCAACATTTTTGTGACGACTGCCTACCGGAAACATGACAGTCCGATGGGGGAGGGGTACATGATGCCCTATGCCACGGTTAGCTTCGCACCCATTGACGAGAGCAAACTCCCAGTGAAGGCTTACCACGAGCATTGGGGGCGGGGATGGACTTTCGATTGGTTTTACTATCGTGTGGGAGAGGGAAGCCCTCTTCGGTCTAGTTTCTCGAAAATTCTTCATTGGCCTCGCCCCACGATCAAGCTGAACAAGCAGTCGAAGTTGTGGATGAAGGCCCTCGAGGATGCGTCCCGCAGGCTGACCATGCGGGATCTTTGTAGAATTCGTGACTGCTGGTATTAGCCCTCTGCTCAAGGACTGGTGCCGCGAATTCCTTGTTGAGCAGCCCGACGGCCGAAAAGACTAGTGCTTCAACTAGAGAGATTTCCCCGTGAGTTCTACGCGCTTTGTTCGCCGACAACTGGCTATGAAACTTTTTGTTGTGTATTCACGAAAGTATCTTGCAGAGTTGACGTTGGAGGAAATCGAAGAGCAGGCCGAACACTATCTCAGAAAGTTCCGGGACATGGAGGTGCGACACCAAGAACGCGCCCAATGTGGGCCGCGTCTGAACCGGGTTCTACTGCTGAAGGACCCACAAGCGCAACTCCCGGAGCGTAAGCTGGCCGACAAGGAGGATGCTGAGGAGCAAGGGAAGGGAAAGGGGAAAGCGACGACGGGGGAAGCTTCAGGATCAAAGAAGCGTAAGGCTGCCGCCCGACGAAGAAGGCCACTGTGAAGGCTATAACCGCGCTGTAGGGACGAGGGTCAACGAGTGCTACGAGCTCCCCAAGCAGTGACCCAGGTGCCAAAGAGGACTCCGTCACCGAAAGGACGGACCCTGGCTGCTCAATTGCACCGGAGGAGACCTCCATAGGGCGTGCATCGCTTGATCGCCCGAGGACTTCATAGTCGGAGATGTGGACTTCGAATTTAAAGAGGGTACATACTACAGATCTGTTGTACATGGTCAATGACATACAATTATATTCTTATGCAGCCTTTGTACAGAGCCTAGCACGAGGAGCTATGATGGGAACGGGGTCCCGATCTTCCTACAGGTTCTGATAATCAACGATTTGGACGGAGTCACGACACAAATCAATCCGGCTTCCGAACGGCACGTTCCGAATCCCGCAATCGCAGCACCACGTCTCCTCTGGTTATCACTTGCGCGAACACGGATGACCTCACCGAGAAGGCTAGTCTTTGCCTGCGAATCGAAGAACACAAGCAAGAACGAAGTAGAAAGCAACCAAATTGCAGATGAAGATTAAATTCACAAAGTTGGGGTCTCACAAACCGATGAAACGGCGACACTGTTTTTAACAGGAATAATCTAAGCAAAACCCGAACCCCAATGGTGGTGACGGCTGGTTATAAAGAAATTGGGGACGTTCAAGTCCCCTGGACACAACCCTAACGGATTCTAACTCGGTACAAGGCCAACCGGCCCAAAGTCGGTGTTGCAGCACCCTGACAGATTCTGGACTGTCCAATGTTTTGATGATTCCTGTCGACTCTAGAGAAATTTGGACGTGGGACTTATTCCATTGGAAAGATAATCTCGTCCTCTTTCCATGAAGTGGTAGATCGCCTAAAACGGAGTCCGTATGCGACCTGGGCACCCGTTTTAGTATGGACTGCTCCTAGACTCCGAGTTGGATTCGTAGTCGACGTGAGTTGGATCTCCTACTTGGCTTGGACGTCCTTGTCCGACTTGAAGTTGGTCCCGAGGGCCTTCCTTGACCTCTCCATGATTCCTAATCATAATATAATCATTAGGTAGCAATCTATTCTCTATATTAACATATAAACTCGTACTTAAGAACGAGCTCACCTCTAGATTCAATTGTCGTGCCCGAGCTCTAGTGATTGGTCCTTTATTTGTCGTAGCGGGAGAAGGATTGTGTGTAACCATGAATCCGATGTCCTCATCATCCTCCCCCTCTTGAAGCGGAGTTGTCCTCAACTCCAGCTCATCATCTTCTCCCAAGTATGGCCCCCAACAGAAAGCAACACCCTTCTTTATCAACTCAATCAGCGGCGTGGCGATGGTGCTGAATTCTTTGACAATCCCGCTAGGCCAAGAAAACTCCTCACGTGCGTTGTGGGTGAAGGCCAACTATCAATCACCTCCACCTTAGCCTTATCAACCTCAATGCCCTGTGGAATCACAACATAGACAAGAAAAGAGACTCGATCGGTGCAAAAGGTGCACTTGTCGAGGTTACCAAACAGGCATGCATCATGTAAGGCGGCAAAAACAGCACGTAGATGATCCATATGTTCAGCCATAGACTTGTTATAAATCAGGATATCGTCAAAGTAAACCACCACAAAATTACCAATGAATGAATGTAAAATTTCATGCATTAAGCTCATAAAAGTGCTAGGTGTAGTTAAACCAAAAGGCATGACTAACCATTCATACAACCCAAACTTAGTTTTAAATGCAGTCTTCCATTCATCACTGAGTTTTATTCTAATCTGGTGGTGACCACTACGCAAGTCAAATTTAGTGAAAACTATAGCACCACATAACTCACAAGCATATTGTCTAGCCTAGGAATAGGATGACGATACCGTATAGTAATGTTGTCTATGGCTCTACAATCTACACACATGCGCCACAAACCATCTTTTTTCGGAACCAAAAGAACAGGAACAACACAAGGACTAAGGCTCTCACGTATGTACCCGCGGTCCAAAAGGTCCTGGACTTGGCGCTGAATTTCCTTAGTCTCCTCAGGGTTGGTTCGGTACACCGCACGGTTCGGTAAACTTGCACGAGGAACTAGGTCAATCTGATGCTCAGTCCCTCGAATGGGTGGCAGTCCTGGAGGAATCTCGTCAGCGAAAACATCGCGAAACTCCTGCAAAAGGTAGCAACAGTAGGTGGCAATGTACATGGCAAATTATCCATTGAAATAAGACATCCTTGCACACTAGAACATAGCATGGAGAAGTATCATCAGAAATTTCAGCAAGGTCAGATTTTGTAGCAAGCATGATAGAGGATTTCAAAGTGATATCCTGCTGAGTTTCAGGTTTAGTATGAAGTGGTTGTTTAGCATTAGTAGCCCTCACCCTATCAGATTCAATAATTTGAGCAGGTGTCATGGGTAACAAAGTAATTTTTTCTCTTCATTCATAAAGGTGTACTTAGTACTACGATCATGATGCAAAGCATCATTATCATGTTCCCAAGAACGACCCAACAAAAGACAGCATGCTTGAATGGGAACGACATCACGATCCATAGAATCACTATAAGTACCAAGGGAAAAAGGGGCGCGACATGATTGTGTTACCTTAGCTTTGCCAGAGTCATTCAACCACTGAATATGGTATGGATGTGGATGTGGTCACGTGGTCAAACCGAGCTTCTTGACCAAATCAGAACTCACTAAGTTGTTGCAGCTGCCCCCGTCAATAATCACACGTGCTCGCCGATTCTTGATCACGAACTCAACCTGAAACAAGTTATGACGTTGGATCTGATCTGGTTCGCTTACCTGCACATTGAGGACGCGCTAAACAACGATGGAGTGGTACACAAAGGCGTCGTGGTTGCTGAGAACAACGCTGTCCGGAGATTGCGGAGCCTCATCCTCCGCATCTTCAATGTCGGGTGTACTCTCATAACCTCCATCATTAGTGGCGATGTAGGCACGCTTGCTTGGGCAGTCACGCTGCACATGCCCAAGTCCAAGACAGCGATGGCACTGGATGCCAGAGGTGCGCCTCGTGGATGTAGTGGAAGGCGAACTCTTCGCTGGTCCCTGCACAGAAGATTTAGAAGACTCCACAGCATGTGTCGAGGGAGGCGGTGCCGCAGTGGAAGGTTGCTCGTTTGCTGGTGAAGATGGTGGACGAAAGCTAGAAGAAGAACGCGGTGCTCTGGTTCTTGACGTTCTCGCAGCTTCTTGGCGTCCTGCAATTCTTTTTCTGCAAGCATAGCAAGGTGGAACAACTGGTTGACAGTGTTAAATGTCTTATAATCAACAATGTTCTGAATTTCACGCCTCAACCCCCCATAGAAACGACAGATCTTATCCTCATTACCTCAGCTACACCACAACGCATCATGCCCTTCTGCAGCTCAGCATAATAATCCTAGACCGAATTGCTACCTTGCTCTATGACGCGACCCCGCCCAGAGAAACTCGTCTCGGGACGGATCCAGTCAATCGTTGAGCCAGTATCCTGTTGGGCAACGCTCGGCGAAGCGAGCGTACACACGGTACAACACAGGCAGGAATAAACAGCAATGATTTACAAGGAGAGAGAGCTTAATACATCATTGGTTCATAAATTTGAAGTTGAAAATTATATTGCTTCAGAGTACGCAAAAGTTTTGAAAACGATGACAGCGGAAGACTTGAACGATTACAAACTCCGACACTCGGACTTAAGCACAAGCATGCGCCGTGCCCAAGGGCGTCATGCTACTAGCCACTTCAACATTCACTGCGGCGACTCGCACAACTCTCACTGGAGGTTCCCGATCTCGAGGAGAGGCTCCTCCCAATGGAAGCTACCCGCTTGGTCCTGCATGACGGCGCCTGAAAACCACAAATTGCTAACGCGTGAGCTTCTAAGAAGCTCAGCAAGACTTACCCGTCAACGTGGCTGACTACAGCCGACTCCTAGATATGCTGGCTGACTCGGGTGGGTTTACTTGCAAAAAGAACTCGCAAGCCTATACTACTCTTCTCAAATTTTAGCACCAGGTTAAGTAATTAGAAAATAAATTTAGTTAGCACTGAGTTAAGCAAACATAACAGGAGTAACAATAGCAAAGTAATCATCATGTTCATTCTTATTGAGTCTCAACCTATTTACTAAAATGTGACAGAGAGTTCAAGTAAGCTCACAGCTGAGAGCGACAGCGATTCGAAACGATTTTTATACCTCTGCAGGGTTAACCTAATCGTACGACACGTGCGTGTCCCAGACTCGCACGTGGCAACCTTCACACCAGCTCCTGCAACGTCAATTCCAGCCTACGCCTGCCTTAGCAGCGCCGCGTCCCACCAGACAACACGTCCCAGACGGTTTCTGTGGAGTTCCCACGCTACCCACCCCAGATCTCCTCCTAGTCAGACACCGTAGGGCAGGTTCGACGTTGCAATCACTAGGCTACGTAGGTTTACCGGGGCCCATAACACCCAGCATACGATTAGTACATTCAATACTTGTCCAGCTGTGCACACGGATCAGACTAGACTACGGTCACCCTGGTCCCGGACCAGTCGCCGACCTACTTGTACCCAGTCTGACCCTCAATCTTTTATCTTTCTTACTCGTTCACAGTCGTGTGGCACATCTCATGAAATAGGTTCATTCAATATCCTACTACTCGCGAGCAGCGTCCCCTCTGCTCGACTTCTACCGGTAATTATCTGCTAAGCATAGCATACTACGGGTGTCTATACCAGCTACCGTTAGGGTTTCGTATGGGAAACAATGCAACTATGGTTTCAATCAACTCCTAGTACTTAATGCACAAACAAGACACACTTAGTCATAAAAGGAAAATTTTGAACAACGGTTGTGCACCGGGGCTTGCCTGGTTCTCCGGAGCTGACGTCGACTTCTTCGGCGGCATCGAGGAACTCGGATCTGCAGCTACCTCGTGAGCGTCAGACTCTACATGATGCAGCAGGATTATGATAAGTTCAATGAAAAAAAAACTTATTGTTTTTACCAATAGTAATCTAGGATTTCGATCGGCGACGCCTAGAATTAGGGTTAACCCTAATTACTCGACGCCGTCGATTAAATTCAATTCTTAATCTGTGAATGATGTTCAAAGAAATCTATTCAACTCTCATGAGGTGACTTTTAGTTGGCATGTTCAACAACTTCAACTTTACTTAAGGTTAATTCGACATTTTTCATCGGTTAAATATTATTTAATTTCTTCGACTATTAAACTAGGGTTAAAATGAAAATTTTAATTCTTCTTCGAGACTACTTTAGTTGATAGCACTTTCTGAAATAAGCATTTTGAGCTTTGGGTGGGACCTAGATGAATTTTCTAGATTTTATAAAAATTCATCAAAATTTTTGTTTTTAAAATTTATAAAATCCTAAATCACTAGTAAACCTTAGAATAAAATTATGAAATTTTATTTAGGCATCCCTGAGCACCAACGCTACAACTTTGCTTTTGGGTCTAACCCTTTTAAATGACTTTTATAATGCATTTTAGAAAATAGTATTTTAACTAGGCAGATTGAAGTAATTCAATAGGGTTACATACAATTTCTTGGTCCTAAAATCTTCATAAAATTCCAGGAGATGTGTGTGGCCATGGTGCCTTTTGTAGGTCAAAGCTTAGCCCTAGCATTTCTCTAGAATCCAAATTAAAATTCAAAAACAGAAAGGAGTGTTTCTAGTTAATTCTACAAATTTTTGGTCCTTTGTAAAAAGTGATTTAACAGAAAATTAGTAATTTTAATAAGGATTCTATCAAATTTAGGTTTGTCATTTTTGGATTTTGCTATGAATTTCTACGGATTTTACAAAACAGAGCAATAATCTGGAAAATAATAAGAAAAAGAAAAACAGGGGAGTTTTTCTCCGACGAGCTCCGGCGGCCGTTTCCCGGCGATGCGGTGATCGCCGGCCGTCGAACCTTGGTTTTCTATGATCTACTAGGCACGACTAAGCTCGGCAACATGGTAGTTATCAAGCTTTGTGATGAGGACATCGACTCTAACACGGGAACGGCCACACCAGCAGCACCTGCGGACGCGCCTCCACTTCCAGTCACGGCTCCACCAAATGCGCCTCTACCTCAAGCGACACTTCCTTCGCCAGTGGGGCTAATCACGAGGGCCCGTGCAAGAGAGCTGAACTATGTCATGGTGTTGAAGAACGAAGGCCCAGAAGATTAGCCAATCAGCCCAGTTGAAGACCCCCCCTAATGGGCCAACCTAGGTTTGCACGCAACCCTAGGATGCGCGCCACCCAGGGACTGCGCCCCCACCTCTGGCCGCCACCAGGGGCTGCGCCCCTCCCCTCGTGTATTTAGCCAAGGGCTACGCCCCTTGTTTATTATTGAGTTTTATTTAATTGTTAGCTTTAGCTACAGCCATCGCACGTATTACAGCGCTGCCACGCGTATTCAGAACTCCACCTTCAAGTAATACATCAGATTGCTTGCATCTCTTTCTTGCTCGTTCTTCGATTGCGCGCAGGAAAGATCTTCGTGATCAGGCTGATCTTGCACCAGCAAGGTTGGTAACCATCGGGAGTTGGTTCAGCGATTGCATTGGCGCCTCGGGCTTGCTCGTCATAGTCGGATCGTGAGGGTCTACTTCCACCAAATCAAGTTATCTTCACTCACCGAAAGATCGGGCACTCCAGTTCTATCAAGTGGTATCAGATTCCAGTGTTTCTCGGTGAGTTTTTCGTGTGTTTTTAATTCATCCTATAGTCCACAAAAAACCAAAAACAAAAAATTTGCAGGTTAGATCTGTTATCCCAGCACCCCCTTGCGCCTTGCACTTTCGATCAGTAATTTGCATTGTTGAATTTGTGTGCTTGCGCGTTTCGTTGTTGCTGGATTACTTGTGTTTTTATCCATCTGTTCTAGCCGCCACAAACCCTAACACTACTCCCCTGCCGTACGCGCCTAGATCTGCTCTCTCAGCACCGCGCGCGAGTCCTGCTCGATTACGATCTGCTATCTCAGCGCCGCGCACGAGTCCTACTCGGTTGCGCTCTGCTATCTCAGCGCCGCGCACGAGTCCTACTCGGTTGCGATCTGCTATCTCAGCGCCGCGCCAGAACCCAAATCCGACCAGTCACGCCGCCAAATTCCACTCGTCTCCGTCTCTGTTTTGTTTTCGTGACAGTCCAATCAAAAAAAAAAAGAAAAGAGAGAAAAGAGCACGCAAGTGTGCCACAACAAAAAAAAAAAACAAAAAAAAACGACCAGGAGACGTTTGTTGCTCGTGATCGATTTGCTGGGAAAATCCCAACCGACCTGGTTCGCCGTGTGTCCTCGTTGGACTCGTGAGTCTGTCCGTGTTCTGCAGCATCGGCTCCGTGATACATTCGACCTTACTCTAGAGAGAGAGAGAGAGTAGCTTTTAATTACCTTTTTATCCCTGCCATCTCCGGAAAAAGTGCATGTGGTGACTTGTTCATCTGCTTTTCCTTGTTCATATAATCAGTTTTGGGCGCTCAGCCGCGGGTTGTTTTCCATCGTACCTTCCCGTACACCCAACCCTAGCTCGTTCTCGCACTTGTTTCCAGCAGCGTCCCTACGTGTTTAGCACTATTATTCAACTTTGCAATTATTGTTTGATCGTGCTACTCCTTGTCTTGAGTGCAGCCTGCCCAGAACTACACATATTTCTACTACGAGCAGGTTTTGTTCTCCAGGCAATCGCTCCTCCAATCTTTCACCGGTTCTACCTGTTGGTTGCAGCTCACCCCTGTGTGCTTGGTAAGAACGGGTAAGAATTTGATAACAGCGTTGTTTTGAGCGATTTTCCCCCACCATACACCTGCTATCGTAGTGTCCTCTCCATTGCTGTTTCGTGTTTGCACTAACAATGGTAGGAGACGACGCCAAGACGGACACTACACTGCAGGACGTGCACGCGCACGTCGAAGGCCTTGCCGGCGACATCAAGACGCTGCATGAACGGCTGGATTCCACGGTTGCTTCATCGACCGAGCGTTTCAACCAGATCGACCTCGCTCAAACGGCCGCCCACGCCACGCTCAAGACGATCATGACTCGTCTTGAGACCTTGACTACGCAGCTAAAGGAGTTGCAGCAGGCGCGCGACTATGGCGGTGATACGGAACTGGACGATGGTGGTCGCCGCGGTCGTGCACGCAGGGTACGTGTCCCACCTCCTGATTCCTTTGCTAAGATCAAGTTTCGCATTCCATCCTTTAATGGCAAATATGATCCTGCTGCTTATCTTGATTGGGAATTAGAGGTCGAACAGAAATTTTCATGCCATGATATTCCTGCTCATCTACAAGTTAAGGCTGCTATTAGTGAATTTACTGATTTTGCTTTAATTTGGTGGCGTGAATATAAACAAAAGTTTCCCGATAACACTCCCACCACTTGGGATGAACTAAAAACTGCCATGCGTCACAGATTTGTTCCTTCTTATTATGCCCGTGACTTGCTCAACCAAATGCAACAATTTCAGCAATGTTCCCAAACTGTTGAGGAATATTACCAAGCATTACAAAAGGGCATGATTCGTTGTGATTTAGTTGAGCAGGAGGACGCTGCTATGGCACGTTTTAGGGGTGGTTTGAATCGTGAAATTCAGGACATCCTTGATTACAAGGAATATGATGATATGACCACTTTGTTTGAATTTGCTTGCAAAGCTGAACGTGAAGTGCAGGGATGGCGATCGTCGACACGCGCTGACTCTTTTGCAGGACACGGCCAAGCTTCCGCCCCAGCCCCCCGCCCGACGTCCTCCACGTCGTCCTCCACGCCGCGCGAGCGGGCGCCGTCCACTTCAAGCGCATCACCACGCGAGCAGCCGGCCAAGCCGGCAGCACCTCCGGCCCACGGTGCCTCTCCTTCCACAGGGCGCACTCGGGACATTCAGTGCCATCGTTGCAAAGGTTACGGTCATGTGATTCGGGACTGCCCCAACAAGCGTACCTTGCTGATCCTTGACAATGGTGAGTACTCTTCAGCTAGTGATACTGAGGAGACTAGACATGCTATGCTTTCCACTGACCATGCAGATCATACGGAGGTTCACGTTGATTCCAGCGCCGCCGATAGGTATGAGAGTCTTGTTGTGCAGCGTGTCCTCAGTACACAGGTTGCCATGGCCGAGCACAATCAGCGACACACGATTTTCCACACTAAGGGCGTCGTACAGGAACGGGCGATCCGGATCATCATCGACAGTGGCAGCTGCAACAATTTGGCGAGTACGGCGCTGTTCGAGCAATTATCTTTACCCACTCGCCAACATCCACACCCGTACCACATCCAATGGCTCAATGACGGTGGCAAAATAAAGGTAACGCGCTCGGTACGTATTCCTTTTTCTCTGGGCGCCTATTCTGATTATGCTGATTGTGATGTTGTCCCTATGGAAGCATGCTCTTTATTGCTTGGTCGCCCTTGGCAATATGATACTGATAGTGTACATCATGGTCGTTCAAATCATTATTCACTCATGTTTAAGGGTCAGAAAATAATCCTTCATCCCATGACCCCGGAACAAATTCTGAAAGATGACATGGCTCGGGCGGCCAAGACAGCAAAGTCTCACAAATCACCTCCAGCCGCCCCTGCTAGATCTGAAATCAAGTTGCATACCCCTGTTTTGCTTGCTACACGTGCTGATTTTGCTGAGCTTCATGATGATAATTTACCTTGCTATGCACTTGTTTGCTCCAACATGCTTGTTTCACTTCATGAGGCACCGTTCTTGGATATTCCCCCTGCTGTTGCTAACCTTTAGCAGGACTATGCCGATGTCTTTCCCAAGGACTTGCCACCGGGTCTCCCTCCTATCCGTGGCATCGAACATCAGATCGATCTCATCCCCGGCGCCTAGCTTCCAAATCGCGCCCCGTACCGCACTAATCCCGATGAGACGAAGGAGATCCAGCGCCAGGTGCAAGCACTACTGGACAAGGGCTACATCCGTGAGTCCCTCAGTCCTTGTTCGGTTCCTGTTTTACTTGTTCCTAAGAAAGATAGTTCTTGGCGTATGTGTGTCGATTGTCATGCTATTAATAACATCACAATTCGTTATCGATATCCCATACCACGCCTTGATGATATGCTTGATGAGCTTAGTGGCGCTGTTCTTTTTTCTAAGGTTGATTTACGTAGCGGGTACCATCAGATTAGGATGAAATTGGGGGATGAATGGAAAACTGCTTTTAAAACCAAATTTGGCCTATATGAATGGTTGGTTATGCCGTTTGGTTTGTCTAATGCTACCAGCACTTTCATGCTCTTAATGAATGAAGTTCTTAGGCCATTCATAGGACTGTTTGTTGTTGTTTACTTTGATGATATTCTTATTTACAGCAAGTCTATGGATGCGCATTTAGAACATATGCGTGCTGTTTTTGATGCTTTGCGTGCTGCTCGTTTGTTCGGTAACTTAGAAAAATGCACCGTTTGCACGCAACGCGTCTCTTTTCTTGGATATGTTGTTACTTCACAGGGAATTGAGGTGGATAGCAGCAAGGTGGAGGCCATACAAAGCTGGCCTACACCGACGACGGTCACGCAGGTTCGGAGTTTCCTTGGCCTCGTCGGATTCTACCGACGGTTCGTGCGTGATTTCAGCTCCACTGCTGCCCCGTTGCATGAGCTCACAAAGAAAGGCGTTTCATTTGCTTGGGGCGCACCACAGGAAGATGCATTCAACACTTTGAAGGACAGGTTAACTCATGCTCCTCTTTTACAATTGCCTGATTTCAATAAAGTGTTTGAATTAGAATGTGATGCTAGTGGCATAGGTTTAGGTGTTGTTTTGCTACAAGACCGTAAATTTGTTGCTTACTTTAGTGAGAAATTGAGCGGCGCTGCCCTGAAATATTCAACTTATGATAAGGAGTTATATGCTTTAGTGCGCACTTTGCAAACATGGCAGCATTACTTGTGGCCTCGCGAATTTATTATTCATTCTGATCATGAGGCTTTGAAACACATTCGTACCCAAACTAATATGAACCGTCGACATGCTAAATGGGTAGAATTTATTGAGTCCTTTCCCTACATCATTAAACACAAGAACGGGAAGGAAAATGTCATTGCTGATGCTTTGTCTCGTCGCTATACCATCCTGTCCCAATTAGATTTTAAAATCTTTGGTTTGCAAACTTTGAAAGATCAATATGTGAATGATGCTGATTTTCATGATATTATTTCACATTGTAAGGATGGCAAACCATGGGGCAAGTTTCATATACAGGATGGGTTCCTGTTTCGTGCTAACAAGCTATGCATTCCAGCTGGTTTGGTTCGTTTGTTATTGTTGTAGGAAGCTCATGGAGGGGGCCTCATGGGTCACTTCGGTGTTTTCAAAACACAAGAAGTGCTGACCGACCACTTCTACTGGGCTCGGATGCGTAGTGACGTCGAGCACTTCGTTGCTCGTTGCCCTACGTGCCAAAAAGCTAAGTCTCGTTTGGGTAACCATGGTTTGTATATGCCTCTCCCTATTCCTTCTGCTCCTTGGTATGATATTTCGATGGATTTTGTTTTGGGATTGCCTCGCACTAAGAAGGGGAGGGACAGCATATTTGTCGTTGTTGATAGGTTCTCTAAAATGGCTCATTTTATACCCTGTCATAAAACTGATGATGCATCCATGATTGCTGATTTGTTCTTTCGAGACATTGTTCGCTTGCATGGAATTCCTAAAACAATTGTCTCTGATCGTGATGCTAAGTTTCTTAGTCATTTTTGGCGTTGTCTTTGGAATAAACTAGGCACTAAGTTAATTTTTAGCACCACTTGTCATCCTCAAACTGATGGGCAAACTGAGGTAGTTAATAGAACTTTGTCAACCATGCTTAGGGCTGTTTTAGACAAGAATTTAAGGCGTTGGGAAGACTGCTTGCCTCATGTTGAGTTTGCTTATAATCGTGCAACGCATTCTTCTACAAAGATGTGCCCTTTTCAGATTGTTTATGGTTACATCCCTAGGGCGCCTATTGATTTGTTTTCACTTGATGCTGAGGATGAGCCACATGTAGATGCGGTTGCGCATGTTGAACAAATGATACATTTACATGAACAAACACAACAAAACATTGCTGATGCTAATGCCAAATATAAGGTTGCTGGTAGTAAAGGGCGCAAACATGTTACTTTTGAACCCGGTGATATGGTTTGGTTACACTTGCGTAAGGATAGGTTTCCTGCTTTGCGCCGTTCTAAATTGATGCCTCGTACTGCTGGTCCTTTTAAAGTGCTAACCAAGATCAATGATAATGCTTATATTCTTCATCTGCCTGCGGAATTTGGTATTTCCACTAGTTTTAATGTTGCAGATTTGAAACCATATGCGGGCAAGGATGAGGAGTTGCTGTCGAGGACGACTTCAGTTCAAGAAGGGGAGGATGATGAGGACATCGACTCTAACACGGGAACAGCCACACCAGCAGCACCTGCGGACGCGCCTCCACTTCCAGTCACGGCTCCACCAAATGCGCCTCTATCTCAAGCGACACTTCCTTCGTCAGTGGGGCCAATCACGAGGGCCCGTGCAAGAGAGCTGAACTATGTCATGGTGTTGAAGAACGAAGGCCCAGAAGATTAGCCAATCGGCCCAGTTGAAGACCCCCCCTAATGGGCCAACATAGGTTTGCATGCAACCCTAGGATGCGCGCCACCCAGGGACTGCGCCCCCACCTCTGGCCGCCACCAGGGGCTGCGCCCCTCCCCTCGTGTATTTAGCCAAGGGCTACGCCCCTTGTTTATTTTTGAGTTTTGTTTAATTGTTAGCTTTAGCTACAGCCGTCGCACGCATTACAGCGCTGCCACGCGTATTCAGAACTCCACCTTCAAGTAATACATCAGATTGCTTGCATCTCTTTCTTGCTCGTTCTTCGATTGCGCGCAGGAAACGATCTTCGTGATCAGGCTGATCTTGCACCAGCAAGGTTGGTAACCATCGGGAGTTGGTTCAGTGATTGTATTGGTGTCTCGGGCTTGCTCGTCGTAGTCGGATCGTGAGGGTCTACTTCCACCAAATCAAGTTATCTTCCCTCACCGAAAGATCGGGCACTCCAGTTCTATCACTTTGGCACGGTAGAGGGGGTCTCACCGTGGGGGGCGGCGGTGGCGGCGGCGAAATCGAAATTCCGACGGCCAAGCTCGAATTTGGAGGATTGGGGAGTTCGGTGAGCTTCACGGGAGTGGGAGAGGGCGATTTGGTGAGGGAATTGGGGTAGAGGATGGTCGAGAGTGGCGTTTCACCGTGAGGCGGCAGCAATGGCGTCGGCGGCCGTGGGGCAGGAGGAGGAGATGGAGCTTGGCGCGCGCGGGCGATGGAAAAGGGAGAAGGGGGGGGGGGGGGAGGATTGCGCACCGGTTTTTAAAGGGGGCCGGGGTAGGGGAGTAGGGGAGGGCAGAGGGGCATGGCGGCAAGGCTGGCGGCGCACTGGGGCGGCTCGGGCGGTGCTCGGCAGGGGAGAAAAAGGCGGGTGGGAGAGAGAGAGGAAGGAAGGGAGGAGTGAGAGAGGAGGGAGTCAAGGGAGTGACTCGACGACGTGCTCATAAGAGCCGTGTCGGCCGGGGGCAGCGGTGCCCTGCCGCATCGCCATTTTGTCGGGCGGGCGGTGGGACACTGTAGCCCGCCCGGCAAAACAGTTTTATTTTTTTTTTTTTGTTTTCTACAGTTATGCAAATCAATGAAATGGCACACTTCCAGAGCTCAAAAATTTTTGGTACAAGCCCAGGAATTTGTTTGGAACACTTTTCATTTAAGGTTCAAGTCATGATTTGGTCTCTAAAAATTCTTGAATTTCTAAGTTGATTATAGCTTGTGTGAATTTTTAAGAGGTCTAAATCTTTTCCAAAAATCTTGAATAATTTCTCAAAATTCTATTCTGAAGTGTAATTAATTGTTATGTAAAAATATAGCTAGGGTTCTGTGGAAATTTTGGTAGCCAAGAGTTAGGGTTTGGATTTCTTCCTGTTAATGAGGTTTCGACACTGTTAGTTGAGATTTTTCCGGATTGCTATAGTGTTCTGTTGTATGTCAAACTTTTCATGGTGTTCCCGTAAAGCATTTTAAACAATATCTCTTTTTATTTGCCAGGTTAAAACTGCTTTTAAGCGAGTGAAATTGTGGATTAGGGTTTACAGTTGTCGATTTTGCCCTGGTGACACCTGGGGTGTCACACTCTAAGCGCTGCAGTTTGAGACGCATGTCTCGCTGAAAAGAAGGAGGCACAAAGCGATCGCGCATAGCAGTTTTCACAAAGCGATCGCGCATAGCAGTTATTGAGGGTCAACACCAGAGGTAATTAACCTTAATGACCCTCGACCTTAGTGACGTGATCAAGGTATAAATAATCCCCGCCTAAACCAGCCTCCGCATCGTACGGGCGTGCTGCGGGTCGAGCCAACAGGCGATCTCCGCCTCGCCCGACCTTAGGGTCGGGCGAATCGCTTACTACTCATGAGTAGGACGGACGGCGACGGTTGGTAAATAAATGCCTGACACTCCCACACCGGCTGGCAGGTAGAGCCGCCCGCTACCCAGGCAAGTGGGCGTTAAATGCACACGACGTGCACCGCCCACGGAATGGGCGTCATTCCAACAGCCCCTGTCAGAGACTCATCGCCCTATACGACAGGACGTCCCGGAGCGACGGCCACAACTACGGCGTCATCAAGCCGGCTCCTACAGTGGTGTTTTCTCCATACGGATGGAACTCCACCGGATGACAGCACAGGCCACTCCGTCGAACAGGAACGGCACGACCAAACCGAAGGCAACGCCCATCACAGCCCAGCCTAACTGGTGTACGGCCGCTGTCAGCTCCACGGGACCGACCCTCCTCACATCACCGTATAAAAGGGGAGGGAGATCGAAGACGAAAAAAAAAGGTCTTCAGGCGAACAAGCTTTCAAGCACACCAGTTCTTCCATAAGCAAACACCACGCTCACTAGCTCTCATCAGCCTCGGAGCATACACCCATGAACGCACTTAGAGGCAGGAAGTACTCTCTCTTCCTCCTCCGCTTGTAACCCCCCTTGTAATCCTTGTCGCGAGTAACACGAGCAGCTCGAAGACTGGACGTAGGGCATCGTTGCCCGGACCAGTATAAACCTTGTGTCCTCTTGCGAACCATCGAAGCCTCAAAACGCACCCCCCACGATAAATTTACTAGTCGACGGTAACGAACCTCGACAGTTGGCGCGCCAGGTAGGGGTGCTGTGCGTTTTCGTCGGTCATCTTTCAGGTTTCGATGGCAAACCACGCCGACGGATGGATTCTCGGGACCGTCGTCTCCTTCGGGAGTCTCGACTTCGTTGCCACCTCTAGAGGCAACCTGGTGCTGGAAGACGCCCTGGCGTCACCAGTCACCGCCCCTTTCTCCCGTCGCACGCTGGCCATCCCGGCCAACGGAAAAAAGCGACACCCGGGCAAAGGCTCGCGCTCCCGGAAGCCCTCACGCAAGGGCCCATGCGCAGCCTCTTCGCCCAATCAGAGCAACCTTGGTACTTCCACGATGACTCGTACGTCATCGTGCGAAAGCCGGCGCTCCACGGACACCGAGTTCATGGGAATGACAGGCTATACGTCGAAATCCTTTTTCAACCTCCTCGAAGAGACGAACTGTGACACCCCAGGTGTCACCAGGGCAAAGTCGACAACTGTAAACCCTAATCCATAATTTCACTCACTTTAAAGCCGATTCAATCTTGGAAATAAAAAGGAATATTGTTTAAAATGCCTTAAAGGGACACTAAGAAAAGTTTGACAAACAACAGAACCCTATAGCAAAGTTCGGGGAAAAATCTCAATCAGCAGTGTCGAAATCTCGTTAACAGGAAGAAACCCAAACCCTAACTCTTGACCATCAAAATTTCCACAAAACTCTAGCCATATTTTTTACATAATAATTAAGTACACTTCAAAATAGAATTTTGGGAAATTATTCAAGATTTTTGGAAAGGATTTAGACCTCTTAAAAATTCACACAAGCTATAATCAACTTAGAAATTTAAGAATTTTTAGAGACCAAATCATGACTTTAACCTTAAATGAAAAGTGTTCCAAATAAATTCCTGAGCTTGTACAAAAATTTTCAAAAATGTTTGAGCTTGGGAAGTGTGTCTTTTAATTGAAATACATTCCAGCTTTAAAATAAAAATGTATATAAAAATTTAATCGCTGTTGTCGGGTGGGCTACAGTGCCGCCGCCCGCCCGACCGCCCCGCCTGACACGGCCGCTGTTGGCACGTCGTCACATTCAAGGTGCCGCGCTCCTCGCTCTCTCCCGTGCCTTCCTCCTTCCTCTCCCGCAGCCCTCACTCACTCACTCGCTCACTCTCTCTCTCTCTCCCCCTCTCTCTCTGCCGCTCCCCTGTTTGTCCCCCGGCGCGCGCCGCCCGAGCGCCGCCCGGCATGGCCGACCATGCCGGCCATAACCCTAATGCCCCTCCAACCCTACGCCGAGCTCTCCTTTAAAACGGTGCACCCCCCCCCCCCCCACTCCTCCTTTTTCCTTCACCCGCGCGAGACTTCCCCTCCTCTGCTCATAACGCCACCACCATTGCCGCCGCCCTCCATCCGGCGAGTTCCAAGCCGCACCATCGTGCCTCCTAGGCTCCCCTCCACCCCCTGCTGCTCTCCGTTCACCAAGGCCACCAATCATCCCCCGCTCTGCCCGGAACGCCGCCGTCTCCCTCTCGGCCGAAGGACCTCACCGCCGATCGCCCCTCCTCAAAATTCGTCGTCACGGTACAATGGTTTTTCAATTCAACTAGCCGGCTACTTCCTCTGGTTATTGCGCACCCCTTTGATTTGAATCCGGCCACAGGTGACTGTCGTCGGAGAAGAACGCCGTGTGCCGCCCCGTCGGCCGTCATTGTCGCCACCTCGACCTCCACGTCGCCGACCCTGTTCCACCCTTCACCGTAGCCTCCATCCTCCACAAATCAGTGCAGTGAGTCGAGGTGAAGCTCCACGACACCTTGGTTCTTGCCCTAGCCTTCTTCTCCGGCGAGGAGCTCACCGGAGCAACCGCCTCTGCCGTGTCTCCTGTTCTGTGCCACTATTCTATTGAATTTCTTAATTTCCTTTAATTAGCCAGAGATTTTTAGGCATGTAACAAATCATGGAAAAATCTAAAAATACCAAACCTAATTTTATTTGAATCTTTGAACATCGAACTAATTTTTTGTTAAAGCACATTTTAGAAATTGTACAAATATTTGCAGAATTAATTAGAACACTCTATTCTGTTTTTGAATTTTAATTTGCATTCTATAGTAATTCTAGGGCTGATCTTTGATCCACAGATACACCATAGTACTACACACCCTCTGGAATTTTATGAAGATTTTAGAACCACGAAATGGCATCTAACCCTTTTAAAATACTTCAATCTGCCTAGTTAAAATACCATTTTCTAAAGTACATTGTAAAAGTCATTTATAAGGCTAGACCCAGGAGAAAAGTTTTAGATCGGGTGCTCAGGATTGCCCACATAAAATTTCATAATTTTATTCTGAGGTTTACTAGTGCTTTCTGGTTTTATAACATTTAAAAACAGGAATTTGATGAATTTTCATAAAATATAGAAAATGCATCTAGGCCCCACCCAAAGCCCAAAATGATTATTCCAGGGAGTACTACCAACTAAAAATAATCTTGAGGAAGAATTAAAATTTTCATTTTAACCCTAGTTTAATAGCCGAAGGAATTAAATAATGTTAGCCGATGAAAAGTGTCGAATTAACTTAACTAAAGTTGAAGTTGTTGAAACATGCCAACTAAAAGTCACCTCACGAGAGTTGAATAGATTCTTTAAACATCATTCATAGATTAAGAATTTAATTTAATCGACGGCGTTGAGAGTAGTATAGGCTTGCGAGTCCTTTTGCAAGTAAACCTACCCCCGTCAGCCAGCATGTCTAGGAGTCGGCTGTAGTCAGCCACGTTGACGGGTAAGTCTTGCTGAGCTTCTTAGAAGCTCACGCGTTAGCGTTTTGTGGTTTTCAGGCACCGGCATGTAGGACCCAGCAGGAAGCTTCCATTGGGAGGAGCCCCTCCCCGAGTTCGGGAACCTCTAGTGGGAGTTGCGCGAGTCGCCGCAGTGAATTGTTGAAGTGGCTAGTAGCATGACGCCCGTGGGCACGGCGCGTGCTTTTGCTTAAGTCCGAGTGTCGGAGTTTGTAATCGTTCTAGTCTTCCGCTGTTTTTGTTTCAAAACTTTCGCGTACTCTGAAAAGGCCTAACTTTAAATTTATGAACTAATGATGTATTAAGTTCTCTTTCCTTGTAAATTATTGCTATTTATTCCTGCCTGTGTTGTATCGTGTGTACGCTCGCTTCACCGAGCGTTGCCCAACAGGATCCTGGCTTAACGACTGACCGGATCCGTCCCGAGACGAGGTTTTCTGGGCGGGTCGCGTCACGAACAGAGGTTCCGACCCGGAACGTAGCGAGGGAAGCAACAACCCCTCGCGCGAATGCCTCATGGCACATTCCGGAGACCCGCTCGACTCGGGGGATAATCTCCCTCTCACCCAGCTGCCACCGGCCTCCAAAACTCCCTCCCGCGACATACTGCCTGACCAGTTACAAGCACGGAGGGAGGAACTCCGTGAGGCCAAACGGCAGCTGGAACAGGAGGAGGCGGAGATCGACCGAGAGCTCGCTCGCGCCGAGCCCGGCGGACGTGCCCGTTCCATGGCGCGTGACGTGCGCCAGCGGATTATGGAGGAAGGCGATGGGCCCCCACACTTTACACGGGCAAGCCAGAACCTTGTTGCGGCAGCAGCATTGCTTCGGGAGCTCCCCGAACCCATCACGCCCGAAGCACGACGCACTCAACGCGAAGTTGAGGTGCTATTGCAACGAGCAGCAGCACAGCAAGCGGAGAGCTCACGATCGCAGGTACGTAAACCGCACACCCAGAACACATCTCTACAGCAGACGCGCCCGGGGACGGACGAGGCCTCGAAAGCCTGCGTCCGCAGACGTCTCGGTATAAACCGCGATGCCCGCGCCACCTTGGAGGCGCGACGGCGACAGCCAGAGCGCGCCCCTGAGGTGGGCCGAGGTCGTCATCCGCGCCGAGGAGGGCGCTACGATGATGACGAAGACAGAAGTTCGAGCCCGGACGCTCCAGGCCCTCGGGCTTTCAGCTCCCACATTCGGAGCGCTCCATTCCCACAACGTTTTCAGCCACCGACCAACGTGCCGAAATACGCCGGGGAGACGAATCCGAGCCTCTGGCTCAAAGACTACCGGCTTGCCTACCGAGCCGGAGGAGCGGATGATGATCGCTTCATCATCTGCAACTTGCCACTCTATCTGGCTGACTCGGCCGGAACGTGGCTCGAGCACCTCCCCGCCGATCGGATCGCCAGCTGGTCCGACCTGAGGGAGGTCTTCGTAGGTAACTTCCAAGGGACCTACGCGCGCCCGGGTAATCCCTGGGATCTGAAGAACTGTCGACAGAAACCGGGGGAAACTCTCCGGGAGTACGTCCGACGCTTCTCTCGACAGTGCAACGAGTTGCCAGATATCGGCGACGCCGACGTCATCAGGGCATTCTTGTCCGGGACTACTTGCCGTACCCTGGTCCACAAGCTAGGGCGCAAAAGTCCACGAACGGCCAAGGAACTCTTGGACATCGCAACCAGTCACGCTTCCGGCGAGGAAGCCGTGGGCGCGATCTTCAACCGCCCCGATACGAAGGGAAAGCAGGGGGACAACGCCGGCGAAGGCCCCTCCAACCGCTCGCGTAAGAAGAAGAAGAACCGGCAGCAATCGTCTGATGGACAGATTGTTGCAGCCGCCGAGCGGAAGGGCGCCAAGGCGTCGGCTGCGGAGACCTCGGACCACTTCGAGAAGAAGTGGAACGGTCCATGCCCCAATCACGAATACCCCGTGAAGCACCTTTACAAGGAATGCTCGCTCTTGAAGCGGTTCCTAAACCAGGGGCCTCCGAAGGGCAAGCCGAGAGGCAAGCCTCGACAAGCCCCCAAGGGTGCAGACGGAGAGGGCGACGCCAGCGAAGATAACGACGGCTTCCCCGAGCCCGACGGTTGCCTTATGATCTTCGCAGGACCAGAGGCGCACGGAGGAAAGCGCCGTGCGAAGGTCGAGCGTCGCGAGGTGTTCGCTGCCGAGCACGCGACACCCGCCTTCCTCTGATGGTCGGAGGCTCCGATCACATTTGATCGGTCCGACCATCCCAGCCACGTTCCACGACCGGGCCGATACCCTTTGGTAGTCGACCCTATCATCGGCAAGAAGCGTCTCACCAAGGTCCTCATGGATGGAGGCAGCAGCCTCAACATCCTCTACGCGGAGACACTCGACGCCATGAGCGTTGATCGGTCGCTCATCCGACCGACTGGAGCCCCGTCCCATGGCGTCGTCCCGGGAAAGCAAGCCGTCCCACTCGGGCAGATCGACCTGCCCGTCACATTCAGGACCCCGACCAACTTTCGAACGGAGACTCTCACGTTCGAAGTAGTTGGATTCCACGGGTCGTACCATGCCATCTTGGGGAGGCCGTGCTATGCGAAGTTCATGGCTATCCCCAACTACACCTACCTGAAGCTCAAGATGCCTGGGCCGAAGGGGGTCATCACCGTAGGCGCTTCCTTCCAGCGCGCCTACCAGTGCGAGACGGAGAGCGGCGAGCTCGCCTCCGCAACCATCGCGTCCACGGAAGAACTCACTGTCATCCGGCAGCAGATCACCGAAGACGCCCCGAATCCAACCGCAGTACTGGATCCTTCGAGCCCGCCGAGGGCACCAAGGAAATCCAGCTCGACCCCGACAACGTCCCCGAGAAGATGGCGAAGATCGGGACATCCCTCTCCACCAAATAGGAAAGCTTGCTCGTCGACTTCCTCCGCGCGAACATCGACATCTTCGCGTGGAGACCCTCGGACATGCCGGGCATTCCGAGGGAAGTCGCCGAGCACTCCTTGCATATCAAGCCAGACTCCCGGCCGATGAAGCAACGACTGCGCCGCTTCGACGAGGAGAAGCGCAGAGCCATCGGAGAGGAGATAGCCAAACTGCTGGCAGCCGGTTTCATCAAGGAAGTGTATCACCCCGAGTGGTTAGCCAATCCCGTCCTTGTACAAAAAAAAGAATGGGAAATGGAGAATGTGTGTTGACTGTACCAGTCTCAACAAAGCGTGTTTAAAGGATCCTTTTTCTTTGCCACGTATAGACCAGATAGTCGATTCCACCTCAGGGTGCGAAGCCCTCTGCTTCCTTGACGCGTATTCCGGATACCATCAGATCCGCATGAAGGAATCCGATCAGATCGCGACGTCCTTCATCACGCCGTTCGGGTCATACTGCTACGTCACGATGCCGTTCGGACTCAAGAATGCAGGCGCGACCTACCAGCGCTGCATGATCAGATGCTTCGACGAACTCATCGGGGATATCGTCGAAGCATACGTCGACGGCATCGTCGTCAAATCCAAGAGGACCGACCAGCTCGTCGCCGACCTGGAGCGGACCTTCGCCAAACTCCGAGCGAACGACATCAAATTCAACCCCAAAAAATGTGTCTTCGGGGTTCCGAGGGGAATGTTGCTCGGATTCATCGTCTCCGAGCGTGGCATCGAAGCCAATCCGGAGAAAATCGAGGCCATCAATCCAATGGGCCCGATCCAAAACTGAAGGGAGTGCAGCGCGTGACCGGATGCTTGGCGGCTTTGAGCCGCTTCATCTCGCGTCTTGGAGAACGCGTGCACCCTCTCTACCAGCTCTGAAGAAATCCGAGCGATTTCAATGGACACTCGAGGCACAGGACGCCCTCGACAGGATAATTTTTTATCCTGTCGAAGCCCCCAGTCCTGGTACCTCCGACCCCTAAGGAGCCTCTCCTCCTCTACATCGCCGCGACGACCCAGGTCGTCAGCGTAGCCCTTGTCGTAGAGCGGTCGAAAGAAGGCCACGTCCTCAAAGTCCAGCGACCGGTCTACTACGTGAGCAAAGTTTTGTCGGAGACAAAGACCCGGTATCTTCAGATCCTGAAGATCCTCTACGGTGTCGTCCTCGCTAAAAGGAAGCTCCGACACTACTTCGAGTCTCGTCCGGTGACCGTCGTCAGCTCCTTCCCACTACGCGAAGTCGTCGAGAACCGTGACGCGACGGGTAAAGCCGCGAAGTGGGCGCTCGAGCTGATGGGCGAGGGCATTACATACGCCCCCTGGACGGCGATCAAGTCTCAATCCTTGGCTGACTTCATAGCGGAATGGACAGAAGTACAATTACCCACGGCTCCTGTCGACCAGGAGTATTGGGTGATGTACTTCGACGGTTCGCTAATGCGAAAGGGGGCTGGGGTCGGACTCGTCTTCGTCTCCCCTTTAGGGGTGCGCATGAAGTACGCGATCCGCCTCACATTCCCCGCGTCCAACAACGTAGCCGAGTACGAGGCGGTCGTCAACGGGCTCAAGATCGCCAACGAATTGGGAATCCGACGACTCGAAGTTCGGGGCGATTCCCAACTCGTCGTTGGCCAAGTCATGAAGGAGTCCAGCTGCCACAACGAGACCATGGATGCCTACTGCAAGGAGGTCCGCAAGCTGGAACACAAATTCCACGGCCTCGAGCTCAGGCACATCCCAAGGCGGCAAAACGAAGAAGCCGACTCCTTGGCGAAGATGGCGGCCGGGCGCGAACAGATCCCGCCAGGGGTCTTCGCCCACGAACAGAGCCGACCATCAATCCGACCCCAAGATACGCCCGGGGTCGGCACCGAGCCGCCCGAGGCACAAGGGGACGGACCGGCCACGACGCCTCTTGACCCCAGCGTCATGGAAATCGACGAGGCGTCCGCGCCTGGTACGAGCCCTCCAGACGACTGGAGGACACTGGTGATGGGGATGCATCGCTGCAAGACTCTGGACGGATGACCCCGAAGCGGTGGATTATGTCGAGGAAGAACTCGACTGCTTCTTCTGGTCGGATCCTTGTGATTGGCCGGGCTTCAACCCACTTGGTGAACTTGTCGACAGCTACCAAGAGGTGGGTGTAGCCTCCGGGTGCCTTCTTGAGTGGCCCAACCAGGTCCAATCCCCAGACCGCGAATGGCCATGTGATGGGGATGGACTGCAGCGCTTGTGATGGGGATGCATCGCTGCACACAAGACCCTCGTCGGAAACGCGTTCCGACAGGGATTCTACTGGCCGACCGCCGTCAACGATGCCGCGCATATCGTTCGTACGTGTGAAGGTTGCCAGTTCTACGCTCGGCAGACCCATCTGCCGGCACAAGCCCTGCAGTCCATCCCCATCACATGGCCATTCGCGGTCTGGGGATTGGACCTGGTTGGGCCACTCAAGAAAGCACCCGGAGGCTACACCCACCTCTTGGTAGCTGTCGACAAGTTCACTGATGAGAACATCGACTCTAACACGGGAACGGCCACACCAACAGCACCTGCGGACGCGCCTCCACTTCCAGTCACGGCTCCACCAAATGCGCCTCTACCTCAAGCGACACTTCCTTCGTCAGTGGGGCCAATCACGAGGGCCCGTGCAAGAGAGCTGAACTATGTCATGGTGTTGAAGAACGAAGGCCCAGAAGATTAGCCAATCGGCCCAGTTGAAGACCCCCCCTAATGGGCCAACCTAGGTTTGCACGCAACCCTAGGATGCACGCCACCCAGGGACTGCGCCCCCACCTCTGGCCGCCACCAGGGGCTGCGCCCCTCCCCTCGTGTATTTAGCCAAGGGCTACGCCCCTTGTTTATTTTTGAGTTTTGTTTAATTGTTAGCTTTAGCTACAGCCGTCGCACGCATTACAGCGCTGCCACGCGTATTCAGAACTCCACCTTCAAGTAATACACCAGATTGCTTGCATCTCTTTCTTGCTCGTTCTTCAATTGCGCGCAGGAAACAATCTTCGTGATCAGGCTGATCTTGCACCAGCAAGGTTGGTAACCATCGGGAGTTGGTTCAGCGATTGCATTGGCGCCTCGGGCTTGCTCGTCGTAGTCGGATCGTGAGGGTCTACTTCCACCAAATCAAGTTATCTTCACTCACCGAAAGATCGGACACTCCAGTTCTATCAAGTGGTATCAGATTCCAGTGTTTCTCGGTGAGTTTTTCGTGTGTTTTTCATTCATCCTATAGTCCACAAAAAACCAAAAACAAAAAATTTTCAGGTTAGATCTGTTATCCCAGCACCCCCTTGCGCCTTGCACTTTCGATCAGTAATTTGCATTGTTGAATTTGTGCTTGCGCGTTTCGTTGTTGCTGGATTACTTGTGTTTTTATCCATCTGTTCTAGCCGCCACAAACCCTAACACTGCTCCCCTGCCGTACGCGCCTAGATCTGCTCTCTCAGCACCACGCACGAGTCCTGCTCGATTACGATCTGCTATCTCAGCGCCGCGCACGAGTCCTACTCGGTTGCGCTCTGCTATCTCAGCGCCGCGCACGAGTCCTACTCGGTTGCGATCTGCTATCTCAGCGCCGCGCCAGAACCCAAATCCGACCAGTCACGCCGCCGAATTCCACTCGTCTCCGTCTCTGTTTTGTTTTCGTGACAGTCCAATCAAAAAAAAAAGAAAAAGAGAGAAAAGAGCACGCAAGTGTGCCACAACAAAAAAACAAAAAAAAAAAACCGACCAGGAGACGTTTGTTGCTCGTGATCAATTTGCTGGGAAAATCCCAACCAACCTGGTTCGCCGTGTGTCCTCGTTGGACTCGTGAGTCTGTCCGTGTTCTGCAGCATCGGCTCCGTGATACATTCGACCTTACTCTAGAGAGAGAGAGAGAGAGAGTACATGTGGTGACTTGTTCATGTGGTGACTTGTTCATTTGCTTTTCCTTGTTCATATAATCAGTTTTGGGCGCTCAGCCGCGGGTTGTTTTCCATCGTACCTTCCCGTACACCCAACCCTAGCTCGTTCTCGCACTTGTTTCCAGCAGCGTCCCTACGTGTTTAGCATTATTATTCAACTTTGCAATTATTGTTTGATCGTGCTACTCCTTGTCTTGAGTGCAGCCTGCCCAGAACTTCACATATTTCTACTACGAGCAGGTTTTGTTCTCCAGGCAATCGCTCCTCCAATCTTTCACCGGTTCTACCTGTTGGTTGCAGCTCACCCCTGTATGCTTGGTAAGAACGGGTAAGAATTTGATAACAGCGTTGTTTTGAGCGATTTTCCCCCACCATACACCTGCTATCGTAGTGTCCTCTCCATTGCTGTTTCGTGTTTGCACTAACAATGGTAGGCGACGACGCCAAGACGGACACTACACTGCAGGACGTGCACGCGCATGTCGAAGGCCTTGCCGGCGACATCAAGACGCTGCATGAACGGCTGGATTCCACGGTTGCTTCATCGACCGAGCGTTTCGACCAGATCGACCTCCCTCAAACGGCCGCCCACGCCACGCTCGAGACGATCATGACTCGTCTTGAGACCTTGACTATGCAGCTAAAGGAGTTGCAGCAGGCGCGCGACTATGGCGGTGATACGGAACTGGACGATGGTGGTCGCCGCGGCCGTGCACGCAGGGTACGTGTCCCACCTCCTGATTCCTTTGCTAAGATCAAATTTCGCATTCCATCCTTTAATGGCAAATATGATCCTGCTGCTTATCTTGATTGGGAATTAGAGGTCGAACAGAAATTTTCATGCCATGATATTCCTGCTCATCTACAAGTTAAGGCTGCTATTACTGAATTTACTGATTTTGCTTTAATTTGGTGGCGTGAATATAAACAAAAGTTTCCCGATAACACTCCCACCACTTGGGATGAACTAAAAACTGCCATGCGTCACAGATTTGTTCCTTCTTATTATGCCCGTGACTTGCTCAACCAAATGCAACGATTTCAGCAAGGTTCCCAAACTGTTGAAGAATATTACCAAGCATTACAAAAGGGCATGATTCGTTGTGGTTTAGTTGAGCAGGAGGACGCTGCTATGGCATGTTTTAGGGGTGGTTTGAATCGTGAAATTCAGGATATCCTTGATTACAAGGAATATGATGATATACCACTTTGTTTGAATTTGCTTGCAAAGCTGAATGTGAAGTGCAGGGACGGCGATCGTCGACACGCGCTAACTCTTTTGCAGGACGCGGCCAAGCTTCCGCCCCAGCCCCCCGCCCGACGTCCTCCACGTCGTCCTCCACGTCGCACGAGCGGGCGCCATCCACTTCAAGCGCATCACCACGCGAGCAGCCGGCCAAGCCGGCAGCACCTCCGGCCCACGGTGCCTCTCCTTCCACAGGGCGCACTCGGGACATTCAGTGCCATCGTTGCAAAGGTTACGGTCATGTGATTCGGGACTGTCCCAACAAGCGTACTTTGCTGATCCGTGAATCGTGAGTACTCTTCAGCTAGTGATACTGAGGAGACTAGACATGCTATGCTTTCCACTGACCATGCAGATCATACGGAGGTTCACGTTGATTCCAGCGCCGCCGATAGGTATGAGAGTCTTGTTGTGCAGCGTGTTCTCAGTACACAGGTTGCCATGGCCGAGCACAATCAGCGACACACGATTTTCCACACTAAGGGCGTCGTACAGGAACGGGCGATCCGGATCATCATCGACAGTGGCAGCTGCAACAATTTGGCGAGTACGGCGCTGGTCGAGCAATTATCTTTACCCACTCGCCAACATCCACACCCGTACCACATCTAATGGCTCAATGATGGTGGCAAAATAAAGGTAACGCGCTCGGTACGTATTCCCTTTTCTCTGGGTGCCTATTCTGATTATGCTGATTGTGACGTTGTCCCTATGGAAGCATGCTCTTTATTGCTTGATCGCCCTTGGCAATATGATACTGATAGTGTACATCATGGTCGTTCAAATCATTATTCACTCATGTTTAAGGGTCAGAAAATAATCCTTCATCCCATGACCCCGGAACAAATTCTGAAAGATGACATGGCTCGGGCGGCCAAGACAGCAAAGTCTCACAAATCACCTCCAGCCGCCCCTGCTAGATCTGAAATCAAGTTGCATACCCCTGTTTTCCTTGCTACACGTGCTGATTTTGTTGAGCTTCATGATGATAATTTGCCTTGCTATGCACTTGTTTGCTCCAACATGCTTGTTTCACTTCATGAGGCACCGTTCTTGGATATTCCCCCTGCTGTTGCTAACCTTTTGCAGGACTATGCCGATGTCTTTCCCAAGGACTTGCCACTGGGTCTCCCTCCTATCGTGGCATCGAACATCAGATCGATCTCATCCCCGGCGCCCAGCTTCCAAATCGCGCCCCGTACCGCACTAATCCCGATGAGACGAAGGAGATCTAGCGCCAGGTGCAAGCACTACTGGACAAGCGCTGTTCTTTTTTCTAAGGTTGACTTGCGTAGCGGGTACCATCAGATTAGGATGAAATTGGGGGATGAATGAAAAACTGCTTTTAAAATCAAATTTGGCCTATATGAATGGTTGGTTATGCCGTTTGGTTTGTCTAATGCTCCCAGCACTTTCATGCGCTTAATGAATGAAGTTCTTAGGCCATTCATAGGACTGTTTGTTGTTGTTTACTTTGATGATATTCTTATTTACAGCAAGTCTATGGATGCGCATTTAGAACATATGCGTGCTGTTTTTGATGCTTTGCGTGCTGCTCGTTTGTTCGGTAACATATGCGCAACGCGTCTCTTTTCTTGGATATGTTGTTACTTCACAGGGAATTGAGGTGGATAGCAGCAAGGTGGAGGCCATACAAAGCTGGCCTACACCGACGACGGTCACGCAGGTTCAGAGTTTCCTTGGCCTCGCCGGATTCTACCGACGGTTCGTGCGTGATTTCAGCTCCACTGCTGTCCCGTTGCATGAGCTCACAAAGAAAGGCGTTTCATTTGCTTGGGGCGCACCACAGGAAGATGCATTCAACACTTTGAAGGACAGGTTAACTCATGCTCCTCTTTTACAATTGCCTGATTTCAATAAAGTGTTTGAATTAGAATGTGATGCTAGTGGCATAGGTTTAGGTGTTGTTTTGCTACAAGACCGTAAATTTGTTGCTTACTTTAGTGAGAAATTGAGCGGCGCTGCCCTGAAATATTCAACTTATGATAAGGAGTTATATGCTTTAGTGCGCACTTTGCAAACATGGCAGCATTACTTGTGGCCTCGCGAATTTATTATTCATTCTGATCATGAGGCTTTGAAACACATTCGTACCCAAACTAATATGAACCGTCGACATGCTAAATGGGTAGAATTTATTGAGTCCTTTCCCTACATCATTAAACTCAAGAACGGGAAGGAAAATGTCATTGCTGATGCTTTGTCTCGTCGCTATACCATCCTGTCCCAATTAGATTTTAAAATCTTTAGTTTGCAAACTTTGAAAGATCAATATGTGAATGATGCTGATTTTCATGATATTATTTCACATTGTAAGGATGGCAAACCATGGGGCAAGTTTCATATACAGGATGGGTTCCTGTTTCGTGCTAACAAGCTATGCATTCCAGCTGGTTCGGTTCGTTTGTTATTGTTGCAGGAAGCTCATGGAGGGGGCCTCATGGGTCATTTCGGTGTTTTCAAAACACAAGAAGTGCTGACCGACCACTTCTACTTGCCTCGGATGCGTCGTGACGTCGAGCGCTTCGTTGCTCGTTGCCCTACGTGCCAAAAAGCTAAGTCTCGTTTGGGTAACCATGGTTTGTATATGCCTCTCCCTATTCCTTCTGCTCCTTGGCATGATATTTCGATGGATTTTGTTTTGGGATTGCCTCGAACTAAGAAGGGGAGGGACAGCATATTTGTCGTTGTTGATAGGTTCTCTAAAATGGCTCATTTTATACCCTGTCATAAAACTGATGATGCATCAATGATTGCTGATTTGTTCTTTCGAGACATTGTTCGCTTGCATGGAATTCCTAAAACAATTGTTTCTGATCGTGATGCTAAGTTTCTTAGTCATTTTTAGCGTTGTCTTTGGAATAAACTAGGCACTAAGTTACTTTTTAGCACCACTTGTCATCCTCAAACTGATGGGCAAACTGAAGTAGTTAATAGAACTTTGTCAACCATGCTTGGGGCTGTTTTAGACAAGAATTTAAGACGTTGGGAAGACTGCTTGCCTCATATTGAGTTTGCTTATAATCGTGCAACGCATTCTTCTACAACGATGTGCCCTTTTCAGATTGTTTATGGTTACATCCCTAGGGCGCCTATTGCGTTGTTTTCACTTGATGCTGAGGATGAGCCACATGTAGATGCGGTTGCGCATGTTGAACAAATGATACATTTACATAAACAAACACAACAAAACATTGCTGATGCTAATGCCAAATATAAGGTTGTTGGTAGTAAAGGGCGCAAACATGTTGCTTTTGAACCCGGTGATATGGTTTGGTTACACTTGCGTAAGGATAGGTTTCCTGCTTTGCGCCGTTCTAAATTGATGCCTCGTGCTGCTGGTCCTTTTAAAGTGCTAACCAAGATCAATGATAATGCTTATATTCTTGATCTGCCTGCGGAATTTGGTGTTTTCACTAGTTTTAATGTTGCAGATATTGAAACCATATGCGGGCGAGGATGAGGAGTTGCCGTCGAGGACGACTTCAGTTCAAGAAGGGGAGGATGATGAGGACATCGACTCTAACACGGGAACGGCCACACCAGCAGCACCTGCGGACGCGCCTCCACTTCCAGCCACGGCTCCACTGATAGAACTGGAGTGCCCGATCTTTCGGTGAGTGGAGATAATTTCGATCTGGTGGAAGGTAACCCTCACGATCCGACTACGACGAGCAAGCCCGAAGCGCCAATGCAATCGCTGAACCAACTCCCGATTGTTACTAACCTTGCTGAATTACAAGATCAGCCTGATCACGAAGATCAATTCCTGCACGCGATCGAAGAACGAGCAAGAATTATGATAAAGCGAGCAACCTGATATCGCTCAAAGGTGGGGTTCTGAATACACGTCGTATGACGGCTGTAGCTAAAGCTATCAATTAAACAAAACCCAACCCTAATGTGGCGGCGGCTACTGAATATATAGGGTTTAGGTTGTGGCCTACCCCCCTGGTCACGCCCCTATGGGCTCCAACACGATACATGGGCCAACGGCCCAAAAGGCGGCGGCGCAGCGCCCTGGCAGATTCTGTACGTCCACTTGTTTCAAAGATTCCCGTTGACTCAGATGGAATTTGGGCATGAAACCGCTGCCATTGGAAAGTGTGTCTTCTTAGCTTTCCATCCATATGTAGAATGTCCAAAACGGACTCCGTATGTGGCCGGGGCGACCAAAACATCGTAAGCTGCTCCTGAATTCCGAGATGGGCTCGAACTTGTGTTGTTTTGGGCCTCCACCTTGGTGACTCGAATTGGATTAGCCTTGGGCCTCCTTCATGACTTGGACAATCTTGTTGGACTCCTCTTTCACTAATGCATGACCCAATCATGGTCGTATGCATGTGTGTCATGTTCTTATCATCCTCCCCTTCTTGATGAAAAGCCGTCCTCGGCGTCGACTGTACTTGAAACCGATCCTGCAGAACATAAGGGAGAGCGGGGTTTCGAAAGCAAAGGAAATCAAAATTACTGTGAGGAGGGATGTCACCATGTTTCCAATTGGTGAATGTGTCATCTCGCGTAGAAGATTTAGCAAGTATGGAGGCTTCTTGATCGGACGACACACAATGTGTGGCAACACTATCCTGCTAAAGATTAGTACTAACAAAAGACAAAGCAGGGATTGATAGCGACCAGCAATGCTCCCCTTCTTTGGAGCAAACTTGTTTCACCAAAACAGAGCTAGAGGAAGGTGAATTAATATTTGTAGTATGGCTGCCCTCTAGTGGATCAAAATTGCGCACAACCAAAGGATAATTCAGATTTGCACAAATGTACACTCTATGTATCATATATTCTCCTTCGTCGTTATATTTGCCAATAGCATGATATGTGTGTTTAGAAAACCATGGCAAATCAGCATATTTAGAAATTCTCTCTTCCAAACAATCTAGATTACACAAAACATCAAATTCAATGTAACCCAAAGTATGTACAGAAGACAACATTTTAGGCTCATCGATCGTGTTCGAAATATGAATGGCACGGCTAATGTCAGCACACGTGTGTGGGTTTAAAGCATGTACAACAGAAGCATTGTCACACAAATCACAAGGAACATCAAGCAAATCAACTTGTGACAAAGATAAATCAAGAATAGGTGCCACTAACAATTGCTCTATGATATCATGAGTTGTGGAAAAATTCAGCATATCAGACGAAGGCTCACCAGCAGTGAGTGGAGCACCTTGAGCAGTACCTTTGCTCTCAATATCAAAAAGAGTAGGTGCATTGTCAAGTGATGGTTCTGAATTTGCACATGAAGTTGTGGAAGGAGCACCGCCTGTGGTCGAGGGTGCTGCAGGTTTCGTCGTCCTCTCGCACGGTGTAGTGCTAGTCGTGGATGGCGCGGTGAGAGTGGGAGCAGCACTGGATGACGGGCTTCGTCCTGCAAAAGAGTTAGTATATGTTTTCGAGCGGCGTCCCTACACTTCACGTTCAGCTTTGCAAGCATATTCAAACAATGTGGTCATATCAGCATAATCTTTATATTCAAGTATGTTCTGAATTTCACGGTTCAAACCACCACGAAATCGTCCGATTGCAGCGTCGTCAGTCTCAATCAAACCACAACGAATTATACCTTTTTGTAGAGCCTGGTAATATTCCTCAACAGTTTGTTGCCCTTGCTGGAAACGCTGCATTTGATTAAGCAAATCGCGGCCATAATATGAAGGTACAAAACGATGTCTCATGGCAGCTTTTAATTGTGTCCAGGTGGTGGGGATAGCAGTGGTATGTTTTTTATTATAATCATGCCACCACAATAAAGCAAAATCAGTAAATTCACTAATAGCAGCTTTAACTTGAGAACTAGTAGGAATATCATGGCATGAAAAATTCTGTTCGACCTCTAATTCCCAATCAAGATATGCAGCAGGATCATATTTGCCACTAAAAGATGGAATTTTAAATTTAATCTTAGCAAATGAATCATTAGCTGAGTGTCGTACCACACGTGGGCCACGACCGCGGCGATCTCCATCCTCCTGCAACTCTGTGATCGTAGTGGTCAATGCATCAAGCCGTGCCACGATGGTGTCGAGTGTGGTCTTAGCGGCCGTCTGAGCGCGGTCGAGCTGATCGAACCGCACGGTCTTCATGGTGTCAAGAGAATCAAACCGTTCATGCATCATCTTCATGTTCGCGGCAAGTCCATCAACTTGAGTCCGCATGTCCTGCAGCTCATCCATCGTGCCGTCGACGTCTCCTGCCATGGTTAGCGCAAACACAAAACAAAATCGACGACAACAATGGGACAAGGGTGTAACGGCTCACAAGGCACTCACTACCATGCTGTTATCAAATTCTTATCCGTTCTTACCAAGCGCACAGGGGTGAGCTGCAACCAACAGGTAGTACCGACGAAAGATTGGAGGAGCGATTGCCTGGGGAAACGAAGTATGCTCGTCGTAGAACTATGTGGAGTTCTGGGGAGGCTGCACTCAATTCAAGGGTTAGCACAATCAAACAATAATGCAATGTTGAATAATAGTGCTAAACACGTATGGACGCTGCTGGAAACAAGTGCGAGAAGGAGGCAAAGGTGAGGAACCGCTGGTGGCCGCACGACTAGGGATAGTCTGGTTCGGTTACGATCGGCCAAACAAAACCGATCAAGAGAAGACAACTGTGCCTTTTTGTTCTGGTTTTTTTTTTTCTTTCTTTTTTTTTCTTTTCTTTTTCTTCTTTTTTTTCACACACTCTTTCTGTTTTTTTTTTTGATTGCACACTTGGCCTTTTATATTTTGTTTTTCCTTTTTTTTTTTTGACCGGAAAGAAAACACGGCAGGAGTCCGGACCGAACGGACACAGCAGGGCCCGAACTCAGCGGCGTACACAGCGCGTCCGAGCAGGATTCTGTGCACGGCGCGGCCGGCAGAGATGCAGCCGAGGCGTGACCAAGGCAGGCGTGATCGCCTGGGACTCTTGCGGAGCGCGGCGTGACCTGGTAGGAGGCGCGCACAGCAAACACACCACGGCGGACACGGCCTGGACTCTTACGCGCGCGGCAGCACACAGCAGATGGAAACAATCTGGACTCACGCGCACCGCACGGGAACGAGCTGGACTCTCGCGCGCGGCAGCAGATTGCGTAGTACACGACAGGGGGGTTGGTGGGGATGTAGGGTTTGTGGTGGCTATAACAGATGAGAAAAATCAAAACACAAGTAACCAGCAACAACGAACGCACAAGCACACAAATTCAACAATGCAAATTACTGATCGAAAGTGCGAGGCGCAAGGGGTGCTGGGATAAAAGATCTAACCTGAAAATTTTTGGTTGTTTGTGGACTAGGATGAACGAAAAACACACGATAAACTCACCAAGAAACACTGGAATCTGATACCACTTGATAGAACTGGAGTGCCCGATCTTTCGGTGAGTGGAGATAATTTCGATCTGGTGGAAGGTAACCCTCACGATCCGACTACGACGAGCAAGCCCGAAGCGCCAATGCAATCGCTGAACTAACTCCCGATTGTTACTAACCTTGCTGAATTACAAGATCAGCCTGATCACGAAGATCAATTCCTGCACGCGATCGAAGAACGAGCAAGAATTATGATAAAGCGAGCAATCTGATATCGCTCAAAGGTGGGGTTCTGAATACACGTCGTATGACGGCTGTAGCTAAAGCTATCAATTAAACAAAACCCAACCCTAATGTGGCGGCGGCTACTGAATATATAGGGTTAGGTTGTGGCCTACCCCCCTGGTCACGCCCCTATGGGCTCCAACACGATACATGGGCCAACGGCCCAAAAGGCGGCGGCGCAGCGCCCTGGCAGATTCTGTACGTCCACTTGTTTCAAAGATTCCCGTTGACTCAGATGGAATTTGGGCATGAAACCGCTGCCATTGGAAAGTGTGTCTTCTTAGCTTTCCATCCATATGTAGAATGTCCAAAACGGACTCCGTATGTGGCCGGGGCGACCAAAACATCGTAAGCTGCTCCTGAATTCCGAGATGGGCTCGAACTTGTGTTGTTTTGGGCCTCCACCTTGGTGACTCGAATTGGATTAGCCTTGGGCCTCCTTCATGACTTGGACAATCTTGTTGGACTCCTCTTTCACTAATGCATGACCCAATCATGGTCGTATGCATGTGTGTCATGTTCTTATCATCCACCAAATGCGCCTCTACCTCAAGCGAGACTTCCTTCGTCAGTGGGGCCAATCACGAGGGCCCGTGCAAGAGAGCTGAACTATGTCATGATGCGCGCCACCCAGGGGCTGCGCCCCCACCTCTGGCCGCCAGCAGGGGCTGAGCCCCTCCCCTCGTGTATTTAGCCAAGGGCTACGCCCCTTGTTTATTTTTGAGTTTTGTTTAATTGTTAGCTTTAGCTACAGCCGTCGCACGCATTACAGCGCTGCCACGTGTATTCAGAACTCCACCTTCAAGTAATACATCAGATTGCTTGCATCTCTTTCTTGCTAGTTCTTCGATTGCGCGCAGGAAACGATCTTCGTGATCAGGCTGATCTTGCACCAGCAAGGTTGGTAACCATCGGGAGTTGGTTCAGCGATTGCATTGGCGCCTCGGGCTTCTTCGTCATAGTCGGATCGTGAGGGTCTACTTCCACCAAATCAAGTTATCTTCACTCACCGAAAGATCGGGCACTCTAGTTCTATCAAGTTGGCGCCGGAGGAAAGCCGCGACGGAGCCCAAGGCGGACAAGGCCCCCTCCGCGCCCCGCCGCACGCTCTCGGAGTCTGGGGCGCCTCCCTCCACCGGCCCCGCAGCCGGCAGAGTCGCCGGCACCGCCGTTGGCGCTTCAGCGGCGCCCTCCTCCGCGGCGACGCCCGACGCCGCCGCCTCCTTCGCCGTGGGAGGTCCAAAAACGGGCAGCTTCGGCCCAGGCGCCGGGGCCTCCGCCCGCCTCTCCGCCGCCACCACCTCCGTCGACGGCGCCTCCGGAGGGACGGCCGCCACCACCTCCTTTGGCTGCAGAGTGGTAGCCGCCGCCGCTTCCGATGGGCCCGGAGGGACGGCCGAAGGGGCCGCAGGTTCTTCCGCCGCCGCCGTCGATGGGCGCGGGGACTCCGAACCTTCGCCCATGGCGCCCTTCGGAGCGCGCTCAGGCCACCGCCCCGCAAGAGCCTTTCGCGGCGCCACTAGGAGCGACCCTCCCCCCGCCGCGGACCTGCAAAAGAAAAAATACTAAGTACAAGCAGAAGGAGAAAAAAGCACCACGCGACGCACTTAACCTCGCGAAGTACGGCGACGCTTCGGGGTCGACCCCCCTTGCTCCACCGTCGGCCGCTTCTCGCTGACCCCTGGGCCGGCCACCCCGACCGATGCTTGCCCAGGGGCCGATGGACCCGACCCCGTCGGCTCGGGGCGGGTGCGAACGTCCTTCGGCGTGGGCGTCCCCTCTTCAAGGCCCGACCGCCCCACAGGGAACGTCGATGACGGAGGCGGTGCCGCCTCTGAGCCCCGAGCCTCCGACCCCCAAGGCTCCGGCCCTGGGCCCCGTTGGCGCGCGTGCACCAACTCCTGCCTCGAGGGGGGGGGGGGGGAGGGATCTCCACGACCTCCTCCTCCTCTTCCTCCTCCTCCTCCTCGTCGTCGTCGCCCGACCCCCGCCTGCGCCGATCCCGGGCCAGCTTGGCCCGGAGCTTGAGGGCCCGCTTGGCCTTCCGGGCGTCCTTCTTCCGCTTGTGCTCCTCGGCGGCCAAGCGGTTGGCCTCCCGGATGGCCGCGTCTTCAGGCACGGGGGGCCGAGAGGGCCGGACCGCGAGCTCCCTCTTCTGTTGCCAGCCAAAAGAAAAAAGTCAGACCCAGAAGAGGGAAGCTAAGAGATACGACAAGATAGGAATCGCACTCACCAAAAGAGAGCTCCCCTCGGCCGGGCGCATCGGCGGATGATCGTCCACCGGGTCCTCGAGGTCCTCAACGGCGAGGGACTCCCGGAGCCGCTGCTTCAACTCCAGCTCCGAGATCGGCTCAGCCGACATCACCGACCCGGAGAAATCCGAGCCGGGGACCATCTCCCAGAGCCAGAGCCGCCGCGCCATCAGCGGCAGCACGCGCCGGGCGTGGAACGCGGCGATGACCCCGGTGCCGCGTACCCTTCGGGTTTGCAGCTGCCACACGACGTCGAGGGCGTCGTCCAGCCGCTTCCGCTCCTTAGCCGGCGGCCCCCACTTCCACGCCTCGGGCGTCGTGTCGAACGTTCGCCCGGTAAACTCAGGCAGGGGCCCGGCAGCGTCGTTCTTGAGGTAGAACCATGCCAGCCCCTGTGAGAACTCCGCAACCGCAGGGGGATGTAGGAGCCGGCGCGCTCCCCGCGGAGGTGGATGCTGGCGCAGCCGATGGGGTGATGGGGCCCTTCCTTCGTCTGGAACGAGACGGAGAAAAAGTACCGCCACAGATCGAAGTGGGGGGCGATCCCCAAGTAACCCTCACACAGCGCCACGAATGTGGCGATGTGCAGTATCCCGTTGGGGTTGAGGTGCTGCAGCTCGAGGCCGTAGTAATGGAGGAGCCCCCGCAAGAAGGAATGCGCGGGGACCCCCAGCCCACGCTCGTGGAAGTGGGCAAAGGACACCACATAACTGACACGACCCCGCCCAGAAAACCTCGTCTCGGGACGGATCCGGTCAGTCGTTAAGCCAAGATCTTGTTGGGCAACGCTCGGCGAAGCGAGCGTACACACGATACAACACAGGCAGGAATAAACAGCAATAATTTACAAGAGGAGAGCACTTAATACATCATTGGTTCATAACTTAGAAGTTGAATACTACAGTGTTTTAGAGTACGCAACAATTTTGAAAAACGATAACAGCGGAAGGCTAAAACTATTACAACTCCGACACTCGGACTTAAGCAAAAGCACGCGCCGTGCCCACGGGCGTCATGCTACTAGCCACTTCAACAGATCAATACGGCGACTCGCACAACTCCCACTGGAGGTTCCCAAACTCGAGGGGAGGCTCCTCCTAATGGGAGCTACGTGCTGGTTCCTGCATGACGGCGCCTGAAAACCACAAAACGCTAACGCGTGAGCTTCTAAGAAGCTCAGCAAGACTTACCCGACAAAAGTGGCTGACTACAGCCGACTCCTAGACATGAGGGCTGACTCGGGAGGGTTTACTTGCAAAAGGACTCGCAAGCCTATACTACTCTTGTCAAGTTTTAGCATCAGATTAAGTGATTAGAAAGTAAATTTAGTTAGCACTGAACTAAACAAACATAACAGAATCATCAATAGCAGTATTATTATTCATAAATCATTCTCATGGTGTCTCAACCTATTTACTAATGGTGCGTTTCATGAGCATGCTCACTAACTGGGAGCGACAGCGGTTCGAAACGATTTTATACCCTGCAGGGGAAAACCTGACCGTACGACACGTGCGTGTCCCAGACCCGCACGTGGCAACCGTTCACACCAGCTCCTGCAACGTCAATTCCCTCCTACGCCTGCCTTAGCAGCGCCGCGTCCCACCAGACAACACGTCCCAGACGGTTTCTGTGGAGTTCCCACGCTGCCCACCCCAGATCTCCTCCTAGTCAGACACCGTAGGGCAGGTTCGACGTTGCAATCGCTAGGCTACATAGGTTTACCGGGGCCCATAACACCCAGCATACGACCAGTACGTTCAACACTCGATCAGTCTCGGACCACACGGATCAGACAAGTCTACGGTCACCCTGGACCCAGTCCAGTCGCCGACCTACTTTGTATCCTGTCTGACCCTCAAACTTTTATCTTTCTTACTGATTCACAATAGTGTGGTCCATCTCATAAAATAGATTCATTCCACAACCTATCCTTTCGCGAGCAGCGTCTACTCTGCTCGACTTCTACCGACAATACCTACTAAGCATAGCAGACTAAGGGGGTATTTATACCAACTACCGTTAGGGTTTTTCCTATGGAACAATGCAGCTATGGTTTTCAATCAACTCCTAGTACTTAATGCACAAACAAGACACACTTAGTTATAAAAGGAAAAATTTAAACAACGGTTGTGCACCGGGGCTTGCCTGGTTCTTCGGTGTTGTTGCAGACTTCTTCGGCGGGGGTCGAAGAACTTGGATCCGCAGCTACTTCGTTAGCGTCAGAATCTACATGATGCAGTAGGGTTATGATAAGTTTAATGAAAATGAAACTTATTATTATTATCAATAGTGACCTCGGGTTTAGATTAGCGACGCCCAGAATTAGGGTTAACCCTAATTACTCGACGCCGTTGATTAAATTAAATTCTTACTCTGTGAATGATGTTTAAAGAGGTCTATTAAACTTCTATGAGGTGACTTTTAGTTGACATGTTCATCAACTTCAGCTTTAGTTAAGTTAATACGACATTTTTCATCGGTTAATATTATTTAATTACTTCGGCTATTAAACTAGGTTAAAAATGAAGATTTTAATTCTTCCTCAAGATTATTTTGAATGGGTAGTACTCTCTGGAATAAGCATTTTGGGCTTTGGGTGGGGCCTAGATGAATTTTCTGTATTTTATAAAAATTCATCAAAGTTTCTGTTTTTAGATCTTGTAAAATCACAAAGAACTAGTAAACATTAGAATAAAATTATGAAACTTTATGTGAGCATTCCTGAGCACCAGATCTACAACTTTTCTTTTGGGGTCTAACCTTGCAAATGACTTTTACAATGTACTTTAGAAAATGCTATTTAAACTAGGCAGATTGAAGTTATTTAATAGGGTTAGATGCCATTTCTTGTTCCTAAAATCTTCATAAAATTCCAGAGGGTGTGTAGTACCATGGTGTCTTGTAGATCAAAGGTTAGCCCTAGCATTGCTCCATAATGCCATTTAAAATTCAAAAACAGAAAGAAGTGTTTCTAATTAATTCTGCTAATGTTTGGCCATCTGTTAAAAAGTGTTTTAACAGAAAATTAGTACTTTTCATGAGGGTTCTAACAAATTTTGGTTTGGAATTTTTGGATCTTCCTGTGATTTTCTAGGGTTTTTAGAAGACAGAGTAATAATCTGGAAAATAAATAGGAAAAAGGAAAAACAGTGCACAGTCTCCGACGAGCTCCGGCGGTCAATTCCCGACGATGGGGTGGTCGCCGGCCGTCGAACCTTAGCTTTTCATGATCCACACGACATGACGAAGCTCGGCAATATGGTATTTATCAAGGTTGGGCACGGCAGAGGGGGTCTCCCCGTGGGGGTGCTTCGGTGGCGGCGGCGAAGTCAAAATTCCGACGAGGTGGCTCGCCGTTGGAGGGTTGGAGGCTTCTGTGAGCTTCACGAGGTGGAGAAGAGTTGATTCGGTGAGTGAATTTGATTGAAATTGAGTCGGGGCGGTGTTTCACCTTGAGGGGCGGCGGCAATGGAGTGTGGCGGCCGGTCGGGGCAGAGAGGTGAGCTCGCGCGCGGGGGAGAAGAATTGGAGAGGGAGGGGAAGAATTGGGGAGCTCGCGCGCAATTTATAGGAGGCCGCAGGGTAGGGAAGAGCAGGGGACAGGGGGGGGTCGGCATGGCGGGCGGCGGCGCAGAGCAGGGGCGGCGCAGCTCGGGGGCGCGGGCAGAGAGAAAAAGAGAGAAGAGGGAGGGGGCTAGAGAGATAGAGAGGAGTGAGAGGGAGTGAGGAGGTAGGGGAGCCGGCGCAATTGAAGGCGACGTGGGAGCGGCACGCAGCCGTGTCGGACGGGGCAGCGGCGGCTGCGCGCTGCTCTGTTATCGGGCGGGCGGGCACTGTAGCCCGCCCGGCAACAGTTTCTCTTTTTTTTTTTTGCTGGAAGGGATTTAATGAATGGGCACTTCTCCCGAGCTTGAAATATTTTGAAAATTTTTTTACAAGCTCAGGAATTTATTTGGGACACTTTTCATTTAAGGTTCAAGTCATGATTTGGCCTCTAAAAATTCTTGAATTTCTAAGTTGATTATAGCTTGTGTGAATTTTTAAGAGGTCTAAATCTTTTCCAAAAATCTTGAATAATTTCCCAAATTCTATTTTGAAGTGTACTTAATTGTTATGTAAAAATATGGCTAGGGTTCTGTGGGAATTTTGATGGTCAGGAGTTAGGGTTTGGGTTTCTTTCTGTTAACGAGATTTCGACACTTTTAGTTGACATCTCTCCGGACTTTGCTACATGCTCTGTTGTTTGTCAAACTTCTCATAGTGTCTCTTTAAAGCATGTTAAACAATATTTCTTTTTATTTCCATGATTGAATCTGCTCTAAAGTGAGTGAAATTATGGATTAGAGTTCTACTGTTGTCGACTTTTTGCCTTGGTGACACCTGGGGTGTCACAATAACCATCCGGCGGCGCGGGCACCTCCTCGTTACCCGGGAGCAGCCACTCCCTCGCCTCCGTCCGGGCAACGAGGAGGCCACGACTGACCAGGCCCTCAAGGCACGCCCTCCGAATGTCGGACCTCAACCAAAAAGCCATGGGAGACTAGCACAAAATCGGAGAGGAACGAGAAAAGATCAAGGAAAGAAACGCGCGAGTGCGGGAAGATGGAAGGCAAAGAGCGAAAGAGAGAGAAATGGCGCGGGAGGCAAAGAGACGCGGGTGACGAATGCGGCGAACGGGCATACAAGGTGAGTACTTATACCTTTCACCCGCTCGACGCTCCTCTCGCTGTAGACGGGGCCCGCCTGGTCATCTCGCCCGGCGCGGGCGCCGCTCTGCCTTCCCAGTCTCCTCTCGTACCGCTCACTGCAGCTGGGCCCGCGGAACCACCTCACGCAGCGTGGGAAATATCCCGCCCTCTGGAAATCACTCCCGAACCGCTGCAGGTGGGACCCGCCTAACCAGTTCACCCCGCACGAACGCGACTTCGCCGCTTTCACTTCCTCTCACCTCGCTCGCTGCCAACGGGCCCTCTCTAACGCCACGCGCGGCGCGGGAAGCTTCCCGCCGGCTGGGCATTTTTCCCTCTATCACTACAAGCGGGGCCCACGCCACCGCCTCGCGCAGAGTGGTATTTACTCCCGCCCGCGCGGCGGCTACTGCCAGTTGCTGTAGGAGGGACCCACATGGCCGCCCGTTCGGCGGGATCGAGCGCACGCGCGCATACACTCATGACCCCCGACGACTAAAACCCCTGCCGCACGTCCCGTCGCGGCAGGCGCCTCTGCTGCGCCGCTGCCACGCAATAAATTTTGGCAAGCAGGGGCTTGGGCTGAAATATGCCCCGACGACCCTTAGAGTTCGAAGGCTGGCCCCACGAACGGGTTCGACAGCCGCTCAGGGCGCAAATAGAGTGAGGGGTGGATAGGGATGGGTCCGCTAGCGGCCAATACCCTAGCGCGCGAGCGCCGAGGGCATCTCGATCCACGTTCGAGTCCCGGTTCACGCCGACCCATGGGTATTTCACCGCAGAAAGGCAGCGAGCCCTCGGAGCCTAGTGAACGGCATCCGGATACCAGATTGGGACAGCAACCAGGAATATTGAGGTCGACCACCAGCTGGTCATCGGAGCTCACCCCGAAGGGAGCCCAGGCTTCACTCGAACTCTCCCGTTTGCAACTCGACGAGCGTCACGCTTCGGCCTCCGTGGTAAAGCGTGGCCCGGCTCAACCTCCTCGTCTGGCGGACGGAGGCGCTGGAGGTACGAAACAAGTCGAACCGTATCCGCGATCGGATCACCGCAACGAGCGGTAGTCTCGGGAACGAAATCGCAAAAAGAGATCTATTACGGGATCGCAGAACATGCAAGCTCGACAGAGCTCAACACGAGCCTACCATCACGAGATTGCCGCTCCCGATGTGAGTGAGTCCAGACTCCCTCTCACGAGGAGATCAGGCCTCACTCGGGGGCTACTGTTGAGGGTCAACACCAGAGGTAATTAACCTTAATGACCCTCGACCTTAGTGACATGATCAAGGTATAAATAATCCCCGCCTAAACCAGCCTCCGCATCGTACGGGCGCGCTGCGGGCCGAGCCAACAGGCGATCTCCGCCTCGCCCGACCCCTTCGAGGAGGGGTCGGATCCTCCACGCTCCGACGGCGCGCTCGACCCCGTCTCTATAGGGGTCGAGCGAACGCGTCTCCGCCTTGCCCGACCTCAGGGTCAGGCGAATCGCTTACTACTCACGAGTAGGACGGACGGCGACGGTTGGGAAATAAATGCCTGACACTCCAACGCCCGCGGACAGGTAGAGCCGCCCGCTACCCAGGCAAGTGGGCGTTAAATGCACACGACGTGCACCGCCCACGGAATGGGCGTCATTCCAACAGCCCCTGTCAGAGACTCATCGCCCTATACGACAGGACGTCCCGGAGCGACGGCCACAACTACGGCGTCATCAAGCCGGCTCCTACAATGGTGTTTTCTCCATACGGATGGAACTCCACCGGATGACAGCACAGGCCACTCCGTCGAACAGGAACGGCACGACCAAACTGAAGGCAACGCCCATCACAGCCCGGCCTAACTGGTGTACGGCCGCTGTCAGCTCCACGGGACCGACCCTCCTCACATCACCGTATAAAAGGGGAGGGAGATCGAAGACGAAAAAAAAAGGTCTTCAGGCGAACAAGCTTTCAAGCACACAAGTTCTTCCATAACCAAACACCACGCTCACTAGCTCTCATCAGCCTCGGAGCATACACCCACGAACGCACTTAGAGGCAGGAAGTACTCTCTCTTCCTCCTCCGCTTGTAACCCCCCTTGTAATCCTTGTCGCGAGTAACACGAGCAGCTCGAAGACTGGACGTAGGGCATCGTTGCCCGAACCAGTGTGACACCCCGATCCAGGGCTTAATAGGATTAATAGGATACTCATATCAACAAGTTGCAACTTCTTTTCCGGTAGCCTAGTTCCGAAAAACTCCGAGGTTAAGCGTGCTTGGCCTGGAGCAATTTTAGGATGGGTGACCGACTGGGAAGTTATTCTCGGGTGCGCACGGGTGAGGATAAATGTGCGCAGAAAAGACTTGTGTTGGTCTGTGAGGCCAGCCTATGTCCTATAAAAAGCTACCTGATGTAAGCGGGCCAGGCCTCAAGGAGGCGGGACGTTACAAGAAGACTCCGCAGGATGTGTCGAGGGATGCAGTGCCGCAGTGAAAGGTCGCTTGCTTGCTGGTGGAGGGGGTGGGTGAAAACTGGAAGAAGAACGCGGTGCTCCGGTTCTTGACGTTCTAGCAGCTTCTTGGCGTCCTAGCTATTCCTTTTCTGCAAGTATAGCAAAGTGGAACAACTGGTTGACAGTGTTAAATGTCTTATAATCAACAATGCCTGAATTTCACGTTTCAACCCCCCATAGGAATGATAGATTTTATCCTCATTACCGTCAACTACACCACAACGCATCATGCCCTTCTGCAGCTCAGCATAATAATCCTGGACCGAATTGCTACCTTGCTCTAAGCGCTGCAGTTTGAGACGCATGTTTTGCTGAAAAGAAGGAGGCACAAAGTGATCGCGCATAGCAGTTTTTAACTCATCCCAAGTAGCAGGCAACTGTCGTACAGCAGCTAAACCAGTCCATCAAATAATAGCAATGTCCTTAAATTCGCTAGAAGCTTGCCTAACTCTATGTTGTTCAGGGACTTGGTGACCTTAAAATTTTGTTGAACCGCATCTCCCAATCTAGATATATCTCAGCATTATATGAACTAGAAAAGGAGGGTATGAAAAATTTCACCTTAGCAAAGGGGTCATCCTAAGGTCGATGCTGGTTGTTACCTCTCATACCTTGGTGGTTTCTGCGTAGGCCATGTCGAAGGCGTGCGTCCCGGTCGTCGTCATCGTAGTCGGTGTCCTCGTTGTCGTTGTTGTTTTCTGGAGGTGGACGCCTTTCCAAATTGTCAGGCCGCGTTGAAACCGTGACCAGCTGAGTGGTGATGCCTTGGAGAGTTGTTCCTATGTGCAGGTCATTGACGGTCTTCGTCACGGTCTCAGTGATCTTGTCATCAGTGCCTTCAAGCGCCTTGGTAATTGCTCCCTGTAATTGATCTTGGCTGACGCACTCGTTGTAGTCCGTCGGAGTCCTAGATTCCTCGGTACCTGACATGATGAAAGAAACAAAAAACACAGAGAAAAGTGATAAAGCTTATCCCTATCAACTATTGTGAGAACGATGGCACTCTTGGACAGCAAAAGGAAGCTTCAAACCAAGTTCTTGCAAGGATCTAAACGAACACAAAGCAAAGATACCTCGAAGAAGTGATCCGATGATTACGAGGGTACGAAGCCGTGCCTGTTCAAACGTGTCTTTCGTGGAGCTTGGATGGCAAGAGTATGTCAGTGGAACATAAATAAAAAACTGATAGTAAATGCAGAATAAATATCCAAAGTATTGGCCCTAGTTGCTGGTCAGAGGCGTCCTACAACAGTTATGATACGTGGATAAAGATAGTGTGTAAAAACAAAATAGCAAGAAAGATCAATAGGCAAAGGAAACTATACTCAGCACAAGCAATTCCCAGAAGAGGTATGTCGTCTAAGTCTATGCTTTGTCGCTAATGATTTTGTTGTCGCCAATGCGAGGATTTCTACTATTGCTTGATATTTTTTACAACAATTTTTTTCACTTTTTTCTTTTATTTTTTTGAAATTTTTTTTTACAACGCAGAGCATAAAAATAGAAACCACACAAAATTTCAGGGCAAACAGCCTAAAGATATGACCTATGGAATTTTCCGAATCTGCTAATTTTGGTCAGAAACTTCGGATTACGAGATGTCTATCTTCCTGGCCGAATTTGGAGATTTTAGAAACTCCAAAACCGGCATGGCTGGTGACAGCGAGATGCGAAATTTCGTGCCAATTGTGTTTCATATAAAGTTTGCCTGATTTTTGATTTCGTATGCGAAAGTTATGGCTGTTTTAAGGAAGTGTGTCTGATTCAGTATGCGTATTATGATCGGTGACCGAATCGGGTAGTGCCAAATTGTGGAATTTGGTGGCGGAAGCTGATGGCAAGGTGGGTGATGATGCTGGGTGTTGTGATGATGCGGGATGATCAAATTATGAAAAAAGAAACTAAAGCAGAGCACACAACAACGGATTACGGTGGGATGGGTGGGGGAAAAAAATTGCAACGATAAGGGAATGACAAGGGTGGCGGAAGCAAGACAAACCGAAGGAAAACAAATCTAAACCAGCAACACGACACAACTAAGGACACAAACTCAACACTACGGGCTCTAAAATTGAAATATGCAAAGGCTAAACAAGGACTTGGACAGGATATAACCTACGACTACAATTTTTTTTTGTATGGCTATTTTCTAGATGACAGGATGAAACGAAATAACAGATGTAAGAACTACTACGGCGAACCTGAGGGAACACCTAAAGCTCTGATTACCACTTGATGGCAACGGGGTCCCGACTTACTATAGGTTCTGATAATCAATGATTTGGGCGGAGTCGTGACACAAATCGATCCGGCTTCCGAACGGTACGTTCCGAACCCCGCAATCGCAACACCACGTCTCCTCTGGTTATCACCCGTGTGAACACGGACGACCTCGCCAAGAAGGCTAGTCTTTGCCTGCAAATCGAAGAACACAAGCAAGAACGAAGTAGAAAGCAACCAAATTGCAGATGAAGATTAAACTCACAAAGTTGGGGTCTCATAAACCGATGAAACGGCGACACTGTTTTTAGCAGGAATAATCTAAGCATAACCCAAACTGTAATAGTGAGGTGACGGCTGGATATGGAATTGGGGACATGCAAGTCCCCTGAATGCAACCCTAATGGACTCTAACTCGGTACAACGCCAACCGACCCAAAGTCGGTGTCGCAGCACCCTGATAGATTCTAGATGTCCAATGTTTTAATGATTCTTGTAGACTTTTGAGGAATTTGGATGTGGAAAAAGCCCCATTGGAAAGACAATCTCATCCTCTTTCTATGAAGTGGTAGATCACCTAAAACGGAGTCCGTATGCGACCTAAGCGTCCAGTTTAGTACAGGCTGCTCCTGGACTCCGAATTGGATTCGAGGTCGACGTGGGCTGGGACTCGGACTTAGTTTGGACGTACTTGGACGACTTCTATCTGTCTCCCATCGTTCTTCTGTCCTCTACATGATTTCTAATCAAAATAAAATCATTAGGTAGTAATCTATGCTCGAGAATGTGTAATGAAGTGCTAAGGAACGAGCTCACCTCTAAATTAAGTTGTCAGCCGCGAACTCTACTAATTGGACCTTCATATGTAACAGTAGGAGAAGGATTATGTGTGTTCATGGGTGCGATGTCCTCATCACTCTGAGCAGTCATGAGTAACGCAAAATGAAGTCCATGCTGATATCTTTCCATTTCCAAGATGGAATGCTTAGTGGTTGCAACAATCCTACACCCTTCAAATGATCTTACTTTACTCTCTGACAGGTGTCACACTCGGCTATGTACCGAGCGATCTCTCTCTTCATTCTTGTCCACCAAAACTTCTTTCTCAAATCCTGATACATCTTGTTGCTACTAGGATGAATGGAGTATTTGGACAAGTGAGCCCCATCCATGATCTTTTTCGGAGCTCGTGATCCTTTGACACTACCAATCTGTTCTTGAACCACCAAACTCCATCCTCATCTTCCCGAAAGCACTGCATCTTCTTTTCCATTAGCCCTAGTCTAATCTTTTCCATGCCTTTATCAAGTTGCTCGGTTACCTTGTCCCTATGTGTTGGCACTAAGGCGAGGTTGTATAGGGAATGGGGTAGAACTCTCAAGGTTGGCTCTGGTTCTTTCATTATAACCCTTTGGTCTAGGTAATGGCAATGAGCGTTCCTACTCAATGCATCTGCGACTATGTTGGCCTTGTCGTAGTGAATCTCCAATTCATAATCCTTGATTAGCTCTAGCCATCTGCGTTGCCTCATGTTCAACTCACTCTGAGTGAAGATATACTTGAGGCTCTTGTGGTCGGTGTAGATATGCACTAGATTCCCCAGTAAATAATGCCTCCACACCTTCAGAGCTAACACCACGGCTGCCAACTACAAGTCATGTGTTGGGTAATTTAGCTCGTGCTTATGAAGTTGCCTGAAAGCATAAGCAATTACCCATTCCTCTTGCATCAACATGCAACCAAGCCCAATCCCTGACGCATCACAATACACGTCGAAGGGTTTGTTCAAATCCGGTTGGGCGAGTACCCTGTTGTGGTTAAGTGTTTCTTCAGAGTTTGAAAAGCCTCTTCACACTTCTCTGTCCATTTGAACTTTTGATCCTTCTTGAGTAGTTTTGTGATAGGTTTGGCAATCTTGGAGAAGCTGGAGATGAAGCGACGATAATACCAAGCTAATCCCAAGAAGCTACGTACTTTGTGGACTGTCGTGGGTGCTTTCCAACACACGACATTTCACACCTTCCCCAGACCAATAGATATACCTTCAGAGGACACTACATGACCCAAGAATTGGACACGCTCAATCCAGAATTCACATTCAGTAATTTGGCATAGAGTTGATGGTCTCTGAGTCTCTGTAGGACTATCCGGAGATGCTTAGCATGCTCTTCGGGAGCCTTAGATACACCAGGATGTCATCAATGAACACTACCACAAATTTGTCCAACTCTGGCATGAAAACTGAGTTCATAAGATACATGAAGTATGCCAGTGCATTAGTGAGTCCAAATGACATCACCAAGTACTCATATAGCCCATATCTGATGGAGAAAGCTGTCTTTGGGATGTCTATGGGATGAATCCTGATCTAATGATAGCCAGATCTAAGATCAACTTTGGAAAAGACCTTTGCTCCAGCTAGCTGATCAAACAGAGTGTCTATGTGTGGTAGTGGATACTTGTTCTTGATGGTGACCGCATTCAAAGGACGGCAATTCACGCATAGTCTCAAGGATTGGTCCTTCTTCTTCACAAACAGAGCTGGACAGCCCCAAGGTGAGGAGCTGGGGCGTATGAAACCCTTGTCCAGCAACTCCTTCACCTGTACCTTCAACTCCGCTAGTTCTTTTGGTGCCATCTTGTATGGTTTGCGGGAAATTAGAACTGTGCCTGGCTGTAGGTCAATTTGAAACTCAACATCCCTGTCCGAGGGTAAGCCAGGTAGGTCTTTTGGGAACATATCTGGGAATTTTCTCACCATCGGTATCTCATCCAAACTCTTTCCGGTTACAAGGCAGAATTGCTTGAAGGTGGATCTAGGGTGATCTAAGTTTAGGGAAACAGACCCGTGAAGTGGGGAGGTTAGGCGGACTACACAGTGAGCTATATCGAAGAGGGCATTTTGGTGTTTCATCCATTTCATACCAATGATAATAACAATACCCTGCCCGTCTAGGATTATGAATGAGGTAGGATAGGTATAACCTCCTAGATTTAGTGGTGTTTCCCTTAATCCATATTGTGACAAGTTATTTCCCCCAGGCGATTTTATGATGAAGGGTGGCTCTAGATGAACAATAACTAAGTCTTTACCCTTAACGAAGTTTTTACTGATGAAATTGTGTGAGGCACCGGAATCAAATAGAACGAATGCTGAATGACCAGAGAGCAAGAATGTACCCGCAAGCACAGGCTCTCCTTCGGCTATCTCCTCCGCCGCGGTGTAATTCACACGACCGGTATTGTGGTCTTCTGACCACTATGCTGGCCCTGCCCTTGGTTGGCCTGATGGTTGCCTCCGGACTGTTGGTTCGTAGGACACTAGTGAGCGAAGTGTCCCGGCTGCCGGCATGTGAAGCACGGGGTTCCTGGTCTAGGTCGTGCGCCCTGCTGAGGTGCGCGGACACCCTGGTTCCTACTGTGGTGGGGCGGTGGCGCACGGTAGCCACCCTGTTGCTGGTTCTGTGGGGGCCAATAGGTTGCTGCGGAGGGCGGAAGGATTGCCCATGCGGTGGTGCCGCCCTGTATTTCCTACCATCCGGTGCGATGTACACCAAACGGTATTTTGGAGGGGGCGCATTTGACGGACCACCGCTGATCCGCTTCTTCTCCCGTTGCTCTTTTTCCAAATATTCTTCGGCAATGAGGTGTTGCTCACAAATCCACTGAAGGAGCCCCTGATATGCACACGCCTAGGAGCTGCGTGTGACGAGTTGTTGTGGCCCGATCTTCTCGTAGGATCTGCGAACTTGATAAATTGTCACTACGTGACCTGGTGAAGAGGCAATGCACCGCGAGGCTGTCCACGCGACGAACTGCCGAGACAATCACCCTTTCACGTACCGACGAACAGCCCACGCAATCACGCCGTATAGACGTGAAGGCACAAACTGGATGAACCGCAGTTCGGCGTTCTGCAATTCCCTCAGGAATCGAAAGAACAAGTTTGCAAGCCTCTCAAGACTCACGCTGGAACAAGAATTCCAAGAGTTGGTATTTCTGAAATTGCAATCACCAGTTACTGTTCACGTCACCCATTACAGGGATACGTAGCACTAGTGGAGTTTCAGTTTGGTGCAAAATAATTGAGAACATGTACTGGGAAGTTACAGCACTACTTTTATTAATAACCAAGCCTAGTGGGACGCCTGGCTGGTTGGTATTCTCTGCATGCCTGCTGGAGCGTGTGTGGACAGCAACCCAGTTGCTGTTGTATGCATTCCTAACTCCTGAATTATTTGCTTGCACTTCAACGGCTGATATTCATGGTAGCTGAATGGCCTTTCCTCTCTCATGCACGTCCAGGTTCCTTGCATATATTTGGCGGGCAGAATCCATCATCATCCCATGCTTGTTCGTGCACTCCATCATTCCTAAGAACATTGAAACAAGGACTCAAAAGCACAGGTTCATTCAACGTAATCTGATTATTAAGCATAAGGTTAGCGTTCACCTGAGAATGAATTTCCTTCTCCAATTGTTTAGCTCTACTCCTTGTAATTGGACCAGCTATATCAAGTGTAGTTTCATTTGGAGATGAGTAAATGCTTGGAATGTTCTCATTAGCCTCCCCCACTTGAGAAGGAGTCGTCCTCGACTCAAGCTCACCAGCAAATGGAAGCGAGTCTTTGACATTGAATGTGGTACTCACATTGGAATATTCAGGTGGCAGCTCAAGTTTGTAAGCATTATCATTTATCTGTTGGAGAACCTTGAACGGACCATCACCCCTAGGAGATAACTTACTCTTACGCTGTTGGGGAAAGCGATCCTTGCGTAGATGCAACCATACAAGATCTCCTGGCTGAAATGTAACCTTCTTCTTACCTTTGTTTGCTTGCTTTGCATATTGTGCTGATTTCTTCTCAATATTCTTTCTTGTCTCCGCATGTAATCGCCTGATAAAGTCCGATCTTTTCGTGGCATCCAAGTTAACTTGTTCCGGTAATGGTAAAGGCAAAAGATCCATGGGAGTATGTGGTTTAAACCCATAAACAATTTCAAATGGATAAGAGTTTGTTGTGGAATGAACTGCCCTGTTATAAGCAAATTCAACATGTGGAAGGCAGTCTTCCCAGAGCTTCAGATTCTTTTCAACATAGCACGCAACATGGTTGACAAGGTACGGTTGACAACTTCAGTTTGCCCATCCGTTTGTGGGTGACAAGTGGTTGAAAATAACAACTTTGTGCCAAGCTTAGCCCACAATGTCTTCCAAAAGTAGCTGAGAAATTTTGTATCCCGGTCTGAAACAATAGTCTTTGGAACTCCATGTAAACGAACGATCTCCCTGAAAAACAAATCAGCAACATGTGAAGCATCATCGCTCTTATGACATGGGATAAAATGTGCCATTTTAGAAAAGCGATCTACAACAACAAAAATAGAATCCCTCCCCCTCTGAGACCGAGGTAACCCCAGAACAAAGTCCATAGATATATCTTCCCAAGGTACATGTGGAATAGGTAATGGAGTATATAAACCATGGGGATTGAGGCGGGACTTAGCTTTCAAGCAAACGATGCAGCACCCAACGTGCCGCTGGACATCACGTCGCATATGTGGCCAAAAGAAATGATCAGAGAGCATGTCCAATGTCTTTTTGACACCAAAATGACCAGCTAGTCCACCAGCATGTGCTTCCTGCAAAAGAACTTGACGAATCGAACAAGCTGGAATGCATATTTTGTTAGTCCGAAACAAGAAACCATCATGCACATAATATTTATTCCAACCTTTTCCATCAATGCAACGAGAGAAAGGTTCTTGAAAATCAGCATCAGCAGCATAAAGTGTTTTAATGGATTCCAACCCAAGCACTTTTGTATCTAGTTGTGTAATCAACGCACATCTTCTAGACAAGGCATCGGCAACAATGTTATCTTTACCACGCTTATGTTTGACAACATATGGAAACGTTTCAATGAACTCAATCCATTTAGCATGTCGGCGGTTCAGCTTGCCTTGGCTTTTAAGATATTTCAAAGCTTCATGATCAGAATGGATTACAAATTCTTTAGGTAACAAGTAATGTTGCCAAACTTCCAAAACGCGAACTAAGGCATAAAGTTCTTTGTCATAAACCGAGTAATTCAGATGTGGACCATTTAGCTTTTCAGAAAAGTAGGCAACAGGTTTACCTTCTTGCAGCAGTACACCTCCTATGCCAATACCACTTGCATCACATTCGATCTCAAATGTCTTACCAAAATCAGGAAGTTGTAGCAGCGGTGCTTCACAAAGCTTTGTTTTCAGCGTGTGGAATGCTTGGTCTTCTTCATGTCCCCACTTGAATGGAACACCTTTCTTTGTGAGATTGTTAAGGGGTACAGCAAGGGTGCTGAAATCTTTGACAAAATGCCTATAGAAACTTGCAAGACCATGAAAGCTTCGAACTTGGCTCACATTTACCGGTGTAGGCCAATCCGTTATTGCTTTAACCTTCTCTTCATCAACCTGAATACCATCTGCGGAAACAACAAAGCCAAGGAAAACAACACGGTCTGTGCAAAAGGTGCACTTAGCAATGTTGCCATACAATTTCTCTTCCCTCAAAACAGCAAGTACTTGACGGATATGATCAAGATGTTCATCAAATGATTTGCTATAGATCAGAATATCATCAAAATAAACAACTACAAATTTGCCAATGAAAGCTCGTAAAACATGATTCATTAAGCGCATAAAGTTGAAGGAGCATTTGTCAAGCCAAAGGGCATCACAAGCCATTCATAGAGACCAATTTTAGTTTTAAATGCTGTTTTCCATTCATCACCAACTTTCATGCGAATCTGATGATAACCACTACGTAAATCAATCTTGGTGAAAATATTGGAACCACTCAATTCATCTAACATGTCATCAAGCCGTGGAATGGGATGGCGGTATCTAACAGTTATAGCATTAATAGCACGACAATCGATACACATGCGCCAAGAGCCATCTTTCTTTGGGACTAAAAGAACTGGAACAGCACATGGTGATAAGGATTCACGAACATACCCTTTGTCCAAAAGATCTTTTACCTGTCGCTGAATTTCCTTTGTCTCTTCAGGATTCATGCGATAGGCTGGGCGATTTGGAAGAGAAGCACCTGGTACCAAATCAATTTGATGCTCAATTCCGCGGAGTGGAGGAAGTCCAGCTGGTGCCTCATCGGGAAAAACATCTTCGAAGTCCTGTAAGAGATCAAGAACAGTACTAGGCAGCGATGAAGGTAAATTGTTAGTTGAAAGTAGGACCTCCTTGTGCAAGAGCACAAAGAATGGGGCTGTGGTGTTCCTCACGTCTCTCAAATCACTCCGGCTCACAAATAAACACTGATTTTGGCATGGCTGTTTCGAAGGGAAATGAGGCTTTATGTGGCTGGATGGGTTGGGAGTCTTTTCCTTACTAGTGTTGGGGATCTCACTCAATTTTCTTTTGTCAGATTCCTCTCTTTTCTTGCGAGCCATATCTGAAGCATGTATCTCCTCTGGAGATAATGGAACAAGAACCACCTTTTTGTCATTGTGAATAAAAGTGTGTTTGTTAGACCGTCCAAAATGCACCGAGTCCACATCAAATTGCCAGGGCCGACCAAGCAGCAAATGGCATGCTTGCATGGGGATAATATCACAATCAACCTCTCCATGATAATCACCAATGGAAAATGACAAACGAATCATGGCTGAAACCTTAACGGTCCCAGAATTATTCAACCATTGCATATGATATGGATGTGGATGGCGACGTGGCTGCAAACCAAGCTTCTCAACAAGCAAAGCACTAACAATATTATTGCAGCTCCCACCATCTATGATGAAATGGCACACTTGTCCTTTCACTTTGCATCGGGATTGAAACAAATTATGGCGTTGTCCTTGTTCAGCAGCAACTAATTGAGTGGAAAGAACTCGCATAACCACCAAAGAAGGAGATGGTGTGTTCATTGTAGAAGGCTTCAAATCAGGAAAATCAGCAAGTAACTCATCAAAATCAGCACTAGTAATCTCGTCGGAAAAAGGAGAAACAACATCTTGTAATATGTCATTGTGGGCAAAAGTTGGAATAGGTTGAATGGCTAAACAATTCAAACCTAGCTCAAATGTACCATCCTCTGCTGAATACTCACAAGTGTCAAGATTAAGATCTGCAACATTGTTAAACTTGTCCTCCTCTTCACTTTGGGAATCATAAGAACCATCAGCAAGTGCAATAATAGTACGACGATTGGGACATTCAGCTTGTTTATGCCCATGACCACCACACTTAAAACACTCAATCTTGCTTGTCTTGCGTTGGGTGGCTGCAGTAGAAGTGGGCTGACTTGAACTCACAGCTTTACCTTTCACATCCAATTGTTTGGAAGAAGTTGGAATAGATCTATTTGCTCCACGAGATGAGGGTTTGGGCGTTGCAGCTCCTTGCTGTTGGGATTGAGGCGTGATATCCCCTTGCTGTTGGGAATGACGCCATGAAGCATTGTATTTGTAGGACGTAGCAATTTGTCTTTCAGCCCTCTTTGCAAAATGAACCAACTCGGTGAGACATGTGTAATTTGTCATATCCACTTTATCAGCAATGGGTTTATTGAGGCCAACAAGAAACCGAGCCATTGTGGATTCCTCATCTTCAGTTGTCCCTGTACGAAGTAAACACATTTCTAATTCTTGAAAATATTCATCAACAGTACGAGTACCTTGCACAAGACGTTTCAGCTTCAAATGTAGATCACGAGAGTAATATGCAGGAACAAAACGACGTCGCATTTCCCTCTTCATGTCTTCCCAAGTTAGACGATCATGCCCAACTCTCTGATATTCTGTACGGACCTGATTCCACAAAGTTATGGCATAGCCTTTAAACTCAATGGCTGCAAGCTTTGCCTTCTTTTCAGCAGGGTATTCATACAAATCAAATATTTGTTCCACCTTGGTCTCCCATTCAAAATAAGCATCAGCATTCTCCTGTCCGCTGAAAGGGGGAATACACACTTTAACTTTGCTCAAACCATCATCATGGTGACGATGTTCAGGATAACGGTGACGATGATCACGGTAACCACCATGTCTACCAAAGTGATTGGCACCATAATTGTCAAAAACGGCCAAAATTATCATCACCACGAGCAGCATAAGCACTATCAGTGAAACGATCATCAACATGTGATGCTGCAGCACCTCTAAAAGGAACACGGCATGCACGCCCAACAAAAGGTGGTCTCCTAGGGACACCACTACCACGACCGCGTCCACCACCACGGCCACGGCCAACACTACCGTCATCTGCAGAAGAATCATCATCCTCAATATGTTCATCATCATGAGGTGGAGGCTCCCCGCGTTGCTGTAGTGATTGTTGAAGCGCTTGCATCCCTTGCATCAATTGTTGCATTTGTGCACGCACTTCTTGAAGTTCTTGAGCAGAAACAGTGTGAGAAGAGGAATCTTCGTTTCCTGCCATGTTAGTAAAAAAGGGAGACAGTAATAGGACAAAATATATGTGGAATCACTCCCTCACCACTTACAAAACAAGTTCTTTCTCTCCCTGAAAAGAGCAAGAACCGGGGCTGCAATCTGTAGGGAAGAGTGATTGTAACAGCGATGACGGTGCAACAACTCACGGTGCTTTAAGTGGAGCTTGGTGGGGCTAATATGTAAGTGGAGTGCACTGAAAAGCAGTGATGCAAAACCGAATAATAATCCAAAAACACAAGTCTAAGTTGCTGAATATAAAGAAAGATGCAGAGAAAGAAAGAAGATGGGAGAAAGGAGAGAATTGAAACAACCGATATGCTGCTCAACCCCTTTTGGCGTGCGGATCATAACTCTTCCTTCTTTTTTTTTTATAACAGGAACACGTTGGTTTCAGACCTGCATGCGACTCTCATATATCTTTCTTCTTTTTGTTGTGTTCTTTTTTTTTTTTTGATCAATTCAGCACAACTAGAACTAGGGGCTGCTCATCAAAGAACAACAATACAGAGATGAAACGTGTGCAGCTAACAAAGGGTGGGACGGTGCAGCACACAATGGGTGGGACGGGTGGGTGTCTGTTTTTGTTTTATGTATGCAGCACAAAGGGCGATCAGATCAAGGATGAAAGATAGAACAATATGGATAAAGAGAAAAAAAAATCAGCAACTAGGCAAGTCTCAAAGGATTAAAACTCGGTAATACAAACTTACAAATCAGGAGCACAAATGAATTGCTGTAGGTTTTCTTTTTGGCTTTGATTGGACAGTAGGTATATAAACTCTATCGTACTGAAAACAAGAATAATCCTACTGAGGAAACGGAGGCTTTGATACCAGATGATATGCACACGCCTAGGGGCTGCGTGTGACGAGTTGTTGTGGCCCGATCTTCTCGTAGGATCTGCGAACTTGATAAATTGTCACTACGTGACCTGGTGAAGAGGCAATGCACCGCGAGGCTGTCCACGCGACGAACTGCCGAGACAATCACCCTTCCACGTACCGACGAACAGCCCACGCAATCACGCCGTATAGACGTGAAGGCACAAACTGGATGAACCGCAGTTCGGCGTTCTGCAATTCCCTCAGGAATCAAAAGAACAAGTTTGCAAGCCTCTCAAGACTCACGCTGGAACAAGAATTCCAAGAGTTGGTATTTCTGAAATTGCAATCACCAGTTACTGTTCACGTCACCCATTACAGGGATACGTAGCACTAGTGGAGTTTCAGTTTGGTGCAAAATAATTGAGAACATGTACTGGGAAGTTACAGCACTACTTTTAATAATAACCAAGCCTAGTGGGACGCCTGGCTGGTTGGTATTCTCTGCATGCCTGCTGGAGCGTGTGTGGACAGCAACCCAGTTGCTGTTGTATGCATTCCTAACTCTTGAATCATTTGCTTGCACTTCAACGCTGATATTCATGGTAGCTGAATGGCCTTTCCTCTCTCATGCACGTCCAGGTTCCTTGCATATATTTGGCGGGCAGAATCCATCATCATCCCATGCTTGTTCGTGCACTCCATCATTCCTAAGAACATTGAAACAAGGACTCAAAAGCACAGGTTCATTCAACGTAATCTGATTATTAAGCATAAGGTTAGCGTTCACCTGAGAATGAATTTCCTTCTCCAATTGTTTAGCTCTACTCCTTGTAATTGGACCAGCTATATCAAGTGTAGTTTCATTTGGAGATGAGTAAATGCTTGGAATGTTCCACAAGCTTCCTAGATTGTCAAACAATCCACCCTTACATCAACACGGTGACACTGCTGCTACGGTAGACTTATGAGAAACACAACACTGAACACCACAACAAGTACTACACACTCCTTATGCGAACAACTAGATTCACTCGGTTCGCTAGATTGTCTCCGAACTACTCCTCCTCGGGTTCTGGGTCTGAAGCATCAGGGTCCGGCACTTCTAACTCCGGTGCATCATCGTCGCGAGAGGCGGCTGCTGTGCCTCTAAGAGTCCCTCAATCTGATGCTATAGATGATGGTTCTCGTGAACGAGATTCTTAGCAATCTGCACGGCCTCACTTTGGAGTATGTCCAGCTGGTGAATGTACTACGGCATAATGTTGCAGTCATTATCCCTGTCATGAATCTAAGCAGTCTTGATTTCCGAGAGACTGCCTCCAACTCGACAATTTGCGTAGCTGGGGCGTCGCAACGGGCACGCAGCCCATTGTTCCTGCTCTCCAAGCTCTTAATCTTCTCTTGGAGTCGGGCTATCTCCTCATGAGCTCGTCCCAGAGCCTGGCGGTCCAACTCGGCAGTGAGAACGGTGTCCTCATGCAAGTTGAGCATTGCCAAGCTCAGCGTGAATAGAGGAGCCACATGGTCTTTCTCCCCCTTGAGGGTCTTGGCAATGGCGTTCTTGACATTGCGGCACCAGGTACCGTCAATCTGGTCTCGTATTGGGAATAGTGCCGCTGGCTGGTCTGCCAGATTCTCTAAGTGTCTCTCACAAAGCCTCAACAGAGCTTTGTGAGCTGCTGCCTCGACAACCTCAGCCTTGTCCGAACCAAATGTGGTGATGGTCCAACTCTCTCCATCAGCTCGGCGAGGGTGAGTGGATAGCGTAACTGTGGCTGAGCAGCGAGGCTGGCCGTGCTGAAACCAAGGAGTCTCCATACAGCCTAGCGACTGCATAGTCTGGCGGAGTAGCTCAACAAATCCCCTGCGTCCCGATTCTTTGGTGACGCGAGCGGGAGTGGAGTTCTCAACTCCAAACTCCTCTTGTCCCAGCTCAATCATGTTGTCAGACATCTGCATCATAGAGATGAAAAATATTTTATTAATCAGAAGCACATGTTGACACATAGTTCAAGGCATGCAAAAATCTTCCGATACGTAAAATATTCTCATCTCTTCGTAAAAGAGTGATCCAAGATCGATACGTCTACTAGCATAAGCATTGCATAAAACCCAAGGTGCTTTACCATCTAAGTTGACCTGCCAAGGAGACAATCTTCTCATCGAGGAAAGTACTGTAAAAAGGCTCAATTCCGACAAGAGTTCACAACTGGACTCGGTTGGTGCCACGTATTCTCTAAGGGAGGGAGATATCCAGGAGGTGTTCTTCTAATTCTGAAAGTGTTCAGCCATTATTAATGGAATTTTTGCTCCTGGATGGTTTTAGTTTAAGTTTGAAAGATTTTGACGTTCCAAGGTTTAGATAAACTAGGTGTTTGAAGACTTAGTTGCTTTACAATCCTATATGTCTTCACCAAAATAAACAGAATATACGTTTAGGCGGTGGCAAATCGCACTCAAGTTTGACGTTGCAACACGTTTCTCATGATACCATAGTTAGCGTACCTACAGAAAATGACATCACAGGTAGTTGCAATATAATATATATCAAAAGTAAAGACAACAACACATATCATTTTCATATGGGTCACCCCGAGTAGGCCACATATGGGAACCACGTGTCCGACCTTCACTGCGCGGCGGCAGACTGCTCTTCACCTCAGGCAGCGGAGGTATGAGAGAGTTCCGCAAAACCTAAATCGCGAGGAACAAACTCATCTCTTCTACACCAACGGCACAAGACACCACTGTTGCGAAGGTCTGCATTCGCAACAGGTCCGTAACCCACACCTTGTATGGTAGAGGTCCGCCTTTCTCCCTAAACGGCAAGGGGGTGTACTATGTTGCAACGAACATAATACCTCCTTTCGTACCACCATGGTACAGAACGCTACTGTTGCTGATGCAACAGGGATTTCCTGACCTTTCACCACAGTCGAGCGACGTACCTTACCTTGCTTACCTGAGCGTAGGTGCGTCGTTACAGAAATGTAAATCTAAACTGGGTTTAGTTAGCTCCTGCACTAGGTTAGCTTTGCCACCTGATACTAGTTACTCCTATTAGAGCTCGTACCTCACTCGCACGTAATTTTCAAAAATATGCCTTTAAATGTCGTACCACTTCCCAACATGGTCTGATACCAAGCTGTGGCAGAACCGCCCCAGAAAACCAAATCTGAGACGAACCCTGCCTCTCACCAGGACCCTGTTGGGCAATGCTCGGCGAAGAGAGCATACACATGGTACAACACAGGCAGAATAACCAGCAATGTCTTACAGGAGGAGAGAATTTTAATACATCATGATTTCATAAATTAAAATTAAGTCTTACATCATCAAAGTACGAATAGAGTTTTTAAAATCACAAAGTACAGCGGAAAACTTCAAACGAGGTACAAACTTCGACTCTCATAATTAAGAAAAAGTATGGGACTTGCCCAGTGGCACCATACTACTAGCCACACAACATTCACTGTGGTGAATCACAACGTTCCCACTGAAGATTCCCAATCTCCGGGCGAGGTTCTTCCTACTGGTAACTATCATTCTAGGTAAACGCATCGGCGCCTGAAAACCACGTATTCACAAAGCGTGAGCTTCTAAGAAGCTCAACAAGACTGACCCGTCAAATTGGCTATCTACAGCCGACACCTAGACATGTTGGCTGACTCAGGATAGGGTTACCTTTGTAAAAGGACTCGCATTACCTGAACTATTCTTGATCAAGTTTTATCTCAGGTTAAGTGTTTAGAATCCTAACTTTAGTTTACATTGATCTAGGCAATCATAAATATAAGCAACAGATAAAATAAGCATCATATCTTAACCATCATCCTCATAGCTCATCATCTTAATTATAATGTGGTGCGTTCACAAGCAAACTCACAAACTAGGAGCGACCGTGATTCGAACCGATTTACACCTGCAAGGATAACCTAATCATACGACACATGCGCGTCCCAGACCGCACGTGACAACTGTTCGCACCAGATCCTGCAAAGTCAATTCCCTCCTACGCTACCTTAGAAGTGCCGCATCCCACCAGAACACACGTCCTGGACGGTTTCTGTGGAGTTCCCACAACTGCCTACCCCAGATCGCCTCTGAATCAGACACCGTAGGGTAGGTTCGACTTTGCAATCACTAGGCTACGTAGGTTTACTGTCCCCCATTATACCCAGCATATGATTAGTACATTCAATGCTCGATCAGACTCGGACCACACGGATCAAATAAGACTACGGTCACCCTGGATCCGGTCCAGTTGCCGACCTACTTTGTATCCTGTCTGACCCTCCTATTTTTATCTTTTCTTAATCATCCATAGCCTTGTATCATATGTTTTATGTGAGAGTTTCAACCAAACCCTACCAGTCGCGAGCAGCGTCCACTCTGCTCGACTTCTACCGGTAAATATATTCTAAGCATAGCATACTACAATGGTTACCTAAACCAAGTACCAATAGTGTTTCCTATGGAAAACAGATGCAACTAGGGTTTTAATCAACTTTTAGAACCCTAATGCACAATCATGTCACTTAGTGATAAAAGGAAAAACTTTCAAACAGGTTGTGCTCCGGGGCTTGCCTTGATCTCCTATGTTGGTGATGACGACTTCTTCGGGTTCGAAGATTCCGGATCGACAGCTACCTCGTTCGCTTCGGTGTCTACATGATGCAACATGAATAGGATGAGTTATTATTAAATAAGGAAATATGGTGTTTTTATCAGAGAAAAAAATCAAGAGTTTACTCCTGACACGGTGGGATTCAACTATCACTTACTGTTTTGACTCTAGCTTTTAAATAAGTTGATTATTTGCTTAACACCCAGGGTCTATTATGAATTTTCCATATTTTGTTAGGAGATTATTTTTATCTGATAGTGCTATCGGAAAGATGATTTTTAGGTTTGGGTTGAGGTTGAACTAAAGTCCCTAGATTTTATAACAATTCTAACGAGTTTCTACTATGAGATTATTCACAGGTATGCATGGACTCTTGTTAAGGTCAAATTTTGGAAAAAGTTACAGAGGGTTTCTGTTTGCCGTGACACGCTTCTTGGGGTTCTGCTGACTATGACACACTTCTGACAGAGGTTCTAGCTCCATAAGAGTTCTAGAACTCCAGATGTGAAGCAAAAATAGAACATTTGAGTTCTGTGTGCCATGACATACATTTGACAAAAGTTTCAACTCCAGATGAGTCTGGAACTCCAGATGTAAAGCAAAAAACAGAACATTTGAGTTCTATGTGCCATGACATACATCTGACAGAAGTTCCCACTCCAGATAAGGTCTAGAACTCCAGATGTAAAGCAAAAATAGAACATTTGAGTTCTGCTTGCCACGACACACATCTAATAAAAGTTCTAGTTTCAGAAGAGTTCTGAAACTCCAGATATGAAGCAAAAGCAGAAGATCTCTGCTTATCTATTTAGGCAGTTCCAAGGGAAAGTGCTTCAGCATATGTTTAGAGTAGTTCCCAAGGATTCCAAGGAGCTTGGGTTTAGCACTTTTAGAGTTTTTCCTCGATTTACTAGGCATTTTACAAAACTGGCTAATTAATATGAAATTGAAACTAAAATCGAAAATGGAGGCACGGGGGGGAAAAACAGGGGCGGCGACTGTCGGTGAGCAATCGGCGGTGGGGGTGGCCTTGCTGGCAGCGGGGAACAGCGGAGGGGAGCTCCCTAGGCTTGCGCGCGGTGCGAGGTGCTCCGGGAGCACGACGGTGACCGGCGGCGGCTAGTGGAGGACAGCGCGCGACGGCGGAGGCGTCAAGGTCAACTCCGGGCGGGCTCGTGATGGCGCTGCGGTGCAAGATTGCGCTCAGGGTTTGGTCCTAAAGCTTCTACATGCTCTGGAGAGGACTGGCAACACCATAACGGGGACCGAAACTCACCGGCACGTCGTCGGCGATGAAGCACCTCGTGGCATACAGCGGCGAGCTCGTGTTCCCATCCAACGGGTGGACCGGATAGCGTCTTCATGGACCGGAAGCTGCACGAGGATGAGAGGAAGTTAAACATGGTGAGAAGTGGGAAAATCAATGGGAAGAAGGGGCTCACCGTGCGACCTTGTGTCCGGCGGCAATGGCGGGCGCATTCCGAACGGGGGAGGAAGAGAAGAAGGTGTGGTGCTATGGGAGGAGGAGAATGGAGTGTGGGGAGGAGTGAAGGAGGCTCGGGTGCGTCCTTATCACGTGACAGGAGAGAGAGAAAGGGAGGTGGCAGCGCGTGCCGCGACGGGGATTGGGGCTCAGCGGTGGTGGCGTGCGCTCGGGAGAATACAAAGCACGCGGGAGAGAGAGAGAGGGGAAGGGAGGGAGAGGGAGTGGAGCAGAGAAGATTTTGCCCCGGATTTGCTCTCATCAGAGTGAAGGCGCGGCGAGAAAAGCTGTGCTGGCCGGCGCCTGCCACGGCTGCCAGCCGCTGTGGCGGTTGGCCGCCGGGGTGGTGGCCGGATTTTATTTGATTTTTTGCAATTAATTTAAAATTTTCTATATAAATTTATGTGAAATTCATACTTCCCGAGCTCATAAAATTTTGAAACTTTTTGTGGGAACTCAGTGAATTATGTTGAGCAACTTTTGTTAAAGGATGGAGTCCTGGTTCTGCCTCTAAAATTTTGTGAATTTCCAACTAACTTCAAGCTTGTTTGAATTTTTAAGTAGTCTAAATCTTTTCCAAATATTCTGATAAAATCTCCAAAATTCTATTTTTAAGCGAACTTAATTGCCACGTAAAAATATTGCTAGGGTTTCATGGAAGTTTTGATGGATTTCAAAATGGGTGTTTGAATCTTTCCTGTTAAGAATTGGTTTTGGTACTGGGGTTAAAACTCTTAGATTCAGTTAAAGTGTTCCGTAATTCACCAAAACTTTTGTGGATACCATTGGAAGTGTTTAAAATAACATTGCTTATTAACTTAAGTGTAAATTTTGCTTTAAGGTGCATGATTTAATTTTTAGGGTTTCAAATTTATCGATGAGTTCTCAAGTGACACCTAGGATGTCACATGAGCTAATGACGTGTAGAGTATGAAGATGCAGCTGTACATGTACCGAAAAAGATTAAGTTACTAAATGTTCTATTAAAAAGCAGAAAAGATAAAGATATTACTGTAATAAGACTAGTAAAAATGTAATGAGTGTAAGCTATAAATAGCCCCAGAGCTACTGTAACGGGGAATGATATCGTAAATCCACCAATTTATCCCACTCCGAAGAAAATCCAAATCAAACAAACAGTACTCCACTAATCATAGAACACGCAGAAGCGTTGCAGCATTTTTTTACAAAGCGCATTCACGCTTCCAACAGAGACAATCAATAGCTTTTGCCCAGATTGGCTAAATTCCTCTTGGCTATTGGCCTGGATTGACTAACATTTGCCTTTTGTCTTCAGGGAAGGGGAAACAATAGGGTCCTGAATATGCATGTCTAGAGCTCCTGCAGATCCGCGTGGGTCACTCTAAGGTTGGACAGCTTCAAGAAGCTTCTCATACACCTGCCGTGCTGATAAATCCTCAACCTAAATATGGCCCAAATATTGAAGGGAAAAAAAAAATCAGTGGAAGGATGTATTGCATGAATCAAAGCGAGTCAATGACTACTATGTAATTAAGTCCGGAGCACTGGAAATCTCTTAGATGAAATCAAATTCTTTTTGAAGGATAGATGAAATCAAATTCAGAAGTTTTAGTGAGTAGTAAGAAGCAAGAACTCACAATAAGAAGCTTCGACTTATTGTTCCATCCCCTTTGAAGGGTCATCTGAGTTAACCTTAAGCCAAGCACCTGGTTTCATGAATTATCAGAATAGACATGTTCACATAATAGGGAAGTTCGAACAGCTTATGATGAAGACTCCCCCCATCAACAGTCACAATAAGCAGTGTTGTTATTGCAGTAGTTTACCATCAATTTCTACTTTAAATATATTTGTAGAACCCAAATTTAGAATGTTATGCAAACATTCTCAAAAATGTATATTCTTAAAGACAATTTGTAGTCATAATTAAAACCATTCAGTTGCATGCATCATATCGTAACAAATTATAAATAGCATTTCTACTAGGCTCAAATGCAAAAATTACACAAATGTTAAAGTTCCATCAGCAAAAATCACCTTGCCCATAAATTCTAGCAATTCACTGTTAGCTTCCCCTCGAGCAGCAGGGGCAGCTACTGTTACTCGGACATCATCAGCGTTCACTCCTGAAAATACAATCAGTTGGGTTACAACAATATATTGTTTGGCCAGTAAACTGGAAAAATATAGTGAACCTAACAAGAAGTCTGAGGAAACTTGCACCAATTCCAGTAAACTGAATATAATATGGTTTCAATTCTACCACAAGCCAATTAACAAATACATACTTGTTATTGCCGAACGCTGAGCCCGGTCTTCCACTTCAATGGCTACTTGGACAAGTCCCCCTTCTAATTGTGTAATGCAAGGTGGTACAGGCGCATCCTACAGATTTCATTTTCTTCACAGTTAGAAAACAGAAAAGTTGACTAAAATTATCCAAGAGAGCTTGTGTCAGGGGGTACCTGTGGATTTGTCTCAGCAGCAACTGAACTCAGTGCTCCATCAACAACATATATAAAAGGAGCTAACTCAAGATCCTCTTCTGATCGGTAACAAACAAAAAGGTCACAGCCCACACAGCTCATACGGAACTGCTTTTCAAGCTTTCCTTCTCCACTGCATCAATGGTACTTGATATTATGATTCACCAAAACAAAGATACTTGAAATTACATAATCGCCACAATTGACGTGCAACTGATAACCACCACAAGCATAATAAGCATGATGAAATTTGATAGAAATATGCACATGAGGATTGTGCACAGTGGAGTGCAAACAGAATCCAATACTTCGCAATTAGCAAGATAGCAAGCTCGCAAAGAAGTGGTGAGGCCACCACTATAACTTTTCTGGATATCAACTGTGCGAATGCATGCCTAAAAGACTCCTAAATTTCAACCTGTAACACCCCAGAATCTGAAAGAACTCCAGGATGTCACTAAAACCTCTCAAAACACTACCAACATAAACAAATAAAAATTTCAGCAGCATTACTTTCATATTTGACAAATAGACTCTATACACATAAACACCACACTATAGCAATGATTAAACATACTACAGCATAATGAGAGTGTCTCAAAATAAATAAAACTAAGTATCCACATCACACTTAGATCACCATTTGCAAGACTCCAAACACACAAAAAAAAAAAGATCACTATCGTTGGGGGTCCGAGGCCCATCACTTCAAACAAAGCCTGCTGACTAAGGATTGTAGTGTCGTACGAAGGATGTCCATACGAAGAAACCACAAGCAGGCCCAGGCGGGAAGACGGCCCAGCTTGGGATGCGGAGTGTACCAACTGAATATTAAGTTAGTAAGCGCCCCCCCACCCCCGCGTACGAAGGGGGAGGAAGAACCAAAGAAGGGCAGGGTGCAGTCTGCACTGGGTGTAACCCAGGACTGATTACATTACGGAACAATTTTTTAATGCTAGGAGTACTTCTATAAAGGAATGGAGGGAGTAACCGATGAGCCACAGTGGTTTTTCCCATTACTGGAGGTCCTAACCATCTGAGTTATTGTTGCTCAATTTCACCTAACAGCTAACTTGAAGATTATTGACAACGGTTCAGAGTTTAGAGGCAAGTGTATCTAAAGAAGTATATTGTATTTGATAATCATAATCTAATGACAATAAAAGGTTCAAGAGGAGTAAAGTACATGAGTAGCATGTCCCAATAAGCACATTGTATTTGATAATCATAAATAAAAAAGTTACAGAGGAGAATTTGAGTAGGATTTCACGAGCAATAACAATTTAAAAAAAAATTATAAGGGATGATGTACCGCTTCAACATGACTTTTCCTGACTCCTTCACATTTAGCCTTGAGAGATGCTTTGCCTTGTCTAGAACATGTGCTCTGTCAGTCTTCCTTTTGGGCATTTTCTGCAATTGGGTATCTTTAACATAAAGACATCAGAATACATCAATTGAATATACAACTCCAACTCTTGAAATAGGTAAGCTTGATGATCAAGAGAGGTCAGCTAATGGTAATGTAAGAGCAACTTGTAAAGTTACTACTCAAAAAAAAAAAATGGTCTACTGGTGTATGAAATCCATACTGGAAGAGCATGACTGTTATATTCACATAGAGAATTTCCAAAACAAAAGAGGAAAACATGACCCAGCAACAGAATGGTTGGTTCTGCACTGGATTTTCAGAATTCAAAATCCCAAAATTTTTTTTAGCAAGCAGATCACTAAGTATAACTGAAAACATATATAACAACACTATACTGCCAACATATATAACATCTGATCGTAGAAACAGAAAACAATAAAAAGGCTACAAGTGTGACACATGAGAGCTTGGTTAGTGAATTACAGGTCCAATGAACTGAGGTCTACCAGGGTTTTCCCATTCCCTAAAAAAATATGTTCTGCCGGTACCAGTTCAAAGAAAACGGACCACAGTGTCAGATCCACCCCTGACAAAGCTTAATAAAATAACAGGACCTGGGTTGGTCCTAACATGGGGTGGCTGTCAAGCCAGCTGAGCTGGCGCGTCACCAAAACGAGCTTAAAATCTAGCTCAACTCAGCTCGTTAAGCTTGCAAGCTAGCTCATTATGGCTCATGAGCTAGTTATAAAAACTGATAAATATAAAAATTATAATTTCATGTCTAAATTTGTATATGTTGTGGACTAGTGTAAATTATTGTATTAGTGCTTCGAATAAATATGAGCATGCCCCACGCCTTAAATGTCACTTTTGTGGACTCGGGACTTTGATACTATAGTATTTTGAACTAGGAGCATTTAAGAAATAAAGCTTGTTACATGGTTCTTAATTAGCTCGTTAGGCTCACGAGCTGACTTGAGTTAGCTCATTACAAAACCGCCTAAGTGTTCAGTTTGGATGGTAGATACATTAGTGCAACCGAGCTGAGCCAGCTTACAAGTTAAGTATTTCTGCCAGCTAACCCCTTGTGGCCATCTTTAGTGTGCATCAATGCCCAACTTTGACACTTGACAGGATCATAAGGTTCTGTTCATCTGTGACCATAAATTCTTGGTTAAATGTCCTTCAGTTTAGGCATGCTCAGCATGTATGATTGCATCTGGAATATCTTTCAAAGGATGAAGCAATTCTACCTTCAGAAGGTCAAAGGTTCATCACTTGGATTCCATAGCCGTGGCTTAAGTGTCAAAGTTAACGAGAGTCTGAAATCAAAAGACTATACGTGTCTACAAAATCTTCTTTGATCCCGAATAGTACAATCTTGAAAGAAAAATCCAAAAAGGGCACATTTAATTTCCTCGTCCTCGTAGGAACAAACAGATTCGTGACTTGCGCACATTCTAAAAGTATCTCACTGGGGCGAAATTCCACAAATCTGCGCATACACATAAAACACGAACGGGTAATGTTTCTACAACACGCCACTCAAGAATCTCCAGACACAACTTCATCACAGAGATCAGTAACATGCCCTCTTACGCTTCCCTAGTGGGTAGTGGACTATGCAGATCTGGCCAAATTAGCCGACGGGAGCGCTTGTAAAAAACTCACGGGGAGAGAGGAGGGCAGGCGCTGACCGGTGATGAGGACATGGGAGGCGCAGTGCTTGCAGTAGTAAACGAAGAGGTCGGACTCGGGACCCTCCGGCAGCGCGTCCTCGCTCGAGTATGTGTGCGTCGTCCGCTTCGGCATCGCCTCCCCTCGCTCCGCTTCCGCAGTCTCGGGGTGAGTTGTCTCCGAAGGCCAACTTTTCAGGCGGAGGGAATCGGCCCCTCGCGGTGGAGGGATAGATTGTCGGCGCCGGAACAAGGATGCAGGGCAGTGGCGGCGGACTTCGTTTGAGCCTGTGACACTCTACTTTTTTTTTAATAAGCAGTATCTTTATTTATTATCAACGGCACGTTACAGACAATGGGGTTATGAAACCCCATGATGCAGATTGTAATGCCTCCATGATTGGGCATTAAGAGCCATGATCCATGTGATTACATACATACATATATATATATATATATATATATAGAGAGAGAGAGAGAGAGAGAGAGGTGCATTGCGTCTGGTCTGAAGATAGACAAGCCTCACGAGCTAAATTATGAGCTACTCTATTGTGGTTTGGAAGCTTGTATATTTGAAATCTTGTTGCAGAGTTGTTAGTAACAAACTCATGTAACAGCGGTCTTAACCTCTAGTCTCCAGGTTCAATGGCAAAGTTGGCTAGTTGTAAAGTTGAGACCAAAATTTGGTTATCCAACTTATATGTGACAATCTGGTGGTTCAGTGCCTTCGTGATTCTGGAGGCTAATAACATAGCCAGCGCTTCAGCCTGTAGGGGGCTAGTCACGTCTTTGGCTGATGCTTGTACCTGAATTGTCGGCCTGATTGGGCCCGAGTTGTTGCAGATGAGGACTCCTATTCCTGCACGCCTTGGAGTGTCATTAGGCTGCACTAGTGGGATGGCCGCATCTACGAAGCATGTTGGTCCCTGCAAAAAATGTGGATCCGGTTCACTTCCTTGAGTCTCCTGAAGTTGATGTTGTTGTTGTGGTGCTGGTGTTGTTGTAGGGTTGATTGGTGATGTCGTCATCATATTTTTAATGCCATTGATCTTCGCTTGTGTCGCCATATGTACCTGCAAAACAGTCCATAGTTTCCTGTCGAAGCGGTGGTCATTACGGGCTTTCCATATATGCCATAACGTGATTATGGTGTGTTGAATAAGAAAGCAGCTTGTATTAGGTCCAAGGATCGCTGCAACGGGAGCCTGTACACCTTGAGGTCCTTGTGGGAGAGCATCAGCTTTTATGGGCATGGGACTGGAGAACCACACAGCCCTAGCAAAGGAACATGTAAAGGACAAATGAGTGTCAGTTTCAATTTGCCCACACCTTTTGCATTTTTCATCAAATATGCTGTGAGTAGTGGTTTGCTCTTTCTCCTATTGCCAAGGCCTGTCTGAGGAGTCACCAGGCAAATGTTTTGAATCTTGGCTGCAGTAGCTTGTGATTCCAGATTTTCAATAGAAGTGTGAGGATATTATTAGGAAGAGCCCTGCTGCCTTGTTGGGGAATGGGTTGTTGGCACTCTTTTGCTAATTGTTTGTATGCTTCCTTGGAAGTGCATTTACCTGATGCCGCCGGTGTCCAGCACAATATATCTTGTTCGTCAGTATGAGTGACCTGAACCTGCATATAGTTTGCAAAGATTGTGTGCCAAAAACGTCTTGAATTTTGGTGGCATTCCAGTTTTTTGGTACCGGGTAACCAAAGAATCAGACACTGAGTTTGGCAAACGTTGTTGTGGGTTAGGGTAAATAAGCATATCACGCATGTGTTGCCATATGGGGCACCAAGGGGCATTCCAGATGTTAGTGTTTCTGCTACAGATTTGGTAGGTGCAGTGTTGCATGAGGCTTGGCTTGATTGCTAGGATGGAGGACCAGGAGACCGATTTGGGAATGTGAGGAGTTGCTGTCCAGAAAGAATTATGGGGGAAATATTTTGCTTTAATTACTGCTGTTAGGAAGGGATCTTCTGAGGTTGTAATGCGCCAGACTGTGTTGAGGAGCAAGCTTTTATTCACTAGGTTGAGGTTTCGGATCCCTAAACCTCCTCGAATTTTTGGTTGGGTGGTATCTTCCCAAGCTCTTAGATGCAGAGGTTGTCTTGTGGTGTCTTGTACTCCTGTCCACCAGAATTGATGGATAATTGCATTGAGTTTGGCCAAGAATTTCTTTGTGAAAAGGATGTTGGACATGTAGTAAATGGGAATGGAAGAAAAAACCGAATTGATGTAAGCTAATCTACCGGCATGATTGAGCTTGTTAGCTTTGATGGGAGTGAGTTTCGCTCTGAACTTTTGGTTGATGAAATTATAAGCTTTGGTTGTCTTTATGAGTGATAACAAGAGGGTGGCCAAGGTGGATGGTTGAGCTATCTATTGTTGGAACTGGAAAAACATTTCGAATAAGAGCTTTAGTATTGTCATCAACCTTGCGACTGAAGAGAATAGAGGATTTAGCCCAATTTGGTGTCTGCCCTGATTCTTGACAAAAGTTAGTGAGCATGTTTCTGATTAGTGTTACTTCATGTAAATCAGCTTTCCCACATATAATGAGGTCATCTGCAAAGAGGAGAGAATGTATTTGCGGGCAATTAGGATTCAAAGATATACCTGTTAATAGATTGTCTTGAAGAGCTTGTTGTAGCCTGATGGATAGTTCATTGATTGTGAGGACAAAAAGGAACGGCAAAAGCGGGCATCCTTGTCTGATTCCTCGCTAATTAGGACCCAAAGATATACCTGTTAATTGATTGTCTTGAAGAGCTTGTTGTAGCCTGATGGATAGTTCATTGATTGTGAGGACAAAAAGGAACGGCAAAAGCGGGCATCCTTGTCTGATTCCTCGCTAGGATTGAAATCGATCATGTGCCTGCACATTTATTAAAACAGAGAAAGTAGGGCAGCAATACAATAATGAATTAGATTGATAAAATGACTATGGAATCCTTGTCGTTGAAGAGCATGCATAATGAAAGACCATTCTATTCTGTCAAAAGCTTTCGCTAGGTCAATCTTGATCATGAACCCTTTTTGGTTCCAGGAAGCAAGGCGAAAAGAATGCACTATTTCCTGAGCTAGAATAATGTTTGTAGTGATGCGACGACCTTTGATAAAAGCATTTTGTGAGGCATGTATATAATCTGGTAGGTGGTCTTTTAATCTTTGTGCAAGAGATTTAGATGAGAGTTTGTAAGTAACATTGCAAAGGTTGATTGGTGTATGGTCATGCGGCGTTGTGGGATAATGTTTCTTTGGGATGAGGACAATGCTGAGTGTTATTGAAATCAGGGTGCAGGTAACCTGTATTATAAAAATTCTGGATGAGTGTTGTGACATTGTCTTTGATCCATGGCCCTGTAGAAAGCTACATTAAGCCCATCCGGTCCTGGCGATGCATCCCTTTTCATCTGCTTGAGGAGTCCTAAAAGTTCCTATTCATCAGGAACAGACATGGTATATTCATCATATATTCTTACCTGGTGTTGGTGAAATGTGTCGTCATCTGCATCGGTTAGTTGATTAGTGAAAAGGTTCTGAAAATAGGTAATAAAAATGTCTGCAATGTCTTGTGGGGAAGCTAACGAGTTACCTTGGCCGTTGATGATGAAGACGGTCTTGTTTTTCTGAGCTCTTTTGAGAATTGCTTGTTGAAAAATTTTGTATTCGATCTCCCTCGTGGCCCAAGCTTTCTTTACTCTCCGTCGACGGTATTCTACATCTTTAGTTAGGAGGTTGATGAGGACATCGACTCTAACACGGGAACGGCCACATCAGCAGCACCTGCGGACGCGCCTCCACTTCCAGTCACGGCTCCACCAAATGCGCTTCTACCTCAAGCGACACTTCCTTCGTCAGTGGGGCCAATCACGAGGGCCCGTGCAAGAGAGCTGAACTATGTCATGGTGTTGAAGAACGAAGGCCCAGAAGATTAGCCACTCGGCCCAGTTGAAGACCCCCCCTAATGGGTCAACCTAGGTTTGCACGCAACCCTAGGATGCGTGCCACCCAGGGACTGCGCCCCTCCCCTCGTGTATTTACCCAAGGGCTGCGCCCCTTGTTTATTTTTGAGTTTTGTTTAATTGTTAGCTTTAGCTACAGCCGTCGCACGCATTACAACGCTGCCACGTGTATTCGGAACTCCACCTTCAAGTAATACATCAGATTGCTTGCATCTCTTTCTTGCTCGTTCTTCGATTGCGCGCAGGAAACGATCTTCGTGATCAGGCTGATCTTGCACCAGCAAGGTTGGTAACCATCGGGAGTTGGCTCAGCGATTGCATTGACGCCTCGGGCTTGCTCGTCGTAGTCGGATCGTGAGGGTCTACTTCCACCAAATCAAGTTATCTTCACTCACCGAAAGATCAGGCACTCCAGCTCTATCATATATCTATCTTGCATTCACCCCTGCATGAATATATGATATCTCAGTATGAGTGACTTAGTACCATACTTTATAAGCATTATTCTTGTTAATCATCCTCGTGGAAAATAAATACGATACCCTAGAATACTCCAAGGTGAAATGCTACAACGGTACTCCGTGCGCTTGCGGACTTTTCTGTAAACGTTCGAATACCGATGTAAATATTTCTGGCGTCGTTGCTATGGATTGCCTTTGGACAAAACTTAGTAATGACATAAGAAATACCAACAAGCATTTCTGGTGCCGTTGCTGGGAAGTGATGTTTTAACAAGAATTGCATTATGATTTATGTGCACTATGATATTCATGCTTAGAGTCTTTACTCAAGCAGGCTTACCCTTTGTCTATTTTCTCCTTGTGTGAAAACAGGGTAGTGTATGACTGGTTTCCACTTGCCTGAAAACTTTATTGAAGATCCTGAGGCGTTTCTATGCAAGGCTCGCTCTCGCTTGACACCACCTCGGATCTTATCCTCTGCAAGTTCGTCGACCAGCCAAGCACCAATTAAGAAAGTCATGGCCCAGAAGACACTCCGTGACTACTCCGCTCCCTCCACTAACCACGTGCCCGTTGGGCCCGAGGTTAACTTGGGTGACAGAAGTTTCGAGCTCAAGACGGGTCTCATTACCATGATGCAGGCCAGCCCATTTTGTGGGAAGGCCAACGAGGACGCCAATGCTCACCTTCAACAGTTCCTCAATATCTGCAGTACCTTCAAGGGGAGTGGAGCCGGAAGCTGTTAGGCTTCGATTGTTGCTGTTCTCTCTTCTTGGGAGAGTGAAACAGTGGTTCTACGCCAACAAAGGAGCTGTGGATACTTGGGAGAAGTGCTCCAATGCGTTCCTCGCCAAATTCTACCCGATGGGCAAAATCAACGCCCTTCACGATAGAATCTCAAGCTTTTCTGTAGACATCAGATGAGTCCATCTCCAAAGCGTGGGGTCGCTTCCAAGAGTATCTATTGGCTTGCCCTTACCACGGCATGGATGATTTGTTTCACGGGCTAACACCGACAGCCTGTGATCATATCAATGCTGCTGCGGGAGGTGCTTTCTAATCGTGATGAGGACATCACACCCATGGATACACACAATTCTTCTTCCGTTGTTATATTTAAAGGTCCAATCACTAGAGCTCGTGCCCGACAACTTAATATAGAGCTGAGCCCGTTCCTTAGCACTCCATTACGTATTCTCGAGGATAGATTACTACCTAATGATTTTATTCTAGTTAGCAATCATGGAGGGATAGAGAAATGACAGGAGACCAGCTTGGAGTCGGCCAAGGACGTCCAAGCCAAGTCGGAGGCCCAGCCCACATCGACTTCAAATCCAATTCGGAGTACAGGAGCAGTCTGCACTAAAACGGACACCCTGGTCGCATACGGACTCCGTTTTAGGTGATTTACCACTTCATGGAAAGAGGACAAAATTATCTTTCCAATGGCAGTTGTCCCACGTCCAAATTCCTCCAGAATCCACAGAAATTATTGAAACATTGGACAGTCTAGAATCTATCAGGGTGCTGCGACACCAAGTTTGGCCCGGTTGGCCTTGTACCGAATTAGAGTCCGTTAGCCTAGGGGACTTGCATGTCTCCAATTACTTTATATCCAGCCATCACCCTACCATTAGGGTTTGGGTTTTGCTTAGATTATTCCTGTTAAAAATAGTGTCGCCGTTTCATCGGTTTGTGAGACCCCAACTTTTGTGAGTTTAATCTTCATCTGCAATTTGGTTGCTTTCTATTTCGTTCTTGCTTGTGTTCTTCGATTCGTAGGCAAAGACTAGCCTTCTCGGCGAGGTCATCCATGTTCACGCGGGTGATAACCAGAGGAGAGTGGTGCTGCGATTGCGGGGTTCGAAACGTGACATTCGGAAGCCGAATCGATTTGTGTCGCGACTCTGCCCAGATCGTTGATTATCAGAACCTATAGGAAGATCGGGACCCCATTCCCATCAAGTGGTAATCAGAGCTTCAGGTGTTCCTCAGGTTTGCCACTATTTATCCTAGTTCTTTGTTTTCGTTTCGTCCTATAGTCCATAAAAAGCCAAAAACAAAATTGTAGTTTTAAGTTACATCCTGTCCAAAACCGTGTTTAGCCTCTGCATATTTCATTTTCAGAGTCTGTTGTGTTGAATTTGTGTCCTTAACCGAGTCTTGTTGCTGGTTTAGATCACGTCTCGTTATAGTTTGTTTTGCTTCTGCCGCCTTGTGTCAAACCCTAGCCGTCAATTTTTTTTCCTCACCCAGATCCCACGCCTTCGTTTGTTGTGTCTGATCTGTTATTCACTAGATTCACACAGATTGATCATCCATCACTAATTTTCACCTTATCCAGAGCTTCCATCGCAAAATCCACCTTTCTTTTTTCCGCTACCCTAGTTTGTTTGTACGCCAGAAAAGAAAACGCCTGATATAGAGTTCAGTTCTGCCATTATATCATTTTGATCAAAAATTTTGTATGGTTAGCTTTCACATGCTTTGAGTTGAGAAAAAGAAATAATACCAAAAAAAGACAGAAGTATTGTGATTACTTCTAGTGTTAAAAAAAGAAAAAGAAAAAAAACAGAAACGAATTGATAAAATTTTGTTGGAACACTCGGTGCTGTTTTCTGCTTGTCCTGAATTCAATTTTCCTTGGCTATTGATCTTTGTTGCTGTTTCCCTACACATGTTCTTTGACCACGTATCATAACTGTCATAGGATGCTTTAGGCCAGCAACTCGGACCAATACTTTGGACATTTATTCAATATTACTATCTATTTTTTATTTGTGTTCCACTTACATATATATTAGCCGTCCAAGCTCCACTTAAACTGATGAGAACATGACACACATGCATACGACCATGATTGGGTCACGCATTAGTGAAAGAGGAGTCCAACAAGGTTGTCCAAGTCATGAAGGAGGCCCAAGGCTAATCCAATTCGAGTCACCAAGGTGGAGGCCCAAAACAACACAAGTTCGAGGAAACGAAGTATGCTCGTCGTAGAACTATGTGGAGTTCTGGGGAGGCTGCACTCAATTCAAGGGTTAGCACAATCAAACAATAATGCAATGTTGAATAATAGTGCTAAACACGTATGGATGCTGCTGGAAACAAGTGCGAGAAGGAGGCAAAGGTGAGGAACCGCTGGTGGCCGCACGACTAGGGATAGTCTGGTTCGGTTACGATCGGCCAAACAAAACCGATCAAGAGAAGACAACTGTGCCTTGTTGTTCTGGTTTTTTTTTTCTTTCTTTTTTTTTTTTTTTCTTTTTCTTCTTTTTTTTTCACACACTCTTTCTGTTTTTTTTTTTTTAATTGCACACGTGGCCTTTTATATTTTGTTTTTCCTTTTTTTTTTGACCGGAAAGAAAACACGGCAGGAGTCCGGACCGAACGGACACAGCAGGGCCGAAACCGACCTGAACTCAGCGGCGTACACGGCGCGTCCGAGCAGGATTCTGTGCACGGCGCGGCCGGCAGAGATGCAGCCGAGGCGTGACCAAGGCAGGCGTGATCGCCTGGGACTCTTGCGGAGCGCGGCGTGACCTGGTAGGAGGCGCGCACAGCAAACACACCGCGGCGGACACGACCTGGACTCTTACGCGCGCGGCAGCACACAGCAGATGGAAACAATCTGGACTCACGCGCACCGCACGGGAACGAGCTGGATTCTCGCGCGCGGCAGCAGATTGCGTAGTACACGACAGCGGGGTTGGTGGGGATGTAGGGTTTGTGGTGGCTATAACAGATGAGAAAAATCAAAACACAAGTAACCAGCAACAACGAACGCACAAGCACACAAATTCAACAATGCAAATTACTGATCGAAAGTGCGAGGCGCAAGGGGTGCTGGGACAAAAGATCTAACCTGAAAATTTTTTGGTTGTTTGTGGACTAGGATGAACGAAAAACACACGATAAACTCACCGAGAAACACTGGAATCTGATACCACTTGATAGAACTGGAGTGCCCGATCTTTCGGTGAGTGGAGATAATTTCGATCTGTGGAAGCTAACCCTCACGATCCGACTACGACGAGCAAGCCCGAGGCGCCAATGCAATCGCTGAACCAACTCCCGATGGTTACTAACCTTGCTGGATTGCAAGATCAGCCTGATCACGAAGATCAATCCCTGCACGCAATCGAAGAACGAGCAAGAATAAGAGGCGAGCAATCTAATCTATTACTCGAAGGTGGGGTTCTGAATACACGTCGTATGACGGCTGTAGCTAAAGCTATCAATTAAACAAAACCCAACCCTAATGTGGCGGCGGCTACTGAATATATAGGGTTTAGGTTGTGGCCTACCCCCCTGGTCACGCCCCTATGGGCTCCAACACGATACATGGGCCAACGGCCCAAAAGGCGGCGGCGCAGCGTCCTGGCAGATTCTGTACGTCCACTTGTTTCAAAGATTCCCGTTGACTCAGATGGAATTTGGGCATGAAACCGGTGCCATTGGAAAGTTTGTCTTCTTAGCTTTCCATCCATATGTAGAATGTCCAAAACGGACTCCGTATGTGGCCAGGGCGACCAAAACATCGTAAGCTGCTCCTGAATTCCGAGATGGGCTCGAACTTGTGTTGTTTTGGGCCTCCACCTTGGTGACTCGAATTGGATTAGCCTTGGGCCTCCTTCATGACTTGGACAATCTTGTTGGACTCCTCTTTCACTAATGCATGACCCAATCATGGTCGTATGCATGTGTGTCATGTTCTCATCATAAACCTTCTGAACAGGCACAGATCTTAACCCTGTAATTGTCGAATCACTTTTCCAAGGTATCTTTGCTTTGGTTTTCACCTAGATCTTTGCAAGAACTTGTTTTGAAACTTCCTGATGTAGTCTAAGAGTGTCACCATCCTAACACAGTAGTTGATAGGGATAATCTTTGTCTATCTTTTTCTATGTTTTTGTTCTCTTTCATCATGTCAGGTGGCGACAATTCAACAGTTCCAGCAGATTTCAATGAGTATGTCAGCCAGAGCCAGTTGAAGGGAGCAATAGACAAGGTGTTGGAGGGCATAGACGAGAAGATCTTTGACGCTGTGACGAAAAATTTCGTCGACCTGCACATAGGCCCAGCTCTTGAGGGCCTTACCACTTAGTTGGCCGTTATCTCAACGCGCCTTGATGCGTTTGAGAGGCGCCCTACCGGCAGCAACAACATCGAAGATGACGACGACACTGTCCTCAATGCAGATGGCAACATTGATGAGCGTGCAACTCAGGCAGCACGTCTTCGACGTCGACTACGTCGTAACCGTCACGGTATGGGAGGTAACAACAACAACAATCACCATGCTCGCCCTTATGATGATCCTTTTGCTAAAGTTAAATTTTCCATACCATCATTTTCTGGTTTATATGATGCTGAAAAATATCTTGATTGGGAGATGACGGTAGAGCAGAAATTTAGTTCCCATCTAGTTTAAGGACTTTGCAATTATATGGTGGACTGGTCTAACTGCTGTAGGTCGTTTACCTACCACTTGGGATGCTTTGAAAACAGCTATGCGTGATCGTTTTGTGCCGCCTTCTTTTCAGCGAGATATGCGCCTTAAACTGCAGTGTTTAGAGTAAGGTAGTAATTCTGTCCAGGATTATTATGCTGAGCTGCAGAAGGGCACGATGCGTTGTGGGGTAGTTGAGAATACTGAGGATAAAGTTTAAGTCATTTTTATGGGGGGTTGAGGCGCGACATTGAGGACATCGTTGATTATAAATCCTTTAACAATGTCAACGAATTATTCCATATAGCCATGCTTGCAGAGAAAGAATTGCAGGGATGATAGGAAGCAGTGAGGACAAGAACCAGCCGCTCCTTCTCACCTAGTACGACTACATCTACAGGAGTAACACGGTCTTCGTCAATCTTTCGTCCACCTCCTGCAACAGCGAGCAAGCGACCTACCACTACAGCACCGCCTCCAACGACACGCTCTGCAGATTCTTCTAAATCTTCTGTGCAGGGTCCAGTGAAGAATCCTCCTCCACTGCATCCATGGAGCGCACGACTGACATTCAGTGTCATCGCTGCCTTGGACTTGGCCACGTGCAGCGTGACTGTCCAATCAAACGAGCCTACATCGCCACTGATGATAGAGGTTACGTGAGCACCTCCGACATAGAAGACAATGGTGACAATGATGCTGATGCTGCGATATGGTGTTGCGGATTCCGTAGTCCTTGACAGCGCCGACACGTCCTATTGAGCCATCGTTGTCCAGTGGGTCCTCAATACTCAGGTAACTCAACCCGATCAGCTACAACGCCATAACCTGTTTTAGATTGAGTTCGTGATCAAGAATAGGCGAGCACGGGTGATTATTGACGGGGGTAGCTGCAACAACTTGGTGAGCTCAGATCTAGTGAAGAAGCTTGGCTCGACAACACAACCACATCCACATCCATATCATATTCAGTGGTTGAATGACTCGGGTAAAGCTAAGGTAACATAATTGAAAGTTGCCTGGGGGGGGGGGGGGGTGAATAGGCAATAAGTAATTTGTCCTGCGAAACAGCACTCAGCAACCTGAAGCCGGAACTCCCGCAAAACCTAGGAAATGAGGAATTCATAAACTGAGCAGGTATTTGGAAAACTATTTGAATCGAAAACAAGCCTAGATATGTAAGAACAGGAAAGGATAGGATAAACAGGTTATAAGCAAGTATATGCGTAGATCGAAACAAATAACTAAAGGAAATGAAGAACAAGCACAAGTTAGCTAAAAGAGAGAAAAGCATATGGAGACACAAGATTTGTTTTCCGAAGTTCAGCTCCATAAAGAAGCCTACGTCTCCGTTCAGATGTTCACAAAGAACCGGGTCTCTTTCAACCCTTTTTCTCTCCAAGCAACCACGAAGGTCAAACTTGGTTCTTCACTAGCAAATTCCTCTTGTGAGGAGGGGCAATCAAACTTTCCGAGGCGTCACCACACAAATTTGGGAGCTCCTGGGCGACCTCTAGTCGTCTAGGTGATGAATCCCCAAGAGTAATAGGTCAAAGGCCAAGCTTCGAAGAGTGGAAATGGAGTACTCTCAACCTTTCAACCTCTCTCACTAGCAAACCCTAACTCAAATCTTTGCTTGGAAGCCTTAGTAGGGTGTGGGAGAGGAGAGAGCTCAAGAGGATGTTTTTCGTGTGTAGGCAAGAGAGTTTGAGTGCTGGAGACGAAGGGGTATTTGTACCCGTAACCCATAGCAACTAGCCATTAGGGTATGGTTACAGAATCTCCAAAGTTTCGGCAAATGACGTGGACCCACCCTAGAAAACTCAGCCCGGGACGGTCCCGCATCTCGCTAGGATCCTGTTGGGCAATGCTCGGTGAAGCGAGCATACACATGGTACAACACAGGCAGGATAAACAGCAATTTTTTATAATATAAGAGAATTTAATACTGGATTGTTTTATAAATTAAAGATTAATCCTTACAATCACATCTGAGTATGAATGGAGTTTTGAAAACACGGAAAATACAGCGAAAGAGTCAAAACAAGGTACAGACTCCGGCTCTCATAATAAAGAAAAAGTATGGGCCTCGCCCAGTGGCACCATACTACTAGCCACAACAATTACTGCGGCGACTCGCAACGCTCCCACTAGAGGTTCCCGAACTCTGGAAGCGGCTCTTCCCACTGGCTATCATCGTGAGCATACGCGTTGGCGCCTGAAACCACGTATTCGCAAAGTGTGAGGTTCTAAGAAGCCCAACAAGACTGACCCATCAAATTGGCTGTCTACAGCCGACACCTAGACATGCGGGCTGACTCAGGGGAGGTTATTTTACCAAAGGACTCGCATTACTAAGCTATTCTGGTCAAGTTTGAGCTCAGGTGGAGTGATTAGAATAGTAACTTTAGTTTGCACTGGTCTAATCAGTCATCAATGAAACAACAGATAAAATCATCATCATAACTTAATCATCATCCTTAGAGCTCATCATCTTAATGTATGTAATAGAGAGATCAAGTAAACTCATAGACTGAGAGCGACAGCAGTTCAAAACGAATTTATACCCTGCAGGGGGAAACCTAATCATACGACACGTGCATGTCCCAGACCGTACGTGGCAACCGTTCACACCAGGTCCTGCAAAGTCAATTCCCTCCTACATGTGACACCCCAGGTGTCACCAGGACAAAAATCGAGAACTGTAAACCCTAATCCATAATTTCACTCGCTTAAAAGCAGATTCAATCTTGAAAATAAAAAGAAATATTGTTTAAAATGCTTTAAAGGAACACTATGAAAAGTTTGACAAACAACAGAACACTATAGCAAAGTTCGGGAAAATCTCAACTAACAGTATCGAAATCTCATTAACAGGAATAAATCCAAACCCCCCTAACTCTTGGCTACCAAAATTTCCACAGAACCCTGGCCATATTTTTGCATAACAATTAAGTACACTTCAAAATATAATTGTGGGAATTTATTCAGAATTTTTAGACAAGATTTAGACCTCTCAAAAATTCACACAAGCTATAATCATCTTGGAAATCCAAGAATTTTTAGAAGCCAAATCATGACTTGAACCCTAAATGAAAAGTGCTCCGAATAAATATCTGAGCCTACACAAAAATTTTGGAACTCAGGAAATGTGCATTTCTTTTGAATTAGGGCTTTCCACTTGAGCTAGTAAAAGAATTAAAAAAAAGGGACCAACAATAGCGACGGGCTACAGTGCCTGCCGCCCGCCCGACAAAAGCTGCGGGCGGCAGGACACTCCCGCCCGGCCGGCGCGACCGCGGTTTGCACGCCGCTTTCAATGCCCACACCATTCCCCCCCCCCCTCTGCTTCTCTCTCTCTCCCGCCCGCCTTTTTCCTCTGCCAAGCCGCCCGAGCGCCACCCGGGGGCATGGCCGGCCATGCCGCCATGCCGCCCCCCCCTCTGCCTTTCCCTACTCCCCTACCCCGGCTCCTTTAAAAACCAGTGCGCCTCCTCCCCACTTCCCCCCCGTTCTTCCATCCTCCTTCCCGCGCACGCAGTCCTCCTCTCTTCCCCTGCCCCGGCCGGCCGCCGACGCCATAGCCACCCGCGACCGCCCCTTTAGGTGAACTCCACACCCGACCAATCCTCTGCTCCAATTCCCTTGACAAAACACTCTCTCTCACTCCCGTGTAGCTCAGCGCACCTTTCCACTCTCCGGAATCAAGCTCCGTTCATCGGGATTTTGACCTCGCCGCCACTACCGAGACCCTCCACGGTGAGCACCGCTTTCCCAGCCAAAACCTCCATGAACGTCGTGTTGCCGGGCTTCGCCGTGTCGAGTGGACCATGAAAAGTCAAGGTCTCACCGCCGGCGATGGGGTGGTTGATGAGGACATCGACTCTCAAACAGCAGCACCTGCGCCTGCGCTCCCTCAAGCTGTGACCGAGTCGGACGCAACTCCAGTGGCGCCTCCATATCAAGGGCCAATCACTCGAGCCCGTGCATGAGAGCTGAACTTCGTCATGCTGCTAAGGAACGAACACACCTACGCCATGGCCTTCTCCAAGTTGCAACTCATCTCCAACTCAACTGCCACGTCGCCCTTGGATTCAGCAGACACGTCGTCGATGTTTCGATCATAACTCCCTCATACGACGTCGAAACGGGGAGATCTTGGACTCATTGGAAAGGGGACGACGACGCCATCGTTTTGGTTCTGGTCCCAGCTCCAGAAGGTCTGTGGATCATTCTGTGTGACCACAGCAAGGTGCTGCATCACCTGTTTGGGCCAATTTGGCCATGTAACGTGTTGGGCCTTAAGCCCAAGTTGTGGGCGTCCAACCCCTAGCCGCCTTCAACCCTAGGACGTCCCTACTTTATATTCCACACAGCCGCCGCTGTTTAGACTCGAGTTTTGTTTAATTGATAGCTTTAGCTACAGCCGTCGCACGCATTACAGCGCTGCCACGTGTATTCAGAACTCCACCTTCGAGTAATACATCAGATTGCTCGCCTCTTTTTCTTGCTCGTTCTTCGATTGCGTGCAGGAAACGATCTTCGTGATCAGGCTGATCTTGCACCCGCGAGGTCGGTAACCATCGGAAGTTGGTTCAGCGATTGCATTGGCGCTTCGGACTTGCTCGTCGCAGTCGGATCTTGAGGGTCTACTTCCACCAGATCGAATTTATCTCCACTCACTGAAAGATCGGGCACTCCAGCTCTATCAAGTGGTATCAGATTCCAGTATTTCTCGGTGAGTTTATCGTGCGTTCTTCGTTCATCCTAGTCCATATAAACCAAGAAAAAACAAAAATTTTGTTAGGTTAGATCTGTTATCCCAGCACCTTTGCGCCTTGCACTTTCATTCAGTAATTCTGCATTGTTGAGTTTGTGTGCTTCGCGTCGATTGTTGCTGGTTCTCGTGTTTTTGTTTCCAATCTGTTATTTTTCTAGCCGCCGCGCAGACAAACCCTACACCCCCCACCCACCCCACGCGTCCTACCTGCTGCACCACCAACCCTAGTTTCATTTGTTCTCGCCGCTGCAAACTCAACCCCCCGCCCCACTCCCTCCACACGCAGGCTCCACCCATACGCCCTACCTGCTAGTTCCATCTGTTCTAGCCGGTCCCCGTTTTTGTTTGCGTGGTTACGTTCTGTTCTATTTCGCTCCTGTGACTGTCCAATCCAAAAAAAAAAAGACAAAAAAAAAGAGAAACGAGCACGCAGGTGTGCCATCAAAAAAGAAAACAAGAAACCCGAACAGCAGAGGATTGTTTCTGGTGATCGGTTTTGCTTGGACAAACCCAATCGCCCTGTTTCGCCATGTGTCCTCGTTGGACTCGTGAATCTTGAGTCACTGCAGCATCCGCACATTGATAAGTTTCGACCTTACTCCAGAGAGAGAGAGAGAGCGAGAGTATCTTTTAATTACCTTTTTACCCCTGTCTTCCCTACAACCCTACCTCCTTCTCGCACTTGTTTCCAGCAGTGTTCGTACGTGTTTAGCACTCTTATTCAACTTTGCAATTATTGTTTGATCGTGCTAACCCTTGTCTTGAGTGCAGCCTACCCAGAACTACACATATTTCTACTACGAGCAGGTCTTGTTCCGCCTGGCAATCGCTTCTCCAATCTTTCACAGGTACTACCCGTTGGTTGCGGATCGCCACTGTGTGCTTGGTAAGAACGGGTAAGAACTTGATCGCAGCATTTGATTGCGTTTTGCCTTCCACCATATACCTGTAGTAGTAGGGCTATTTTCTCCTTGCTGTTTTCTTCTTGTTTTCGCTAACCATGGCAGGGGACGACGACAAGGGGAAAGCGACACAGCAGGATGCCACGCTCCAAGACGTGCAAGCGCACGTCGAGGGTCTTGCCGGCGACATCAAAACGATGCATGAACGGCTGGACTCCACGATCACTTCATCGACTGATCGCTTCGACCAGATCGACCTAGCTCAGACGGCTGCCCACACAACGCTCGAGACGATCATGACTCGCCTTGAGACCTTGTCCACGCAGCTCAGGGAGTTGCAGCAGGCGCGCGACTATGGCGGTGACACAGAGCAGGACGATGGGGATCGCCGCGGCCGTGCACGTAGGATACGTGTTCCACTTTCTGATTCATTTGCCAAGATTAAATTTCAAATTCCAACATTTACTGGCAAATATGACCCTGCTGCTTATCTTGATTGGGAACTTGAAGTAGAACAGAAATTTTCATGCCATGGCATTCCTGCTAATCAACAAGTTAAAGCTGCTATTAGTGAATTTACTGATTTTGCTTTAATTTGGTGGCGTGAATATAAGAACAAGTATCCCAATGACATTCCAAACACTTGGACTGCATTAAAAACTGCCATGCGTCACAGATTTGTTCCCTCATATTATGCCCGTGATCTACTTAACCAAATGCAACGTTTTCAACAAGGTTCCCAAACTGTTGAGGAATATTACCAAGCTTTACAAAAGGGTATGATTCGTTGTGGGTTAGTCGAAACGGATGATGCTGCTATGGCACGTTTTCGGGATGGTTTGCACCGTGAAATTCAGGACATCCTTGATTACAAGGAATATGATGATATGACCACTTTGTTTCAATTTGCTTGCAAAGCTGAACGTGAAGTGCAGGGACGGCAATCGTCGACACGCACTAACTCTTTTGCAGGACGCAGCCAAGCTCCCACTACAGCTCCACGTCCGGCGTCTTCTACTTCATCTTCCACGCCGCGCGAGCATGCGCCGTCCGCTCCCAGCGCACCTACACGCAAGCAGCCGGCCAAGCCCGCAGCACCGCCGGCCAAGGGCGCTGCTCCTTCCACCGGGCGCACTCGGGACATTCAGTGTCATCGTTGCAAAGGCTACGGTCACATGATTCGGGACTGCCCGAACAAGCGTATCTTGCTGATTCGTGACGATGGTGAGTACTCTTCAGCTAGTGATTCCGAGGAAACTACACATGCTATGCTCGCCACTGACCATGCAGGTAATACGGAGGTCCATGTTGCTCCTAGCGACGCCGATAGGTATGAGAGTCTTGTTGTGCAGCGTGTTCTCAGCACACAGGTTTCCCAGCACGAGCAAAATCAGCGACACACCATCTTCCATACCAAGGGCGTTGTGCAAGAACGGGCCATTCGAATCATCATCGACGGTGGCAGCTGCAACAATTTGGCCAGTACAGCCTTGGTAGAGCAATTATCATTGCCCACCCGACATCACCCACATCCATATCACATTCAGTGGCTTAATGATGGCGGCAAAATAAAGGTAACACGCTCGGTACGTGTCCCCTTTTCTTTGGGCACTTATTCTGATTATGTTGATTGTGATGTTGTACCTATGGAAGCATGTTCCTTGTTACTTGGTCGCCCTTGGCAATATGATACTGATTGTGTGCATCATAGCCATTTGAATCATTATTCATTCATGTTTAAGGGCAAGAAAATAATTATTCATCCCATGACCCCGGACCAAATTTTGAAAGATGACATGGCTAGGGCGGCCAAGACAGCAAAGTCTCACACATCACCTCCACTTGCTCCTGCTAAATCTGAAATCAAGTTGCATACCCCTGTTTTGCTTGCTACACGTGCTGATTTTGCTGAGCTGCTTGATGATAATCTGCCTTGCTATGCACTTGTTTGTTCCCGCATGCTTGTCTCGCTTGATGAGGCACCATTCTTGGATATTCCCCCTGTTGTTGCTAACCTTTTGCAGGAGTATGCCGATGTCTTTCCCAAGGACTTACCACCGGGTCTTCCTCCTATCCGTGGCATTGAACATCAGATCGATCTCATTCCCGGCGCCCAGCTTCCAAACCGCGCCCCGTACCGCACTAATCCCGATGAGACGAAGGAGATCCAGCGCCAGGTACAAGCGATAAGAGCTACATTCGTGAGTCTCTCAGTCCTTGCTCGGTTCCTGTTTTGCTTGTCCCTAAGAAAGATGGCTCCTGACGTATGTGTGTAGATTGTCGTGCTATCAATAACATCACAATTCGTTATCGATATCCTATACCACGCCTTGATGATATGCTTGATGAGCTTAGTGGCGCTGTTCTTTTTTCTAAGGTTGATTTGCGTAGCGGGTACCATCAGATTAGGATGAAATTAGGGGATGAATGGAAAACTGCTTTTAAAACTAAATTTGGCCTATATGAATGGTTGGTTATGCCGTTTGGTTTGTCTAATGCTCCCAGCACTTTCATGCGCTTAATGAATGAAGTTCTTAGGCCATTCATAGGACTGTTTGTTGTTGTTTACTTTGATGATATTCTTATTTACAGCAAGTCTATGGATGAACATTTAGAACATATGCGTGCTGTTTTTGATGCTTTGCGTGCTCGCTTGTTCGGTAACTTGGAAAAATGCACCTTTTGCACGCAACGCGTCTCTTTTCTTGGCTATGTTGTTACTTCACAGGGAATTGAGGTGGATAGCAGCAAGGTGGACGCCATTCAGGGCTGGCCTACACCGACGACGGTCACGCAGATTCGGAGTTTCCTTGGCCTCGCCGGGTTCTACCGAAGGTTCGTGCGTGATTTCAGCTCCATTGCTGCCCCATTGCATGAGCTCACAAAGAAAGGAGTTTCCTTTGCTTGGGGCGCACCACAGGAAGATGCATTCAACACTTTGAAGGATAGGTTAACTCATGCTCCTCTTTTACAATTGCCTGATTTCAATAAAGTGTTTGAATTAGAATGTGATGCTAGTGGCATAGATTTAGGTGCTTTTTTGCTTCAAGACCGTAAACCCGTTGCTTACTTTAGTGAGAAATTAAGCGGTGCTGCCCTGAACTATTCAACTTATGATAAGGAGTTATATGCTTTAGTGCGCACTTTGCAAACATGGCAGCATTACTTGTGGCCTCGCGAATTTATTATTCATTCTGATCATGAGGCTTTGAAACACATTCGTACCCAAACTAATCTGAACCGTAGACATGCTAAATGGATAGAATTTATTGAGTCCTTTCCCTACATCATTAAACACAAGAACGGGAAGGAAAATGTCATTGCTGATGTTTTGTCTCGTCGCTATACCATGCTGTCCCAATTAGATTTTAAAATCTTTGGTTTGCAAACATTGAAAGATCAATATGTGGATGATGCTGATTTTTATGATTTTGAAATCAATCTTTGCAAACTTTGAAAGACACAAGAGGTGCTGAACGAACACTTCTTTTGCCATCCTTACAATGTATAGCGACGAGACAAAGCATCAGCAATGATATTATATCATGAAAATCAGCATCATTCACATATTGATCTTTCAAAGTTTGCAAACCAAAGATTTTAAAATCTAAATGGGACAGCATGGTATAGCGACGAGACAAAGCATCAGCAATGACATTTTCCTTCCCGTTCTTATGTTTAATGATGTAGGGAATGGACTCAATAAATTCTACCCATTTAGCATGTCAACGGTTCAGATTAGTTTGGGTACGAATGTGTTTCAAAGCCTCATGATCAGAATGAATAATAAATTCGCGAGGCCACAAGTAATGCTGCCATGTTTGCAAAGTGCGCACTAAAGCATATAACTCCTTATCATAAGTTGAATATTTCAGGGCAGCGCCGCTCAATTTCTCACTAAAGTAAGCAACAGGTTTACGGTCTTGTAGCAAAACAGCACCTAAACCTATGCCACTAGCATCACATTCTAATTCAAACACTTTATTGAAATCAGGCAATTGTAAAAGAGGAGCATGAGTTAACCTGTCCTTCAAAGTGTTGAATGCATCTTCCTGTGGTGCGCCCCAAGCAAATGAAACGTCTTTCTTTGTGAGCTCATGCAACTGGGCAGCAATGGAGCTGAAATCACGCACGAACCGTCGGTAGAATCCGGCGAGGCCATGGAAACTCCGAACTTGCGTGACCGTCGTCGGTGTAGGCCAGCTCTGAATGGCCTCCACCTTGCTGCTATCCACCTCAATTCACTGTGAAGTAACAACATATCCAACAAAAGAGACGCGTTGCGTGCAAAAGGTGCATTTTTCCAAGTTACCGAACAAACGAGCAGCACGCCAAGCATCAAAAGCAGCACGCATATGTTCTAAATGCGCATCCATAGACTTGCTGTAAATAAGAATATCATCAAAGTAAACAACAACAAACAGTCCTATGAATGGCCTAAGAACTTCATTCATTAAGCGCATGAAAGTGCTGGGAGCATTAGACAAACCAAACGGCATAACCAACCATTCATATAGGCCAAATTTGATTTTAAAAGCAGTTTTCCATTCATCCCCCAATTTCATCCTAATCTGATGGTACCCGCTACGCAAATCAACCTTAGAAAAAAGAACAGCGCCACTAAGCTCATCAAGCATATCATCAAGGCGTGGTATGGGATATCGATAACGAATTGTGATGTCATTAATAGCACGACAATCTACACACATACGTCAAGAACCATCTTTCTTAGGAACAAATAAAACAGGAATCGAGCAAGGACTGAGTAACTCACGGATGTAGCCCTTGTCCAGTAGTGCTTGCACCTGGCGCTGGATCTCCTTCGTCTCATCGGGATTAGTGCGGTATGGGACGCGATTTGGAAGCTGGGCGCCGGGGATGAGATCGATCTGATGTTCGATGCCACGGATAGGAGGGAGACCCGGTGGCAAGTCCTTGGGAAAGACATCGGCATAGTCCTGCAAAAGGTTAGCAACAGCAGGGGGAATATCCAAGAACGGTGCCTCATGAAGTGAAACAAGCATGTTGGAGCAAACAAGTGCATAGCAAGGCAAATTATCATCATGAAGCTCAGCAAAATCAGCACGTGTAGCAAACAAAACAGGGGTATGCAACTTGATTTCAGATCTAGCAGGGGCGGCTGGAGGTGATTTGTGAGACTTTGTTGTCTTGGCCGCCCGAGCCATGTCATCTTTCAGAATTTGTTCCGGGATCATGGGATGAAGGATTATTTTCTGACCCTTAAACATGAGGGAATAATGATTTGAACGACCATGATGTACACTATCAGTATCATATTGCCAAGGGCGACCAAGCAATAAAGAGCATGCTTCCATAGGGACAACATCACAATCAGCATAATCAGAATAGGCACCCAGAGAAAAGGGAATACGTACCGAGCGCGTTACCTTTATTTTGCCATCATCATTGAGCCATTGGATGTGGTACGGGTGTGGATGTTGGCGAGTGGGTAAAGATAATTGCTCGACCAGCGCCGTACTCGCCAAATTGTTGCAGCTGCCACTGTCAATGATGATCCGGATCGCCCGTTCCTGTACGACGCCCTTAGTGTGGAAAATCGTGTGTCGCTGATTGTGCTCGGCCGTGGCAACCTGTGTACTGAGGACACGCTGCACAACAAGATTCTCATACCTATCGGCGGCGCTGGAATCAACGTGAACCTCCGTATGATCTGCATGGTCAGTGGAAAGCATAGCATGTCTAGTCTCCTCAGTATCACTAGCTGAAGAGTACTCACCATTGTCATGGATCAGCAAGGTACGCTTGTTGGGGCAGTCCCGAATCATATGACCGTAACCTTTGCAACGATGGCACTGAATGTCCCGAGTGCGCCCTGTGGAAGGAGAGGCACCGTGGGCCGGAGGTGCTGCCGGCTTGGCCGGCTGCTCGCATGGTGATGCGCTTGAAGTGGACGGCGCCCGCTCGCGCGGCGTGGAGGACGACGTGGAGGACGTCGGGCGAGGGGCTGGGGCGGAAGCTTGGCCGCGTCCTGCAAAAGAGTTAGCGCGTGTCGACGATCGCCGTCCCTACACTTCACGTTCAGCTTTGCAAGCAAATTCAAACAAAGTGGTCATATCATCATATTCCTTGTAATCAAGGATGTCCTGAATTTCACGATTCAAACCACCCCTAAAACATGCCATAGCAGTGTCCTCCTGCTCAACTAAACCACAACGAATCATGCCCTTTTGTAATGCTTGGTAATATTTCTCAACAGTTTGGGAACTTTGCTGAAATCGTTGCATTTGGTTGAGCAAGTCACGGGCAAAATAAGAAGGAACAAATCTGTGACGCATGGCAGTTTTTAGTTCATCCCAAATGGTGGGAGTGTTATCGGGAAACTTTTGTTTATATTCACGCCACCAAATTAAAGCAAAATCAGTAAATTCACTAATAGCAGCCTTAACTTGTAGATGAGCAGGAATATCATGGCATGAAAATTTCTGTTCGGCCTCTAATTCCCAATCAAGATAAGCAGCAGGATCATATTTGCCATTAAAGGATGGAATGCGAAATTTGATCTTAGCAAAGGAATCAGGAGGTGGGACACGTACCCTGCGTGCACGACCGCGGCGACCACCATCGTCCAGTTCCGTATCACCGCTATAGTCGCGCGCCTGCTGCAACTCCGTTAGCTGCGTGGTCAAGGTCTCAAGACGAGTCATGATCGTCTCGAGCGTGGCGTGGGCGGCCGTTTGAGCGAGGTCGATCTGGTCGAAACGCTCGGTCGATGAAGCAACCGTGGAATCCAGCCGTTCATGCAGCGTCTTGATGTCGCCGGCAAGGCCTTCGACGTGCACGTGCACGTCCTGCAGTGTAGTGTCCGTCTTGGCGTCGTCTCCTGCCATTGTTAGTGCAAACACGAAACAGCAACGGAGAGGACACTACGATAGCAGGTGTATGGTGGGGGGAATCGCTCAAAACAACGCTGTTATCAAATTCTTACCCGTTCTTACCAAGCACACAGGGGTGAGCTGCAACCAACAGGTAGAACTGGTGAAAGATTGGAGGAGCGATTGCCTGGAGAACAAAACCTGCTCGTAGTAGAAATATGTGTAGTTCTGGGCAGGCTGCACTCAAGACAAGGATTAGCACGATCAAACAATAATTGAAAAGTTGAATAATAGTGCTAAACACGTATGGACGCTGCTGGAAACAAGTGCGAGAACGAGCTAGGGTTGGGTGTACGGGAAGGTACGATGGAAAACAACTCGCGGCTGAGCACCCAAAACTGATTATATGAACAAGGAAAAGCAAATGAACAAGTCACCACATGCACTTTTTCCGGAGATGTAGGGGTAAAAAGGTAATTAAAAGATGTAAGGTCGAATGTATCACGGAGTATCACGGAGCCGATGCTGCAGAACACGGACAGACTCACGAGTCCAACGAGGACACACAGCGATCCAGGTCGGTTGGGATTTCCCAGCAAATCGATCACGAACAACAAACGTCTCCTGGTCGGTTTTTTTTTTGTTTTTTTTCTTTTGTGGCACACTTGCGTGCTCTTTTCTCTCTTTTTCTTTTTTTTTTGATTGGACTGTCACGAAAACAAAACAGAGACGGAGACGAGTGGAATTCGACGGCGTGACTGGTCGGATTTGGGTTCTGGCGCGGCGCTGAGGTAGCAGAGCGCAACTGAGTAGGACTCGTGCGCGGCGCTGAGATAGCAGATCGTAATCGAGCAGGACTCGCGCGCGGCGCTGAGAGAGCAGATCGGAACCGAGCAGGACTCATGCGCGGCGTGGAGGGAACAGATCTAGGCGCGTACGGCAGGGGAGCAGTGTTAGAGTTTGTGGCGGCTAGAACAGATGTATAAAAACACAAGTAATCCAGCAACAACGAAACGCGCAAGCACACAAATTTAACAATGCAAATTACTGATCAAAAGTGCAAGGCGTAAGGGGGTGCTGGGATAACAGATCTAACCTGAAAATTTTTTGTTTTTGGTTTTTTGTGGACTATAGGATGAATGAAAAACACACGAAAAACTCACCGAGAAACACTGGAATCTGATACCACTTGATAGAACTGGAGTGCCCGATCTTTCGGTGAGTGAAGATAACTTGATTTGGTGGAAGTAGACCCTCACGATCCGACTACGACGAGCAAGCCCGAGGTGCCAATGCAATCGCTGAACCAACTCCCGATGGTTACCAACCTTGCTGGTGCAAGATCAGCCTGATCACGAAGATCGTTTCCTGCGCGCAGTCGAAGAACGAGTAAGAAAGAGATGCAAGCAATCTGATGTATTACTTGAAGGTGGAGTTCTGAATACACGTGGCACCGCTGTAATGCGTGCGACGGCTGTAGCTAAAGCTAACAATTAAACAAAACTCAAAAATAAACAAGGGGCGTAGCCCTTGGCTAAATACACGAGGGGAGGGGCGCAGCCCCTGGGTGGCGGCCAGAGGTGGGGGGCGCAGTCCCTGGGTGGCGCGCATCCTAGGGTTGCGTGCAAACCTAGGTTGGTCCATTAGGGGGGGTCTTCAACTGGGCCGACTGGCTAATCTTCTGGGCCTTCGTTCTTCAACACCATGACATAGTTCAGCTCTCTTGCACGGGCCCTCGTGATTGGCCCCACTGATGAAGGAAGTGTCGCTTGAGGTAGAGGCGCATCTGGTGGAGTCGTGACTGGAAGTGGAGGCGCGTCCGCAGGTGCTGCTGGTGTGGCCGTTCCCGTGTTGGAGTCGTGTCCTCATCACTGGTGTGAACGGTTGCCGCGTGCGAGTCTGGGACACGCACGTGTCGTACGATTGGGTTTCCGCCTGCAGGGTATAAAATCGTTTCGAACCGCTGTCGCTCCCAGTTAGTGAGCATGCTCGTGAAACGCACCACATTCTAATAAATAGGTTGAGATACAATAAGAAGAAATCATGATTATTACTATTGCTATTGTTGCTTTTGTTATGTTTGATTAGTTCAGGGCAAACTAAATTTATATTCTAATCACTTAATCTGGTGCTAAACTTTGATCAAGAGGGGTATAGACTTGCGAGTCCGTTTTTGCAAGTAAACCCACCCGAGTCAGCCAGCATGTCTAGGAGTCGGCTGTAGTCAGCCACGTTGACGGGTAAGTCTTGTTGAGCTTCTTAGAAGCTCACGCGTTAACGATATGTGGTTTTTCAGGCGCCGACATGCAGGACCAAGCCGGTAGCTTCCATTGGGAGGAGCCTCTCCCCGAGATCGGGAACCTCCAATTGGAGTTGTGCGAGTTGCCGCAGTGAACTTTGAAGTGGCTAGTAGCATGACGCCTGTGGGCACGGTGCATGCTTTTGCTTAAGTCTGAGCATCGGAGTCTGTAATCGCTGAAGTCTTCCGCTGTTATTTTTCAAAACTTTAATTGCGTACTCTGATTCACTGTAAGACTTAAGTTTCAAACTATAAACCAATGATGTATTAAGTTCTCTCTCCTTGTAAATCATTGTTGTTTATTCCTGCCTGTGTTGTATCGTGTGTACGCTCGCTTCACCGAGCGTTGCCCAACAGGATCCTGGCTCAACGACTGACCGGATCCATCCCGAGACGAGGTTTTCTGGGCGGGTCCGCGTCACTACGCCAGCCTTGCAGTGTCGCATCCAATCAGAACACACGTCCCACAAATGCCCACCCCAAATCGCCACCGAATCAGACACCGTAGGGCAGGTTCAACTTTGCAATCGCTAGGCTATGTAGGTATACTGGGCCCCATATTCCCAGCATATGATCAGTACATTTAATACTTGAGCAACTGTGTCAAACGGATCAGACAAGACTACGGTCATCCTGGACCCAGTCCACCCGACCTACTAGTACCCTGTCTGACCCTCCAGATTTTATCTTTTCTTAACCATCCATAACCATGTGTCATGTTTCATGTGGTAGTTTCAAACAACTCTAGTAGTCGCGAGCAACGTCCACTCTGCTCGACTTCTACCGGTAGGTACAGCTAAGCATAGCATACTACTAATGGTTATCTATACCAAGTACCGTCAGGGTTTCCTGTGGAAAACAGATGCAACTAGGTTTCAATCAACTCCTAGAAACCTAATCCACAATCACGACACGTAGTTATAAAAGGAAAATGTTAAAATTTGGTTGTGCAACGAGGCTTGCCTGGTTCTCCGGGGTTGGTGATGACGACCTCTTCAGGTATCGAAGACTCCGGATTGACAGCTACCTCGAGCGCTTCGGTGTCTACATGATGCAACATGAATAAGATGAATTAGATTGAATATTGTAATATGATGTTTCATTATAGAATACCACGGTGTTTTCATTATTCCACTTAGGGTTTTAGGGTTAACCCTAATAATTTGACTTCGACATTTTATTTAAGCATTTAATTTTATTGATTGTGTAACTAAGGGAAATTACATTTTTTTACCAGGAGACTATTTTTAGTTGATAGAGATCTCTGAAATAGGAATTTTAAAATTTGGTTGAGGTCAAACTGAGTTTCCTAGATTTTATAAAATTCATTTAAGTTTCCTGTTTAATCAAATCATGGGCTACAGTGAAACTTCTGATTCTACTAGGGGGTCATTTTTAATTTATAGTGCTCTGTGAAACATGAATTTTGGAGTTTGGTTGGGGTCAAGTCGAATTCTCTATATTTTATAAAAGTTCACCTAAATTTCTGTTAAATAATTATAAAATCAAAAATAAATAATAAACCTTAGTGTAAAATCATGAAATTTTATACATGCACCAGTGAGTATCTAAACTAAGGTTTTGATTAAGGGTTTAGATTTTTAGATGACGTTCATAATGTATTTTAGAAAATAACATATTAAATCAGCAGTTTGGAGTAGTTTCAATGACATGAATATGAATTTCTTGTTCTAAAATCCTGATAAAATTACAGGAGGTGCAAACTGTTATGATACACCTATGGTTCAAGTTTCAACCCTAGCACCTCCATGGAACTCCAACTAAAATTCAAAAACAGAAGTTCCATGACCCTTTTTGAAAAAGTGTTTTAGCAGTAAATTAGCGCCTTTTAAAAGGATTCTAATAAATTTGGGTTTAGTATTTTTAGATTTTTCCCCGATTTACTAGGAATTTTACAAAGTCGGCTAAATAATAGGGAATTGAAATTAAAGGAGGGGGGGGGGGGGGGGGGGGCAGAACAGGGGAGCAGAGCAGGGTGGCGGGGGCTGAGCTCCGACGAGCTGTGCAGAGGAAGGGAGGGGGTTTAAGGCACAGTGGAAAGTGGGGAGAGCCTCACCAACTCCACACTAACCTAGTGGATGGGGCTAAAGCCCTCGGGAATCACTGGACGTGGGGGTTTAGCGGTGAGGTCACGGCGGCGGGTTTGGTGGTCCGATGGTGGCGCGCGGCGTTCGTCCTCTCCAGCGACAATCTGTGGACGAAGCCATGTCAAGGGGATGCGCACGGGTCAGAGGGAGTAGCCGGAGAGAAGAATTGAAGCGAGGGGGTACCACGACGACGAACTCGAAGCTCTATTGCCGGCAGCGGCGCTCTCGGTCGGAGTGGCGTTCCGACGAAATGGTGGCGATATAAGGCGATACCTCTTGCAGTGAGCGAGAAGGAGCTCTCGGGTGTACGAAGGGCAAGGTGGTGCAGCTCGGTTTGCTTTGTATTGCACTGTCCACGGAAGAGTGGGGGCGGTTTTAATGGTGAGGTGGGGCGATTGGCGCGCGCGGCGGCTTGGCGTGCTCGGGAGGAGGGGGGGGGGCGAGAGAGAAGCAGGGGAGGGAATAGGTTTTGTCGTGAGGCTTTCGTCATGAGCGCGTCGCTGGCGGAGGAGCGGAGAGAGAGAGAGAGAGAGACGAGGGCGAGCGGTGGCTGTGGATTGGGGCGGCGGGCGGTGTGCCGTGCCGCAGTGGGGGAGTAATGGGGTGAGGGAGAAAGAGAGAGTAGGGGAAAGATCCTTGCGGGATTCTCGCGTTGAGGAGACGGCTCGGCCACGGTGCAGGCGCGGCCGGCGAAGGAGGTGGCGCAGCTGCGCCGCTGTTGGTGGGCGGCGCGGCGCGCTCAGCCTTATTTTTTTATTTTTTTTAATTTACTTCAAATCCCCTCTTCAAATTCAAATGAAATTCACGCTTCCCAAGCTCGGAAAATTTTGAAACTTTTGGTGGGTGCTCATTAAAATAGTTTGAACTTTGTTAAAGGACGAAGCCCTGGTTCAGCCTCTAACAATTTGTGAATTTTCAACTAAATTCAAGTCTGTTTGAATTTTTAAGCAGTCTAAACCTTTTCTAAAAATTTCTGATAAAATATCCAAAATTCTATTTTGAAGTGAACTTAATTGCCACGTAAAAATATTGCTAGGGTTACATAGGATTTTTTATGGATTTTGAAAGTGGTGTTTGAATTCTTCCCGATTAAGAAATGATTTTTGTACAGTGAATCTAGAATCCCCTGACTTAAATAAAGTATTCTGTAATATATCAAAATTTTTGTACATGCTATTGGAAGTGTTTTAAACAATATTTCTTATTAGCTCAAGTGTAGATTTGGTTTCCAAGTACATGATTAATCCTTAGGGTTTCAATTTGTCGATTATTTCATTATGTGATACCTGGGGTGTCACAGCCCTCCCCCCTAAAAGAAATCGCGTCCCGAGATTTAAGGAGATGGTTAGAGTAGCTCGGGGTAGTGTGCTCGAAGGAATTCTGCGGACTCCCACGTGGATTCATCTTCTGAGTGATTGCTCCACAGAACCTTGTAGAACTTGAGTGTTCATTTCCTGGTAACCCGTTCCTTCTCATCCAGTATCTGAATCGGATGTTCTGGGTATGTTAGGTCTGGTTGCAACTCTTTCACCTCTGGAATTACTTGATCCACGGGTGCCTTTAAACACTTCTTCAGTTGGGAGACATGAAGACATTGTGTACCCCCGATAACCTTTCTAGTAGTTCCACCCGGTATGCCACTGGTCCGCACTTAGCTGTGATAAGATACGGACCGATGTATCGGGGTGCTATGTCTCTGATTCTGAACCGCTGAACTCCTTTTGTGGGCGAGACTCTTAAGTAGACGTAGTTGCTTATCTAGAAGCTCAATAGTCTACGCCTTCTATCTGCATAGCTCTTCTGTCTGGACTTGGCGGTCTTCAGATTAGCTTGAATGAGTCATATTTTTTCCTTGGCCTGCTGCACTAGATCAGGTCCAAGTATGACTCTTTCGCCTGCTTCCGATCAGTTGAGCGGTGTTCTGCAACTACGGCCATAGAGTGCCTCAAAAGGCGACATCTTGATACTCTCTTGGTAGCTGTTGTTGTACGAGAATTCCGCCAATGATAGATAAGTATCCCAGCTTTTCCCATGCTCCAAAATACAAGCTCGGAGCATGTCTTCAAGGATCTAATTTACCCTTTCTGTTTGGCTATCAATCTGTGGGTAGTAGGTAGAGCTATGGATTAGTCTAGTCCCTAGCGACTCATGGAGCTGCTTCCAAAAGCGTCCTATGAACTGTGTACCTCGATCGGAGATTATGGTCTTGGACACTGCATGTAGACACACTATTCACTCAATGTATAATTCCGCATACTTTTTCATCCTATAATTGGTACTGACAGGTATGAATGAGCGGATTTTGTCAGACGATCCACGACTAACCAAATGGAGTTATGCTGTCGAGAGGTTACGGGTAGCCCAACAATGAAGTCCATACTAATATCTTCCCACTTCCAGGATGGAATGCTTAGCGGCTCCAATAAACCTGCACCTTTTAAATGATCTGACTTCACTCTCCGATAGGTGTCACACTCGGTTATGTACCGAGCGATCTCTCTCTTCATTCTTGTCCACCAAAATTTCTTTCGCAAATCCTGGTACATCTTGTTGCTGCCAGGATGAATGGAGTATTTGGATAAGTGAGCTTCATCTATGATCCTTTTTCAGAGCTCGTGATCTTTTGGCACTACCAATCTGTTCTTGAACCATAAAACTCCGTCTTCGTCTTCCCGAAAGCACTGCATCTTCTTTTCTTTTAGCCCTAGTCTGATCTTTTCCATGCCCTTGTCAAGCTGTTGGGCCTTGGCTACCTCATCTCTAAGTGTGGGCACTAAAGCTAGATTGTATAGGGATCCATGAGGTAGAATTCTCAAGGTCGCCTCTGGTTCTTTCATTGCAACCCCTTGATCTAGGTAATGGCAGTGAGCGTTCCTACTCAACGCATCTACAACTACATTGCCCTTGCCTGGATGGTAGTGAACTCTAGTTCGTAATCCTTGATTAACTTCAGCCATCTTGGTTGCCTCATGTTCAACTCATTCTGAGTGAAGATGTACTTTAAGCTCTTGTGATCAGTGTAGAGATTCACTAGATTTCCCAGTAAATAATGCCTCCACACCTTCAGAGCTAACACTGCAGCTGCCAACTCCAAGTCATGTGTGGGGTAATTTAGCTCATGCTTACGGAGTTGCCTTGAAGCATAAGCAATCACCCGTCCTTACATCAACACACAACCAAGCCCAATACCTGACGCATCACAATACACGTCAAAGGGCTTGTTCAAGTCCGGTTGGGCGAGTACCGGTGCTGTGGTTAAGTGTTTCTTCAGAGTTTGAAAAGCCCCTTCACACTTTTCCGTCCATTTGAACTTCTGATCCTTCTTGAGCAGGTCTGTGATAGGTTTGACAATATTGGAGAAGCTGGGGATGAAGCGACGATAATATCCCCGCTAATCCCAAGAAGCTACGCACTTTGTGGACTAACGTGAGTGCTTTCCAATCAACGACATCTTGCACTTTCCCCGGATCCCAAGAAATGCCTTCAGCGGACACCACATGACCCAAGAATTGGACACGCTCAATCCAAAATTCACATTTACTGAATTTGGCATAGAGTTGATGGTCTCTGAGTCTCTGTTAGGACTATCCGGAGATGTTCAGCATGTTCATCAGCAGTCTTGGAGTACACTAGGATGTCATCAATGAACACCACAATAAATTTATCCAGCTCCGGCATGAAAACTGAGTTCATAAGGTACATGAAGTATGCTGGTGCATTAGTGTGTCCAAATGACATCACCAAGTACTCATATAGCCCATATCTGGTGGAGAAGGCCGTCTTTGGAACGTCGATGGGACGAATCTTGATCTGATGATAGCCAGATCTAAGATCGACTTTAGAAAAGACCTTTGCTGCAGCCAGCTGATCATCTGGATACTTGTTCTTGATGGTGACCGCGTTCAAGGGCCGGTAATCCACGCATAGTCTCAAGGATTGATACTTCTTCTTTACAAATCGAGCCGGACAACCCTAAGGCGAGGAACTGGGCCGTATAAAACCCTTGTCCAGCAATTCTTTCAACTGTATCTTCAACTCAGCTAGTTCTTTTGGTGCCATCTTGTATGGTCTACGGGAGATTGGGGCTGTGCCTGATTGTAGGTCAATCTGAAATTCAACATCCCTGTCCGGGGATAAGCCAGGTAGATCCTCTGGAAACACATCTAAGAATTCTCTGACCACTGGTATCTCATCTAAACTTTTCCCGACAACATGGCAGATTTGCTTGGGGGCAGATCTAGGGTGATCTAGGTTTAAGGAAACAGATCCGTGGAGTGGGGAGGTTAGGCGGACTACACAGTTAGCGATATCGAGGAGGGCATTTTGGTGTTTTATCCATTTTCATACCAATGATAATATCAATACCCTGCCCGTCTAGGATTATGAACGAGGTAGGATATGTGTGGCCTTCTATATTTAGTGGTGTCTCCCTTAAGCCATATTGTGACAAAATGTTTCCCCCAGGCGATTTTATGACAAAGGGTGGTTCTAGAAGGATTGTGACTAAGTTTTTGCCCTTAACAAAATTTTTACTCATGAAGTTGTGAGAAGCACCAGAATCAAATAGAACAAATGCTGAATGACCAGACAACGAGAACGTATCCGCCAGCAGGCTCTCCTTCAGCTATCTCCTTGGTCATGGTGTAGTTTACCCGACCGGTTCTGGGGTTCTTTTGGCCTCTCTGTGGGGCCTGTCCCTGGTTGGCCTGCCTGTTGCCTCCGACCTGCTGATTTGTAGGGCACTCGCGAGCGAAGTGTCCCGGCCGCCCGCATGTGAAGAATGGGGTTCCTGGTCCAGGACGGGCGCGCTGCTGAGGCGGCCGGATACCCTGGTTCCTCTGTTGGGGCGGTGATGCACGATAGCCATCCTGCTGCTGATGCTGCGGGGGCCTGTAGGGTTGATGCGGAGGACGGAAGGATTGCCCCTGCGGCGATGCAGCCCTATACTTCCTACCATCCGGTGCGGTGTACACCAAACGGTATTTCGGTAGTGGTGCATTTGACAGACCACCGCTGATCCGCTTCTTCTCACTTTGCTCCTTTTCAAGTATTTCTCAGCGATGAGGGCATTGCTCACAAATTCATTGAATGAGCCCCCTAGATTCAGGGCCAGGCGGCCCTGCAGTGGAATGTTCAACCCCTCCATGAAGCGATGTTTCCGCTTCGCATCCATGTCAACTTGCTCTGGAGTGTACAGAGCGAGCTGATTGAACACCAGAGAGTATTCGTGTATAGATCGGTTGCCCTGAGTTAAGGTCATGAACTCCTTGGCCTTCCTTTGCATCAGCCCCGCGGGGATGTGATGGGCGCGGAACGCTTTCCTGAACTGCGTCCAAGGCACTAGGGCGTTTGGCGGGAGGGTGGCAAGGTAGTTGGCCCACCAAGCACCTGCATGCCCCTGAAGCAGCTGGGCGGCGAAGAGGGTCTTCTAGTGCTCCGCGCAATGGAGCAGCCCGAATTTGGCCTCGATCGTGCGAAGCCAATGATCCGCTTCCATCGGTTCCCAGGCATCCTTGAATTTCCGAGGGATGCGTTGCTAGAAAATCAGCATAGGTGCTGTTCTGATTTTGGTTCCTGAGGCCTTGGTCTGAGCCAGCATTCTCCAATATGGCCCACAATATTTCGTGGGTCTGCTGGCTGCTTTGCAGTATGGCCGCCATAGCCGCGGTCAAGGTTGGCTCAGTTGGCGGGGCGGCGGGTTGGAGCTTTCAGCATCCTGCCGTCCACCTCTCGTGCTCACCATGCTGAAAAAGCGACAAGGTCCTCACTAGTGCAGTTTATTCCATGATTCTATTTCAACATATGCAAAAAAAATGTCAAAAAGCATGGCACGAATAACTCATAAAAATCAAACTTCATTCATTCTCAAAATAATGACAGTACATTAGTCTCACAACTTCCTAGACTGTCAAACAATCCATCCTTACATTAACACGGTTATACTGCTGCTACAGCCAACTTACGAGACAACACAACGCTGAACCACAATGAATACAACACACTCCTTAAGCGAACAACTAAGAATGAACTCAAACTGCAAGATCATCTCCAAACTACTCATCCTCGGGTTCAGGGTCTGAGGCGTCGGAGTCCGACACTTCTGACTCTGGTGCATCATCGTTCGCGGGAGGCGGCTGTTGTGCCTCTAAGAGCCCATCAATCTGATGCTGCAGACAAAGGTTCTCGTGAACGAGATTCTCAGCAATCTACACTACATTACTCCGGAGTATATCCAACTAGTGAATGTGCTGTAGCAGGATGTTGCAGTCATTATCCCGAGCATGTACCTGAGCAGTCTTGATTTCAGAGATTGCCCTCAACTCGGCAATTTGTGTATCTCGGGCGTCGCAACGAGCACGCAGCCCATTGTTCCTGGCCTCCAAGCTCTTTATTCTCTCCTAGAGTTGGGCTAGCTCTTCGTGAGCTCGTTCAAGAGCCTGACAGTCACACTGGGCCGTGAAAGCTGTGTCCTCATACAAGTTGAGCATTGCCAAGCTCAACGCGAATAGCAAAGTCACATGATCTTTCTCTCCCTTGAGAGTCCTGTCAATGCCATTCTTGACGTTCCGGCGCCATTTACTGTCGATCTGGTCCCGTATCGGGAACTGTGCTGCTGGCTGGTCTGCCAGATCCTTTAAGTGTCCCTCACAAAGCCTCAACAGAGTTTTTTGAGCCGCTGCCTCGACAGCCTCAGCCTTGTCCAAACCAAAAGTGGTGATGGTCCAAGTATCTCCGTCAGCTCGGTGAGGGTGAGTGGGTAGTGTAATTGTGGCTGAGCAGCGAGGCTAGCCGTGCTGTCTAAATTCCCTGATCTGAAACCATGGAGTCTCCGTACAACCTAGCGACTTCAGCGTCTGGCAGAGCAGCTCAACAAATCCCCTCCATCCCGACTCTTGGGTGACGCGGGTAGGAGTGGAGTCCTCAATTCCAAGCTCCTCTGGGCCCTGCTCGGTCCTGTTATCAGCCATCTGCATCAGAGAGATGAACAATATTTCATTAATCAGAAGCCACATCTTGACACATAGTTCAAGGCATGCAAAAATCTTCTGATACGTAAAATATTCTAGCGATAACCAAATTACCCAAGGTGCTTTACCATCTAAGTTGACCTGTCAAGGAAACAATCTTCTCATCGAGGACAATACTGCAAAAGGCTCAATTTGGCTTAGGGTTCTATCAAGACTCGATTAGTGGCATGTAATCTCTAAGGGAGGGAGGTATCTAGGTTGACTCTTTTATTTTCTAAATGTGTTCAGCCATTATTGATGGAATTTTGCTCCTGGATGATTTTAGTATAAGTTTGAAGGATTTTAACGTTCCATGGTTTAGATAAACTGCGATACTTATAGATTTGACCCATTTTACCATTTTAATATGTCATGCAATCCTGCATCAGCCTATACGTCCTTACCAAAAGTAAAAAGAATATACGCTTAGACGGTGGCAGATCGCACTCAAGTTAGACGTTGCTACACGCTTCTTACGATATCGAGGTTAGCGTACCTGCAGAAGATAGACATCATAGGCAATTGCAATATAATATATATCTAAAGTAAAAACAACAACCCATATCATTGCCATATGGGTCGCCCTGAGTAGGCCACGTACAGGGATCATGTGTGTGACACCCCAGGTATCACCACAGAATCCATCGACAAAATCATAAACCCTAATAGTCCAATCATGCACTTTGAAGCAAAATCGACACTTGAAGTAATAAGAATGTTGTTCGAAACACTCCAAAGAACCACTACAAAAATTTTGGCAAATAACAGAACACTTTTATTAAAGTCGAGAGATTTAAACTAACAGTATCAAAGTCCTTCTTTAACAGGAAAGAATTCAAATCCCAATTCGAAATCCATCAAAAATCCTATTAAACCCTAGCAATCTTTTTACATGAAAATTAATTTCAATTCAGAATAGAATTTTGAAGATTTTATCAGAATTTTTGGAAAAGATTTAAACCCCTTAAAAATTTAAATAAACTTGAATTTAATTAGAAATTCACAAATTTTAGAGACAGATTAAGGACTTCATCCTTAAAAGAAAGTTGTTCCAAATAAATCACTGAGCACCCACTAAAAGTTTCCAAATTTTATGAGATCGAAAAGTATGAATTTCACTTGAATTGTGATTGGGATTTTGAATTAAATTAAAAAAATCAAATCAATTTGAAAGCGGCCGCTGCTGCGACGGCCAACCGGCGCACCGCAGCGGCTGGCAGCGCGCCGAGCGCCGGCCGGTGCTCCTTTTTGCGCTGAGCCATCAAGCCCCACCGGAAATCGCGCGCCAAGATCCTCCCTCCCTCTTCCTCTCTCTCCCGCGCTCAGTCGCTTCTCTCTCCCTCCCTCTGTTTTTCTCCCCCGAGGCACACCACCGCCCGCGCCGCGCCATTCACCGCCGAGCTCCATCACTCCTCTCCCCTTCTCCCTCTCCGCGTACTTAAAGGCGCCCCGAACCTCCTTCCACTCTTCCCCCACTCTCCATTCCTCTCCAAACGAGTGCGCCACCTCTCTTCTCCTTTCTCTGCTCGAGCGCGTAGCAGCCATTGCCGCCCGTGAGCTCGCACGGTGAGCCCCTTCTTCCGGTTGATCTCTCCGCGTTTAACCTTGTCCAACGTGTTTATCTCGACCTCACACAGCTTCCGGTCCATCAAGCCCCTCCTCGGTCCACCCGTTGGACGGGAACGCGAAGCCGCCATCGTCCGCCGCGACGCTCACCGTTGCCAACGACTCTCCGGTAAGCTTCGGTCCCCGTTGTGGTGTTGCCGGCCCTCTCCATGACACGTAGAAGCTCTAGGACCAAACCCCAAGCAAAATGGTGCTCCACCGCGCCGCCAATTGCTCGCCGAAGTTCATGCTTGCACCACCGCCGCCGCGCGCTGTGTTCCGCCGTGCTCCGTCGGTCTTCGTGGTGATTCCGGGGAACTCACTGCGCGCAAGCCCTAGGAACTCCCCTCCGCCCTTCCCCATCACCAGTGAGCTCTCTTCTGCCGCCAACTGCTCGCCGGAGCACCGCCGGCGGTCTCCTCTGTTTTGACATTTTCCTTCTTTTAATTTTCAATTTTCTATTATTTAGTCAATCTTGTAAATGTCTAGTAAATAGTTGTAAAATCTAAAAATTCCAAAACAAAATTTATTGGAATCCATGTAAAAAGCCCTAATTTTCTGATTGAACACTTTTTCAAAAACGTTCATGGAACGTCCTAAATAATTAGGTGAACCTTTTCAGTTTTTGAATTTTAACTGGAGTTCTAGAACAGTGCTAGGGCTGACATTTGGATCAAAACTGTCCCATGGTGGTGTGCAGCCCTTGTAATTTTCTCAGGATTTAATATCAACAAATTCTATGCATGTCATTAAAAATACTCCAAACTACCAATTTAATTTGTTATTTTCTAAAATACATTGTGAAAGTCATCCAAAACTCAAAACCCTTAATCAATACTTCAGAATAGGTGCCTAATGGTGTCTACATCAAAGTTCATGATTTTACATTAAGATTTAGTATTTAATTCTGATTTTATAATTTTAATTAATAGAAACTTTGCTGAATTTTTATAAAATCTAGAAAAATCTTTTTAACCTCAATCAAATTTTAAAATTCCTGGCTCAGAGAATACTGTCAAATAAAATTAGTCTCCTGGTAAACTCTAAAGTTTCACTTTGGTCCAACTCAATGAGAATAAAAAGCTTTAATAAAATGCTGAAGTCGAGAAATTATGGTTAACCCTAAGCCTCTAAGTGGTAATGAAAATACTGTAGTAAACTATGATGAAAACACGATATGACATTATTTAAATCATAACTCATCCTATTCATGTTGCATCATGTAGACTCTGAAGCGAACGAAGTAGCTGTCGACCCGGAGTCGTCAATCCTCGAAGAAGCAGTCAACGCCAACCCCGGAGAACCAGGCAAGCCCCGGTGCACAACCAATTTTTTCAAGTTTTTCCTTTTATCAATATGTGTCGTGAGTGTGCATTAGGTTTTCTAGGAGTTGATTAAAACCCTAGTTGCATCTGTCTTCCATAGGAAACCCTCGTTACTTGGTGTAGGTATCCATTGTAGTATGCTATGCTTAGCGGTACTTACCGGTAGAAGTCGACCAGAGTGGACGCTGCTCGCGGCTGCTAGGGTTTTGATTGAAAACTTGCACATGACAAATTATGACACATGACTATGGATGATTAAGGAAAGATAAAAGTTGGAGGGTCAGACAGGATACAAGTAAGTCGACGATTGGTCCAGGACCAGGGTGACCGTAGTCTTGTCTGATTCGTGTGGTCCGAGCCTAATCAAGCATTGAACGTAACTAATCATATGCTGCATATATGGGGCTCAGTAAACCTACGTAGCCTAGTGATTGCAAAGTCGAACCTGCCCTACGGTGTCTGATTCAGAGGCGATCCGGGGCGGACAGTCGTGGGAACTCCACAGAAACCGTCTGGGACGTGTGTTCTGGTGGAATGCGGTGCTGCTAAGGTAGGCTTAGGACGGAATTGACTTAGCAGGACCTGGTGTGAACGGTTGCCACGTGCGGTCTGGGACACGCATGTGAGAGACCCGTCCAATTTACATTCAAGTTTACCAAATTGACTCGCGGCCCACGTATGGTATGCGAGTACTCAACCCGATAAAAGAGATGTAAACCCGGCAATCCCCCGACATGCTTCTCAAGCAATGCCCAAGATCCAAGCATGTCGGTAACAACAATGATACATCACATAGGTCACACTAATTCAATTATATTAATTTCAAATATTCTTACAAACCAAGGTTCAACATAAGTCCTGAAATGATAAATTAAAAGGCGGAAGCGATTCTAAGGAAAAGTACAGTCGCAGCAGTTGCAAGGATAAAGCAGCAAAGGATTGCGATGCCCAGCCCACGAACATCACAAATCACGGTCACTCGAATGTCTTGACTACGCCTCGCCCTCGCCTGCATCTGCGGGGACAAAATAGCCGAAGACCAACTCATCCTCACCAGCAAAAACTTAAGCAATAAACGTTGAGTACGAAGGTACTCGCAAGACTTACCCTGTTGTGGGAATTAGTTCCCGACTCCAAGGATTATGCGATGAGGCAGTAGCAAGGTAAGTAAGACATGGAGATAACTCGATTGCTTAAAGCTGAACTAAGCATATGTGAATAAGCATAAAGTAGAAGACTCTACGGGCGTAAACACCTATTAAACCCATGACCATAAGTACCATGTAACCATAAATCACATATACCATCAACCATGATCCATTTCCCATCACTTTATGTGTCAACCTACGATATTATCCAAAGGACACCAAGCTTGATCATAACCGAGATCACGGCGGATTCCAACCGATTATACACCCTGCAGGGGAGTCCAACTGTACCCACACGACTGAGGACCATACGGCTCATGCAATCCGCTAAAGTTACACAAGGGGGTACTCATGTCAACCTTTTTCACACACGTGCTGGAAAATCCACACGGTGTCGAGTACCACAGCCTCGCAGGCACACGTGAGTCCCTCGTCGAGTATCACAGCCTCGCAGGCACACGTGAGTCCCTCGTTCCACGCACCGTGCAGTCATCGGCTAAACGTTGGTACGCAGTGAGATACTCAGCTTGCCTTACCATTATATTTGATATGTGGTATGAACGAAAAGTGCTCAGGCCAAGAATAACACGCCGGGTCCTAGGTCAACCCAGATGGGGCCTACGGCACACAAGACCTCCATGTCTTGCTGCACTCCTATTCTACCGTCCGGATTTCAGTTTCAACACTTTCCGACTTTTGTCAACGTATGAACTTGCCACAAGTCCATAAGTAACCAGGATGAATCCTATACATGCGAGTGGGACTTACCACTCGACTTCTACCGTTATTCTAAGCAGGGCTAAGCATTTCGTGACTCGAACAAAGACACACTACCCAGTTGACAAGGTGACGTAATCAAAATCAAGGAGGGGTAACATACAATAATAATAGGATTTCCCGACATTACCACTGTGCCCGACTTAATGCAATCCTATACGTAAGCATATATATATATATATATATATATATATATATATATATATATATATATTTAAATAGTTACTTAGGATAGCAATATGAGGTGCTTGCCTTCAGTAGTAGTGGTGGTGTTGTCTTCAGCAACTTGATCAACCTCTGGTGCACCTCCCACAGCAGCACCAGTGTCACTCTCCGACGGATCGTACTCTATAAAGTAAAACGCGTCGGTATGAGAGATATGCCATGATGCCATGATGCATAATGATGCGACACTAGGTAGCTACTGAGACTATGAACACAATGCAAAAAGAACCAAGTCAAACGGAGGTCTACGGCTCAAGTTATGCTCAAAACAGTTTTACCGATTCCGGATATGGGTTCCCGGTTCCCGGGTTCCGGTTCCGATATTGGGTAGCACACGGATGTCGTTTTCGGAAAAAGTCCCAAAACAAGTCTCATGCACTGGCTTTACCAGGTGGCTACGGGTTACTACGATACTAAGTTTGAACAGTTTTTACTCACGTTAGCAGGAACACGAGCCCTCCGACTGTCGTTGCCCTTTTACGACATTGGGGAAATACCGTAACGATACCGAAAAGTCGTAACGACTTTTCCGATGAAAATCAAAGTTATGTTACAGGCATGGGACCATTTTTAGTTCAAAGTAGCTTTCAAAATAAGACTTTTGGCACTGGTTTAGGGTCAAGTCGAGCTTCCAAGAATTTATTAAAAATCTAACAAGGTTCTGTTTTTTAAACTTATAAAATCAGAAACATATACTAAAACCTTTGGAAAAATCATGAAACTTTATAGAAGTACCAGTGAGAATCTAAACTAAGGTTTTGGTTAAGGGTTTGGGATTTTCGATGACTTGCCTAATGTACTTTAGAAAAAGACAAATTAACTAGGCATTTAGCAGTATTATCAATGACATGCATGCACAAATCTTGCTGTAAAATCTTGATACAAATGCAGAAGATGCACCATGCTAAGATACACTCATGGTTCAAAAATCAACCCTAGCAACCTTCTGGAACTTCAAATAAAATTCAAAAACAGAAATGATTCATTGAATTATTGAGGAAATTCTAGGGACATTTTTGGAAAAGTGCTTCAACAGAAAATTAATTCATTCTTCAAGAATTAAATAAAATTAGTTTTAGCATTTTTAGATTGTTCCATGACTTGTTACATAATTTACAAGCTGTAGCTAATTAATGGAAAAGGGAAAAATAACAAGGAAGAAGGCAGAACAGGGGACAGAGCAGTGGCGGCGGTGCTCCGGTGAGATTCTCGTCGGAGAAGAAGGCTAGGAGGGGGGATTGAGGGTCGTGGAGCTTCACCTTGATTCAAAGCATTGATTTAACGATGATGAAGGCCAAGGGGGAGAGGGCAAGGTGGTCGGCTACGTGAAGGCTATGCGGCGGTCTCAGTGATGGCCGACGGTGGCGCGGTGTTCTTCGTCGTCGACGGTTAGCTGTGGCCATTAACTTGTCAAATCGGTGCACAACAACATGGAGAGCTCGTTGGCGAGAGGAATCGGGACAAAAGTGTACCGTGGCGACGAATTTGATTGATGACAGCCGACGGCGATGTTCTCGGTCGAAGGAAGGGACGGCGGCGTTCCGGGCGACAGGGTGCAATCAAATGCTAAATTTCGTGCCGATCGTTTTGCATATAAAGTTTGCCTGATTTCGATTTCGTATGCAAAAGTTATGGCCGTTTTATGGAAGGGTGTCCGAATCAACATGCGTATTACGGAAAACAATGAATCGGGTCGCGGAAAAACAAGGAATTTGATGGCGGAAGCTGTGTAAAAGGTGGAAACTAATGGTGGGTGGTTGAAATAAATAACAGATGTGATGTAACAAACTAAATTTAGGGTGGGATCAGGGTGGGGAAAAAAAATTGACGGCTAGGGTTTCACACAAGATGGCGAAAGCAAAACAAACCGTAACAAGACACGATCTAAACCAGCAACAAAACGTAACTAAGGACACGAACTCAACACTACGGACTCTGAAATTGAAATATGCAATGGCTAAATACGATTTTGGACAGGATGTAACCTAAAACTACGATTCTGTTTTTGGCTCTTTTTATGGACTATAGGATGAAACGAAACAAGGAATTAGGGTAAACAAAGACGAACCTGAGGGAACACCTGAAGCTCTGATACCACTTGATGGGGACGGGGGTCCCGATCTTCCTACAGGTTCTGATAATCAACGATTTGGGCGGAGTCGCGACACAAATCGATCCGGCTTCCGAACGGCACGTCCCGAACCCTGCAATCGCAGCACCACATCTCCTCTGGTTATCACCCGTGCGAACACGGATGACCTCGCCGAGAAGGCTAATACTTGCCTGCGAATCGAAGAACACAAGCAAGAATGAAGTGAAAGCTACCAAATTTGCAGATATAGATTAAACTCACAAGTTGGGGTCTCACAAACCGATGAAACGACGAATTTGTGTATACAGAAATAATCTAAGCAAAACCCAACCCTAATGGAGGGGTGACAGCTGAATATAAAGGACTTGGGGACGTGCAAGTCTCCCTGGACGAAACTCTAATGGACTCTAACTCGATACAAGGCCATCCGACCCAAAATCGGTGTCGTAGCACCCTGACAGATTCTGGATGGCTCACTGTTTTGGTGATTCCTGTCGACTCCAAAGGAATTTGGACATGGGACCAGTCCTGTTGGGAAGATGGTCTCGTCCTCTTTCCACGAAGTGGTAGATCATCTAAAACGGAGTCCGTATACAACCTGGGCGTCCATTTTAGTGGAGACTGCTCCTGGATTCCGAATTGGATTCGAAGTCGACGTGGGCTGGGCCTCCGACTTGGCTTGGACGTCCTTGGCTGACTCCAACCTGATCTTCCATTGTTCCTCTGACCTCTCCATGATTCCTAATCATAATAACATCATTAGGTAGTAATCTATCCTCAAGAATTCGTAATGGAGTGCTAAGGAACGAGCTGACCTCTATATTAAGTTGACGGGCGCGAGCTCTGGTGATTGGACCTTCATTTGTAGCAGCGGAAGAATTATTGTGTGTATCCATGGGTGTGATGTCCTCATCACTTCTTGTACCTTGGTGGGATCCACAGCAACACCATTTTCAGAAATGACGTGCCCAAGAAAAGCCACTTCATGTAGCCAAAACTCGCACTTGCTGAATTTGGCATAAAGACGGTGTTCACGAAGCTTCTCGAGTACAATTCGGAGGTAAACAGCATGATCCGCTTCCGACTTGGAGAACACAAGAATATCATCGATGAAGATTACCACACATACATCGAGTTCCACCATAAAAATAGAGTTCATCAAGTACATGAAGTAGGCAGGGGCATTAGTGAGACCAAAGGACATGATAAGGTACTCGTACAAGCCGTAACGAGTAGAAAAGGCGGTTTTCGGAATGTCCTCTCTTTGATTTTTATTTGATGGTAGCCTAGCCTCAGATCAAATTTTGGAGAAACAATGAGCATCAGCAAGCTGATCGAAAAGGATATCGATCCGCGGAAGTGGATATTTGTTTTTGATGGTAACAGCGTTCAACGGACGATAGTCGACGCACATGCGCAATGTGCCGTCCTTCTTCTTCACAAAGATAGCGGGACAACCCCAAGAAGCAGAACTTGGGCGGATAAAACCCTTGTCAAGGAGATCCTTTAGCTGCTTTTTCATTTCAGCTAGCTCCTCAGAAGACATCGGATACGGCCGTTTCGAAATCAGAGCCGTTCCAGGTTCGAGTTCGATGGCAAACTCAACAGCCCGGTCGGGCGGCATACCTGGTAAATCATCAGGGAAAACATTCGGATATTCGCACACTACGGGGATAGAGGAAAGCTCAGAGCTGGTCGCACCTTTCAAATGGTACAACCCGGAACTATCACCCGCGAGGTGTAGCAAAAAACGATCGCCTGTTGGGCCTTCCAGAGAAACAACTCTAGAAGCCACGTGGATGACGACGTCGTGAGAAATCATCCAATTCATCCCAAGAATAATATCCAACCCATGAAGATCTAGGAGTAAAGATTGGCTTGCAAAGTAACACCACTGACTGGAGTCAACGATGTCGGAACCATGGAATCTACGTGGATTTTCGCTCCGGGGGATTCTATGATATATGGGGTACGAGTAGGGAATATTTTTAGGTTTGATGAGCTCACTAACCCTGAACACAAAACTTAGAACAGCAACAAAAGAAAAATGGGAACCACAACACGACTAGCAATCTGCAGCTCAAAACAAGCATGGAGATGAACGATGCATGAAATGATATGCAAAAATGCTTCGTACTATCGATTCTCACATGGATGCATAAAACACTCTCCCAATATACAAGCAACACTACTAAAAATAAACATATAACGTCAACATGGGCGATTTTGAATAGCAGGAGAGGTTTAAATAAAACACACGCCCTATCACAATTGGGTGGCTGCCAAGACCCGCTAAACTATTCTAACGACCCATCTAACAAGGAGGGCAGCAGGCAACAGGTTCATTCCTAATCATTGAAACCAAGCCAAGAATGGTGAGGGAATTAAAAACAGCAACTACTACTACAATTTTTATTTGGTTTTCGTGATTTTTAAGACACAACTATCCACCCCATGTTTGCTAAGCAAAATTTTAGGGTGCATTTTGTGAACCTTAGCTCTGATACCAGCGCTGTGAGAGACCCGTCCAATTTACATTTAATTTTACCAAATTGACTCGCGGCCCACGTATGCTATGCGAGTACTCAACCCGATAAAAAGAATGTAAACCTGGCAGTCCCCTGACATGCTTCTCAAGCAATACCCAAGATCCAAGCACGTCGGTAACAACAATGATACATCATATAGGTCACATTAATTTCAAATATTCTTACAAACCAAGGTTCAACATAAGTCCTAAAATGATAAATTAAAAGGCGGAAGCGATTCTAAGGAAAAGTACGGTCGCAGCAGTTGTAAGGATAAAGCAGCAAAGGATTGCGATGCCCAGCCCACGAACATCGCAAATCACGGTCACTCGAATGTCTTGACTACGCCTCGCCCTCGCCGGCATCGGCGGGGACAAAATAGTCGAAGACCAACTCATCCTCACCAGCAAAAACTTAAGCAACAAACGTTGAGTATGAAGGTACTCGTAAGACTTATCCTGTTGTGGGAATTAGTTCCCGACTCCAAGGATTATGCGAGAGGCAGTAGCAAGGTAAGTAAGACATGGAGATAGACTCGATTGCTTAAAGCTGAAATAAGCATATGTGAATAAGCATAAAGTAGAAGACTCTGCGGGCGTAAACACCTATTAAACCCATGACCATAAGTACCATGTAACTATAAATCACATATACCATCAAACATGATCCATTTCCCATCACTTTATGTGTCAACCCTACGATATTATCCAAAGGACACTGAGCTTGATCATAACTAAGATCACGGTGGATTCGAACCGATTATACACCCTATAGGGGAGTCCAACTGTACCCACACGACTGAGGACCATACGGCTCGTGCAATCCGCTAAAGTTACACAAGGGGGTACTCATGTCAACCATTTTCACACTCGTGCCCACACGATTGGAAAATCCACATGGTGTCGAGGACAACGGCCTCGCAGGCACACGTGAGTCCCTCGTCGAGTATCACGGCCTCGCAGGCACACGTGATTCCCTCGTTCCACGCACCATGCAGTCATCGGCCAAACGTTGGTACGCAGTGATACTCAGCTTGTTTTACCTTTATATTCCACAAGTGGTATGAACAGAAAGTGCTCAGGCCAAGAATAACACGGCTAGGTCCTAGGTAAACCCAGACGGGGCCTACGGCACACAAGACCTCCACGTCTTGCTGCACTCCTATTCCACCGTCCGGATTTCAGTTTCAACACTTTCCAACTTTTACCAACGTATGAACTTGTCACAAGTCCATAAGTAACCAGGATGAATCCTGTACCAGCGAGTGGGACTTACCACTCGACTTTTACCATTATTCTAAGTAGGGCTAAGCATTTCGTGACTCGAACAAAGACACACTACCCAATTGACAAGGTGACGTAATCAATATCAAGGAGGGGTAACATGCAGCAATAATAGGATTTTCCGACATTACCACTATGCCCGACTTAATGCAATCCTATACGTAAGCATATATATTATCATTAAATAGTTACTTAGGATAGCAATATGAGGTGTTTGCCTTCAGTAGTAGTGGTCGTGTTATCTTCAGCAACTTGATCAACCTCTGGTGCTCCTCCACAGCAACACCCGTGTCACTCTCCGACGGATTGTACTCTATAAAGTAAAACGCGTCGGTATGAGAATATGCCATGATGCCATGATGCACAATGATACAACATAGTGCAGAAAGGTAGCTACTGAGACTATGAACACAATGCAAAAAGAACCAAGTCAAACGGAGGTCTACAGTTCAAGTTATGCTCAAAACAGTTTTACCGATTCCGGATACGGGTTCCCGGTTCCCGGGTTCCGGTTCTGATATCGGGTAGCACATGGACGTCGTTTCCGGGAAAAGTCCCAAAATAAGTCTCATGCACTGGCTTTACCAGGTGGCTAGGGGTTACTATGATACTAAGTTTGAACCGTTTTTACTCACGTTAGTAGGAACACGAGCCCTCCGACTGTGGTTGGCCGTTTACGACATCGGGGAAATACTGTAACGATACCGTAAAAGTCGTAACGACTTTTCCGATGAAAACCAAAGTTAATTTACAGGCATGGGACCATTTTTAGTTCAAAATAGCTTCCAAAATAAGACTTTTGGCACTGGTTTGGGCTCAAGTTGAGCTTCCAAGAATTTATTAAAAATCTAACAAGGTTCTGTTTTTCAAACTTATAAAATCAGAAACATATACTAAAACCTTTGGAAAAATCATGAGACTTTATAGAAGTACCAATGAGCATCTAAAATAAGGTTTTTCTGAAGGGTTAGGGCTTTTGGATGACTTTCCTAATGTACTTTAGAAAAAGACAAATTAACTAGGCATTTAGGAGTATTATTAATGACATGCATGCACAAATCTTGCTGTAAAATTTGATACAAATGCGGATATGTACCATGCTAAGATACACTCATGGTTCAAAAATCAACCCTATCAACCTTCTGGAACTTCAAATAAAATTCAAAAATAGAAACGATTCATTGAATTATTGAGGAAATTCCAGGAACATTTTTGGAAACGTGCTTCAACAGAAAATTAGTTCATTCTTCAAGGATTCAAATAAAATTAGGTTTAGAATTTTATATTTTTCCATTATTTTTTACATAATTTACAATCTCTAGCTAATTAATGGAAAAGGGAAAAATAACAAGGAAGAAGGCAGAACAGGGGACACAGCAGTGGCGGCGGTGCTCCGGTGAGATTCTCGCCGGAGAAGAAGGCTAGGAGGGGGGATTGAGGGTCGTGGAGCTTCACCTTGATTCAAAGCACCAATTTAACAATGATGAAGGCCAAGGGGGAGAGGGCAAGGTGGTCGGCGACGTGAAGGCTATGCGGCGGTTTCAGTGATGGCCGACGGTGGCGCGCGGTGTTCTCGTTGTCGGCGGTTAGCTGTGGCCATTAACTTGTCAAATTAGTGCACAACAACATGAAGAGCTCGTCGACAAGAGGAATCGAGACAAAAGTGTACCGTGGCGACGAATTTGATTGATGACGGCTGGCGGCGATGTTCTCGGCCGAAGGAAGGGACGGCGGCATTCCGGGCGACAGGGTGCATGGCCGGTGGCCTTGGTGGACGGTGAGCTGAAGGGAGCCGAGAGGAACTCGGTTGGCATGGTGGCGGGGCTCGGGAATTGCCGGAATGGGCTAGCGACGTGAGGGCGGCAATGGCGGCGGCGGACTGAGGCAGAGAGAGGAAGAAGGACCGGAGGGGAGCGGGGGTTGCGGCTTTAATACCCGAGGGAGTGAGCCAAGGGGGGAAAGAGAGAGGAGTGGGGCACCGTTGATTGGTGCAGGGAGCGGCGAGCAGCCATTGGCGCTGGAGGGCGGCGGCTCGGTAGAGGTGGCGTGCGTGCGGAGGAACGGCAGCGCGCCAGGGAGAGAGAGGAAAGGAGAGAGGGGAGAAGGAGCAGTCGAGGAAAAATCTTTTGGCAAGATTTGGCTTAGGCGAGTAATGGCACGGGAAGGCTGAGGCGGTCACCTGGCGCATGGCCTCGGTGGTTGGCTGCCGAGGGCGGCGGCACTGTGCTGTCTCCCTTTTTTTTTCAATTTTGATTCGAATTTATCCAAATGCTCCCACTTGAGCTAAATGAAAACCCTACCTCCCCAGCTCGGGAATTTTTGAAACTTTTTGTTTAAAGGAAGATGCCCTGATTCGGCCTCTAAAGGTTTGTAAATTTTTAACCTTGTTCAAGATTGTTGGAATTTTAAAAGGGTTTAACCTTTCCCAAAAATTTTTTATAAAATCTCCAAAATTCTATTTTAAAGTGTAGTTAATTAATATGCAAAAACATTCAGTTGGTTTCATTATGAAAACAGAAGATTTCTCAACAGCAAAACTAGTGTTACCCGAAGTCGACAAAATTCTGAACCCCTGACCCACAATTCTCACTAGCAGGAAAACGTCAAAATCAAAAACATCAAATCAGTGAGCTCATTTTCATAAAGACAAAAAGATTGAAACTATGGGATTTGACAGCGCACGTGTCGTATGATTAGGTTTGAACCTGCAGGTGTAAAATCGTTTCAAACCGCTGTCGGTCCTAGCTTGTGAGTTTGCTTGTGAAACGCACCACATCCTAATTAGGATGATGAGCTATGAGGTTGATGATTAGATTATGATGATTATTTTATCTGTTGTTCTATTTATGATTGATTAGATCAGTGCACACTAAAGTTACTATTCTAATCACTTAACCTGAGCTAAAACTTGACCAAGAATAGTTCAGATAATTGGAGTTCCTTTTGTAAAGGTAAACCTACCCTGAGTCAGCCAGCATGTCTAGGTGTCGGCTGTAGTTAGCCAATTTGACGGATTAGTCTTATTGAGCTTCTTAGAAGCTCACGCTTTGCGAATACGTGGTTTTCAGGCGCTGACGTGTACGCTCACGATGATAGCCAGTTGGAAGAGCAGCTTTCAGAGTTCGGGAACCTCCAGTGGGAGCGTTGTGGTTCGTCGTAGTAAAACCTTGAAGTCGCTAGTAGCATGATGCCACTGGGCAAGGGTCATGCTTTTGCTTAGTCTGAGAGTCGTGAGTCTGTACCTCGTCAACTCTTTCGCTGTAATTGTGTTTTCAAAACTCTATTTCGTACTCTAATATTGTTGTAAGACTTAAATTTTCATTTATGAAATAATGATATATTAAATTCTCTTATCTCGTAAAAGATTGCTGTTTAGCCTGCCTGTGTTGTACCATGTGTATGTAAAAAAGGAACGGCTCTGTTGCGCAATGCTGGAAGAGTTGAAAGTAAATGGAAGTGTTGGATTGTTGCGCGACGGCTAGCAGAGAAAGGGAGGTGCGGAGCTCCGCCCGTCGTCGTGACGCGCTCGGCGGCATGCTGACGGCGCGCCAGTGCGGCAGGCTACGTGAGCCGCGGCAGTGTGACACCCCGTGTGTCACATTTACCAACGATGCACATTAAAAATTTATTTAGTTTGAAGCCATGGATTATTAATAAAAACCTAATTAACATGAAGTAAGGAGTTAAAAATAGAATCATATAATCTTCACGGTAATAATCCACAAGTTGTTAATAAAAGAAAAGGGTGAGAAAGGATTGAATAATTTTTCAATTAAATAAATGAAATATTAAAAAGACTATTCAAATCGAATTGAAATCAAAGGAACTCTGTTTAAAACTTTAAAAAGACATTGAAATAATTCTCAAAATGCAATATGAAAGGAAAAACTGAATAATTGTTAAACTACTGAATATATATGGAAGTGCATTTAAAAATTTCTTATGGAGTAGTATTTATTTAAATGTGAATTCGACCCTCGAACAATTCAAAGTGCACAATTCGGGATTCTGGGTAATTCCAAATTAGGATTTAGTTTATTTTTGAAATTTTCAAATTTGTTCTGGATAAATCTTGAGTGGGACTCACTGTCACTCTCTCGACTCTCTCTGTTACTCTCTTTCTCTCTGCTCTCTCTCTCTTTTCTCTGCGCAGCAGCAGGACAAGCATCACCGCTGAAGCCAGTGCCCTGAATTCAAGCTTGCAGGCAAGCAGCAGCGTGGAAGCAGTCCAGCTGCATTGCACCACCGCTAAGCACCCCTTGAGATCCAACAGAATAGGCCACCGCTTTCTTATCCTTCTCTCTCTCTCGTTCTCTCTGTTACTCCAGCACCCCCTCTCCGAAAACCGCGTGAGCAGCTGCCAGCGCAGGCAGCCAAGCAGCTCCGTGGGTGCAGCTCCGAAGCGCAACTCAGCGCCTTGCATCGCCCTCGCGCGGGATAAAACCAGCGGCAGCAGCATCGCTCCCTCTTTCCCTCCTCTGTTTTCTCTCCTCCGAAACGCAAGGCGAGCAGTAGCACTACTCTGATTCTATAACCTTCATCAAATCCTGTCCAAATCAACTCGCCAAGGACTCAACTAGCTTTCCTTTTGCGCGCAGAGCCACCCATCAACGGAGTGCGTCGAATATGGAGCCTCTTCCGCCGCCGGTTTCCGATAATCAAGCCGTCGCACGGTGAGAACCCCTCTAGCACCCGTTCCAGAGCTCGACACCTTGTCATTCGTGGTCTCCAGGTCCTGGCGCAACTCACGGAGGTCTCCGTTCCTTGTTTTGCGCCCGGGTCCGTCAAGAACACGACCTCGCCGGAGTCCGTCCTTCGACTCCACGTCGCCAGCATACTCCCGGTGCGTTCTGGTCGCGCTTTTCTTCATGCCGCTGTTTATCATGTAAATAGGAGTCTGTAGGAGCAAATTTTGTTGATTTTCGTCCATAATAACAAGCACATGAGCTCGCCGAAGTTACTTCGCCGGCGGTGCAGCCTGTGCCCTTGTCGCCAGCGTCCTTCCAGTGAGTATGTCGCGCACAGGACTCGTCTAGAAAGCTGCACACGTCGCAAGAACCGAGCGGGGTGCCTCTCGCGCTCTCTGGACGCACGCGTAGGCCCCCAGGCTAGGCGTCGCAGCTCGTCGCTGCGTTCCGGCGAGCTTAGGGCAGGTGCCCTAGTTAGGGTTCTTCATTCCTTTTCCTTTTATTTTAAAAACGACAGAAACTTCCAAAATGCATAGAATTTCTAGGAAATTCAAAAAAAAATGCGAACCAATTTGCAGTGATCTTGTTTCCATCTCTACTTTCCGGAGAAAAACGTCAGATGATTAATTTTTGCAATCCATATTTCATTAAATGCTATATTTGCTTAACAATTAAATAAAGTTTTCTGATTAATGAAAAATTCCAGAAAATTCATAAGTAATTATTTGGAATAAATAATGAATTTAACATGAATTATTAAAGCGTTACTGCTGCTGTTAAGCTTGATCAAATAAGTAATCTCTAGTCAAATACTTAATTAAATTATAATTAACATTGATTGTGTCTTTGCTTAATATTTCATAATTGGCATACCCTTTTTCGTTGTTGTAAACACTAATGAGTACAACCGATTCAAAACTTGTTTAAAAAGTAACATTAACGTTGTAATTTCGTTTGATCAACTTAGTCAATAAGTTTATCTAGAACGACATCCAATAATTGCTGTTGTTAGTTGTTTATTGAAAGTACTTATGCATACAAGCTACTACTTACTAACTAACAAATTTCAAATTAAATAAGTCTCTTAAGTATTCGTTATTACTGCATCACGTAGACTTCAAGGTGAACGACATAGTCATCGAGCCTGAGAAGGGTTCGTAAAAGAAGACCTCATCACGGAATAAACAACACAACCATAAGGCAAGTCTCGGTGCACTATCGTTTTTAACGTTTTTTTTATAATAGTATATGTAAGTCACATGATGTGTATTAGGTTGTCAGGAATTAAATGGAATCCTAGCTGCATATGTTTTCAATAATACCTATTATAGAATATTGGTACATGTAATTTGACGTAGATGCTAGGCTTAACAGTGTCATACGGTAGAAGACGAGCAGAGTAAACGCTGCTTGCGACATGATAGGAGTTGTTTGAAACTCCTGCCCTTTCCTTTATAAGCTTATAGCTAGTTCATATCATCCGATGATGAAAACTAAGGTTAGACAAGGAATGTAGGTTGCCAACAGGACATGGGTCCTGCGTGCAGTAGTCCTGTCTGATTCATGTGGCACCTTGTGATTGTAGAGGTGAACGCACCATACGACGTTTGATTTGGAGGCGTTGGGGTGGGTAGTGAGGTAATCTCTCACTGGTACTGTCTGGGACAGTCATGTGGAGTAGGTTCTCTTACTAAGACGTCGTAAGACCGTTTAACTCTATAAGAGCCAGTGTGAACGGTTGTCACATACGGTCTTGGACGCACACATGTCATATGATCAGGTTATTTCTGTAGGTGTAAATTGATTCAAATCGCTGTCGCTCTTAGTCTATGGGTTTGCTTGTCCTCTCTGTCGCACATGTTAAGAAGTGAACAATGAGAACAAAATGAATGCTTTTGTGATGATTACTATGATTATTGTTCAACAAACATGCTTGTTGAGCTATGGTGCTAACTAAAGTTTTATCGTTTAAAACTCAATTTGAGCTAAAATTTAAAAAACTAGGGATCTATTAATTAGTGTGTCTTCTACATTTTCCTACCTTGAGTCAGCCTTACATGTCTAGGTGTCGGCCGTAAAGAGCTATGTTGATGAGTTAGTCTTGTTGCATTTATTATAAGCTCATGTTTTGCGACTCGTGGTTTTCAGGTGAAGCAGAGGCCTATGTCTGTGAAGGTAGGTTCCAATGAGAGGAGCAGCGGCCGTAAAGAGCCACGTTGACGAGTTAGTCTTGTTACATTTATTATAAGCTCACGTTTTGCGACTCGTGGTTTTCAGGTGAAGCAGAGGCCTATGTCTGTGAAGGTAGGTTCCAATGAGAGGAGCAGCGGCCGTAAAGAACCACATTGACGAGTTAGTCTTGTTGCATTTATTATAAGCTTACGTTTTGCGACTCGTGGTTTTCAGGTGAAGCAGAGGCCTATGTCTGTGAAGGTAGGTTTCAATGAGAGGAGCAGCGGCCGTAAAGAGCCACGAGTTAGTCTTGTTACATTTATTATAAGCTCACATTTTGTGACTCGTGGTTTTCAGGTGAAGCAGAGGCCTATGTCTGTGAAGGTAGGTTCCAATGAGAGGAGCAGCGCTTAGATGGTTGAAGCATCCAGTGGAGAACTTTTCAGTAGCCGCGATTCGTGTGGTTGGCTAGTGGTACCGTGTCTTTGGGCAAGACCGTGCTTTTTCTTAGTGATGAAAGTCAGAACCTGTACTCTTATCTTATTTTTCGCTGTATACGAGTTTGAAAAAAAGGTTTGTATCCTGTATAATTCAATGTAGTCTGTAATAATAATATTATGTTATTTTTTGCCTGTGTTATACCATATATATGTTCGCTTCGCTGAGCATCGCGAAGAGTGGATCCTGGTAAGATAGGTCGTCCTTAGTATTGTGGTGGTCTATCATAGTTGGTATCAGAGCTATTCTGGGATTGATACGATCTTTTCAAAGGTATATTTTTTAAAATCACATACAAGTGAGGTACATGTCATTAGTAGATGTCATTAGTAGATATAAGGTATATCACGTGATAAGCTAACCTAGTATAGAAGCTAACTAAACTCAGATTTATTTTTCTATAACGATGCACCCACGCTTAGATAATCAAGGTAGGTGCGCCCTCGACTACGGAGAAAAGTAGAGAAACCCTGTTGCAATAGCAGTAGTTGCGTTCCGTGCCATGATGGTACGGATGGCGGTTATGTTTGTTATAACATGCTACTCACCTTTGCTGCTTAAGGAGAGAGGCAGACCTCTGTCGTACGAGGTGTGGGATATGGATTCTCTTACAAAATCAGATTTCGCAATAGTAGCGTCTTGTGTCTGTGGCACACAAGAGATGAGTCTTGTTCTAGACGACTTAGGTCTTGCAGAACCTTCTTATACCTTTGCTGTCTGAGGTGAAGTGCAGTCTGTTATCGCACAGTGAAGGTCGGACATGTGATCCCGTTCGTGACCTACTCAGAGCAAGCCATATGGTAACAATATGGATTGTCGATGTTTTACTTTTTATATATATAATATTATACTGCCTGTGTGTGGTTTTCTGCAAGTATGCTAACCATGAAATTCATAAGAACGTGTAGAAACGACTGACTTGAGAGAATGATCTGTCATCGATGTACGTATATTTCACTTTGGTGAGGACATTGTAGGACGTTATAGGAGTGCATGGCATCTTAAAATTGAGTAACTACAAAATGAGAATGACAGAATATATAATAAACTAATTTGATGGGTCAAATCTATGGATAGAAACTTAGAATACCGGTAGCCTTATCTACAGATCAGTTGATTTAGGATCATAGGAAAATGTATTCCTTTACTGTACCTTGATGGAACATTTTTGGAATACCCCACTAACGGATCCTTAATCACATTCCAGCATGGTGCAAATTCGAGGTGATAATGATCCAGAGAGTTCTCGAGGGGGGGGGGGGGGTGGATAGAACACCACAGGTTCACCAGCTTCAATATCCCTTGCTGAAGCTAAGCATACCAATCAGCAGTAGGGTGAGGTGTTGAGAATGCTAGTCGAGAACAGTAATCGAAACTTTGGACAAGATCCACAAGAGCAGCCTCACCATAGCGCTTATTCCGATTTCATAGCTACCCGTCCACCGAAGTTTGAAGATGCAAATGAACCCTTGGAAGCAGATCATTGGCTTCGTACTATGGAGGCTAAGTTTGGGTTGTTGAACTGCATGGAGACTCTGAAGACTTTGTTTGCAGCACAGATGCTTCAGGGCTTAGCGGGTGCCTGGTGGGCCAATTATGCAGCCACCCTTGCTGTAGATACTCAGGTACCATGGTAGGAATTCAAGGAATCTTTTCGTGCTCATTATATTCCAGCTGGTCTTATGCAAAGAATGTGTCTCTGACTTAAGGAAGTCGTAGTGTGTATGAGTACTCTAAAGCTTTCAACTAGTTGGCTATATATGCACCTGAGCAAGTGGATACGGATGTGAAGCGAAAGGGCCGCTTTATGAATGGTCTGGATATTAGACTTCAGTCCCGTATGGCTCTAAACCAAGGAGGTACATTTAATGAATTTGTGAGCAACACCTACATTGCTGAGGAATACCTTCAGAAGGAGCAAGAGGAACTTAAGAGAACCAGTAGTGTTGCATAATTATCTAGTAAACCTCCTATAAAGTATCGTCTTACTTGTACTTCTCACGATGGCGAGAAGTACAGGACAGCTTCGCAGCTACAAAACATGCCACAGCAGCCTCATAAACATGGTGTAATTCCTAGAGCAGTTCGACCCCCTAAACAGAGTAACCGGCTGGAGAAGGAGCTTTGGATGATATAGGTAGTGGTCAAAGACGACTTGTGGATGAACGCTCCAATCTCATGTGGAACAGTCTCAAACAACAAGAAGATCAGAAGAAAGATCAACAAAAGAGGCAGAAAGCATCAAGAACCGGTTGTGTAAGTTACACCACAATTGAAGAAATTTCAAAAGGAGAGCCAATACCCGCGGGCATGTTTTTCCTTCAGAAGTATCCTGCTCTTGTCCTATTTGATTCCAGTGCTTCACACAACTTTATTAGTAAAACTTTCACCCAAGAGCATCGCCTCAAGACCACTTTGTTAAAGCCGCCTTTCATCATTAAAACACCTGGAGGAAAGATCATATCTGAACAAGGACTTACAAGGACACCTCTCAACCTAGGAGGAAAGTTTTATCCTACCACCTTTATTGTGTTAGAAGGGTAAGGTATCGTTATAATCATTGGAATGGAATGGATGAAGTACCATAAGGCTATTCTAGACATTGATGCTCGAGAGGTTATCTTAAACTCTGGCAAGGTATCGATATAATCATTGCAATGGAATGGATGAAGTACCATAAGGCTATTCTAGACATTGATGCTCGAGAGGTTATCTTAAACTCTCTAATTCATGGTCCTGTGCGTTTACTTTTAAAACAACCAAAACACACACCCTCACAAATGTATCATGTTACCAGGAAGGAGTTGAAGGAAATACCGGTGGTAAAGGAGTATCAAGATGTGTTTCCAGATGAAAGATGTTCTCATGGGTTGAGCCCAAAACATGTTGTGCTGCCAAGCGTAGGCAGGCATCCAGGCGGTTGAAATTGACTTCCTGCGGCCACGATCGCTGCCTGACCCAGGTAGTCGGTCATCACACAGTAACCAAACTAGCCCTACATGGCCGCAAAATTTTATGACGTATTATATCCTACATGCCACTTCCTAGCTAACAATTTGTGACGTTTTCAATGCTTGACAATGACAAAATCAAATATCATGATCTAGTGAAAGATGGAGAATTTCATAAAGTATTATGATTAAAATATTAATTTCAAAAGATGAATAGCGACACATGATAGGTAACAAAATATCATGGCATTAAGGAAGTCAACATATGGGCTGAAACAAGCTTCGCGACAGTGGTATATCAAGTTTAATGATACCATTCGGGCGTATGATTTTGTAGAAAATCCTGTTGATCGGTGTATCTACATAAAGGTCAGTGGGAGCAAGTTCATTATATTAGTTCTATGTGTTGATGACATTTTGCTTGCTACTAATGATAAATCAGTGTTACATAATGTGAAGTTTCTCTCCAACAATTTTGAAGGAAGGATATGGGTGAGCATTATATGTTATTGGAATAGAAATATTCCATGATAGAAACAAGGATTATTAGGATTATCTCAGAAAAGTTACATAAACAAAATATTGGAGAGATTCAAAATGGAAAAATGCTCAAAAGGAATGGTTCCAATTCAGAAAGGGGACAAATTCAGTTTGTTGGAATGACTTGGAACATAAAGAGATGGAATCAATTCCATATGCATCGCTTGTTGGGAGCTTAATGTATGCTTCGACATGTACTCGACCAGATATTAGTTTTGTTGTTGGAATGCTTCGTCGATATCAAAGTAACTAAGGAAAGGATCATTGGATTGCTGGTAAAAAGGTCCTTTGGTATTTGCAAAACACTAAGGATCACATGCTCATATATCGGAAGTCGAGCCATTTGGAGGTTATTGGCTACATGGATTCAGATCTTGGTGGATGCATGGACTTGAGGAAATCCACGTTCGGCTATTTGTTCCTCTTGGCTGGAGGAGCAATTTCATAGAAAAGTAGAAAGCAATCTAATTGCAGCTAAAACCATGGAAGCAGAATTTGTGGCATGCTTTGAGGCCACTATTCAATCACTGTGGCTGTAGAATTTTGTGATGGGTCTCTATATAGTTGATAATATTGAGAAGCCACTAAAATTATATTGTGATAATTCTGCTGCGATCTTCTTCTCTAAAAATGATAGGTACTCGAAAGGAGCAAAACATATGGATTTAAAGGACTTGATAGTTAAAGAGGAAGTGAAAAATAAAAGGGTGTCCATAGAGCATATTGGAACTAATTTTATGATTGCGGATCCGCAAACAAAGGGATTACCACCTAAGACTTTCATTGGCCATGTAGAAAGGATGGTTGTTATGGATAATAATTATTAGCATGATGTGTATACACATGAAAAATGTGATGCTCATATTTTCATATGAATTCAATAAAAGATTGTTTTGCACTGTTATCCACATAGTTGTATATATATAATAATCGTTGTGGTGTGATAACAAAATTATTTCCCTGTCAAAGATAGTTGAGTTGGCCGATTGTAATACATGGAAGAAAACTTGTCGTTAATGACAAATGATCGCCATGATTCTATCGTCGAACTTTGACATAACGACGACTTAAGAAATTTGAAAAGTGTACACTTAAAGTCAAATCAAAATTTCGAAAGTCATATCATGGGCCAAGTGGGAGAATGTTAGAATAATAGTTTTTATTGTGAAAGTTCGTAGTGTGATGGCTGCTAGACTAAAAGAATAAGAATTATGGGTTTTAATACCCTCTTCTCTCTCTTTTATGAAAATAATACACCCATTCACGTTATAGGGATTTTGTGCATGAAATCACGAAAGTGAAAGTGTTCTAAATCCCCTTGAGTAAACAGTTAACTCCTTTGATCAATCCATTGATTTTAGTTGTGTTGTAACAAGAAAGGTGTGAATGAATATTACTAGTGCTTGGTTATTTTCCTTGCTGCCGGTGCAATGTTTCACTTATGAACACTTATGAAACGTTATGTAACTAAAAAGTAAGAGAGAAGAAAAGTTTCGTCACTATATATATATTCATACCTCTAGCTACGATCAAGGACAGTAGAAAAGACTCAGAGATAAAAGAGTAACAAACATGAGAGTGTATTAAATCTCTAACCATCAAGAGAACTAGTAAGCAAAGAAAGGTAGAGAGGAGAGAAATATTTTCGGTATGAAAGGTGCTACTCTTTAAGGAGGTGGGTTTGTGCTTTATGATGAATGAACGGATTTGTTATGCCACACACACATAAAAAATTTGTCTCCTTTTATTTGATTAAATTAATTTGTGCTAACGATCCTTTATAGCTTCCGCGTATATTTTTGCTTACATATGGTTGATAGCCAGATCTCATCATGAACTCATTTGGACTCCAAACCTTCTCTCGCTGCTAGCTGTGTCTCATCGCCCTTCCAGCACTGGGATCTGCAGAACGAGCCTGGCGCCTGCCTCTACTTTGCCAAGGCACACTGCCCACTGAAGCTCTTGCATGCACCAGCATCCCTTCATCCCCTCCATTATTGGCAACTAATCTTTGAAGCCTGTCGCTGTTGATCGCAGCAGAGGCAGTACTCCGCCGCAGTCGAGCAGTCCTTGCCTGCAGTGTGTATGTGGGTGGAGACTGGAGAGGTGGGGAGGACGCCGGGACTGCAGCGTCTTTTGGCGTCCTGGTCACATTCCGGCGAGGGCATGTGCGCAGTGGCACGTGGGAGCGGCGCCTCCCCAGCCATCCCTGCTTCCTTCATTCTTCTTTTTGAGTTATAATAGTAACAACGTACTCATTTGGGGTAAATTGGTTCTTTTATCATAACTTACATTTTGATATTGTATTGGATGTGTTTGGGCGAACGAGCATGTATTTATAATGGTACTCAACGATTTTGTGAAAGTTTAGTTTAACAAGCAAAATACAGCAAATTGGAGTGTCCCAGGGTAAATTTTGCTTAGTATTTACCATGAATAAGACATTTTAATAAGGCAGTAGTTATTCAATACTGTCGTGTCTCAGCTTATTATTACTATCTGAAGTTGATGGAGATCCACATAAATTACTTGCAAGACATGATCAAGTTACGCATATGTAAGAGATCTCCCACCAAATAAAGAATATACATTTCCTCCATTTTTTAATTATTATAGCCGTTTATTTCTTATAAAAAAGAATAATAAATATTATATATTTTATTAAATTTAATTTATTTTTAAAAATTTTTAAGTCATAACTTATAGCTACTTTTACATATTTTAATATTTTTTAATAAAAAATGATTAAAATTGATGTAAGAAATCAACGACTATAAAAATAGGAAAACACATGCAGTAAATTTCAGCGTCCCTCAAGCAGTAGGATATCATCCATCAAGCGACAAATGTTTTTGTAAGAAGAGCCACCCTGTTTAGCAGCATCCTCAGCCAGCGTTTTCCACTCCAACGTCTTCTTCCGCGCGTCCTCCCCTTTCTTTCCGGCCACCATCTCCATTACGAGGGTTGCGATCTCATCGCTTCTGGATCCCTGCGGCAGCTCCACACCAATGTCCCACGACAAGGACAATTGGCGGCAGTTTGTGGTCTGCTCGGCTACCACGGGGCATCCGAGCACCGGCACCCCAGCACCCACGCTCTCTAGAATCGAGTTCCACCCGCAGTGCGACACGAACAGCCCAACCGCCGGGTGGCTCAGCACAGCCTCTTGTGCGCACCAAGGCACGACGAGTCCGTCCTCAGCGACCTCGACGTCCGCCGCCATGTCCGGCCGCAGGACCCACAGGTACGGTGAACCGCAGCGTGCCAGCCCGGACGCGAACTCCGACAAGGTCATGTCGCCCATCGTGGCGTGGCTGCCGAAGCTCACGTACACGACGGAGCGCGCCGGCTTGCCGTCCAGCCAGGCCATGCACTCCGTGTCCTCGGGCAGCAGGCTCGCGTCCCAGATAGCGGTGCCGAGCGCCTTGTCGCAGCTCGCCGCGAGTATGCTGGCTATCGGGCCGACGGTGTAGACGGGCGGTAACATCACCGCGAGCGCGTCCAGGACGTCCTTTTCCATCTCGCGAAAGGTGTTGAGGATGACGGCCTTGGAGGAGGTGACGAGCCGCATCTGGTGGACGTGGAAGCGCAGTAGCCAGTCGTCCGCGTCCGTCGTGTGGCAGAACGTTGGCATATCCCTTAGCCGCATACCTTTCATCCCGGGCACCCAGTCCAGAGCAGTGTCGAGGTAGCCATGGGTTGTGTAGCCACTTCCTGTTTGAGAAAACACATGCATATCAGATATGGAGGTGAAATTCGTGAAAAATAACTGACGGTCATTTTGACTAAATCTTGACATTTAGGAATCATCTATCTAGTAATTTAAATTTATGAAACATCACTACCATTTGGCGCAATAGTAATTTCATATATGTCACATTTTACGATTTATTTGAAACATAGCATTAATGTCAGTTCACGATGTGACAGATTTATTTTCATACTATAGAGACCCTGCAACGGGTAAGGGTGGCCATGATGCGCATATATGGCCAGATAGGAAGAGAATATGTTAGAAATGATAACAAAGAAAGATTAAGAGTGACAACAGGAAGTTTTTCAACATCGTTTAAGATGGTTTGCACATGTGCAGCAAACATGTAGGAGGTGCTAGTTCTGTTTTCCTTTTTTGCAAGGGAACGAGGTGCTAGTTCATAGTGGAATAATAAGATGCCACGATAAGAAAGGATGCAAAATGGAAGATCGAACTTGACATGAGAGAAATTCGTAAATAGGGGTATAAATGATAGAAGTTTCAGGAAACTAACAATAATGTAAAAGATATTGTTTTGTCAGTTTTTTTCCTTTTTTGTCTAACAACAGTTTTTTTGTCGGTCACATGTTTGACTGTTTGTGACTAAAAAGTTTGGTAGTTGTTATTGGTGGAACCAGTCCTTAAATATTCTCACCAAGAATTGGATGGACCATTTGTCCTTCCATAATGCTGTCCAAAAAGCGGCTCCTACTGCTGTATGTATCAGTTTCACAATCCAAGCGCCGCTGGTCTACAGAAGTAGTTTCTTCGGTCGTTCTTGAATCAAAAAACTTTTTTCTCATCGCCATGTATAATCTCTTGAGGACCGCCTTTACGTTTCACTCTTCTAAAGAATTTTTGCAAGACTTTGAAATTTCAATTACTATCTCAATTTTCAGGTCCTATATATATTTGTTTTTGACTGCCTATATTATTAAGGGAAATTCAGATTACGGATCCTATAGGACAGAACAGAAATAAATAGGAACTGAACCTAAATACACAAGGAATGTGCTGCATGCAGGCCAAAAAAATCAGACATGTAAGTACCTTTGTGGGGGATGACTTCCTTTTTGATGAGCTCCTCGAACTGGAGGTATCCCATGAGCCCGCACGCGGACGCCGTGAAGAACTGGACGTCGGGTACGCCGACCTGCCGCGCGGCCTCCGCGGCGAACGGCATCGGCGTGTCGACCACCACGCAGCTCACGGGCGGCACGCCGGGCCGGTCCCCCATCAACTCCTGGAGCAGTGACTTGAAAGGCTCGAGGCAGTTCCTTTCCATCGCTTCGTGGTGCGCCGCCAGCGTCTGCGGCGGGTCCTCCACCGACAGCCCGTCCGGGATGACCTCGACGTCGAATCCTGCTGAGACTACAGTAGCAGCATCGCCGCCTCCCTTGCCAGCGCGCAGCAGGCGGCGGTGGTGCAGTTCGGTGTGGACGAGCGTGACGTGGATGCCGCGGGCGTGGAGGACGCGCGCCAGCTGCGTGTGGGGGGCCACGTGGCCGTGCGCCGGGAACGGCACCAGCACAACATGAGGCTTCTGCGTGGAGCCCATGTGCAACAAGGAAGGTTTGGTGGCGTTGTTTATGCTGCCCCTGCTATGATGGCACTCGCGATCGCCTCCAAGGATATAAGAGTGCTCGGCTCAGGCACGGAGAGCCGTCGCTTGCAAATAATGCACTTCATCTAAGAAACGAAAAACCAAGAAAACTGGTGGTAGTTGCGCCGCACGTACGTGCAAAGCCATACAACGCCACACATGCTACCTAACTTTCTCGCTCTGACTCGCCGTTTAGCAGGGGCAAAGTAGATGGTGCGGTCCCGTACTGTCCACGACAACCTACTGTCCAGCACAACAAATAAGGAAACAGGGCAGCATCACATTGACGGAACTTTGAGCCAGTGGAGTTGTCCTCTCAAAACGAAAAAGCACCGGACCGGTGGAGTTATAACTACGGTTAAGAAAAACTGAAGGCTTTCTCTTAACACACAAATTTTGAGTAAAACGCACACCAGATATCTTAACTATTTATAAATGATGTTCTAGGTCAACAAACTCTTAAAGCGACCATCCTGATCTCTAAACATTAGTGTATAGTTATTTGGTTCCATAATCCTTTAAGTGATCATTTAGGTACCTTAACTTTTTCATTCCATTTCATGCATCCTAGGTCCTATTAGAATTATTAGGCTTGGACTATGTGATATTCAAAATAATTCCTAGAAAATCTCAAAGGCCCATTCATGTACGAGGATGGTGCAAATCTTTAGTCCCACACGGATACGATATGGAAACCGACCTGGACGAGAGATCGTGTCCAACAGGGCCACGATCTAGTAACTTACTCGGGTGAGGGACACCTCAACCCTAGCGGTTCCCCTCTATAAAACCAGGCGGACACCATAGCCAGAGGGCATCGCAACCAAACCAACGCATCACAGCGCATCTAGGTTTTCACCTCTGCTACCGCTGCGCCGCCGCTGCCGTCTTCTCCATCCCGATCGTCGGCGTGTACCGTCGAACGGGAGAGCAGGTCTCCGGAACCCTTGTCCTCTGAGCTCCTGTACAAGGAGAGGGCGAACAAGGTTATTAGGAAGCGCTCTGCGCACCTGCTCGATCGCTTCGCCTTCATCACTTCAGCCCGATCTTCATCGACTTCATCACCACGGCTCGTCTTCCACACCGCCAACCTGACGCTCACCGTTCGTGAGCTTCTCCACGCGGCTGTTGTTCGGCGCGGACATCTTTGCTATCCAGTCGTCATCAAGAAAGAATTGTACATACTCTTATATATTATCATGTCTTCCATACGTGCCATCGTGATCTACTATATGTTCATGTTGCTTGAGTGTATGGTAGAATCTGTAATTCTGTTTGGCATAATAGACTTGTTTAGATCTACCGTAGATCTAGTAAATATTTGCAATTTGCCATGTGTGATCAGGATATACTTGTTTAGATCTAGCATAGTAAATATTTGTAATATGCTATGTTTGATCATGATAGACTTGTTTAGATCTAGCATAGATCTAGTAAATATTTACAATCTGCTATTTGTGATCATTATTTATTTCTGGATTAAATTCAAACTAAAAGTGCTGACTGTTTCAACAATTCAAAAACCTTATTTTAGCCAATTTGGTATGGCTGGATTTAGTGAGGCGCTGAGGCCTGATAAATTTACTGACGTACACTTCAAGAGATGGCAAGTCAAGACCATCCTATGGCTTGAATCCATGGAAGTGTACTAGACTCATGCTGGTAAACCAAAGGGTACTCTGTATTCTGCAGAGGAGGCAAAGTACAACTGGGACAACACAATTTTCGTTGCCGCTGTGATCAGTAATCTTGTAGATAACCTACAAGACATGTACATGCATCACAAAGTCGCCAAGGAATTGTGGAATGCCCCGATTGATGACTATGGTGTCAGCGATATTGGCACTAAGATGTATGTCATGGAACAGTATCATGACTACAAGATGGTAAAAGGTCGTTCTATAGTAGATCAGGCTCATGAAATACAGTGGATGATAAAGAAACTTGAGCTTCTTAAGATCGTCGTGCCAAACAAGTTTGTGGCTACAGGAACCTATCCAAGTTGCTCCCATCTTGGAGAGATTTCGCCACAGCTATCAAGTACAAGAGGCAGGAGATATCCGTTTCGGATCTGATCTCCTCGCTTGACATTGAGAACAGGGCTCGTGCTAAGGATGGTCGACTCAAGGCAGTTGAGGGCCAGACTAGTGGCAATATGATGCAGCACCGGAGGTTCCATCAGGGTGGCAAGGGCAAGGGCAAGAACAATAAACCTAAGCAGACCACTACCTTCAAGAAGAGGAAGAACAAGGAGAACAAGCAATGCTGCTTTGTGTGTGGTGCCAATGATCATTAGGCAAAGAAGTGTCCACAACGCAAAAGCAAGAAGCCTTCACCAAGACAGAAGACTATGAAAATGGTGACCAGCGCTGATGAGGAAAATAATGGGTATGGTTATTTACCTTCTATTTTTTTTAGTGTTTCAATCTACTAGTTGGTGGCTTGATACTGGTGCCAATGTTCACGTATGTTCTGACGCCTTTTTGTTTTCTTCTTACCGGGTCGCTCGGGATTCTTCTGTGACATCCCAGGTGTCACTACAGAATTCACCGAAAATATCATAAAACCCTAGTAGTCAAATTATACACTTGAAAGCAAAATCGATACTTGAAGTAATAAGAAATGTTGTTAGAAGCATTCCAGAGAGCCACTACAAGAACTTTGACAATAAACAGAACACTTTTGATAAAGTCAGGAGATTTTAACTCGCAGTGTCAAAATCCTTCTTTAACAAGGAAGAATTTAAACCCCACTTCGAAATCCAACTAAAATCCAATGTAACCCTAGCAATATTTTTACATGACAATTAAGCTCACTTCAAAAGGGAATTTTGGAGATTTAATCAAAATTTTTGAAAAGATTTAAACCCCTTTAAAATTCACACAAACTAGTTTCTAATTGGAAATTCAAGAATTTTTAGAAATTGAATTAGGACTTGAACCTTAAATGAAAGTTGTCCCAAATATATCATTGGGCTCACTCAAAAATTTTCAAAATTTTTCAGGTTGGGGCATGTGGGTTTCAAAAGATTTTTATTCAGGGTTTTGAATAAATAGCAAATCAAAAAAAAAAAAAGTTTGGCTGCCGCCCCCGATGGCCAACCGCCGAAGCGGCTGGCCGCCGCGGCAGGCGCCAGCTGGGTCTTAGCTTTTGAGCCATGTATTCAATCGCCAAGATTCGGCAAATCTCCCTCCCTCACTCTCCCTCTCTCTCTCCGCTGCTCTCTCTCTATCTCCCACTGGCGTGCACTGCTCCTTCTTCTCCCCGGCACGCCACCGCCGCCCCTTCTCCCCAATCCCCGTGCCGACCCTGCCACACTCCGCCTCTTCCCGCTCCACGGCAATTTAAGTGCGTACGAGCCCTCTGTTTTCTTCCTACATCCCCTTCCTCCTCAACGCGCCACCTTTCTCTCCCTTCTTCTTCCTCCGCTCGGCCGCCATTGCCGCCCGAGGGGCTTGCTCGGTGAGTACACCCGTCCGGCCACGTCTAGCTCCTGAATCCTTGCCAAACAAGATTGCCGTGTTCCGGCATAGCTCCCCGAGCCCACCATTGTTTGTTTCGTAACTCGGGTCGTCGGGAGCAAGAGCTTGTCGAGGCCGCCGTCGACCTCCACGGTGAGAGCCATCCTTCGGTGAGATATCTTTGCCATTGTCGTGTTGCCGGTCGTCTCCGAGGCGAGTAGGTGGTGTAGGATCAAGCCGCGAGCGCCGTCGTGCACCACCGTGCCGCCACGGCCTTGCCGGAGCATCGCCGGAGCTCGCCACCGCCCTCCCTTTTCTGCCGCCTTTATTCTTTTTAAATTTCAAATTTCCTATAATTGATCAAACTTGTAAAGTGTCTAACAAATCGAGGAAAAATCCAAAAAATCGAAACCAAAATTTGTTAAAATCCTCATAAAAAGGGCTAATTTACTGTTGAAACACTTCTTCAAAAATGTTTATGGAATTTCTTAAATAATTAGATGAATCTTTTCTGTTTTTGATGTTTAATTGAAGTTCTAGAGGAGTGTTAGGGCTAAAACTTGAACCATAAGTGCAACATGATGGCATACATCTTTTGAAAATTTCTTGGGATTTTATAACCAAAAAATGTTATACAGCTCATTAACAATACTCTAAACAGCTAATTTAATTTGTCATTTTCTAAAATACATTATGAAAGTGATCCAAAAATCTGAACCCTAAAGCCAAACTTTTGATTTGGTGCTCAAAGGTGTCTACATCAAATTTCATGATTTTACTCTAGGCTTTAGTATTTATTTCTGATTTTATAAGTTTAAGTAACAGAAACTTTGTTGAATTTTTATAAACTCTAGAAAATTCAAATTGGCCTCAACCAAATTTCAAAATTCATATTCCAGAGAGTGCTATCAACTAAAAATAAACTCATGATATCATATGAAGTTTCATTTTGGCCCCTAGTTTAAATAACAGTGGCTTTTACTAAATTTTTATAAAATCTGGGAAATTCAGTTTGACCTCAACCGAATTTTAAAATTCCAATTTTAGAGAACATTGCCAACTAAAAATCGTCCCATGGAAAAGTAAGAAGTTTCATTTTGAACCACACTCATAAGGTAAAAGCTTTAATAAAAAGACGGAGTCGAGGAAATAGGGTTAACCCTAACCACTGGGAGTCGACGGTGAAAACACATAGTGTGCTTGTTAACAACATTATGTTAACTTTTGATTCGACTCATCGTATTCATATTGCATCATGTAGACATCGAAGAGAACGCTGTAGCTGACAATCCAGAGTCCGCAATCTCCGCCGAAGCTGTCGACGCCAACCCCGAAGAACCAGACAAGCCCCGGTGCACGACCAAGTTTTAACATTTTCCTTTATTAACTATGCGTCATGATTGTGCATTAAGTTTCTAGGAGTTGATTGAAACCCTTGTTGCATTTGTTTCCACAGGAAACCCTATCGGTAATCAGTATAGATGACCATCTAGTGTGCTATGCTTAGTAAGTACTTACCGTAGAAGTCGAGCAGAGTGGACGCTGCTCGCGACTGCTAGGATTTTGATTGAAACTATCACATGAGATATATGGTTATGGATAATTAAGGGAAGATAAAAACTGGAGGGTTAGACAGGGTACAAGCTAGGTCGGCGACTGGACTGGGTCCAGGGTGACCGTAGTCTTGTCTGATCCATGTGGTCCGAGTCTGATCGAGCTTTGAATGTACTATCGTATGCTGGGTATAATGAGGCCCAGTAAACCTACGTAGCCTAGTGATTGCAAAGTCGAACCTGCTCTACGGTTTCTGATTCGGAGGCAATCTGGGGTGGGCAGTGTGGGAACTCCACAGAAACCGTCTGGGACGTGTGTTCTGGTGGGATGCGGCACTACTAAGGCAGGCTTAGGAGGGAATTGACTTTGCAGGATCTGGTGTGACCGGTTGCCACGTGCGGTCTGGGACGCACACGTGTCGTATGTGATGAGGACATCGACTCCAACAAGGGAACGGCCACACCAGCAGCACCTATGGACGCGCCTCCACTTCCAGTCACGACTCCACCAGATGCGCCTCTACCTCAAGCGACACTTCCTTCATCAGTGGGGCCAATCACGAGAGCCCGTGCAAGAGAGCTGAACTATGTCATGGTGTTGAAGAACGAAGGCTCAGAAGATTAGCCAGTCGGCCCAGTTGAAGACCCCCCTAATGGGCCAACCTAGGGTTGCACGCAACCCTAGGATGCGCGCCACCCAGGGACTGCGCCCCCACCTCTGGCCGCCACCTAGGGGCTGCGCCCCTCCCCTCGTGTATTTAGCCAAGGGCTGCGCCCCTTGTTTATTTTTGAGTTTTGTTTAATTGTTAGCTTTAGCTACAGCCGTCGCACGCATTACAGCGCTGCCACGTGTATTCAGAACTCCACCTTCAAGTAATACATCAGATTGCTTGCATCTCTTTCTTGCTCGTTCTTCAATTGCGCGCAGGAAACGATCTTCGTGATCAGGCTGATCTTGCACCAGCAAGGTTGGTAACCATCGGGAGTTGGTTCAGCGATTGCATTGGCGCCTCGGGCTTGCTCGTCGTAGTCAGATCATGAGGGTCTACTTCCACCAAATCAAGTTATCTTCACTCACCGAAAGATCGGGCACTCCAGTTCTATCAACCCCTTGAGCCTTGCACTTTCGATCAGTAATTTGCACTGTTGAATTTGTGTGCTTGCACGTTTCGTTGTTGCTGGATTACTTGTGTTTTTATCCATCTGTTCTAGCCGCCACAAACCCTAACACTGCTCTCCTGCCGTACGCGCCTAGATCTGTTCCCCCCGCGCCGCGCACGAGTCCTGCTCGATTACGATCTGCTATCTCAGCGCCGCGCACGAGTCCTACTCGGTTGCGCTCTGCTATCTCAGCGCCGCGCACGAGTCCTACATGGTTGCGATCTGCTATCTCAGCGCCGTGCCAGAACCCAAATCTCGGCTAGTCACGTCGCCGAATTCCACTCGTCTCCGTCTCTGTTTTGTTTTTGTGACAGTCCAATCACAAAAAGAAAAAATAAGAAAAAAAAAGAAAAAAGAGAGAAAAAGAGCACGCAAGTGTGCCAAAAAAAAAAAACCCGAACAGGAGACGTTTGTTACTCGTGCTCGGTTTTGCTGGGAAAATCCCAACCGACCTGGTTCGCCGTGTGTCCTTGTTGGACTCGTGAGTCTGTCCGTGTTCTGCAGCATCGGCTCCGTGATACATTCGACCTTCCTCTTTTAATTACCTTTTTACCCCTGCCATCTCCGGAAAAAGTGCATGTGGTGACTTGTTCATTTGCTTTTCCTTGTTCATATAATAAGTTTTGGGCGCTCAGCCGCGGGTTGTTTTCCATCGTACCTTCCCGTACACCCAACCCTAGCTCGTTCTCGCACTTGTTTCCAGCAGCGTCCATACGTGTTTAGCACTATTATTCAACTTTGCACTTATTGTTTGATCGTGCTAATCCTTGTCTTGAGTGCAGCCTGCCCAGAACTACACATATTTCTACTACGAGCAGGTTTTGTTCTCCAGGCAATCGCTCCTCCAATCTTTCACCGGTTCTACCTGTTGGTTGCAGCTCACCCCTGTGTGCTTGGTAAGAACGGGTAAGAATTTGATAACAGCGTTGTTTTGAGCGATTTCCCCCCACAATACACCTGCTATCGTAGTGTCCTCTCCGTTGCTGTTTCGTGTTTGCACTAACAATGGCAGGAGACGACGTCAAGACGGACACTACACTGCAGGACGTGCACGCGCACGTCGAAGGCCTTGCCGGTGACATCAAGACGCTGCATGAACGGCTGGATTCCACGGTTGCTTCATCGACCGAGCGTTTCGACCAGATCGACCTCGCTCAAACGACCGCCCACGCCACGCTCGAGACGATCATGACTCGTCTTGAGACTTTGACCACGCAGCTAACGGAGTTGCAGCAGGCGCGCGACTATGGCGGTGATACGGAACTGGACGATGGTGGTTGCCGCGGTCGTGCACGCAGGGTACGTGTCCCACCTCCTGATTCCTTTGCTAAGATCAAATTTCGCATTCCATCCTTTAATGACAAATATGATCCTGCTGCTTATCTTGATTGGGAATTAGAGGTCGAACAGAAATTTTCATGCCATGATATTCCTGCTCATCTACAAGTTAAGGCTGCTATTACTGAATTTACTGATTTTGCTTTAATTTGGTGGCGTGAATATAAACAAAAGTTTCCCGATAACACTCCCACCACTTGGGATGAACTAAAAACTGCCATGCGTCACAGATTTGTTCCTTCTTATTATGCCCGTGACTTGCTCAACCAAATGCAACGATTTCAGCAAGGTTCCCACACTGTTGAGGAATATTACCAAGCGCTACAAAAGGGCATGATTCGTTGTGGTTTAGTTGAGCAGGAGGACGCTGCTATGGCACGTTTTAGGGGTGGTTTGAATCGTGAAATTCAGGACATCCTTGATTACAAGGAATATGATGATATGACCACTTTGTTTGAATTTGCTTGCAAAGCTGAACGTGAAGTGCAGGGACAGCGATCGTCGACACGCGCTAACTCTTTTGCAGGACGCGGCCAAGCTTCCACCCCAGCCCCCCGCCCGACGTCCTCCACGTCGTCCTCCACGCCGCGTGAGCGTGCGCCGTCCACTTCAAGCGCATCACCACGCGAGCAGCCGGCCAAGCCGGCAGCACCTCCGGCCCACGGTGCCTCTCTTTCCACAGGGCGCACTCGGGACATTCAGTGCCATCGTTGCAAAGGTTACGGTCATGTGATTCGGGACTGCCCCAACAAGCGTACTTTGCTGATCCGTGACAATGGTGAGTACTCTTCCGCTAGTGATACCGAGGAGACTAGACATGCTATGCTTTCCACTGACCATGCAGATCATACGGAGGTTCACGTTGATTCCAGCGCCGCCGATAGGTATGAGAGTCTTGTTGTGCAGCGTGTCCTCAGTACACAGGTTGCCACAGCCGAGCACAATCAGCGACACATGATTTTCCACACTAAGGGCGTCGTACACGAACGGGCGATCCGGATCATCATCGATAGTGGCAGCTGCAATAATTTGGCGAGTACGACGCTGGTAGAGCAATTATCTTTACCCACTCGCCAACATCCACACCCGTACCACATCCAATGGCTCAATGATGGTGGCAAAATAAAGGTAACACGCTCGGTACGTATTCCTTTTTCTCTGGGCGCCTATTCTGATTATGCTGATTGTGATGTTGTCCCTATGGAAGCATGCTCTTTGTTGCTTGGTCGACCTTGGCAATATGATACTAATAGTGTACATCATGGTCGTTCAAATCATTATTCACTCATGTTTAAGGGTCAGAAAATAATCATTCATCCCATGACCCCGGAACAAATTTTGAAAGATGACATGGCTCGGGCGGCCAAGACAGCAAAATCTCACAAATCACCTCCAGCCGCCCCTGGTAGATCTGAAATCAAGTTGCATACCCCTGTTTTGCTTGCTACACGTGCTGATTTTGCTGAGCTGCATGATGATAATTTGCCTTGCTATGCACTTGTTTGCTCCAACATGATTGTTTCACTTCATGAGGCACCGTTCTTAGATATTCCCCCTGCTGTTGCTAACCTTTTGCAGGACTATGCCGATGTCTTTCCCAAGGACTTGCCACCGGGTCTTCCTCCTATCCGTGGCATCGAACATCAGATCGATCTCATCCCCGGCGCCCAGCTTCCCAATCGTGCCCTGTACCGCACTAATCCCGATGAGACGAAGGAGATCTAGCGCCAGGTGCAAGCACTACTGGACAAGGGCTACATCCGTGAGTCACTCAGTCCTTGGTCGGTTCCTATTTTACTTGTTCCTAAGAAAGATGGTTCATGGCGTCTGTGTGTCGATGGTCGTGCTATTAATAACATCACAATCCGTTATCGATATCCCATACCACGCCTTGATGATATGCTTGATGAGCTTAGTGGCGCTGTTCTTTTTTCTAAGGTTGATTTGCGTAGCGGGTACCATCAGATTAGGATGAAATTGGGGGATGAATGGAAAACTGCTTTTAAAACCAAATTTGGCCTATATGAATGGTTGGTTATGCCGTTTGGTTTGTCTAATGCTCCCAGCACTTTCATGCGCTTAATGAATGAAGTTCTTCGGCCATTCATATGGCTGTTTGTTGTTGTTTACTTTGATGATATTCTTATTTACAGCAAGTCTATGGATGAGCACTTAGAACATATGCGTGCTGTTTTTGATGCTTTGCGTGCTGCTCGCTTGTTCGGTAACTTGAAAAAATGCACCTTTTGCACGCAACGCGTCTCTTTTCTTGGCTCTGTTGTTACTTCACAGGGAATTGAGGTGGATAGCAGCAAGGTGGAGGCCATTCAGAGCTGGCCTACACCGACGACGGTCACGCAGGTTCGGAGTTTCCTTGGCCTCGCCGGATTCTACCGACGGTTCGTGCGTGATTTCAGCTCCATTGCTGCCCCGTTGCATGAGCTCACAAAGAAAGGCGTTTCCTTTGCTTGGGGTGCACCACAGGAAGATGCATTCAACACTTTGAAGGACAGGTTAACTCATGCTCCTCTTTTACAATTGCCTGATTTCAATAAAGTGTTTGAATTAGAATGTGATGCTAGTGGCATAGGTTTAGGTGCTGTTTTGCTATAAGACCGTAAACCTGTTGCTTACTTTAGTGAGAAATTGAGCGGCGCTGCCCTGAAATATTCAACTTATGATAAGGAGTTATATGCTTTAGTGCGCACTTTACAAACATGGCAGCATTACTTGTGGCCTCGCGAATTTATTATTCATTCTGATCATGAGGCTTTGAAACACATTCGTACCCAAACTAATCTGAACCGTCGACATGCTAAATGGGTAGAATTTATTGAGTCCTTTCCCTACATCATTAAACACAAGAACGGGAAGGAAAATGTCATTGCTGATGCTTTGTCTCGACGCTATACCATGCTGTCCCAATTAGATTTTAAAATCTTTGGTTTGCAAACTTTGAAAGATCAATATGTGACTGATGCTGATTTTTATGATATTATTTCACATTGTAAGGATGGCAAACCATGGGGCAAGTTTCATATACAGGATGGGTTCCTGTTTCGTGCTGACAAGCTATGCATTCCAGTTGGTTCGGTTCGTTTGTTATTGTTGCAGGAAGCTCATGTAGGTGGCCTCATGGGTCACTTCGGTGTTTTCAAAACACAAGAAGTGCTGACCGACCACTTCTACTGGCCTCGGATGCGTCGTGACGTCGAGGCGCTTCGTTGCTCGTTGCCCTACGTGCCAAAAAGCTAAGTCTCGTTTGGGTAACCATGGTTTGTATATGCCTCTCCCTGTTCCTTCTGCTCCTTGGCATGATATTTCGATGGATTTTGTTTTGGGATTGCCTCGCACTAAGAAGGGGAGGGACAGCATATTTGTCGTTGTTGATAGGTTCTCTAAAATGGCTCATTTTATACCCTGTCATAAAACTGATGATGCATCCATGATTGCTGATTTGTTCTTTCGAGACATTGTTCGCTTGTATGGAATTCCTAAAACAATTGTATCTGATCGTGATGCTAAGTTTCTTAGTCATTTTTGACGTTGTCTTTGGAATAAACTAGGCACTAAGTTACTTTTTAGCACCACTTGTCATCCTCAAACTGATGGGCAAACTGAGGTAGTTAATAGAACTTTGTCAACCATGCTTAGGGCTGTTTTAGACAAGAATTTAAGGCGTTGGGAAGACTGCTTGCCTCATGTTGAGTTTGCTTATAATCGTGCAACGCATTCTTCTACAAAGATGTGCCCTTTTCAGATTGTTTATGGTTACATCCCTAGGGCGCCTATTGATTTGTTTTCACTTGATGCTGAGGATGAGCCACATGTAGATGCAGTTGCGCATGTTGAACAAATGATACATTTACATGAGCAAACACAACAAAACATTGCTGATGCTAATGCCAAATATAAGGTTGCTGGTAGTAAAGGACGCAAACATGTTACTTTTGAACCCGGTGATATGGTTTGGTTACACTTGCGTAATGATAGGTTTCCTGCTTTGCGCCGTTCTAAATTGATGCCTCGTGCTGCTGGTCCTTTTAAAGTGCTAACCAAGATCAATGATAATGCTTATATTCTTGATCTGCCTGCGGAATTTGGTGTTTCCACTAGTTTTAATGTTGCAGATTTGAAACCATATGCGGGCGAGGATGAGGAGTTGCCGTCGAGGACGACTTCAGTTCAAGAAGGGGAGGATGATGAGGACATCGACTCCAACAAGGGAACGGCCACACCAGCAGCACCTATGGACGCGCCTCCACTTCCAGTCACGACTCCACCAGATGCGCCTCTACCTCAAGCGACACTTCCTTCATCAGTGGGGCCAATCACGAGAGCCCGTGCAAGAGAGCTGAACTATGTCATGGTGTTGAAGAACGAAGGCCCAGAAGATTAGCCAGTCGGCCTAATTGAAGACCCCCCTAATGGGCCAACCTAGGGTTGCACACAACCCTAGGATGCGCGCCACCCAGGGACTGCGCCCCCACCTCTGGCCGCCACTCAGGGGCTGCGCCCCTCCCCTCGTGTATTTAGCCAAGGGCTGCGCCCCTTGTTTATTTTTGAGTTTTGTTTAATTGTTAGCTTTAGCTACAGCCGTCGCACGTATTACAGCGCTGCCACGTGTATTCAGAACTCCACCTTCAAGTAATACATCAGATTGCTTGCATCTCTTTCTTGCTCGTTCTTCGATTGCGCGCAGGAAACGATCTTATTGATCAGGCTGATCTTGCACCAGCAAGGTTGATAACCATCGAGAGTTGGTTCAGCGATTGCATTGGCGCCTCGGGCTTGCTCATCGTAGTCGGATCGTGAGGGTCTACTTCCACCAAATCAAGTTATCTTCACTCACCGAAAAGATCGGGCACTCCAGTTCTATCAGTATGATTAGGTTTCCCCTGCAGGGTATAAAAATTGTTTCGAACCATTGTCGCTCCCTGTTTGTGAGTCTGCTCGAGAAACGCCCCACACTATAGTCAAAAAGTTACGGTACAATGATGAGGATGAAGTTATGATGATTATTAATGTATATTACTTTTGTTATGATTGACTAGATCAGTGCAAACTAAGTTACGATTCTAATTACTTAAACTGAGCTAAAACTTGACCAAGATTAGCTTCAGGAAATACGAATCCTTTTGCAAGGTAAACCCACCTTGAGTCAGCCAGCATGTCTAGGTGTCGGCTGTAGCCAGCCTTTTTGACGCGTCAGCCTTGTTGAGCTTCTTAGAAGCTCACGCTTTGCGAATACGTGGTTTTCAGGAGCTGACGGGCATATCCAGGATGAGAGCACCCAGTGGGAAGAACCTCGTCCAGAGTTCGGGAACCTTCACCGGGAGCGTTGCACGTTGCAGTAAATCTTGAAGTGGCTAGTAGCATGATGCCACTGGGCAAGGTTCATGCTTTTGCTTAGTCTGAGTCGGAGTCGGTACCTCGTTCGAAGTCTTCCGCTGTTGTTTGTATTTTCAAAAACTTATTCGTACTGTGATGTAAGACCTAAATGATTAATTATGATACAATGATGTATTAAATTCTCTTATCTTGTAAAAAATTATTGTTTATCCTGCTTGTGTTGTACCATGTGTATGCTCGCTTCGCCGAGCATTGCCCAACAGGATCCTGACAAGATGCGGGATCCGTCCCGGACTGAGTTATCTGGGGCTGGTCCGCGCCATCTTCCGTCTTGATGGGCATGGGTCTCATGCTACTGTTCGTGGTGTTGGCTTGGTTGATCTGACGTTCACTTCGGGAATGATCGTGCAGCTAAAGAACGTGCAGTATGTCCCTTCCATCATGAAGAATCTAGTTAGTGGCTCCCTTTTGTGTAGGGATGGTTTTAAGGTAGTGCTTGAGTCTAATAAAGTTGTCGCGTCTTGGAGTGGACAATTTATTGGTAAAGGCTATGAGTGCGGAGGCTTGTTCTGCTTTTCCCTTTCAGATTTTTGTAATAAGTCCGTGAACTTTATTTTTGATGGTATTAATGAGAGTGATGCTAGTGTTTGGCATTCATGTTTATGTCATCTAAATTTTGGTTCTATGACTTGCCTATCCAGCTTGATTTTAATTCCGAAGCTTTCCATTGTCAAAGGTTCTAAGTGCCATAGTTGTGTGCAATCAAAGCAACCTCGAAAACTTCATAAGGTGACCGAGGAGACACACTTGACACCGCTAGAACTTATTCACTCAGATCTCTGTGAAATGAATGATACTTTGACTGCGGGTGGAAAAAGATATTTCATGACTTTGATTGATGATGCGACTAGATTTTGCTATGTTTATTTGCTTAAAACAAAAAATGAGGCTCTAAACTACTTTAAAATTTATAAGGCTGAAGTTGAAACTCAACTAGAGAAAAAGATCAAACAACTTAGGTCCGATCGTGATGGTGAGTTTTTCTCAAACGAATTCGACTTATTCTATGTGGAACATGGTATTATACATGAGAGGACGCCTCCCTATTCTCCCCAATCAAACGGGATTTGTGACATCCTGACCCAAAAGAATCGGCCCGTGGGTTGGCTAGTGTAGCGTGGCTACTAGCAGCACGGGACTAGTCCCATATTATGTGTTTCGGTGGAGCATGACCAACTTAAATACCCAAATCTGAAATGCAGTAATAATTGGGTTAACCGTTTTACGCGAAGCAAGGACGAAAGTGTAGGAGTTATTGCTGTGATGTGAGACCCACACTAAGTGCAAGTGGGTCTGAATCCATAATTTGGGGTGGGGCGTGACAAATGGTATCAGAGCCCTCATGAGTCTCACGGACGCGTACAGGTTAGGGGCGCGGATACGGTGTGCATGACACATGGGCTCAGTGTGGTCACGGTATGACACGTATGTCAGCACTGGACGTACAGACGTGGCTAAGAGAGGCGATCCTGTTCATGTCCCCTCGAGGTAATTAAGTTGTTACGCTGCTTGACGAGGACGTCGAGTTCTAAGAGGGAGGAGATTGTGACATCCTGACCCAAAAGAATTGGCCCGTGGGCTTGAGGGACGGTGAGCGAGTAGAAAGCACCTCCCGCAGCAGTATTGATATGATCACAGACTGTTGGTGTCAGCCCGTGAAAGAAGTTCTTGATGATGAAACAATTATCCATGCCGTGGTGAGGGCAAGCCAAGAGATACTTGTAACACGCTAATTTATAACTTTTTGCAATTTAATAAAATTTGCTAGAAATTAAAGTGCTATAGAATTCTTCACCCTCTCAAATGATTGTTTTTCATAATTTAAGATTTAAATTTGAATTGTTTGATTGTGCATTCATGCCAGATAGATCGCATTAAGTTTTTATCATGTGGATTAGTTCTTTTAATTTCTTAGGGTTGCTTTAGAATTATTTATGTGGTTTGTGTTTAATTTATTCTTGCTTTGATTAGGGTAGTTTGAGTTGATTTAAATCTGTTTAGGAATAAAATAAAAACAAGTCTTTTTAAAACTTTGGGCCAGCCTTCCTTCTCCCTCCCTCCCTTTCTCCCCCAGCAGCCCAACCCGGCCCGCTCCCTTCCGTTCCGCGCGCCCCGCGGCCCAGTGCCGCGCTGACCCGCCTTGGGCCTCCTCCACTTCCCGCTAGGCCCAGCTTCGCCCCTCGGCCTGCCGATGCCCCCGATCGATCCAACGCGGCCCGCCAGCGCGCAGCGCCCAACCCTAGCGCACGCTGTACGCAGCCGCAGCCGCTGCCACTTTTGGGCGTCCGCCCCCACGCCTAATAGGGTGGGAAACGAAAGAGGAGGGTACAGCGCTTCTGCTTTATAGGCGCGCGAGGCCCTAGGGTTGCGCGTGGCATGCACGCCTAAGGCGTGGGCGCGGACGCCCAAAAGTGGCGGCGGTTGCGGCTGCGTCCAGCGCGCGCTAGGGTTGGGCGCTGCGCGCTGCACGCTGGCAGGCCGCGTTGGGCCGATCGGGGGCGTCGGCAGGCCAAGGGGCGAAGCTAGGCTGAGCGGGAAGTGGAGGAGGCCCAAGGCGGGTGAGCGCGGCGCTGGGCCGCAGGGCGCACGGAGCGGAAGGGAGCATGCCGGGTTGGGCTGCTGCAGGAGAAAGGAAGGGAGGGAGAAGGAAGGCTGGCCCAAAGGTTTAAAAAGGCTTTTGTTTTTATTTTATTTCTAAACAGATTCAAATCAACTCAAACTATCCTAATTAAAGCAAGAATAAATTAAACACAAACCACATAAATAATTCTAAAGCAACCCTAAGAAATTAAAAGAACTAATCCACATGATAAAAACCTAATGCGATCTATCTGGCATGAATGCACAATCAAACAATTCAAATTTAAATTTCAAATTATGAAAAACAATCATTTTAGAGGTGAAGAATTCGATAACACTCTAATTTCTAGCAAATTTTGTTAAATTGCAAAAAGTTATAAATTAGGGTGTTACACTCCGTAGGGAGCGGAATAATCACGGAGTGTCTTTTGGGCCACGACTTCCTTAATTGGTGCTTGGCTGGTCGACGGACTTGCAAAGGATGGGATTCGAGGTGGTGTCAAGCGAGGACGAGCTTTGCGTAGAAACGCCTCAGAATCTTCAATGAAATTTTCAGGCAAGTCGAAACCAGTCATACACTACCCTGTTTTCACACAAAGAGAAAACAGACAAGGGTAAGCTTGCTTGAGTAAAGACACTAAGCATGAATATCATAGTGCACATAAATCATAATGCTTGTTAGTATTTCTTACGTTATTACTAAGTTTTGTCCAAAGACAATCCATAGCAACGGCACCAGAAATCTTTACATTTGTATTCTAACGTTTACAGAAAAGACCGCAAGCGCACGTAGTACCGTATCGTATTTATTTTTCACAGGGAGGATGTTTAACAAGAATAATGCATATGAAGTATATTACTAATTCACTCATACTAAGATATCATATACTCATGTAGGGGTAAACTCAATACATATAGGTAGTGCGACACTAAGAAGAGGATCTACAAGTAACTACAACATCAGAGTAGAACTAATCTAAGCACTCATTTTATTCCTACACATTTATATATACTAGTATACATATCTGTTCTATGCTAGCAAGGGATTAAAGCAGGGCCATATCGGGGCACCGGTTTACTCCCAATCCAGGGAAAAGACTCCGACAATTATACACCTCTAACCCTACGACTCGACGTGGGGGATTACAAAGGACGGACAAGGCTGTCACTTCAAGGCACCTACCCCTAGCTCCGTGGGTCGACGACATCCAAGGATATTTAGTAATCTAAGCACCATCTACTGAGCACAGTGGAACCAATGTCAAAGCAATGGTCAACTATACTAAGCATACATATATACATAAACTACATATACATCTATACTTAAGACTATTACTAGTATACTAGTATACTACCTAAATACACTAGCATAAATCCTAAGTATATTCACATGGCAAGCACAAGGATAATAATAACCACTCAAACCATATGAATAATAATGCATAGAAAATATATTGCATTGAAATATCATAAAGTCTTACAAAATGAAATAAGGAAGAGAATACTAGACTTATACCTATTTCTATAGACAGACTATTAAAGAGCTAGAAGAGCACTTGGACTAAATTCTAAGCCCACTAATATTGAAATGAGAGTATGTTTGCAGGTGGGAAACTCTTCTTGTGTGTGTTGGAAGTGAGGGAGAGGGGTCCTGTTTATAGTTGGAGAAAACTTGAGCAAGTGAGCTTCCTCCCACTTCTGGACCGTTTGCCGCGCGAATTACCCACCACTGATGCTAAAACCGACCTTGGAGAGGCGGTAACTGCCACCTGGCCAAAGCTGGGGTCGAGTGGGCCTACCCACAGGTCGACCGACCCAGGGGGTCGCCCGACCCACTGTGGGGCCCACTCAGGTCCCACTTTGGTAGGGTGACTGCCTAGTGGGCCCTGAGCCTGGGTACGCTGTTGGCTTCGGTTTTCTGGTACTTTTGGCGCGTCTGGTGCGTCCATGAATCCGTGTGCTGCCCCCATGGTGCCCTGTGATTGATCGGAGTTATGTTTTCTCCACCTCAGCGATCCATGGGGTGCCTCCGTGGCAGGCTGTGACTGGCCAAAAGTGTGTTTTCTTGCCACGGAGCGGATTATGCCTCAATTCCTGTTATAAATATCTGCATGCACAAACTTTTCAAGTACATGTGGAACTTTATTAATTTTGAACTAACATGCATATATGAAATGCATGTCCTTATTCATTTTTAGGGAAATGTTGATGATATATTTGGTACTTAACGATCGTCAACAACCACTCATAGGTTAGAATGTATCTAGTGACCATGTCTACATAGATTATTACTACTTTAATCCTACACAAGAATGTCTCTGATGAATTAAAGTGTGGACTAGGCAGCATATGGTGAACTAGCGAGCAAAGAATAAATACTACTTACTAGAGTAAGAAAAATACAGTAAGTAAGCCCAAAATACTTACTTGATTAAGAAATGTATCCGTCGAGGTACAAGTGCAAAGCAGAGTGATGACATACCACCACTCTATCCCGTCTAATTGAGGATCAGATCGAGATAATATGATAGACCGACACTACACTCGGAAGACCTTTGCCTCGCTGTCTTCCTACTTAGAGCTCTAAAGACAAGAGCCTAAGCCTCTGAATGCAGTAGCATAATGAAAGTATAAAGTATCTAGGTGATAAAGTGAAGTGAAGAGGGGGTCACTGTTGGTCCAAGTTAGCACCACGATTTGTATACCGCATGTCAACAGTGATGTTGTAGCTTTTCCCTCACAATATTCCAACGTTTATATCGAATCCACAGAGAACAAGCGGGACTAAACTTAAGTCTAACAATTAGAAAAGGTTGTAAAAGATGTTTGATTGATTATGAGCACGAAACGTATCGAACAGTAAAAATCAAAAGGATTATGATAACAGGCTTAGGAGATCTCCCCTGGATCCGGGTTGCTTATCTGTAACTTCTTCCGATCAGCTTGCGTGTGTGTATCAATAAGCATGAGACAGCACGGCTGCTGATGGGAACGGGGTCCAGATCTTCCTATAGGTTCTGATAATCAACGATTTGGACGGAGTCGCGGCACAAATCGATCTGGCTTCCAAACGGCACGTTCCGAACCCCGCAATCGCAGCATCACGTCTCCTTTGGTTATCGCCCCCGTGAACACGGATGATGATAGAGCTGGAGTGCCCGATCTTCCGGTGAATGAAGATAATTTCGATTTGGTGGAAGTAGACCCTCACGATCCGACTACGACGAGCAAGCCCGAGGCGCCAATGCAATCGTTGAGCCAACTCCCGATGGTTACCAACCTTGCTGGCGCAAGATCAGCCTGATCCCAAAGATCGTTTCCTGCACGCAATAGAAGAACGAGCAAGAAAGAGATGCAAGCCGTCTGATATATTACTTGAAGGTGGAGTCCTGAATACACGTGGCAGCGCTGTAATGCCTGCGACGGTTGTAGCTAAGGCTAACAATTAAACAAAACTTCAAGACTAACAGGCGCAGCCCCGGACTAAATACACAAGAAAGGGGGCGCAACCCTAAGGTGGGGGTGTGGCCAAGGAGGGCGCGCGGCCCTAGGTGGGGCCCACATGGCGCGCGCGGGACAAGGGCTGAACACACGTGCGGCTCTAGCTGGTCTGATCGCCTCTCGATGCTTCTGGGCCTTGGTTCCGTAGCAGCATGACATAGTTGAGTTCCCGAGCACGGGCCCGAGTCATTGGGCCTTGATATGGCGCAACAGCTGAAGTCGAAGTAGAGTTTGACTCGGTCATGGCATCAGGCGCAGCCTGAGGAAGTGGAGGCGCAGGTGCTGCTGTCGGAGAGTCGATGTCCTCATCAGATGACCTCGCCGAGAAGGTTAGTCTTTGCCTACGAATCGAAGAACACAAGCAACAACGGAGTAGAAAGCAACCAAATTACAGATGAAGATTAAATTGGGGTCTCACAAACCGATGAAATTTGATACTGTTTTTAACACGAATAATCTAAGCAAAACCCGAACCCTAATCGTGGGGTGAGGACTGAATATAAAGGAATTGGAGACATACAAGTCCCCTGGACACAACACTAACGGACTCTAACTTGGTACAAGGCTAACCGGCCCAAAGTTGTGTCGCAGCACCCTGATAGATTCTGAACTGTCTAATGCTTCGATGATTTCTGTGGACTCTGGAGGAATTTGGATGTGGAACTTGTCCCATTAGAAAGATAATCTCGTTCTCTTTTCATAAAGTGGTAGATCACCTACAATGGAGTCCGTATGCGACCTGGGCATCCGTTTTAGTGCGGACTGCTCCTGAACTCCGAGTTGGATTCGAAGTCGACGTGAGTTGGATCTCCTACTTGGCTTGGACGTCCTTGTCCGACTTGTAGCTAGTCGCCAGGGCCTTCCTTGACCTCTCCATAATTCCTAATCATAATATAATCATTAGGTAGCAATCTATTCTACATAGTAACGTATAAACTCGTACTTAAGAAGGAGCTCGCCTCTAGATTCAATTGTTGTGCCCGAGCTCTAGTGATTGGTCCTTTATTTGTCATAGCGGGAGAAGGATTATGTGTAACCATGGGTGCGATATCCTCATCATCCTCCCCCTCTTGGAGCGGAGTTGTTCTCAACTCCAGTTCATCATATTCTCCCAAGTATGGCCCCCAATGGAAAGGAACGCCCTTCTGCGTAACCGTCGTGGGCGTAGGCCAACTCTGAATTGCCTCCACCTTAGCCTTATCAATCTCGATGCCCTGTGGTGATAGAACTGAAGTGCCCGATCTTTCGGTGAGCGAAGATAACTTGATTTGGTGGAAGTAGACCCTCACGATCCGACTACGACGAGCAAGCCCGAGGCGCCAATGCAATCGCTGAACCAACTCCCGATGGTTACCAACCTTGCTGGTGCAAGATCAGCCTGATCACGAAGATCGTTTCCTGCGCGCAATCGAAGAACGAGCAAGAAAGAGATGCAAGCAATCTGATGTATTACTTGAAGGTGGAGTTCTGAATACACGTGGCAGCGCTGTAATGCGTGCGACGGCTGTAGCTAAAGCTAACAATTAAACAAAACTCGAGTCTAAACAGTGGCGGCTGTGTGGAATATAAAGTAGGGACGTCCTAGGGTTGAAGGCGGCCAGGAGTTGGACGCCCACAACTTGGGCTTAAGGCCCAACACGTTACATGGCCAAATTGGCCCAAACAGGTGACGCAGCACCTTGCTGTGGTCACACAGAATGATCCACGAACCTTCTGGAGCTGGGACCAGAACCAAAACGATGGCATCGTCGTCCCCTTTCCAACGAGTCCAAGATCTCCCCGTTTCGACGTCGTATGAGGGAGCTATGATCGAAACATCGACGACGTGTCTGCTGAATCCGAGGGCGACGTGGCAGTTGAGTTGGAGATGAGTTGCAACTTGGAGAAGGCCATGGCGTCGGTGTGTTCGTTCCTTAGCAGCATGACGAAGTTCAGCTCTCGTGCACGGGCTCGAGTGATTGGCCCTTGATATGGAGGCGCCACGGGAGTTGCGTCCGACTCGGTCACAGCTTGAGGGAGCGCAGGCGTAGGTGCTGCTGTTTGAGAGTCGATGTCCTCATCATGTGGAGTCACAACATAGCCAAGAAAAGAGACTCGATCGGTGCAAAAGGTGCACTTGTCGAGGTTACCAAACAAACGTCATCTCGTTAAGCAGAAAAAACAGCACGTTGATGATCCCTATGTTCAGCTATAGACTTGCTATAAATCAAGATATCGTCAAAGTAAACCACCACAAATTTACCTATGAATGGACGTAAAACTTCATTCATTAATCTCATGAAAGTGCTAGGTGCATGAGTTAAACCGAAAGGCATGGGTAACCACTCATACAATCCGAACTTAGTTTTAAAAGCAGTTTTTCATTGATCATCAAGTTTCATTCTAATTTGGTAGTAACCACTACGCAAGTCAATTTTAGTGAAGACAGTAGCACCACACAACTCATCAGGCATGTTGTCTAGCCTAGGAATAGGATGACGATATCGTATAAATATTGTTTATGGCTTTACAATTTACACACATGCGCCACGAACCATCTTTTTTCGGAACCAAAAGAACAGGAACAGCACAAGGACTAAGGTTCTCACGTACGTACCCGCGGTCCAAAAGGTCCTGGACATGACGCTGAATTTCCTTAGTCTCCTCAGGGTTGGTTCGGTACGCCGCACGGTTCGGTAAACTTGCACCAGGAATTAGGTCAATCTGGTTCTCGATCCCTCAAATGGGTGGCAGTCTTGGAGGGATCTCGTCAGGGAAAACATCACGAAACTCCTGCAAAAGGTTAACAACCTCTGGCGGCAATGTACAAGGCAAATTATCCATTGAAAATAAGGCATCCTTGCACACTAGAACATAGCATGGAGAAGTACCAACAGAAATTTCAGCAACGTCAGATTTTGTAGCAAGCACGACAGGCATTTTAAAGTGATATCTTGCTGAATTTCAGGTTTAGCATGAGGTGGTTGTTTAGCATTAGCAGCCCTCTCCCTACCAGATTTAATAATTTGAGCAGATGTCATGGGTAACAAAGTAATTTTTTTTCCCTTTATGCATGAAGGTGTACTTATTACTACGACCATGGTGCAAAGCACCATTATCATGTTCCCAAGGACAACCCAACAAAAGAGAGCATGCTTGCATAGGAACGATATCATAATCCACAGAATCACTATAAGTACCAAGGGAAAAAGGAACGCGACACGATTGTGTTACCTTAGCTTTTCTGGAGTCATTCAACCACTGAATATGGTATGGATGTGAATGTGGTCGCGTGGTCAAGCCGAGCCTCTTGACCAGATCAGAACTCACCAAGTTGTTGCAGCTACCCCCGTCAATGATCACACGTGCTCGCCGATACTTGATCACAAACTCAATCTAAACAAGTTATGGCGTTGGATCTAATCCGGTTCGCTTATGCATTGAGGACGCGTTGAACAACGATGGAGTGATACACGGAGGCGTCGTGGTTGCCGAGAACAACGCTGTCCGGAGATTGCGAAGCGTTGTTCTCCGCATCTTCAATGTCGGATGTACTCTCGTAACATCCGTCATTAGTGGCGATGTAGGCACGCTTGCTTGAGCAGTCACGCTGCACGTGCCCAAGTCCAAGACAGCAATTGCACTCGATGCCAGAGGTGTGCCCCGTGGATGTAGTGGAAGACGAAGTCTTCGCTGGTCCCTGCGCAGAAGATTTAGAAGACTCTGCAGGATGTGTCGAGGGAGGCGGTGCCGTAGTGGAAGGTCGCTTGCTTACTGGTGGAGGGGGCGGATGAAAACTAGAATAAGAACGCGGTGCTCCGGTTCTTGACGTTCTCGCAGCTTCTTGGTGTCCCTACAATTCCTTTTCTGCAAGCATAGCAAAGTGGAACAACTGGTTGACAGTGTTAAATGTCTTATAATCAACGATGTCCTGAATTTTACGCCTCAACCCCCATAGAAACGACAATCTTATCCTCATTATCCTCAACTACACCACAACGCATCATGGCCTTCTGCAGCTCAGCATAATAATCCTGGACCGAATTGCTACCTTGCTCTAAGCATTGTAGTTTGAGACACATGTCTCGCTGAAAAGAAGGAGGCACAAAGCGATCGCACATAGCAGTTTTTAACTCATCCCAAGTAGCAGGCAACTGTTGTATAGCAGCTAAACCAGTTCACCAAATAATAGCAAAGTCCTTAAATTCGCTAGAAGCTTGCCTAACTCTATGTTGTTCGGGGACTTGGTGAGCCTCAAATTTTTGTTGAACCGTCATCTCCCAATCTAGATATATCTCAGTATTATATGAACCAGAAAAGGAGGATATGAAAAATTTCACCTTAGCAAAGGGGTCGTCCTGAGGTCGATACTGGTTGTTACCTCCTGTACCTTGGCGGTTTCTGCGTAGGCGATGTCGAAGGCGTGCGTCCCGGTCATTGTCATCGTAGACGATGTCCTTGTCGGCATCGTTGTTCCCTGGAGGTGGACGCCTTTCCAAATTGTCAAGCCGCATTGAAATTGCGGCCAGCTGAGTGGTGATGCCTTGGAGAGTTGTTCCTATGTGTAGGTCGTTGAGGGTCTTCGTCACGGTCTTAGTGATCTTGTCATCAATGCCTTCAGGCGCCTTGGTAATTGCTCCCTACAATTGATCTTGGCTGACGCACTCGTTGAAAGAAACAAGAAATACAGAGAAAAGCCATAAAGGTTATACCTATCAACTACTGTGAGAATGGTGGCACTCCTGGACAACAAAAAGAAGCTTCAAACCAAGTTCTTGCAGGGATCTATGATAGAACTGGAGTGCCCAATCTTTCGATGAGTGAAGATAACTTGATTTGGTGGAAGTAGACCCTCACGATCCGACTACGACGAGCAAGCCCGAGGCGCCAATGCAATCGCTGAACCAACTCCCGATGGTTACCAACCTTGCTGGTGCAAGATCAGCCTGATCACAAAGATCGTTTCCTGCGCGCAATCGAAGAACGAGCAAGAAAGAGATGCAAGCAATCTGATGTATTACTTGAAGGTGGAGTTCTGAATACACGTGGCAGCGCTGTAATGCGTGCGACGGCTGTAGCTAAAGCTAACAATTAAACAAAACTCAAAAATAAACAAGGGGCATAGCCCTTGGCTAAATACACGAGGGGAGGGGCGCAGCCCCTGGGTGGCGGCCAGAGGTGGGGGCGCAGTCCCTGGGTGGCGCGCATCCTAGGGTTGCGTGCAACCCTAGGTTGGTCCATTAGGGGGGGTCTTCAACTGGGCCGACTGGCTAATCTTCTGGGCCTTCGTTCTTCAACACCATGACATAGTTCAGCTCTCTTGCACGGGCCCTCGTGATTGGCCCCACTGATGAAGGAAGTGTCGTTTGAGGTAGAGGTGCATCTGGTGGAGCCATGACTGGAAGTGGAGGCGCGTCCGTAGGTGCTGCTGGTGTGGCCGTTCCCGTGTTGGAGTCGATGTTCTCATCATCCTCCCCTTCTTGAACTGAAGTCGTCCTCGACGGCAGCTCCTCATCCTCGCCCGCATATGGTTTCAAATCTGCAACATTAAAACTAGTGGAAACACCAAATTCCGCAGGCAGATCAAGAATATAAGCATTATCATTGATCTTGGTTAGCACTTTAAAAGGACCAGCAGCACGAGGCATCAATTTAGAACGGCGCAAAGCAGGAAACCCGCAAGTGTAACCAAACCATATCACCGGGTTCAAAAGTAACATGTTTGCGCCCTTTACTACCAGCAACCTTATATTTGGCATTAGCATCAGCAATGTTTTGTTGTTTTTGCTCATGTAAATGTATCATTTGTTCAACATGCGCAACCGCATCTACATGTGGCTCATCCTCAGCATCAAATGAAAACAAATCAATAGGCGCCCTAGGGATGTAACCATAAACAATTTGAAAAGGGCACATCTTTGTAGAAGAATGCGTTGCACGATTATAAGCAAACTCAACATGAGGCAAGCAGTCTTCCAACGCCTTAAATTCTTGTCTAAAACAGCCCTAAACATGGTTGACAAAGTTCTATTAACTACCTCAGTTTGCCCATCAGTTTGAGGATGACAAGTGGTGCTAAAAAGTAACTTAGTGCCTAGTTTATTCCAAAGACAACGCCAAAATGACGAAGAAACTTAGCATCACGATCAGAGACAATTGTTTTAGGAATTCCATGCAAACGAACAATGTCTCGAAAGAACAAATCAACAATCATGGATGCATCATCAGTTTTATGACAGGGTATAAAATGAGCCATTTTAGAGAACATATCAACAACGACAAATATGCTGTCCCTCCCCTTCTTAGTGCTAGGCAATCCCAAAACAAAATCCATCGAAATATCATGCCAAAGAGCAGAAGGAACAGGGAGAGGCATATACAAACCATGGTTACCCAAACGAGACTTAGCTTTTTGGCACGAAGGGCAACAAGCAACGAAGCGCTCGACGTCACGACGCATCCGAGGCCAGTAGAAGTGGTCGGTCAGCAATTCTTGTGTTTTGAAAACACCGAAGTGACGCATGAGGCCCCCTCCATGAGCTTCCTGCAACAATAACAAACGAACCGAACCAGCTGGAATGCATAGCTTGTTAGCACGAAACAGGAACCCATCCTGTATATGAAACTTGCCCCATGGTTTGCCATCCTACAATGTGAAATAATATCATGAAAATCAGCATCATTCACATATTGATCTTTCAAAGTTTGCAAACCAAAGATTTTAAAATCTAATTGGGACAGCATGGTATAGCAACGAGACAAAGCATCAGCAATGACATTTTCCTTCCTGTTCTTGTGTTTAATGATGTAGGGAAAGGACTCAAAAAATTCTATCCATTTAGCATGTCGACGGTTCAGAGTAGCTTGGGTACGAATGTGTTTCAAAGTCTCATGATCAGAATGAAAAATAAATTCGCGAGGCCACAAGTAATGCTGCCATGTTTGCAAAGTGCGCACTAAAGCATATAACTCCTTATCATAAGTTGAATATTTCAGGGCAGCGCCGCTCAATTTCTCACTAAAGTAAGCAACAGGTTTACGGTCTTGTAGCAAAACAGCACCTAAACCTATGCCACTACCATCACATTCTAATTCAAACACTTTATTGAAATCAGGCTATTGTAAAAGAGGAGCATGAGTTAACCTGTCCTTCAAAGTGTTGAATGCATCTTCCTGTGGTGCGCCCCAAGCAAATGAAACGCCTTTCTTTGTGAGCTCATGCAACGGGGCAGCAATGGAGCTGAAATCACGCACGAACCGTCGGTAGAATCCGGCGAGGCCAAGGAAACTCCGAACCTGCGTGACCGTCGTCGGTGTAGGCCAGCTCTGAATGGCCTCCACCTTGCTGCTATCCACCTCAATTCCCTGTGAAGTAACAACATATCCAAGAAAAGAGACGCGTTGCGTGCGAAAGGTGCATTTTTCCAAGTTACCGAACAAACGAGCAGCACCCAAAGCATCAAAAACAGCACGCATATGTTCTAAATGCGCATCCATAGACTTGCTGTAAATAAGAATATCATCAAAGTAAACAACAACAAACAGTCCTATGAATGGCCTAAGAACTTCATTCATTAAGCGCATGAAAGTGCTGGGAGCATTAGACAAACCAAACGGCATAACCAACCATTCATATAGGCCAAATTTGATTTTAAAAGCAGTTTTCCATTCATCCCCCAATTTCATCCTAATCTGATGGTACCCGCTACGCAAATCAACCTTAGAAAAAAGAACAGCGCTACTAAGCTCATCAAGCATATCATCAAGGCGTGGTATGGGATATCGATAACGAATTGTGATGTTATTAATAGCACGACAATCGACACACATACGCCAAGAACCATCTTTCTTAGGAACAAGTAAAACAGGAACCGAGCAAGGACTGAGTGACTCACGGATGTAGCCCTTGGCCAGTAGTGCTTGCACCTGACGCTGGATCTCCTTCGTCTCATCGGGATTAGTGCGGTACGGGGCGCGATTTGGAAGCTGGGCGCCGGGGATGAGATCGATCTGATGTTCAATGCCACGGATTAGGAGGGAGACCCGGTGGCAAGTCCTTGGGAAATACATCGGCATAGTCCTGCAAAAGGTTAGCAACAGCAGGGGGAATATCCAAGAACGGTGCCTCATGAAGTGAAACAAGCATGTTGGAGCAAACAAGTGCATAGCAAGGCAAATTATCATCATGAAGCTCAGCAAAATCAGCACGTGTAGCAAGCAAAACAGGGGTATGCAACTTGATTTCAGATCTAGCAGGGGCGGCTGGAGGTGATTTGTGAGACTTTGCTGTCTTGGCCGCCCGAGCCATGTCATCTTTCAGAATTTGTTCCGGGGTCATGGGACGAAGGATTATTTTCTGACCCTTAAACATGAGTGAATAATGATTTGAACGACCATGATATACACTATCAGTATCATATTACCAAGGGCGATCAAGCAATAAAGAGCATGCTTCCATAGGGACAACATCACAATCAGCATAATCAGAATAGACGCCCAGAGAAAAGGGAATACGTACCGAGTGCGTAACCTTTATTTTGCCACCATCATTGAGCCATTGGATGTGGACTGTCACGAAAACAGTTTTGAGACGGAGACGAGTGGAAGTCGGCGGCGTGACTGATCGGATTTGGGTTCTGGCGCGGCGCTGAGATAGCAGATCGCAACCGAGTAGGACTCGTGCGCGGCGCTGAGATAGCAGAGCGCAACCGAGTAGGACTCGTGCGCGGCGTTGAGATAGCAGATCGTAATCGAGCAGGACTCGCGCGCGGCGCTGAGAGAGCAGATCGGAACCGAGCAGGACTCGTGCGCGGCGCGGAGGGAACAGATCTAGGCGCGTACGGCAGGGGAGCAGTGTTAGGGTTTGTGGCGGCTAGAACAGATGGATAAAAACACAAGTAATCCAGCAACAATAAAACGCGCAAGCACACAAATTCAACAATGCAAATTACTGATCGAAAGTGCAAGGCGCAAGGGGTGCTGGGATAACAGATCTAACCTGAAAATTTTTTGGTTTTGGTTTTTTGTGGACTATAGGATGAATTGAAAACACACGAAAAACTCACCGAGAAACACTGGAATCTGATACCACATGATAGAACTGGAGTGCCCGATCTTTCGGTGAGTGAAGATAACTTGATTTGGTGGAAGTAGACCCTCACGATCCGACTATGACGAGCAAGCCCGAGGCGCCAATGCAATCGCTGAACCAACTCCCGATGGTTACCAACCTTGCTGGTGCAAGATCAGCCTGATCACGAAGATCGTTTCCTGCGCGCAATCGAAGAACGAGCAAGAAAGAGATGCAAGCAATCTGATGTATTACTTGAACGTGGAGTTCTGAATACACGTGGCAGCGCTGTATGCGTGCGACGGCTGTAGCTAAAGCTAACAATTAAACAAAACTCAAAAATAAACAAGGGGCGTAGCCCTTGGCTAAATACACGAGGGGAGGGGCGCAGCCCCTGGGTGGCGGCCAGAGGTGGGGGCGCAGTCCCTGGGTGGCGCGCATCCTAGGGTTGCGTGCAACCCTAGGTTGGTCCATTAGGGGGGGTCTTCAACTGGGCTGACTGGCTAATCTTCTGGAGCTTCGTTCTTCAACACCATGACATAGTTCAGCTCTCTTGCACGGGCCCTCGTGATTGGCCCCACTGATGAAGGAAGTGTCGTTTGAGGTAGAGGCGCATCTGGTGGAGCCATGACTGGAAGTGGAGACGCGTCCGCAGGTGCTGCTGGTGTGGCCGTTCCCGTGTTGGAGTCGATGTTCTCATCAATCTAAATGAACACAAAGCTACGATACCTCGAAGAAGTGATATGACGATTACAAGGGTACGAAGCCGTGCCTGTTCAGAAGTGTCTTTTGTGGAGCTTGGATGGCAAGAGTATGTCAGTGGAACATAAATCAAAAACAGATAGTAAATGTTGAATAATATCCAAAGTATTAGTCTTAGTTGCTGGTCAGAGGCGTCTCTACAACAGTTATGATACATGGATAAAGATAGTGTGTAGGAAAAAAAAACAGCAACAAAGATCAATAGGCGAAGGAAACTATACTCAGCATAAGCAAATGCCAAAATAGGTATGTCGTCTAAGTCTATGCTCTGTCGCTAATGATTTTGTTGTCGCCAATGCGAGGATTTCTACTATTGCTTGATATTTTTGGCAACAATTTTTTTCATTTTTTTATTTTTTTTTTCAAATTTTTTCATAATGCAGAGCATAGAAATAGAAACCACACAAAATTTCGGGGCAAACGGCCTATGGAATTTTCCGCAGCTCCAAATTTTGGTCAGAAACTTCGGAGTGCGAGATGTCTATCTTCCTGGCTGAACTTAGAGATTTTAGAAACTCCGAAACAGGCGAGATGCGAAATAATGCCGATCATTTTTCATATAAAGTTTGCCTAATTTCGATTTCGTATGTGAAAGTTATGGCTGTTTTAAGGAAGTGTGCCCGAATCAGTATACGTATTATGATCGGTGACCGAATCGGGTAGCGGCAAATTGTGGAATTTAGTGGCGTAAGCTGATGGCAAGGTGGGTGATGATGTTGGGTGTGTCGTGATGATGCGGGGTGATCAAATTATGGAAAAAGAAACTAAAACAGAGCACACAACAACGGATTAGGGTGGGATGGGTGGGGGAAAAAATTGCAACGATAAGGGAATGACAAGGGTGGCGAAAGCAAGACAAACCGAAGTAAAACACAATCTAAATTAGCAACACGACACAACTAAGGACACAAACTCAACACTAAAGGACTCTGAAATTGAAATATGCAAAGGCTAAACAACGGCTTGGACAGGATATAACCTACGACTACAATTTTTTTTGTATGGCTATTTTCTGGATGATAGGATGAAACGAAATAACAGATCTAAGAACTACTAGGGCAAACCTGAGGGAACACCTGAAGCTCTGATTACTACTTGATGGGAACAGGGTCCCGATCTTCCTACAGGTTCTGATAATCAACAATTTAAGCGGAGTTGCGACACAAATGGATCTGGCATCCGAACAGCACATTACGAACCCCGCAATTGCAGCACGGATGACCTCGCTGAGAAGGCTTGATGAGGACATCGACTCCAACACGGGTTCAACTCCACCTGCGCCTACACCAAATCAAGCCGCGCCTCTACCTCAAGCTGCGACCGAGTCGGATGCAACTCCAGCCGTGACAGCATTGGACTCTATTTCAATCCCAGCAGCGACTCCATATAAGGGGCCTCTCACTCGGGCCCGGGCAAGAGAGCTCAACTTTGTGACGCTATTAAGGAACGACGGGCCTGGAGAATAGTCGGCCCAACTAAAGGCCTACACGTGGACGCCCTAGGGTTTGCCTCCACCAGGGAGCTGCGCCTCCCCCCCCCCCACCTTACTTAGTCAAGGGCTGCGCCCCTTTTGTTCTCTGGGTTTTGTTTAATTGATAGCTTTAGCTACAGCCGTCATACGACGTGTATTCAGAACCCCACCTTCGAGTAATAGATTAGATTGCTCGCCTCTTATTCTTGCTCGTTCTTCGATTGCGTGCAGGGATTGATCTTCGTGATCAGGCTGATCTTGCAATCCAGCAAGGTTAGTAACCATCGGGAGTTGGTTCAGCGATTGCATTGGCGCCTCGGGCTTGCTCGTCGTAGTCGGATCGTGAGGGTTAGCTTCCACAGATCGAAATTATCTCCACTCACCGAAAGATCGGGCACTCCAGTTCTATCAAGTGGTATCAGATTCCAGTGTTTCTCGGTGAGTTTATCGTGTGTTTTTTCGTTCATCCTAGTCCACAAACAACCAAAAATTTTCAGGTTAGATCTTTTGTCCCAGCACCCCTTGCGCCTCGCACTTTCGATCAGTAATTTGCATTGTTGAATTTGTGTGCTTGTGCGTTCGTTGTTGCTGGTTACTTGTGTTCTTTTAATTACCTTTTTACCCCTATCTTCCCTACAACCCTACCTCCCTCTCGCACTTGTTTCCAGCAGCGTTCATACGTGTTTAGCACTCTTATTCAACTTTGCACTTATTGTTTGATCGTGCTAATCCTTGTCTTGAGTGCAGCCTGCCCAGAACTACACATATTTCTACTACGAGCAGGTTCTGTTATCCAGGCAATCGCTCCTCCAATCTTTCACCGGTTTTACCTGTTGGTTGCAGCTCACCCCTGTGTGCTTGGTAAGAACGGGTAAGAATTTGATAAGAGCGTTGTTTTGAGCGATTTTCCCCACCATACACCTGCTATCGTAGTGTCCTCTCCGTTGCTGTTTCGTGTTTGCACTAACAATGGCAGGAGATGACGCCAAGACGGACACTACACTACAGGACGTGCACGCGCACGTCGAAGGCCTTGCCGGCGACATCAAGACGCTGCATGAACGGCTGGATTCCACGGTTGCTTCATCGACCGAGCGTTTCGACCAGATCGACCTCGCTCAAACGGCCGCCCACGCCACACTCGAGACGATCATGACTCGTCTTGAGACCTTGACCACGCAGCTAACGGAGTTGCAGCAGGCGCGCGACTATGGCGGTGATACGGAACTGGACGATGGTGGTCGCCGCGGTCGTGCACGCAGGGTACGTGTCCCACCTCCTGATTCCTTTGCTAAGATCAAATTTCGCATTCCATCCTTTAATGGCAAATATGATCCTGCTGCTTATCTTGATTGGGAATTAGAGGTCGAACAGAAATTTTCATGCCATGATATTCCTGCTCATCTACAAGTTAAGGCTGCTATTAGTGAATTTACTGATTTTGCTTTAATTTGGTGGCGTGAATATAAACAAAAGTTTCCTGATAACACTCCCACCACTTGGGATGAACTAAAAACTGCCATGCGTCACAGATTTGTTCCTTCTTATTATGCCCGTGACTTGCTCAACCAAATGCAACGATTTCAGCAAGGTTCCCAAACTGTTGAGGAATATTACCAAGCGTTACAAAAGGGCATGATTCGTTGTGGTTTAGTTGAGCAGGAGGACGCTGCTATGGCACGTTTTAGGGGTGGTTTGAATCGTGAAATTCAGGACATCCTTGATTACAAGGAATATGATGATATGACCACTTTGTTTGAATTTGCTTGCAAAGCTGAACGTGAAGTGCAGGGACGGCGATCGTCGACACGCGCTAACTCTTTTGCAGGACGCGGCCAAGCTTCCACCCCAGCCCCCCGCCCGACGTCCTCCACGTCGTCCTCCACGCCGCGCGAGCGTGCGCCGTCCACTTCAAGCGCATCACCACGCGAGCAGCCGGCCAAGCCGACAGCACCTCCGGCCCACGGTGCCTCTCCTTCCACAGGGCGCACTCGGGACATTCAGTGCCATCGTTGCAAAGGTTACGGTCATGTGATTCGGGACTGCCCCAACAAGCGTACCTTGCTGATCCGTGACAATGGTGAGTACTCTTCCGCTAGTGATACTGAGGAGACTAGACATGCTATGCTTTCCACTGACCATGCAGATCATACGGAGGTTCACGTTGATTCCAGCGCCGCCGATAGGTATGAGAGTCTTGTTGTGCAGCGTGTTCTCAGTACACAGGTTTCCCAGCACGAGCAAAATCAGCGACACACCATCTTCCATACCAAGGGCGTTGTACAAGAACGGGCGATTCGAATCATCATAGACGGTGGCAGCTGCAACAATTTGGCCAGTGCAGCCTTGGTGGAGCAATTATCATTGCCCACCCGACATCACCCACATCCATATCACATTCAGTGGCTTAATGATGGCGGCAAAATTAAGGTAACACGCTCGGTACGTGTCCTCTTTTCTTTGGGCGCTTATTCTGATTATGTTGATTGTGATGTTGTCCCTATGGAAGCATGTTCGTTGTTACTTGGTCGCCCTTGGCAATATGATACTGATTGTGTGCATCATGGTCGTTCGAATCATTATTCACTCATGTTTAAGGGAAAAAAAATAATTATTCATCCCATGACCCCGGAACAAATTCTAAAAGATGACATGGCTAGGGCGGCTAAGACAGCAAAGTCTCACACATCACCTCCACTTGCTCCTGCTAACTCTGAAATCAAGTTGCATACCCCTGTTTTACTTGCTACACGTGCTGATTTTGCTGAGCTACATGATGATAACCTGCCTTGCTATGCACTTGTTTGCTCTCGCATGCTTGTTTCACTTCATGAGGCACCATCCTCGGATATTCCCCCTGCTGTTGCTAACCTTTTGCAGGACTATGCCGATGTTTTTCCCAAGGATTTGCCACCGGGTCTTCCTCCTATCCGTGGCATTGAACATCAGATTGATCTCATCCCCGGCGCGCAGCTTCCAAACCGCGCCCCGTACCGCACTAATCCAGATGAGACGAAGGAGATCCAGCGCCAGGTGCAAGCGCTGCTTGATAAGGGTTACATTCGTGAGTCTCTCAGTCCTTGCTCGGTTCCTGTTTTGCTTGTCCCTAAGAAAGATGGCTCCTGGCGTATGTGTGTAGATTGTCGTGCAATTAATAACATCACCATTCGTTATCGATATCCTATACCACGCCTTGATGACATGCTTGATGAGCTTAGTGGTGCCATTATATTTTCTAAAGTTGATTTGCGAAGTGGGTACCATCAGATTAGGATGAAACTGGGAGATGAATGGAAAACTGCTTTTAAAACCAAATTTGGCTTATATGAATGGTTGGTTATGCCGTTTGGTTTGTCTAATGCTCCCAGCACTTTCATGCGCTTAATGAATGAAGTTCTTAGGCCATTCATAGGACTGTTTGTTGTTGTTTACTTTGATGATATTCTTATTTACAGCAAGTCTATGGATGAGCATGTAGAACATATGCGTGCTGTTTTTGATGCTTTGCGTGCTGCTCGCTTGTTCGGTAACTTGGAAAAATGCACCTTTTGCACGCAACGCGTCTCTTTTCTTGGCTATGTTGTTACTCCACAGGGAATTGAGGTGGATAGCAGCAAGGTGGATGCCATTCAGGGCTGGCCTACACCGACGACGGTCACGCAGGTTCGGAGTTTCCTTGGCCTCGCCGGGTTCTACCGAAGGTTTGTGCGTGATTTCAGCTCCATTGCTGCCCCGTTGCATGAGCTCACAAAGAAAGGTGTTTCCTTTGCTTGGGATGCACCACAGGAAGATGCATTCAACACTTTGAAGGACAGGTTAACTCATGCTCCTCTTTTACAATTGCCTGATTTCAATAAAGTGTTTGAATTAGAATGTGATGCTAGTGGCATAGGTTTAGGTGCTGTTTTACTTCAAGATCGTAAACCTGTTGCTTACTTTAGTGAGAAATTGAGCGGTGCTGCCCTGAACTATTCAACTTATGATAAGGAGTTATATGCTTTAGTGCGCACTTTGCAAACATGGCAGCATTACTTGTGGCCTCGCGAATTTATTATTCATTCTGATCATGAGGCTTTGAAACACATTCGTACCCAAACTAATCTGAACCGTAGACATGCTAAATGGGTAGAATTTATTGAGTCCTTTCCCTACATCATTAAACACAAGAACGGGAAGGAAAATGTCATTGCTGATGCTTTGTCTCGTCGCTATACCATGCTGTCCCAATTAGATTTTAAAATCTTTGGTTTGCAAACATTGAAAGATCAATATGTGGATGATGCTGATTTTCATGATATTATTTCACATTGTAAGGATGGCAAGCCATGGGGCAAGTTTCATATACAGGATGGGTTCCTGTTTCGTGCTAACAAGCTGTGCATTCCAGCTGGTTCGGTTCGTTTGTTATTGTTGCAGGAAGCTCATGGAGGGGGTCTCATGGGTCACTTCGGTGTTTTCAAAACACAAGAATTGCTGGCTGACCACTTCTACTGGCCTCGGATGCGTCGTGACGTCGAGCGCTTCGTTGCTCGCTGTCCTACGTGCCAAAAAGCTAAGTCTCGTTTAGGTAACCATGGTTTGTATCTGCCTCTCCCTGTTCCTTCTGCTCCTTGGCATGATATTTCGATGGATTTTGTTTTGGGATTGCCTCGCACTAAGAAGGGGAGGGACAGCATCTTTGTCGTTGTTGATAGGTTCTCTAAAATGGCTCATTTTATACCTTGTCATAAAACTGATGATGCAACCATGATTGCTGATTTGTTCTTTAGAGAGATTGTTCGCTTGCATGGAATTCCTAAAACAATTGTCTCTGATCGTGATGCTAAGTTTCTTAGTCATTTTTGGCGTTGTCTTTGGAATAAACTAGGCACTAAGTTACTTTTTAGCACCACTTGTCATCCTCAAACTGATGGGCAAACTGAGGTCGTGAATCGCACTTTGTCTACCATGCTTAGGGCTGTTTTGGATAAAAATTTGAGGCTTTGGGAAGATTGTTTACCTCATGTTGAATTTGCTTATAACCGTGCTACACATGCTTCCACTAAGATGTGTCCTTTTGAGGTTGTTTATGGGTATGTTCCTCGGGCGCCTATTGACTTGTTTTCACTGGCTACTGAGGATGATCCCCATGTTGATGCGCTTGCTCATATTGATCTCATGAAACATTTGCATGACGTGACACAACAAAACATTGCTGCTGCTACTGCTAGATATCAAATTGCTGGTAGTAAAGGGCGCAAGCATGTTACTTTTGAGCCTGGTGATTTGGTTTGGTTGCACTTGCGTAAGGATAGGTTTCCTGCTTTGCGCCGCTCTAAATTGATGCCTCGTGCTGCTGGTCCTTTTAAAGTGCTAACCAAGATCAATGATAATGCTTATGTTCTTGACCTGCCTGCGGAGTTTGGTGTTTCCACTAGTTTTAATGTTGCAGATTTAAAACCGTATGCGGGCGAGGATGAGGAGCTGCCGTCGAGGACGACTTCAGTTCAAGAAGGGGAGGATGATGAGGACATCGACTCCAACACGGGTTCAACTCCACCTGCGCCTACACCAAATCAAGCCGCGCCTCTACCTCAAGCTGCGACCGAGTCGGATGCAACTCCAGCCGTGACAGCATTGGACTCTATTTCAATCCCAGCAGCGACTCCATATAAGGGGCCTCTCACTCGGGCCCGGGCAAGAGAGCTCAACTTTGTGACGCTATTAAGGAACGACGGGCCTGGAGAATAGTCGGCCCAACTAAAGGCCTACACGTGGACGCCCTAGGGTTTGCCTCCACCAGGGAGCTGCGCCTCCCCCCCCCCACCTTACTTAGTCAAGGGCTGCGCCCCTTTTGTTCTCTGGGTTTTGTTTAATTGATAGCTTTAGCTACAGCCGTCATACGACGTGTATTCAGAACCCCACCTTCGAGTAATAGATTAGATTGCTCGCCTCTTATTCTTGCTCGTTCTTCGATTGCGTGCAGGGATTGATCTTCGTGATCAGGCTGATCTTGCAATCCAGCAAGGTTAGTAACCATCGGGAGTTGGTTCAGCGATTGCATTGGCGCCTCGGGCTTGCTCGTCGTAGTCGGATCGTGAGGGTTAGCTTCCACAGATCGAAATTATCTCCACTCACCGAAAGATCGGGCACTCCAGTTCTATCAAGGCTACTCTTTGCCTGCGAATATAAGAACACAAGCAAGAATGAAGTAGAAAGCAACCAAATTGCAGATGAAGATTAAACTCACAAAAGTTGGGATCTCACAGACCGATGAAATGGCGACATTGTTTTGAACAGGATAATCTAAGCAAAACCCGAACCCTAATAGTAGGGTGATGGCTGGATATAAAGAAATTGGGGACGTGCAAGTCCCCTGGACACAACCCTAACCGACTCTAACTCGGTACAAGACCAATGGCCCAAAGTCGGTGTCGCAGCACCCTGACAGATTCTGGACTGTCCAATGTTTTGATGATTCCCGTGGACTCTGGACGAATTTGGATGTGGGACTTGTCCCATTCGAAAGATAATCTCGTCCTCTTTCTATGAAGTGGTAGATCGTCTAAAACGGAGTCCCTATGCGACCTGGGCACCATTTTAGTGCGGACTGCTCCTGGACTCCGAGTTTGATTCGAAGTCGACGTGAGTTGGATCTTCTACTTGGCTTGGACATCCTTGTCAGACTTGTATCTGGTCTCCAGGGCCTTCCTTGACCTCTCAATGATTCCTAATCATAGTATAATCATTAGGTAGCAATCTATTCTCTATAATAACATATAAACTCGTACTTAAGAATGAGCTCACCTCTAGATTCAATTGTCGTGCCCGAGCTCTAGTGATTGGTCCTTCATATGTCATAGCGGGAGAAGAATTGTGTGTAACCATGGGTGCGATGTCCTCATCAGCTGTGCTCAGAGCCATTCACGCTCTGACACCTGTCATGTACCAGCCGCTTCTGCCGCCTAATCATCCCTCGCCTGTTGCTGTTACACGTGGTGGCTCTGCAAGGTCAAACTCTGCAATATTCTCACAAGCATGGTTATGCTCAGGGCCCCTTTGGCAGGGCTCCAGCTCCAGATTCTCTAGCTCCACTCCAGATTCCACTTGTGGAGCGGATTCACCAGATTCTTGTGGAGAATCAGAATCAGTTTATAAAATCGTTTGGCATGACAACAGATTCTTGATCGTAGAAAGTTTATAGAGTGCTAAAATAATATACATATATAGGAATAATTCCTCGTTCGATTACAACACTAGAATAATGTTAAACGTGCCATATGTCACAAAATAACACACCCACAACTCGCAAAGTTACACATGCAACTCGTACTACAATCATCTTGACTCCCAAATTGCCCTCGCTAGATCATCACGAAACACATTCATATTCCTAGTGCTAGATGCTGTGGTCGACGTGTCTGATGCGTTAGGAAGACGCCTCCTATACCTGATAAGAACATGACACACATGCATACGACCATGATTGGGTCATGCATTAGTGAAAGAGGAGTCCAACAAGATTGTCCAAGTCATGAAGGAGGCCCAAGGCTAATCCAATTCGAGTCACCAAGGTGGAGGCCCAAAACAACACAAGTTCGAGCCCATCTCGGAATTCAGGAGCAGCTTACGATGTTTTGGTCGCCCCGGCCACATACGGAGTCCGTTTTGGACATTCTACATATGGATGGAAAGCTAAGAAGACACACTTTCCAATGGCAGCGGTTTCATGCCCAAATTCCATCTGAGTCAACGGGAATCTTTGAAACAAGTGGACGTACAGAATCTGCCAGGGCGCTGCGCCGCCGCCTTTTGGGCCGTTGGCCCATGTATCGTGTTGGAGCCCATAGGGGCGTGACCAGGGGGGTAGGCCACAACCTAAACCCTATATATTCAGTAGCCGCCGCCACATTAGGGTTGGGTTTTGTTTAATTGATAGCTTTAGCTACAGCCGTCATACGACGTGTATTCAGAACCCCACCTTCGAGTAATAGATTAGATTGCTCGCCTCTTATTCTTGCTCGTTCTTCGATTGCGTGCAGGGATTGATCTTCGTGATCAGGCTGATCTTGCAATCCAGCAAGGTTAGTAACCATCGGAAGTTGGTTCAGCAATTGCATTGGCGCCTCGGGCTTGCTCGTCGTAGTCGGATCGTGAGGGTTAGCTTCCACAGATCGAAATTATCTCCACTCACCGAAAGATCGGGCACTCCAGTTCTATCAAGTGGTATCAGATTCCAGTGTTTCTCGGTGAGTTTATCGTGTGTTTTTCGTTCATCCTAGTCCACAAACAACCAAAAATTTTCAGGTTAGATCTTTTGTCCCAGCACCCCTTGCGCCTCGCACTTTCGATCAGTAATTTGCATTGTTGAATTTGTGTGCTTGTGCGTTCGTTGTTGCTGGTTACTTGTGTTTTGATTTTTCTCATCTGTTATAGCCACCACAAACCCTACATCCCCACCAACCCCGCTGTCGTGTACTACGCAATCTGCTGCCGCGCGCGAGAATCCAGCTCGTTCCCGTGCGGTGCGCGTGAGTCCAGATTGTTTCCATCTGCTGTGTGCTGCCGCGCGCGTAAGAGTCCAGGTCGTGGCCGCCGCGGTGTGTTTGCTGTGCGCGCCTCCTACCAGGTCACGCCGCGCTCCGCAAGAGTCCCAGGCGATCACGCCTGCCTTGGTCACGCCTCGGCTGCATCTCTGCCGGCCGCGCCGTGCACAGAATCCTGCTCGGACGCGCCGTGTACGCCGCTGAGTTCAGGTCGGTTTCGGCCCTGCTGTGTCCGTTCGGTCCGGACTCCTGCCGTGTTTTCTTTCCGGTCAAAAAAAAAAAGGAAAAACAAAATATAAAAGGCCACGTGTGCAATCAAAAAAAAAAAACAGAAAGAGTGTGTGAAAAAAAAAGAAGAAAAAGAAAAGAAAAAAAAAGAAAGAAAAAAAAAACCAGAACAACAAGGCACAGTTGTCTTCTCTTGATCGGTTTTGTTTGGCCGATCGTAACCGAACCAGACTATCCCTAGTCGTGCGGCCACCAGCGGTTCCTCACCTTTGCCTCCTTCTCGCACTTGTTTCCAGCAGCATCCATACGTGTTTAGCACTATTATTCAACATTGCATTATTGTTTGATTGTGCTAACCCTTGAATTGAGTGCAGCCTCCCCAGAACTCCACATAGTTCTACGACGAGCATACTTCGTTTCCCCAGGCAATCGCTCCTCCAATCTTTCGTCGGTACTACCTGTTGGTTGCAGCTCACCCCTGTGCGCTTGGTAAGAACGGATAAGAATTTGATAACAGCATGGTAGTGAGTGCCTTGTGAGCCGTTACACCCTTGTCCCATTGTTGTCGTCGATTTTGTTTTGTGTTTGCGCTAACCATGGCAGGAGACGTCGACGGCACGATGGATGAGCTGCAGGACATACGGACTCAAGTTGATGGACTTGCCGCGAACATGAAGATGATGCATGAACGGTTTGATTCTCTTGACACCATGAAGACCGTGCGGTTCGATCAGCTCGACCGCGCTCAGACGGCCGCTAAGACCACACTCGATACCATCGTGGCACGGCTTGATGCATTGACCACTACGATCACAGAGTTGCAGGAGGATGGAGATCGCCGCGGTCGTGGCCCACGTGTGGTACGACACTCAGCTAATGATTCATTTGCTAAGATTAAATTTAAAATTCCATCTTTTAATGGCAAATATGATCCTGCTGCATATCTTGATTGGGAATTAGAGGTCGAACAGAATTTTTCATGCCATGATATTCCTACTAGTTCTCAAGTTAAAGCTGCTATTAGTGAATTTACTGATTTTGCTTTAACGTGGTGGCGTGATTATAATAAAAAACATACCACTGCTGTCCCCACCACCTGGACACAATTAAAAGCTGCCATAAGACATCGTTTTGTACCTTCATATTATGGCCGCGATTTGCTTAATCAAATGCAGCATTTCCAGCAAGGGCAACAAACTGTTGAGGAATATTACCAGGCTCTACAAAAAGGTATAATTCGTTGTGGTTTGATTGAGACTGACGACGCTGCAATCGCACGATTTCGTGGTGGTTTGAACCGTGAAATTCAGGACATACTTGAATATAAAGATTATGCTGATATGACCACATTGTTTGAATATGCTTGCAAAGCTGAACGTGAAGTGCAGGGACGCCGCTCGAAAACATATACTAACTCTTTTGCAGGACGAAACCCGTCATCCAGCGCTGCTCCTACTCTCCCCGCGCCATCCACGACTAGCACTACACCGCGCGAGAGGATGACTAAACCTGCAGCACCCTCGACCACAGGTGGTGCTCCTTCCACAACTTCATGTGCAAATTCAGAACCATCACTTGACAATGCACCTACTCTTTGTGATATTGAGAGCAAAAGTACTGCTCAAGGTGCTCCACTCACGGCTGGTGAGCCTTCGTCTGATATGCTGAATTTTTCCACAACTCATGATATCATAGAGCAATTGTTAGTGGAACCTATTCTTGATTTATCTTTGTCACAAGTTGATTTGCTTGATGTTCCTTGTGATAAAAATGATTTGTGTGACAATGCTTCCGTTGTACATGCTTTAAAACCACACACGTGTGCTGACATTAGACGTGCCATTCATATTTCGAACACGATCGATGAGCTTAAAATGTTGTCTTCTTTACATACTTTGGGTTACATTGAATTTGATGTTTTGTGTAATCTAGATTGTTTGGAAGAGAGAGTTTCTAAATATGCTGATTTGCCATGGTTTTCTACACACACATATCATGCTATTGGCAAATATAACAACGAAGGAGAATATATGATACATAGAGTGTACATTTGTGAAAATCTGAATTATCCTTTGATTGTGCGCAATTTTGATCCACTAGAGGGCAGCCATACTACAAATATTAATTCACCTTCCTCTAGCTCTGTTTTGGTGAAACAAGTTTGCTCCCAAGAAGGGGAGCATTGCTGGTCGCTATCAATCCCTGCTTTGTCTTTTATTAGTACTAATCTTTTGCAGGATAGTGTTGCCACACATTGTGTGTCGTCCGATCAAGAAGCCTCCATACTTGCTAAATCTTCTACGCGAGATGACACATTCACCAATTGGAAACATGGTGACATCCCTCCTCACAATAATTTTGATTTCCTTTGCTTTCGACACCCCGCTCTCCCTTGTGTTCTGCAGGATCGGTTTCAAGTACAGTCGACGCCGAGGACGGCTTTTCATCAAGAAGGGGAGGATGATAAGAACATGACACACATGCATACGACCATGATTGGGTCATGCATTAGTGAAAGAGGAGTCCAACAAGATTGTCCAAGTCATGAAGGAGGCCCAAGGCTAATCCAATTCGAGTCACCAAGGTGGAGGCCCAAAACAACACAAGTTCGAGCCCATCTCGGAATTCAGGAGCAGCTTACGATGTTTTGGTCGCCCCGGCCACATACGGAGTCCGTTTTGGACATTCTACATATGGATGGAAAGCTAAGAAGACACACTTTCCAATGGCAGCGGTTTCATGCCCAAATTCCATCTGAGTCAACGGGAATCTTTGAAACAAGTGGACGTACAGAATCTGCCAGGGCGCTGCGCCGCCGCCTTTTGGGCCGTTGGCCCATGTATCGTGTTGGAGCCCATAGGGGCGTGACCAGGGGGGTAGGCCACAACCTAAACCCTATATATTCAGTAGCCGCCGCCACATTAGGGTTGGGTTTTGTTTAATTGATAGCTTTAGCTACAGCCGTCATACGACGTGTATTCAGAACCCCACCTTCGAGTAATAGATTAGATTGCTCGCCTCTTATTCTTGCTCGTTCTTCGATTGCGTGCAGGGATTGATCTTCGTGATCAGGCTGATCTTGCAATCCAGCAAGGTTAGTAACCATCGGAAGTTGGTTCAGCGATTGCATTGGCGCCTCGGGCTTGCTCGTCGTAGTCGGATCGTGAGGGTTAGCTTCCACAGATCGAAATTATCTCCACTCACCGAAAGATCGGGCACTCCAGTTCTATCAATACCGATCTGGAATGATAGCTACATAATCTGGGTCACGGTCACATCTTTGAAAATCTGCATCAAGTGCATCCTCTTGGCGAATGAAGTTGTGAAGGCACATTGTAGCAGCAACAATCATTTTTTGTTTCTCAATTGAATATGTTGGCATCTTGAGAAGAATCCTGAACTTCATCTTCCATACACCTAATGTACGCTCTACATGATTACGTAGACGTGAGTGCTGGTGGTTGAATTCTTCATGCACATTAGTTGGTGCAGGGCCATTTCTCCACTCTGGAACATGGTACCTTTGACCCTTGTATGGGGCCAAGTAGCCATCTCTATTTGGATATCCAGCGTCAACAAGGTAGTATTTTCCTACAATAATATGGTCAACATTTAATCAGTACCTTGTTTATACAACATTTGGAACAGTAATGGAGGACCATAGATGTTAGAAATCCATACCTACAGGCGGATGGGGAAAAATGCCCTCATCAGCGTCAACTGCATGGTACAACACATTGGTGTCATGCATAGAACCTGGTTGTCCAATAGATGCATAGGTGAAACGCAGGTCAAAATCAACAACTGCCATAACATTTTGTGTTGGTTTTCCAGATCTACCAATATATCTGATGTAATCTTTCTTTGGTGGGGTTGCTTCAATATGAGTGCCGTCTATGGCACCAATGCAATCCTTGAAGTGCGGCCATAACCTTTGATCATTGGTAATCCTACTATGAACTGTGTGGAAATTAGGATCCTTGGGTTGTATGTACTCCTTTGACATTGCCACCATACAATGTAACACTTGAGTAAATTTTCTACTAATTGTTTCACTGGAATGCTTAAAATCCTTCTTAATAGCACTATTTGACCAACCGTGCCCACATATCACAAGAAATAATCCAAGAGCTTCCATGGAGCTAATGTGAATGGAAGAAGTGAGACCAAAGTCACTCACCAACAGATCATGCAATTTGTAAAAAAGAGATGCATCCATCCTAAACATGTTATAACAGTCTTCTGGGTCATTCAGTGCATCCATCACCCAAGCCAAACCAGGATATGATACTAGCTTTGGTACTTTTTTTTCCACATATGTTCCATAGTAACCTGCCAAAAAAGATGCAGCAAGATGTAGAACAGTTTGATTCTGTTTGATCACTTGCATCAATTTCAAGTCATCCACTTCTGAGTCATCAGAGTCACTTTCATCTCTATCACTTTTAGAAGAGGAAGACATCTGTACAATACAAACAGAAATGTAAATAGTTGTTCAAACATTGCATGCATCAGAGTCACTTTCATCTCTATCATAAATTTTGTTCACAGATTGGTCACATGAAAAATTGTTCATCATACATGAAAATATTGTTGACACATATGTCATCACACATGAAAATTATTGGTCTCAAATAGTTCATCACACACTACTGATCACACTAGAAAAATGACAATAGGGCAAATTATTGTGCACAAATACAGACCATAGGGAGTACATAAAAAAAGATACAGAAAACATGCAACATGCATGTTTCACACATTACTTGGACGCATCATTCCTTGTAGTCCATTCATACTTCATTGTCAACCACTTGAACCGTTCTTCAGGAGTCTCCAATGTCATGAACATCTCTCTCTCACATTTTTTCAAAAATATTTGGGAAGCTATGAAGTGTTCCTTCTTCCCTGGAACAGCACCACAATCTTTCACCAAAGCCATGACATCTTTAATTGAACAACCAGAAGTATCCTCCTTTCTTGCCAAAGACTCACAGGATGCAGTGCTCTTTTCACTCAACGAAATAATTTTGCTCAATTGATCTTGAACCCAGTGACTCCTCTCAGTCTTCGGTTTTTTACCCTTGCCGGTGTGTACAACACGAGTAGGCCTCTTTCCTTTGCCACTTGGGGGTGTGACCTCATCACAGTCATCACTTGAGGCCTGCGCTTCATAGTCCTTGTCCTTGTCAACATCATCATTTTCATGGTCTGGAGACTGAGGCACAGCACCACTTGATGGAGCCCAATGATCTTCTCCTGTGTTTCGAATGTCTTCAAACATGATTGTCAATTGTTCTTCATTCTGAAGGGGTCTATCTTTAAACTTGGCAATGCCTTTATATTGCTGCAAGCATAAAAAACAAATGTTACACCTAGAGGAAAAAAATGAAGAGCAAAAGGCATAAAAGAAAAAAATAAACAAGTACCTTGTTTGCCTTCTTCCACCAGTCATTTGGTGCTTGATATGTCTGCTTTGTAGAGTCCCATCCGATACCGGTTTCCTTCGCCAATCATTTCCAGTTGTTGTACTCGGCCCTGAGCTTATCCCATTTATTTTTGAACTGCAATCTAGAATAAGACAGTCCTGTCTTCTCCTTAAACTTATCAATCACGTTCTGAAACCCAGTCCTATTTAAGTGGGTACCAGAACGATTGCATGCCTTGACTTGTTCAGCAAACAGTTCACATACTAGGCTAGTATTTTCATGATTCCAGTCTGCATTGTCACCCATCTTGCTGTCCAAACAAATATCTATTGAGAAGTAGAAAAATTACAACTACGGAGCTTCACTTCACGTCAGAACAAGTCTAAACTACCAGAGAAATATATGACTTTCGCAAAAAAAAAAAGAACAGCACACACAGTTAACACATCGAGCTGAATGGAGCTTGTTCAGTAATGTCGAATGAGGTTACGGGCGTAGTACTGCTAGATTGAAATAGTACAGGAAATAAACAATGAGTACAAGTGATTGCACAAGTCAAACACGAGGAGCAGGCCAACTTTCTCGATCTAGTAGTACTACTGATTGCAAAAGTCAAACAAAAGGATTAGGAGCATTACCTTGCCAGACGCGTAACCTGAAGCTGCAGCGTGACCTCGGTGGCAGGCAGCTGCAACGTCACCTCGGTGGCAGGCAGCTGGCAGCTGCAGGCAGCTGGAGGCCGGGTTCTCGACGGGTATAGGCCAGGGTCGGAGGCCGGAGTCTGCAGTGAGAGACAGGGTGAGGAAAGGGCCGCGAGATCTACTTTCAGGAGCTCCACGCTGCAACAAACAGAGAAGGGTGGAAGGGAGGAGGTCCGCCCACGCACCTGGAGTGGCGGCGGCCGGCAGGAGGCCGATGTCCGGCGGTACGGCGCCGGAACCCTAGGGCTGCGCTGCAATCACCAGAGACGCCCGAGGCTTGCGAGGACACGGTGCTCTGTTTTGTTTGGGCAAGACACGGTGGGTGAGGCCCTTCTCTATTTTTATATGATGGCATTTGCGGGTAAATACTTTGCAACTTTGAGGGTAGGTTCAAATATGATTGGTTGAGGAGCGGTTTCAGTTCGTGGGTGGAGCAAGTTTTTACCGCTCCCTGATTCCTGTCCAAAACGTGGAGCGCTTCCGCTGATTCACGGAGGAATCAGTGCGTCAATATACCCGTTTGGCAGGGCTCTCTAGATTCTCACCGAGAATCTGGAGCTGGGAGCCCTGCCAAAGGGGCCCTCAGCGTCCATCATGCCCTACCACATGCCACATGCACTTATGCCGCCTCCTGTTGCTTGTGTGATCGAAGAGCTACCGTGCGCATGAACTCACATACATATATTGCTACGTAGATTACATAGCAAGCTCCCCTTCATCCGGAGGGAGAAAGGAAGATTACTCACATACTGGTACGTTAACACTACAAGAGATTTGACCTTCTGTGACGTATTGCGAGTGACGATTACTTAAGACATCACGGAATATTGTGTTTATGACAAACTGATTTTGTCTAGTGACAAAATAATTCGGGCTTCATAATACTGGACCAAAATTGTCATAAACGTAGTCACAGTTATTTTGTGACGAAACATTATTGTTCATATGACTTTATCTCGAAATGTCACAAGTCTATGACACTAAAAAATAGTCATAACTTTATATTTTTGTCACGAAGTTTCTTTTATTCCATAATATAAGTAGGCATGGTCATATATAGTTTTGATGTGAAAACTAAGAGGGACCTAAAAGAAGCTCTTAGTATTTTCGCAAGTCTCCGAATATCTAGTGTTATATAAATGTGTAAGAAAGTGATGGGAACGGGGTCCCGATCTTCCTACATGTTCCGATAATATACAATTTGGGTGGAGTCGCGTCACAAATCAATTCGGATTCCGAACGGCACATTCCGAACCCCGCAATCACAACACCACGTCTCCTCTGGTTATCACCCACGTGAATACGGATGACCTCTCCGAGAAGGCTAGTCTTTGCCTGCGAATTGAAAAACACAAGCAAGAACGAAGTAGAAATCAACCAAATTGTAGATGAAGATTAAACTCACAAAGTTGGGGTCTCACAAACCGATAAAATGGGAACGCTGTTTTTAACAGGAATAATCTAAGCAAAACCCAAACCCTAATGGTGGGGTGACGGCTGGGTATAAACGAATTGGGGACATGCGAGTCCCCTGGACACAACCCTAATGGACTCTAACTCGGTACAAGGCCAACCGGCACAAAGTCGGTGTCGCAGCACCCTGATAGATTTTAGACTGTCCAATGTTTTGTTGATTCCTGTGGACACTGGAGGCATTTGAAAATGGGACTAGTCCCATCGGAAAGATAATCTCGTCCGCTTTCTATGAAGTGGTAGATCACCTTAAATGGAGTCTGTATGCGACCGGGGTATCCGTTTTAGTGTTGACTGCTCCTGTACTCCGGATTGGATTCGAAGTCGACGTGGGCTGGGCCCCCAACTTGGCTTGGACGTCCGTGGCCGACTCCAAGCTGGTCTCCTATCGTTTCTCTGTTCTCTCCATAATTCCTAATCAGAATTAAATCATTAGGTAGTAATCTATCCTCGAGAATGAATAATAGAGTGCTAATGAACGAGCTCACCTCTATATTAAGTTGTTGGGCCGAGCTCTGGTGATTGGACCTTCATGTGTATAGCGGAAGAAGGTATGTGTGTATCCATGGGTGTGATGTCCTCATCATCCTCCCCCTCTTGAAGTGGAGTTGTCCTCAACTTAAGCTCATCCACTTCTCGCAAGTATAGCCTCAAATTTGAAATGTTAAAAGAGGGACTAACCCCGGACTCGGGAGGCAACTCAAGCTTATACGCATTATTATTAATATTCTCTAAAATCTTAAAAGGACCCACAGCTCGAGGCATCAATTTAGATTTTCTCAAATCAGAAAATGTATCCTTTCTCAAGTGCAACCAAACAAAATCACCCGGTTCAAATTTGAAATATGTTCTACCTTTGCTACCAGCTACCTATATTTTTTATTCATCTTTTCAATGTTTCTTTGGTTTGAGCATGCAACATGAAAAGAAAATCAGCACGCTCTTGAGCATCATTATTCACTCTCTCGCTAGTAGGCAAAGACAAAAGTACTTATCTTGGTGGAGTATTCCGCACGATTGTAAGCGAACTCCACATGGGGCAAACATTCTTCCCACATCTTCAAATTATTCTTCAGGATTGCTCGCAACATGGTGGACAAGTTGCGGTTCACATCCTCCGTTTGGCCATCAGTTTGTGGATGACATGTTGTAGAATATAGGAGCTTGGTACCCAACTTCTTCCACAAAGTGCGCCAAAAATGACTCAAGAACTTAGCATCACGATCTGAAACAACAGAAAAAACGGACACCATGCAAACGAACTATGTCTTTGAAAAAAAGGTCAGCAATATGAGTAGCATCATCGGTTTTATGACATGGTATAAAGTGTGCCATCTTAGAAAAATGATCCACAACAAATGTTATCCCTCCCCCTCTTTGTCCTAGGCAGTCCTGAAACAAAATCCATAGAAATATCCGCCTAAGGAACAAAAGGAACAGGAAGAGGCATGTATAAACCATGTGGATTCAAATGAGACTTAGCTTTTTGACATGTAATGCAGCGAACAACAAAGCGCTCGATGTCTCATCTCATCTTTAGCCAAAAGAAGTGCATGGCAAAAACATCCTCTGTCTTCTTAGCACCAAAGTGTCCCATCAAACCACCTCCATGCGCCTCCTCTAACAATAAAAGACGAACGGATCCAACTGGAATACTTAGGCTGTTAGCTCTAAATAAGAAGACATCATTCAGCACATATTTGTTCCACGAATGGCCCACATTAGAATGCAGCAACACATCTTTAAAATCAGCATCAAAAGCATATTGTTGTTTAAAGGATTCGAGGCCAAAAATACGACAATCAAGTTGAGACAGCAAGGTATAGCGTCTAGATAAAGCATAGAGATAACATTATCCTTCCCTTTCTTGTCTTTGATGACATAAGGAATTGAATCAATAAATTCCATCCACTTAGCGTGTCTACGATTCAGATTTGTTTGACTACGAATATGCTTAAGTGATTCATGATCAGAATGGATGACAAATTCTTTAGGCCATAAATAATATTACCACGACTCTAAAGAACGGACAGGAGCATACAGTTCTTTATCATACGTGGAATAATTAAGAGCAGGACCATTTAACTTCTTACTAAAATATGTAACAGGTTTTCCTTCCTGCATCAAGACACCACCAATTTCAATTCCACTAGCATCACATTCGAGCTCCAAAGTCTTACCAAAATTCGGAAATTGGAGCAATGGTGCGTATGTAAGCGCTGACCTTCAAAAGAGAAAAGGACTCCTCCTGTGATGGCCCCCAATGGAAAGTAACGCCCTTCTTTGTCAACTCAATCAGCGTCGTGGTGATGGTGCTGAATTCCTTGACTTGCTATAAATCAGGATATCATCAAAATAAACCACCATCAATTCACCAATGAATGAACTTAAAACTTCATGCATTAATCCCATGAAAGTGCTAGGTGCATTAGTTAAACCAAAAGGCATGAGTAACCACTCATACAACCCAAACTTAGTTTTAAATGCAGTTTTCCATTCATCACCGAGTTTCATTCTAATCTGATGATAAAAATTTTAGGAAAAACTATAGCACCAGAAAACTCATCAAGCATGTCGTCTAGCCTAGAAATAGGATGACGATACCGTATAGTAATGTTGTTTATTGTTCTACAATTTACACACATGCGTCACAAACCATCCTTTTTAGAAACCAAAAGATCAAGAACAGCGCAAGGACTAAGGCTCTCACGTACGTATCCGCGGTCCAAAGATGTTGGACTTGGTGCTGAATTCCCTTAGTCTTCTCAGGGTTAGTTCGGTACGCCGCCCGGTTCGGCAAACTCGCACCAGGAATCAATTCAATATGGTGCTCAATCCCATGAATGGGTGGTAGTCCTGAGGGTATCTCATTAGGAAAAACATCTCGAAACTCCTGCAAAAGGTTAATAACCGCAGGTGGCAATGCGCAAGGCAAATTATCAACACAAAATAAAGCATCCTTGCACACTAAAGCATAGCATATAGCAGTACCATCTGAAAGTGCATCTAGGCCCCCATGTGGGTTTTGTGTGATTGATGACAAACGATTAAAGAGCTAATGAATTTTAAATGAGTCTCTGAGCAGGTCATAAACAAGCAAAGAGATGATGCCCCTCAAAAATGAAAAGAAAAGTAAATGGCAATCCAATGCTCCAAGTTTTTTTGTTTATCTTTTGAGTAATAGGGATGTCGTACTATCAAGAGGGACACAATGTAGAAGGTGGTGAAAATCACAACGTGCTCAAGTTCCAAAAGAAAAATCAATCCAAAAGAGCCAAAACTCAAAAGCACAGAAAAGTCCGGACTAGTCCGGATTTGTCCGGACCAGACGCCCAAAAATAACGTTCTGGAAACCCCGAACATGTCCGGCCCATGTCCGGACAAGTCCGGACCCTCTCCTTCACAGCTGAGTTTTGCCTAAGTCTGGAGCCCGATATCCGAACTTGTCAGAACTTAACCCCGGACATGTCCAGACCCTAAACAGCTCACAACGGCTACTTTTTGGAGGTCCTATAAATAGACCCACTCGTCTTCTACCTCCTGTTGTGATGGGAATGGGGTCCCGATCTTCCTACAGGTACTGATAATCAACGATTTGGGCGGAGTCGCGATACAAATCGATCCGGCTTCCGAACGCCACGTTCCGAACCCCGCAATCGCAGCATCACGTCTCCTCTGATTATCAACCGCGTGACACGGATGACCTCGCCGAGAAGGCTAGTCTTTGCCTGTGAATCAAAGAACACAAGCAAGAATGAAGTAAAAAGCAACCAAATTGCAGATGAAGATTAAACTCATAAAGTTGGGGTCTCACAAATTGATGAAACAACAACACTGTTTTTAATAGGAATAATCTAAGCAAAACCCGAACCTTAAAGGTGGGGTGGCGGCTGAATATAAGGAGTAGGGGGCATGGAAGTCCCCCTGGACGCAACGCTAATGGATTCCAACTCGGTAGAAGGCCGACCGGCCCAAAACAGTGCGCAGCACCCTGTGACAGATTCTGTACACTCCAATGTTCGATGATTCCCATTGACTCCAAAGGAATTTTGACGCGGACCCGCCCCAAAAAACTCAGTCCGGGACGGATCCCGCATCTCACTAGGATCCTGTTGGGCAATGCTCGGCGAAGCGAGCATACACATGGTATAACACAGACAGGATAAACAACAGTCTCTTACAGGAGGAGAGAATTTGATACATCATGATTTTATAATTTAAAATTAAGTCTTACATCATCAGAGTACGATTAGAGTTTCGAAAATCACGAAATACAGCAGAATACTTTAACGAGGTACAGACTCCGACTCTCATGGTTAAGCAAAAGTATGGGCCTTGCCCAGTGGCACCGTACTACCAGCCACACAAAGTTTACTGCGGCGAATCACATCGTTCCGACTAAAGGTTCCCGAACTCCGGACGAGGCTCCTCGCACTGGTAACTATCATCCTGGATATATGTGTCGGCGCCTGAAAACCACGTATTCGCAAAGCGTGAGCTTCTAAGAAGCTCAACAAGACTGACCCGTCAAATTGGCTAGCTACAGCCGACCCTAGACATGCTGGCTGACTCGGGGTAGGTTACTTTACCAAAGGACTCGAATTACCTAAGCTATCTTGGTCAAGTTTTAGCTCAGGTTAAGTGATTAGAAATCATAACTTTAGTTTGCACTGATCTAATCAATTATAATTAAAACGACAGATCATAATATTCATCACACAGTTACTCATCATCAATCTCATTATTTACTTCTTAACATAAGTGACAGAGATGCCAAGTAAACTCATTGACTGAGAGAGACAACGGTTCGAAACGATTTACACCTGCAAGGTTAACCTAATCATACGACACGCGCACGTCCCAGACCGCACGTGGCAACCTTTCACACCAGATCTTGCAAAGTCAATTCCATCCTGCGCCTGCCTTAGTAGTGCCACGTGCCACCAGAACACACGTCCCTGACGGTTTCTATGGAGTTTGCACAACTGCCCACCCCAGATCGCCTCCAAATCAGACACCGTAGGGCAAGTTTGACTTTGGAATCACTAGGCTACGTAAGTTTACTGGGCCCCATTATACCCAGCATATGATCAGTACATCCATACTTGATGCAACTGTGCCATCCGAATCAGACAAGACTACGGTCACCCTGGACCCAGTCCAATCGCCGACCTACTTGTACCCTGTCTGACCCTTTAGATTTTATCTTTCCTTAATCATCCATAGTCATATGTCAGGTTTCATGTGGTAGTTTCAAACAAACTTAGCAGTCGCGAACAGCGTCCGCTCTGCTCGACTCCTATCGGTAGGTACAGCTAAGCATAGCATACTACTAATGGTTACCTATACCGAGTACTGTCAGGGTTTCCTATGGGAAATAGATGCAACTAGGGTTTCAATCAATTTCTGAAAACCTAATACACAGTCACGACACATAGTTATAAAAGGAAAAAGTTAAAACGGGTTGTGCACCAGGGCTTGCCTTGGTCTCCGAAGTTGGTGTTGGCTGCTTTTCGGGAATCGAGGACTCCGGATCAACAGCTACCTCGTTCGCTTTAGAGTCTACATGATGCAACAATGAATAATATGGATAACGATTAAATAAAAGTTTGATGGTCAGACAGGATACCGATTAGGTCGGCGACTGGACCGGGTCCAGGGTGACCGTAGACTTGTCTGATCCGTGTGGTCCGAGATTGATCGAGTGTTGAATGTACTGGTCGAATGCTGGGTGTTATGGACCCCAGTAAACCTATGTAGCCTAGTGATTGCAACGTCGAACCTGCCCTACGATGTCTGACTAGGAGGAGATCTGGGGTGGGCAGCGTGAGAACTCCACAGAAACAGTCTGGGACGTGTTGTCTGGTGGGATGCGGTGCTGTTAAGGCATGCGTAGGCTGGACTTGACGTTGCAGGAGCTGGTTGATAGGACTGGAGTGCCCGATCTTTCGGTGACTGAAGATAACTTGATTTGGTGGAAGTAGACCCTCACGATCCGACTACGACGAGCAAGCTCGAGGCGCCAATGCAATCGCTGAACCAACCCCCGATGGTTACCAACCTTGCTGGTGCAAGATCAGCCTGATCACGAAGATTGTTTCCTGCGCGCAATCGAAGAACGAGCAAGAAAGAGATGCAAGCAATCTGATGTATTACTTGAAGGTGGAGTTCTGAATACGCGTGGCAGCGCTGTAATGCGTGCGACGGCTGTAGCTAAAGCTAACGATTAAATAAAACTCAAAAATAAACAAGGGGCGCAGCCCTTGGCTAAATACACGAGGGGAGGGGCGCAGCCCCTGGGTGGCGGCCAGAGGTGGGGGCGCAGTCCCTAGGTGGCGTGCATCCTAGGGTTGCGTGCAACCCTAGGTTGGCCCATTAGGGGGGTCTTCAACTGGGCCGACTGGCTAATCTTCTGGGCCTTCGTTCTTCAACACCATGACATAGTTCAGCTCTCTTGCACGGGCCCTCGTGATTGGCCCCACTTGATGAGAACATGACACACATGCATACGACCATGATTGGGTCATGCATTAGTGAAAGAGGAGTCCAACAAGGTTGTCCAAGTCATGAAGGAGGCCCAAGGCTAATCCAATTCGAGTCACCAAGGTGGAGGCCCAAAACAACACAAGTTCGAGCCCATCTCGGAATTCAGGAGCAGCTTACGATGTTTTGGTCGCCCTGGCCACATACGGAGTCCGTTTTGGACATTCTACATATGGATGGAAAGCTAAGAAGACAAACTTTCCAATGGCACCGGTTTCATGCCCAAATTCCATCTGAGTCAACGGGAATCTTTGAAACAAGTGGACGTACAGAATCTGCCAGGACGCTGCGCCGCCGCCTTTTGGGCCGTTGGCCCATGTATCGTGTTGGAGCCCATAGGGGCGTGACCAGGGGGGTAGGCCACAACCTAAACCCTATATATTCAGTAGCCGCCGCCACATTAGGGTTGGGTTTTGTTTAATTGATAGCTTTAGCTACAGCCGTCATACGACGTGTATTCAGAACCCCACCTTCGAGTAATAGATTAGATTGCTCGCCTCTTATTCTTGCTCGTTCTTCGATTGCGTGCAGGGATTGATCTTCGTGATCAGGCTGATCTTGCAATCCAGCAAGGTTAGTAACCATCGGGAGTTGGTTCAGCGATTGCATTGGCGCCTCGGGCTTGCTCGTCGTAGTCGGATCGTGAGGGTTAGCTTCCACAGATCGAAATTATCTCCACTCACCGAAAGATCGGGCACTCCAGTTCTATCAAGTGGTATCAGATTCCAGTGTTTCTCGGTGAGTTTATCGTGTGTTTTTCGTTCATCCTAGTCCACAAACAACCAAAAATTTTCAGGTTAGATCTTTTATCCCAGCACCCCTTGCGCCTCGCACTTTCGATCAGTAATTTGCATTGTTGAATTTGTGTGCTTGTGCGTTCGTTGTTGCTGGTTACTTGTGTTTTGATTTTTCTCATCTGTTATAGCCACCACAAACCCTACATCCCCACCAACCCCCCTGTCGTGTACTACGCAATCTGCTGCCGCGCGCGAGAATCCAGCTCGTTCCCGTGCGGTGCGCGTGAGTCCAGATTGTTTCCATCTGCTGTGTGCTGCCGCGCGCGTAAGAGTCCAGGTCGTGTCCGCCGCGGTGTGTTTGCTGTGCGCGCCTCCTACCAGGTCACGCCGCGCTCCGCAAGAGTCCCAGGCGATCACGCCTGCCTTGGTCACGCCTCGGCTGCATCTCTGCCGGCCGCGCCGTGCACAGAATCCTGCTCGGACGCGCCGTGTACGCCGCTGAGTTCAGGTCGGTTTCGGCCCTGCTGTGTCCGTTCGGTCCGGACTCCTGCCGTGTTTTCTTTCCGGTCAAAAAAAAAAAAGGAAAAACAAAATATAAAAGGCCACGTGTGCAATCAAAAAAAAAACAGAAAGAGTGTGTGAAAAAAAAAAGAAGAAAAAGAAAAGAAAAAAAAAAGAAAGAAAAAAAAAAAAACCAGAACAACAAGGCACAGTTGTCTTCTCTTGATCGGTTTTGTTTGGCCGATCGTAACCGAACCAGACTATCCCTAGTCGTGCGGCCACCAGCGGTTCCTCACCTTTGCCTCCTTCTCGCACTTGTTTCCAGCAGCATCCATACGTGTTTAGCACTATTATTCAACATTGCATTATTGTTTGATTGTGCTAACCCTTGAATTGAGTGCAGCCTCCCCAGAACTCCACATAGTTCTACGACGAGCATACTTCGTTTCCCCAGGCAATCGCTCCTCCAATCTTTCGTCGGTACTACCTGTTGGTTGCAGCTCACCCCTGTGCGCTTGGTAAGAACGGATAAGAATTTGATAACAGCATGGTAGTGAGTGCCCTGTGAGCCGTTACACCCTTGTCCCATTGTTGTCGTCGATTTTGTTTTGTGTTTGCGCTAACCATGGCAGGAGACGTCGACGGCACGATGGATGAGCTGCAGGACATACGGACTCAAGTTGATGGACTTGCCGCGAACATGAAGACGATGCATGAACGGTTTGATTCTCTTGACACCATGAAGACCGTGCGGTTCGATCAGCTCGACCGCGCTCAGACGGCCGCTAAGACCACACTCGACACCATCGTGGCACGGCTTGATGCATTGACCACTACGATCACAGAGTTGCAGGAGGATGGAGATCGCCGCGGTCATGGCCCACGTGTGGTACGACACTCAGCTAATGATTCATTTGCTAAGATTAAATTTAAAATTCCATCTTTTAATGGCAAATATGATCCTGCTGCATATCTTGATTGCGAATTAGAGGTCGAACAGAATTTTTCATGCCATGATATTCCTACTAGTTCTCAAGTTAAAGCTGCTATTAGTGAATTTACTGATTTTGCTTTAACGTGGTGGCGTGATTATAATAAAAAACATCCCACTGCTATCCCCACCACCTGGACACAATTAAAAGCTGCCATGAGACATCGTTTTGTACCTTCATATTATGGCCGCGATTTGCTTAATCAAATGCAGCGTTTCCAGCAAGGGCAACAAACTGTTGAGGAATATTACCAGGCTCTACAAAAAGGTATGATTCGTTGTGGTTTGATTGAGACTGACGACGCTGCAATCGCACGATTTCGTGGTGGTTTGAACCGTGAAATTCAGGACATACTTGAATATAAAGATTATGCTGATATGACCACATTGTTTGAATATGCTTGCAAAGCTGAACGTGAAGTGCAGGGACGCTGCTCGAAAACATATACTAACTCTTTTGCAGGACGAAACCCGTCATCCAGCGCTGCTCCTACTCTCCCCGCGCCATCCACGACTAGCACTACACCGCGCGAGAGGACGACTAAACCTGCAGCACCCTCGACCACAGGTGGTGCTCCTTCCACAACTTCATGTGCAAATTCAGAACCATCACTTGACAATGCACCTACTCTTTGTGATATTGAGAGCAAAGGTACTGCTCAAGGTGCTCCACGCACGGCTGGTGAGCCTTCGTCTGATATGCTGAATTTTTCCACAACTCATGATATCATAGAGCAATTGTTAGTGGAACCTATTCTTGATTTATCTTTGTCACAAGTTGATTTGCTTGATGTTCCTTGTGATAAAAATGATTTGTGTGACAATGCTTCCGTTGTACATGCTTTCAAACCACACACGTGTGCTGACATTAGACGTGCCATTCATATTTTGAACACGATCGATGAGCTTAAAATGTTGTCTTCTTTACATACTTTGGGTTACATTGAATTTGATGTTTTGTGTAATCTAGATTGTTTTGAAGAGAGAGTTTCTAAATATGCTGATTTGCCATGGTTTTCTAAACACACTTATCATGCTATTGGCAAATATAACAACGAAGGAGAATATATGATACATAGAGTGTACATTTGTGAAAATCGGAATTATCCTTTGATTGTGCGCACTTTTGATCCACTAGAGGGCAGCCATACTACAAATATTAATTCACCTTCCTCTAGCTCTGTTTTGGTGAAACAAGTTTGCTCCCAAGAAGGGGAGCATTGCTGGTCGCTATCAATCCCTGCTTTGTCTTTTGTTAGTACTAATCTTTTGCAGGATAGTGTTGCCACACATTGTGTGTCGTCCGATCAAGAAGCCTCCATACTTGCTAAATCTTCTACGCGAGATGACACATTCACCAATTGGAAACATGGTGACATCCCTCCTCACAATAATTTTGATTTCTTTTGCTTTCGAAACCCCGCTCTCCCTTGTGTTGTGCAGGATCGGTTTCAAGTACAATCGACGCCGAGGACGGCTTTTCTTCAAGAAGGGGAGGATGATGAGAACATGACACACATGCATACGACCATGATTGGGTCATGCATTAGTGAAAGAGGAGTCCAACAAGGTTGTCCAAGTCATGAAGGAGGCCCAAGGCTAATCCAATTCGAGTCACCAAGGTGGAGGCCCAAAACAACACAAGTTCGAGCCCATCTCGGAATTCAGGAGCAGCTTACGATGTTTTGGTCGCCCTGGCCACATACGGAGTCCGTTTTGGACATTCTACATATGGATGGAAAGCTAAGAAGACAAACTTTCCAATGGCACCGGTTTCATGCCCAAATTCCATCTGAGTCAACGGGAATCTTTGAAACAAGTGGACGTACAGAATCTGCCAGGACGCTGCGCCGCCGCCTTTTGGGCCGTTGGCCCATGTATCGTGTTGGAGCCCATAGGGGCGTGACCAGGGGGGTAGGCCACAACCTAAACCCTATATATTCAGTAGCCGCCGCCACATTAGGGTTGGGTTTTGTTTAATTGATAGCTTTAGCTACAGCCGTCATACGACGTGTATTCAGAACCCCACCTTCGAGTAATAGATTAGATTGCTCGCCTCTTATTCTTGCTCGTTCTTCGATTGCGTGCAGGGATTGATCTTCGTGATCAGGCTGATCTTGCAATCCAGCAAGGTTAGTAACCATCGGGAGTTGGTTCAGCGATTGCATTGGCGCCTCGGGCTTGCTCGTCGTAGTCGGATCGTGAGGGTTAGCTTCCACAGATCGAAATTATCTCCACTCACCGAAAGATCGGGCACTCCAGTTCTATCACCACTGATGAAGGAAGTGTCGCTTGAGGTAGAGGCGCATCTGGTGGAGTCGTGACTGGAAGTGGAGGCGCGTCCGTAGGTGCTGCTGGTGTGGCCGTTCCCTTGTTGGAGGCGATGTCCTCATCATGTTCTGTGGGCAAGACCTTGTCAAACAAGTGAGCAAGAGTAAGGAGAACTCGCCGGCGAGAGGAATTGAAGCAAGAGCGTACCGAGGCGACGAAATCGAAGGTTGATGGCCGGCGGTGGTGCTCTCGGCCGGAGGAAGAAGAACGGGCGTTCTCGGCAGAGGAGGGACCAGGAAGGGGTCTTGGTGGTCGGGGAGAGGAACGAGGGCGAAGCAAGTTTTGTCGGCACGGTGGCGGAGCGCGAGAAGCCCCGAGCAGTGCTGTTGACGTGAGGATGAGCGTTGGCGACAATGGCGGCTCGGCGACGCGCAGAGAAAGAAGAAGATGGGGAGGGTTGGGTGTGTCGCTTTCTTTTGCTCGGTTTTTGAACAAGCACGCGCGCGAGGCTTTCCTTTATTGACCCGAGTGGCGTGAGGGGCGGCTTGCTCAGGTGGTGGCTTGCGCGAGGGAGATGGCAAAGGCGCGTGGGAGAGAGAGAGGAAGGAAGAGAGAGGAGGGAGGAGGAGAGGATCTTGGCGCGAGATTTGCTCGCTGTCTTGAAGGCGCAGCGCCAAAAGGTGCGCCGGCCCGGCGCCTGCCGTGCTGCCAGCCGCGTCGGCGGTTGGCCGCCGGGCCAGTGGCTGCTTCTTTTTTTCTTTGATTTTTTTTACAATTAATTCAAAATCCCTTCCAAAATTTAAGTGAAATTCGTACTTCCTGTACTCAAAAAATTTTGAACATTTTTGTGGGTCCTTAGTGAATTATTTGGAGCAACTTTTGTTAAAGGATGAAGTTCTAATCCGGCTTCTAAGAACTTGCAAATTTTTAAATCAATTCAAGATTGTTTGAATTTTTAAGGCATTTAAATCTTTTCCAAATATTCTGATAAAATCTCAAAAATTCTACTTTGAAGTGAAATTAATTGCCATATAACAATATTGCTAGGGTTACATAGGATTCTGGATGGATTTTGAAAGTGGTGCTTGAAATCTTTCCTTCTAATAAATACATTTGGTACTGTGGGTTGAATGTTCCCAATTTAGATATTGCTCAGTAAATTCACCAAAAATTTTTATGGAGGTTCATGGAAGTATTTAAACAATATTTCTTATTAGCTCAAGTGTGAATTTTCCTCCCAAGTACAAGAATCAAATTTTAGGGTTTAAAATTTTATTGATGGATTCTGCAGTGACACCTGGGGTGTCACAAATTTGGATGTCGAACTGGTCCTGTTGGAAAGGTGATCTCGTCCTCTTTCCATCTAATAGAGCTGGAGTGCCCGATTTTTTGGTGAGTGAAGATAAATTTGATTTGGTGAAAGTAGACCCTCACGATCCGACTACGACGAGCAAGCCTGAGGCGCCAATGCAATTGCTGAACCAACTCCCGATGGTTACCAACCTTCCTGGTGCAAGATCAGCCTGATCACGAAGATCGTTTCCTGCGTGCAATCGAAGAACGAGCAAGAAAGAGATGCAAGCAATCTGATGTATTACTTAAAGGTGGAGTTCTGAATATACGTGACAGCGCTGTAATGCGTGCGACGGCTGTAGCTAAAGCTAATAATTAAACAAACCTCAAAATAAACAAGGGGCGCAGCCCTTGGCTAAATACACGAGAGGAGAGGCGCAGCCCCTGGGTGACGGCCAGAGGTGGGGGCGCAGCCCCTGGGTGGCGCACATCCCTAGGGTTGCGCGCAACCCTAGGTTGGCCCATGAGGGGGGGGGGCCTTCAACTGGGCCGACTGGCTAATCTTCTGGGCCTTCGTTCTTCAGCAGCATGACATAGTTCAACTCTCTTGCACGGGCACTCGTGATTGGCCCCACTGATGAAGGAAGCGTCGCTTGAGGTAGAGGCGCATCTGGTGGAGCCGTGACTGGAAGTGGAGGCGCGTCCGCAGGTGGTGAAGGCGCGTCCGCAGGTGCTGCTGGTGTGGCCGTTTCCGTGTTGGAGTCGATGTCCTCATCATCCTCCCCTTTTTTAACTGAAGTCGTCCTCGACGGCAACTCCTCATCCTCGCCCGCATATGGTTTCAAATCTGCGAGATTAAAACTAGTAGAAACACCAAATTCCGCAGGCAGATCAAGAATATAAGCATTATCGTTGATCTTGGTTAGCACTTTAAAAGGACCAGCAGCACGAGGCATCAATTTAGAACGGCGCAAAGCAGGAAACCTATCCTTACGCAAGTGTAACCAAACCATATCACCGGGTTCAAAAGTAACATGTTTGCGCCCTTTACTACCAGCAACCTTATATTTGGCATTAGCATCAGCAATGTTTTATTGTGTTGCTCATGTAAATGTATCATTTGTTCAACATGTGCAACCGCATCTACATGTGGTTCATCCTCAGCATTAAGTGAAAACAAATTAATGGGCGCCCTAGAGATGTAACCATAAACAATCTGAAAAGGGCACATCTTTGTAGAAGAATGCGTTGCACGATTATAAGCAAACTCAACATGAGGCAAGCAGTCTTCCCAACGCCTTAAATTCTTGTCTAAAACAGCCCTAAGCATGGTTGACAAAGTTCTATTAACTACCTCAGTTTGCCCATCAGTTTGATGATGACAAGTGGTGCTAAAAAGTAACTTAGTGCCTAGTTTATTCCAAAGACAACGCCAAAAATGACTAAGAAACTTAGCATCACGATCAGAGACAATTGTTTTAGGAATTCCATGCAAGTGAACAATCTCTCTAAAGAACAAATCAGCAATTATGGATGCATCATCAGTTTTATGACAGGGTATAAAATGAGCCATTTTAGAGAACCTATCAACAACGACAAATATGCTGTACCTCCCCTTCTTAGTGCGAGGCAATCCCAAAACAAAATCCATTAAAATATCATGCCAAGGAGCAGAAGGAACAGGGAGAGGCATATACAAACCATGGTTACCAAACGAGATTTAGCTTTTTGGCACGTAAGGCAACGAGCAACGAAGCGCTCGACGTCACGATGCATCCGAGGCCAGTAGAAGTGGTCGGTCAGCACTTCTTATGTTTTAAAAACACCGAAGTGACCCATGAGGCCCCCTCCATGAGCTTCCTGCAACAATAACAAACGAACCGAACCAGCAGGAATACATAGCTTGTCAGCACGAAACAGGAATCCATCCTGTATATGAAACTGGCCCCATGGTTTGCCATCCTTACAATGTGAAATAATATCATGAAAATCAGCATCATTCACATATTGATCTTTCAAAGTTTGCAAACCAAAGATTTTAAAATCTAATTGGGACAGCATGGTATAGCGACGAGACAAAGCATCAGCAATGACATTTTCCTTCCCGTTCTTGTGTTTAATGATGTAGGGAAAGGACTCAATAAATTCTACCTATTTAGCATGTCTACGGTTCAGATTAGTTTGGGTACGAATGTGTTTCAAAGCCTCATGATCAGAATGAATAATAAATTCGCAAGGCCACAAGTAATGCTGCCATGTTTGCAAAGTGCGCACTAAAGCATATAACTCCTTATCATAAGTTGAATATTTCAGGGCAGCGCCGCTCAATTTCTCACTAAAGTAAGCAACAGGTTTACGGTCTTGTAGCAAAACAGCACCTAAACCTATAGCCACTAGCACACATTCTAATTCAAACACTTTATTGAAATCAGGCAATTGTAAAAGAGGAGCATGAGTTAACCTGTCTTTCAAAGTGTTGAATGCATCTTCCTGTGGTGCGCCCCAAGCAAATGAAACGCCTTTCTTTGTGAGCTCATGCAACGGGGCAGCAATGGAGCTGAAATCACGCACGAATCGTTGGTAGAATCCGGCGAGGCCAAGGAAACTCCGAACCTGCGTGACCGTCGTTGGTGTAGGCCAGCTCTGAATGGCCTCCACCTTGCTGCTATCCACCTCAATTCCCTGTGAAGTAACAACATAGCCAAGAAAAGAGACGCGTTGCGTGCCAAAGGTGCATTTTTCCAAGTTACTGAACAAGCAAGCAGCTCGCAAAGCATCAAAAACAGCACGCAGATGTTGTAAATGCACATCCATAGACTTGCTGTAAATAAAAATATCATCAAAGTAAACAACAACAAACAGTCTTATGAATCGCCTAAGAACTTCATTCATTAAGCGCATGAAAGTACTGGGAGCATTAGACAAACCAAACGGCATAACCAACCATTCATATAGGCCAAATTTGGTTTTAAAAGCAGTTTTTCATTCATCCCCCAATTTCGTCCTAATCTGATGGTACCCGCTACGCAAATCAACCTTAGAAAAAAGAACAGCGCCACTAAGCTCATCAAGCATATCATCAAGGCGTGGTATGGGATATCGATAACGGATTGTGATGTTATTAATAGCACGACAATCGACACACATACGCCATGAACCATCTTTCTTAGGAACAAGAAAAACAGGAACTGAGCAAGGACTGAGTGACTCACGGATGTAGCCCTTGTCCACTAGTGCTTGCACCTGGCGCTGGATCTCCTTCGTCTCATCGGGATTAGTGCGGTACAGGGCGAGATTTCGAAGCTGGGCGCCGGGGATGAGATCGATCTGATGTTCGATGCCACAGATAGGAGGAAGACCCGGTGCCAAGTCCTTGGGAAAGACATCGGCATAGTCCTGCAAAAGGTTAGCAACAGCAGGGGGAATATCCAAGAACGATGCCTCATGAAGTGAAACAAGCATGCTGGAGCAAACAAGTGCATAGCAAGGCAAATTATCATCACGCAGCTCAGCAAAATCAGCACGTGTAGCAAGCAAAACAGGGGTATGCAACTTGATTTCAGATCTAGCAGGGGCGGCTGGAGGTGATTTATGAGACTTTGCTGTCTTGGCCGCCCGAGCCATATCATCTTTCAGAATTTGTTCCGGGGTCATTGGATGAATGATTATTTTCTGGCCCTTAAACATGAGTGAATAATGATTTGAACGACCATGATGTACACTATCAGTATCATATTGCCAAGGTCGACCAAGCAACAAAGAGCATGCTTCTATAGGGACAATATCACAATCAGCATAATCAGAATAGACGCCCAGAGAAAAGGGAGTACGTACCGAGCGCGTTACCTTTATTGAGCCATTGGATGTGGTACGGGTGTGGATGTTGGCGAGTGGGTAAAGATAATTGCTCTACCAGTGCCGTACTCACCAAATTGTTGCAGCTGCCACTGTCGATGATGATCCGGATCGCCCGTTCCTGTAGCACGCACGCTCTTAGTGTGGAAAATCGTGTGTCGCTGATTGTGCTCGGTCGTGGCAACCTTTGTACTGAGGACACGCTGCACAACAAGACTCTCATACCTATCGGCGGCGCTGGAATCAATGTGAACCTCCGTATGATCTGCATGGTCAGTGGAAAGCATAGCATGTCTAGTCTCCTCAGTATCGCTAGCTGAAGAGTACTCACCATTCTCACGGATCACCAAGGTACGCTTGTTGGGCAGTCTCGAATCACATGACCGTAACCTTTGCAACGATGGCACTGAATGTCCCGAGTGCACGCTGTGGAAGGAGAGGCGCCATGGGCCGGAGGTGCTGCCGGCTTGGCCGGCTGCTCGTGTGGTGATGCGCTTGAAGTGGACGGCACACGCTCGCGCGGAGCGGAGGACGACGTGGAGGACGTCGGGCGGGGGGCTGGGGTGGAAGCTTGGCCGCGTCCTGCAAAAGAGTTAGCGCGTGTCGACGATCGCCGTCCCTGCACTTCATGTTCAGCTTTGCAAGGAAATTCAAACAAAGTGGTCATATCATCATATTCTTTGTAATCAAGGATGTCCTGAATTTCACGGTTCAAACCCCCCCTAAAACGTGCCATAGCAGCGTCCTCCTGCTCAATTAAACCACAACAAATCATACTCTTTTGTAATGCTTGGTAATGTTCCTCAACAGTTTGGGAACCTTGTTGAAATCGTTGCATTTGGTTGAGCAAATCACGGGCATAATGAGAAGGAACAAATCTGTGACGCATGGCAGTTTTTAGTTGATCCCAAGTGGTGGGAGTGTTATTGGGAAACTTTTGTTTATATTCACACCACCAAATTAAAGCAAAATCAGTAAATTCACTAACAGCTGCCTTAACTTATAAATGAGCAGGGATGTCATGCATGAAAATTTCTGTAAAGGATCATATTTGCCAATCAAGATAAGCAGCAGGATCATATTTGCCAGTAAAGGATGTAATGCGAAATTTGATCTTAGCAAAAGAATCAGGGGGTGGGATACGTACCTTGCATGCACGACCACGGCGATCACCATCGTCCTGCTCCGTATCACCGCCATAGTCGCGCGCCTGCTGCAACTCCGTGAGCTGCGTGGTCAAGGTCTCAAGATGAGTCATGATCGTCTCGAGCGTGGCGTGGGCGGCCGTTTGAGCGAGGTCGATCTGGTCGAAACGCTCGGTCGATGAAGCAACCGTGGAATCCAGCCGTTCATGCAGCGTCTTAATGTCGCCCGCAAGGTCTTCGACGTGCGCGTGCACGTCCTGCAGTGTAGCGTCCGTCTTGGCGTCGTCTCCTGTCATTGTTAGTGCAAACAGAAAACAGCAACGGAGAGGACACGACGATAGCAGGTGTATGGTGGGAGGTAAATCGCTCAAAATAACGCTGTTATCAAATCCTTACCCGTTCTTACCAAGCACATAGGGGTGAGCTGCAACCAACAGGTAGAACCGGTGAAAGATTGGAGGAGCGATTGCCTGGAGAAACAAAGCCTGCTCGTAGTAGAAATATGTGTAGTTCTGGATAGGCTGCACTCAAGACAAGGATTAGCACGATCAAACAATAAATGCAAAGTTGACTAATAGTGCTAAACACGTATGGACGTTGCTGGAAACAAGTGCGAGAAAGAGCTAGGGTTGGTTGTAGGAGAAGGTCCGGTGGAAAACAACCCGCAGCTGAGCGCCCAAAAACTGATTATATGAACTAAGGAAAAACAAATGAACAAGTCACCATATGCACTTTTTTCGGAGAGGCCAGGGGTAAAAATGTAATTACTGAGCAAATGAACAAGTCACCACATGCACTCAAAAATTCTACTTTGAAGTGAAATTAATTGCCATGTAACAATATTGCTAGGGTTACATAGGATTCTGGATGGATTTTGAAAGTGGTGCTTGAAATCTTTCCTTCTAATAAATAAATTTGGTACTGTGGGTTGAATGTTCCCAATTTAGATATGCTCAGTAAATTCACCAAAAATTTTTATGGAGGTTCATGGAATGTTTTAAACAATATTTCTTATTAGCTCAAGTGTGAATTTTCCTCCCAAGTACAAGAATCAAATTTAGGGTTTAAAATTTTATCGATGGATTCTGCAGTGACACCTGGGGTGTCATAAATTTGGATGTCGAACCGGTCATGTTGGAAAGGTGGTCTCGTCCTCTTTCCATCTGATAGAGCTGGAGTGCCCGATCTTTCAGTAAGTGAAGATAAATTTGATTTGGTGGAAGTAGACCCTCACGATCCGACTACGACGAGCAATCGAAGAACGAGCAAGAAAGAGATGCAAGCAATCTGATGTATTACTTGAAGGTGGAGTTTTGAATATACGTGGCAGCGCTGTAATGCGTGCGTCGGCTGTAGCTAAAGTTAACAATTAAACAAAACTCAAAAATAAACAAGGGGCGCAGCCCTTGGCTAAATACACGAGGGGAGGGGCGCAGCCCCTGGGTGGCGGCCAGAGGTGGGGGCTCAGCCCTTGGGTGGCGCACATCCCTAGGGTTGTGCGCAACCCTAGGTTGGCCCATGAGGGGGGGCCTTCAACTGGGCCGACTGGCTAATCTTCTGGGCCCTCGTTCTTCAGCAGCATGACATAGTTCAGCTCTCTGGCACGGGCCCTCGTGATTGGCCCCAGTGATGAAGGAAGCGTCGCTTGAGGTAGAGGCGCATCTGGTGGAGCTGTGACTGGAAGTGGAGGCGCATCCGTAGGTGATGGAGGCCCGTCCGCAGGTGCTGCTGGTGTGGCCGTTCCTGTGTTGAAGTCGATGTCCTCATCACCATCCATATGTGGTTTGTCGGAAACGGAGCTCGTATGCGGTCTGGGCACCCATTTTAGTGCGGACTGCTCCTGTACTCCGAGTTGGATTCGACGTCGACGTGAGTTGGATCTCCTACTTGGCTTGGACGTCCTTGTCTGATTTGTAACTGGTCTCCAGGGCCTTTCTTGACCTCTCCATGATTTCTAATCATAATATAATCATTAGGTAGCAATCTATTCTCCATATTTACATATAAACTCGTACTTAAGAACGAGCTCACTTCTGGATTCAATTGTCGTGCCCGAGCTCTAGTGATTGGTCCTTCATTTGTGGGAGCGGGAGAAGGATTGTGTGTAACCATGGGTGCAATGTCCTCAACAGGATGGCCACTCCCCACATCTGAAAAACAGCCATTGGAGCACCTTGAGCAAATCTCACATCCCCAAGCTTCCAACTTTGATTTTCTTGAGGGTTTGAGTGAAAATTGGTTGAGATTTGAGTGTCCCACGTCTCTCCTCACTTGAGCCCGTGATCTCCCCTCACCACCGACGACGTTTGTGTTTGTTACTCTTGGGGATTCATCCCCTATACGGCTAGAGGTTGCTCGGGAACCCCCAACTTGTGTGGTCGCTCCGGGAAGTTTGTATTGCCCTCACCTGGCAACAGAAACTTGCTAGTGAAGAAACCATGCTTGACCTTTGTGGTTGCTTGGAGAGGTTAGGGTTGAGAGAAACCCGTTCCTTTGTGGACTCCTCAACGGAGAATTAGGTTCCTTTGTGGAGCTGAACTTCGGGAAAAAAAATCTTGTGTCTCTTATCCCCTTTTTACTTTTTGTTGCTCATACCCAGGGTGGTGTTCGTGTTTGTGCTTATTTGCTTCAATCTACTCACTTGTTAGTTTCTAAGTCGATTGCATCTATGTGACACCCTAGGTGTCACTGCAGAATCCATCGACAAATTTTAAACACTAGGATTTAATTCTTAAACTTTGAGGCAAAATTCACACTTGACATAATAAGAAATATTGTTTAAAACACTTCCATGGACCTCCATAAAAATTTTGGTGAATTACCGAGCAATTTTATGAAATTAGGAACTTCCAACCCACAATATAAAAATTATTTCTTAGCAGAAAAGAATTCAAACATCCATTTCAAAATCCATCAAAAATCCTATGTGACCCTAGCAATATTTTTACATGAAAATTAAGTTCACTTCAAAATAGAGTTTTGGAGATTTTATCAGAATTTTTGGAAAGATTTAGACCCCTTAAAAATTCAAATAAACTTGAAATTAGTTGGCAATTCACAAATTTGTAGAGACTGAATCAGGACTTCATCCTTAAATAAAAGTTGTTCCAAATATGTCACTGAGCACCACCAAAATTTGTAAAATTTTTCGAGCTTGGGAAGTATGAATTTCAATTGAATTGAGACCGGGAATTTTGAATTAATTAGAAAACAAAATCAAATCAAAGCGCTCGCCGCCACGGTGGCCAATCCAGCGCACCGCAGTGGCGCAGCGGGGCAGCCGCCAGCCAGCGCGCCTTTTGCTGTGCCATTACGCCGGCGAGATCCCACAAGATCCTCCTCTCTCCTCCCCTCTCCTCCCTTCTTTTCTCTCTCCCGCGCTCGGCGCCCTCTCTCTCTCTCTTTTCTCCCTCGAGGCACGCCACCGCCCGCGCCGCGCCATTCATCGACGAGCGCCTTCACTCCCCCTCCCCTTCTCTCTCTCTCTCTCCGCGGCACATTAAGGCGCGCCCAAGCTCCTCCACTTTCCCCACACCCCTTTTTCCTCCTCCTCAGCGCAAGCGCCCTCTTCTTTTCTTCTTCCTTTGCCCGACCTCGCCACCCGATTGCCACCCGAAGGACGCATGGTGAGCTCCGTTTTCCGGCCATTCTCCCTTCTCACCATGTCTAACATGTTCCTCTCAACCCCGCGCAGCTCCCAGTCCACCAAGCCCATCTCCGGTCCACTCGTTCGACGAGAAAGCGAAGCCGCCGCCGTCTGCCACGACGCCCACCATCGCCGATGACATTCTGGTGAGCTTCGATCCCCGTTGTGGTGTTGCCGGTCCTCTCCATGACTTGTAGAAGCCTTAGGTCCAAACCCCGAGCAGAACCGTGCATCGCAGCACCGCCAATTGCTCGCCGGAGTGGCCATTGGCGCCGCCGCCGTCACGCGCTGCTATCCGCTAGCCACCGCCAGTCGCCATGGTGTTTCCAGGGAACCCCCGTGTGACACCCCAGATGTCACTTAAAAAGTCATCGACAAATCGTAAGAAATTCTTGCACTTTGAAGCAAAACTAGCACTTGAGCTTAAGCAATGTTGCTTAAAACACTTCCATTAGCCTCCGCAAAAATTTTGGTGAACTTTCGAACACTTTCATCCGATCAGGAGCTTTCGATCCACAGTAAAAAAATCATTCCTTAACAGGTAAAAATCGCATCACGACTTTCAAATCCCATATAACCCTACCAATGTTTTTACATGGCAATTAAGTTCACTTCAAAATATAATTTTGGATACTGTATCAGAATTTGTCAAAAAGATTTAACCCAATTAAAAATTCAAACAAACTTGAATTTAATTGGAATTCCCAAATTTTGACAGGCAGAACCAGGACTTCATGCTTTAACGAAAATTGTTCCAAATAATTCACTGATTTCCCACAAAAATTTTCAAATTTATCCAAGCTCAGGGAGTACGAATTTCTTTTAAATTTGGAAAGGGCTTTTGAAATAATTCAAAAAAAATCAAATTAAAAGCAGCCATGGCCCCCGGCGGCCAACCGCCGTAGCGGCTGGCAGCCGTGGCAGGCCGACACGCCTTTTCTCACTGGCGTGGGGCAAATCCGGGGCGAAGATCCTCTCCTCCTTCTCTCCCCTCTGCCGCACTCTGCTTCTCCCTTTTTCCCGCGCCGCCTTTACTCCTCTGCGCCACGCCACCACCAAACGGCATTGTTGCCTCCGTTTCACCAATCGGCGACGCTCCTCCTCTTCTCTCACTCCCGCGAACTCGATAAAAGCTATAGCAGCACCTCTCTCTGCTCTCTATTCCTCCTCTGCTCACCGTTTTCTTCTATCTCTCTTCCTCCTCAGCTCCGAGCGCACCGACCCCATTGCCGGTTCCAAGAGGCGCACGGTGACAACCATGGTACGCTCCAAATTGATCCTTGGAACTTTGTCAATTGTGTTCTTCGTATCCTTGCACAGCCCACGTGATAGAACTGGAGTGCCCGATCTTTCGGTGAGTGAAGATAACTTGATTTGGTGGATAAAAACACAAGTAATCCAGCAACAACGAAACACGCAAGCACACAAATTCAACAATGCAAATTACTGATCGAAAGTGCAAGGCGCAAGGGGGTGCTGGGATAACAGATCTAACCTGAAAAGTTTTTGTTTTTGGTTTTTTTGTGGACTATAGGATGAATGAAAAACACACGAAAAACTCACCGAGAAACACTGGGCTCTGATACCACTTGATAGAACTGGAGTGCCCGATCTTTCGGTGAGTGAAGATAACTTGATTTGGTGGAAGTAGACCCTCACGATCCGACTACGACGAGCAAGCCCGAGGCGCCAATGCAATCGCTGAACCAACTCCCGATGGTTACCAACCTTGCTGGTGCAAGATCAGCCTGATCACGCAGATCGTTTCCTGCGCGTAATCGAAGAACGAGCAAGAAAGAGATGCAAGTAATCTGATGTATTACTTGAAGGTGGAGTTTTGTTTAATTGTTAGCTTTAGCTACAGCCGTCGCACGCATTACAGCGCTGCCACGTGTATTCAGAACTCCACCTTCAAGTAATACATCAGATTGCTTGCATCTCTTTCTTGCTCGTTCTTCGATTGCGCGCAGGAAACGATCTTCGTGATGAGGCTGATCTTGCACCAGCAAGGTTGGTAACCATCGGGAGTTGGTTCAGCGATTGCATTGGCGCCTCGGGCTTGCTCGTCGTAGTCGGATCGTGAGGGTCTACTTCCACCAAATCAAGTTATCTTCACTCACCGAAAGATCGGGCACTCCAGTTCTATCACCACGGATGCCCCTTTCGCCCCGTTCCTTTTCCAGGCCGTCAGGAACACCACCGCCGTGAGCTCCCCTGTTCGGCCCACCGTCGCCGAGCAGGTTGGCGGCCTCCTCGTGACCATGTTGCTCGATGCCAAGAACCCTGGAACCCCGGCGCAGCTCCTAAACATCGTCTTCGAGCTCCTTGTCATCTCCTTCATCCCCGCCACCACGCCGGACCTCGAGCTTTGCCGCCGCTCTTCGTTGCACTGCTCCGGCGAGAAACCCCGTGTCAAACCTTGCCCCCAACCTTCCCCGCATCGCGCTCAAGCCCGTGGTGCCCTTCCCGAGCCACCTCATCGCCGGCAGGAGCGCGTGCCGCCGCGCGCCATGGCTCCCATGAGCTAGGGCGTAAGCCCTAGTTAGGGTTCATCGTTGGATTTTCTATTATTAGTTAAAATCGGCTGAACATTTAAAAATGCATAACTAATGGTAGAAAAATCAGAAAAATGTAAATCCGAATGTTTTGAAATGCTTATAAATAGTACTTTCTAGGAAAAATATGAAACACACATGTTTGAAAATAATTAGTTTGGGCTCTATCTAAATGGCTAAAAATTCAATAATTCATACCACATCGTAGGAAAATCAGAAAAAAAGGGTGACTCCAAATTGATATGGCTTGTCACTGATTTGTAGTTTATAGTAAAATAATAAGCATGAATGTTTATAACATATAATTTTTATCATTAACACAAGTGCTCCATTACTTGGTAATTATATAATAAAATCCTAGAGTAATAAGACTCATGGGTATGTTATGAAAGGTTATAAATAAATTCCTTGCCTAAATTATAGCCCTAATGTCAACTTGGTTGCATTTGGTTGGATGGTTAGGTTAGTTAAGCAACTAGCCATTTGAATGACTACCATTAGCGGTTAATAGTTAAATAAAGTTTTGTCGACCTTATGCAAAATACCAGAAACTCACAAGTACTTATTCGAAATAAGAATGAACTTAACCTAGACCTTCACCCAAGTATTCATCTTAAACAAGTAAACAATCACCAAGTAAATACATTTGAAAACTCAATGCAGCCTTAATCACAGCTTATGTAACCCCAAGTAATCTTAGTCATCATTTTTAATTATTTATTTGTCCTTCCCCTGAATATTTGTTTGGATTTTAATCTCATTTGCATATCTCCCGTTGATTGTATGGCCTAAAAAGGGTAATGACTAATGCTATCAATTAATTTGGCGCTAATCATAATTTAATACTAATAGATTACATAAGAAATAAACTCTCTGCAATGATAAAAATTTAATGCTGATGCTAATAATTACCTTTATGGTTATTATTTTACAATAACAAAATAGTAATAATATCGAACAGTAAGTATAATAAGGACACTAATTAATGATAATCATCTAACTCTAGTAGTCACATATTACCGAACTTATAGCTAATAACAACCTTGCCCCAACCCATCCTCTTAGAGTTGCTACTTAAATATAATTAATCTTTAAGGCTAATAGTGACCTTAATCCTAATAGTCACCCTAATTAGAGGTCCAGTGCTGGTGGCAATTCAAATGATTAAACAACAATTAACGACAAGCCTCTTAAAACTGCCCCTATGAAGATAATTAGGATTATGATCGTAAGCTAGACTCTCGACTGTCATTAATAATCTCTTAATAGTATGAATAATCTAAGTAATACTAATTCCCTAAAGTGTATTACAAGGATAGTGACCCTAATTTCATAATAATTCAATTTTATCATTTCCAATCTATATTGTAAAATACAAAATAAATAGATGGAAGATCTAAAAATGGTAAACCAAAATTTCTTTGGACTCCTTGTAAAATACACTAATTAAATGCTGAAACACTTTTTGAAAAAGGTTCATGGGTCGTCCTCAATAAGTAGATTAATCCTTCCGGTTTTTGAATTTTAGATGGAGTTCCAGAGATGTTCTAGGGTTGAAACTTGAACAATTAGTCTACCATGGTGGTTGCACCTTCTATAATTTTATCAGGATTTAACTCGAACAAAGTTATGTGCATGTCATTGAAAATACTCCAAACTGCCAATTTAATTGTCCTTTTCTAAAATACATTATGAATGTCATAAAAAAATGTAAACCCTCAATAAAAACTATAGATTTGATGCTCACTGGTGCATGTATAAAATTTCATGATTTTACGCTGAGGTTTAGTATTTATTTTAGATTTTATAATTTTAAATAACAGGAACTTTACTGATTTTTTTATAAAATCTAGAAAATTCAACTTGACCTCAACCAAACTTTAGAATTCATATTTCAGAGAACACTATCAACTAATAATAGTCTTCTGATAAAAATATGAAGTTTCACCTTGGACCAACTCAATAAGAATAAATGCTTGAATAAAATGCCGAAGTCGAGAAATTAGGGTTAACCCTAAAACCACTAAATGTTAATGATGAAAACACCATAGTAATCTATGGTGCAAACACCATATTACATTATTTAACCATAACTCATCTTATTCTCATTGCATCATGTAGACACCGAAGTGAACGAAGTAGTTGCAGATCCGGAGTCCTCGATCCCCGAAGTTCTTGTCACCAACACAAGAGATCAAGGCAAGCCCTGGTGCACAACCCGTTTTAACATTTTCCTTTTATAACTATGTGTCATGAAATTGCATTAGGTTTCTAGGAGTTGATTGAAACCCTAGTTGCATCTGTTTTTCATAGGAAATCCTATCGGTACTTGGTATAGGTAACCAATGTAGTATGCTATGCTTAGCGATACTTACAGGTAGAAGTCGAGTAGAGTGGACGCTGCTCGCGACTACTAGGGTAACTGAAACTATCACATTAGACATATGACACATGGTTATGGATGATTAAGGAAAGATAAAATTAGAGGGTCAGACAGGATACAAAGTAGATCGGCAACTGGACCGGGTCCAGGGTGACCGTAATCTTGTCTGATCCGTGTGGTCCGAGCCTGATCGAGCATTGAATGTACTGATCATACGCTGGGATATGGGGCCTAGTAGCCTAGTGATTGAAAAGTCGAACCTGCCCTATGGTGTCTGATTCAGAGGCGATCTGGGGTGGGCAGTTGTGGGAACTCCACAGAAACCGTCCGGAACGTGTGTTTTGGTGGGATGCGGCACTACTAAGGCAGGCGTAGGAGGGAATTGACTTTGCAGGAGCTGGTGTGAACGGTTGCCACGTGTGGTCTGGGACGCACACGTGTTGTATGATTAGGTTTCTCCCTACAGGGTATAAAAATCGTTTCGAACCGCTGTCGCTCCCAGTTTGTGAGTTTGCTCATGAAACACACCACATTATAATCAAGAGGTTGAGATACAATGATGAGGATGAAGTTATGATGATCATTATTGTATATTACTTCTGTTATGATTGACTAGATCAGTCCAAACTAAAGTTACGATTCTAATCACTTAACCTGAGCTAAAACTTGACCAAGATTAGCTTCAGGAATGCGAGTCCTTTTGCAAGGTAAACCTACCTTGAGTCAGCCAGCATGTCTAGGTGTCGGCTGTAGTTAGCCAATTTGATGGGTCAGTCTTGTTGAGCTTCTTAGAAGCTCACGCTTTGCGAGTACATGGTTTTCAGACGCCGACACTTATGCTCGCGATGATAGCCAGTGGGAAGAGCCGCTTCCAGAGTTCGGGAACCTTCATGGAAACGTTGTGGTTTGCCGCAGTGAAATCTTGAAGCGGCTAGTAGCATGATACCACTAGGCAAGTTTCATGCTTTTGCTTAGTCTGAGAGTCGAAGTCTGTACCTCGTCGAAGTCTTCCGTTGAGTTTCCATGATTTCAAAAACTCTATTCGTACTCTGATGTAAGACTTAATTTCAATTTATGAAACCATGATGTATCAAATTCTCTCTCCCTGTAAAAGATTGTTATTCATTCTACTTGTGTTGTACCATGTGTACGCTCGTTTCGCCGAGCATTGCCCAACAAGATCCTGGCGAGATGCGGGATCCGTCCCGGACTGAGTTTTCTGGGGTGGGTCCATGTCACTCTCGCCGCACTGGAGCCTGGGGCACTCCCCTCAGCCCTTCCCCATCGCCGGCGAGGCCTCCCCCACCGGCAATTTCTCGTCGGAGCACCGTCGGCCGCCTCCCCTGTTTCTGCCCCTCTTTCATTTTGAATTTCAATTTCCTATTAATTAGTCAGTTTTGTAAAATGCCTAGTAAATCAAGAAAAAACTCTAAAAGTGCTAAACCAAAGTTCCTTGGAATCCTTGGGAAATACTCTAAACATCTGCTGAAGCACTTTCCCTTGGAACTACCTAAATAGATAGGTAGAGACCTTCTATTTTGCTTCACATCTGGAGTTCCAGAACTCTTCTGGAACTAGAATGTGACACTCCAGGTGTCATTGCAGAATTCATCGACAACTTCTAAAACCCTAGGATTTAATTCTTGTACTTGGGAGCAAAGTTCACACTTGAGCTAATAAGAAATATTTTTTAAAACACTTCCATGAACCTCCATAAAAATTTTGGTGGATTACTGAGCAATTTTATTCAATCAGGAGTTTTAACCCACAATACAAAAATCATTTCTTAGCAGGAAAGAATTCAAACACTACTTTCAAAATCCATCAAAAATCCTATGTAACCCTAGCGATATTTTAACATAGAAAGTAAGTTCACTTCAAAATAGAATTTTAGAAATTTTATCAGAAGTTTTGAAAAAGATTTAAACCCCTCAAAAATTCAAACAAACTTGAATTTAGTTGGAAATTCACAAATTTTTAGATACAGAATCAGGACTTTATCCTTAAATGAAAGTTATTCCAAATAAATCACTGAGCACCCACAAAAGCTTTCAAAAATTTTCCGAGGAAGGGAATTATGAATTTCAAATGAATTTAGATCGGGATTTTAAATAAATTGCAAAAAGAAAGCCACGGTTGCCAATCCGGCGCACGGCAGCGGCTAGCAGCACGCACGCCGAGCGCCGGCCAGTGCTCCTTTTCGTGCCGTGTCATCAAGCCTTTGCGGAGATCCCGGCCGAATCTCCTTTCCCTCCCTCTCCTTTCCTCCCTCTCTCTCTCACTGGCCGCGCTTCTACCTCGCCTGCGCGCACGCCACCTCCCGCCCCTCTCCACTCACCGACGTCGCGTGTTCTGCCACCCTCCCCCTCCCTTCCTCTCTCTCCTAGTGCGCATTAAGGGCCCGAGCCTCTCCCACTTTCCCCCCACTCCCCATTCCTACTCCTCAGCGCAACCGCCCTCCTCTCTTCTCCTTCCTTGCGAGCGCGCCGCCCGCCATTGCCGCCACCAAGCTTTGCACGGTGAGCGCTCACGTCCGCCCATTTTCCTCTCCCCCAACCTTGTCTAACTTCTTCCTCTGATCTTCACGCAGCTCCGGACCACCAAGACCCCCTCCAGCCCATCCGTTTGACAGGAACACGCGCTCGCCGCCGTCCGCCACGACGCGCTCCATCGCCGACGACGCTCCGGTGAGAAATCTTCCCCGTTGTGGTGTTGCCGGGCATCTCCAGAGCGTATAGAAGGTGTCGGAAGTTCTCCTGCTGCCATCGTGCTCTCCCGCGCCGCCGCGAGCCCGCTGGAGGTCGTCCGGAGCTGCCGCCTGCCGCGCGCTGCCTTCCAAGGGTCGCCGCTGACCGCCGTCGAGCTCCCAGAGCACCCGCACCGCGCGTGAGCCTAGGACACCCCCTCCACAGTTCCCCCATCGCCGGCAAGGCCCTCGCCACTGATTGCTTGCCGAAATCCGCCGCTCGTGCTGCTGCTCACCTGTTCTGCCCCCTTTTCCATTTAAAATCCATTTTCCTATTATTTAGCCTAATTTGTAAAATGCCTAGTAAATCGAGGAAAAATCTTAAATTGGTAAACCAAATTTATTTTGAAGCCCTGTAAAATGCACTAATTTACTGCTGGAACACTTTTTCAAAAAGATTCATGGAACTTCCTCAATAAATAGATTAAGCCTTTCTATTTTTGAATTTTGATTGGAGTTCCATAAAGGTGCTGGGGTTGAAACCTCCTATAATTTTATCATATAGGTGTACCATAACAGTGTGCACCCACATAGGTGTACCATAACAGTGTGCACCTCCTATAATTTTATCAGGATTTAAAAGCAACAAAGTTATATGCATTTCATTGAAAATAATCCAAACTGCCAATTTAATTTTTCCTTTTCTAAAATACATTATGAACGTCATCCAAAAATCTAAACCCTTAATCAAAACTCTAGATTTGGTGCTCACATGTGCATGTATAAAATTTCATGATTTTGCACCAAGGTTTATTATTTATTTCCGATTTTATAATTTTAAATAACAAAAAGTTTGCTGAATTTTTATAAAATCTAGAAAATTCATCTTGACCTGTACCAACTTCCAAAGTTCATTGTAGGGAGCACTATCAACTAAAAATAACCTCGTGGCAGAGTCTGAAGTTTCACTGTAGCCCATGATTTGAGTAATAGGAAACTTAAGAATACTATAAAATCTAGGCAATTCAGTTTGACCTCAACCAAACTTTAAAATTCCTATTTTAGAGAGCGCAACTAAAAATATTCTCGTGGTAAAAATGTGAAGTATCACATTGGTCCATACTCAATAAGAATAAATTTCTTAATAAAGTGCCGAAGCGAATTATTAGGGTTAACCCTAAACCTCTAAATGGAATAATGAAAACACCATAGTAATCTATAATGAAACATCATATTACAGTATTTAATCATAATTCATCTTACTCATGTTGCACCATATATTCAGCGAAGCGCATGAGGTAGCTGTCGATCCAGAGTCTTCGATCCCCGAAGAGGTCGTCATCACCAACCCGGAGACCAAGGCAAGCCCCGGTGCACAACCAAGTTTTAACATTTTCCTTTTATAACTAATTATTGTGATTGTGCATTAGGTTTCTAGGAGTTGATTTAAACCCTAGTTGCATCTATTTCTACAGGAAACCCTATTGGTAATTGGCATAGGTGACCATTATAGTGTGCTATGCTTAGCGATACTTATCGGTAGAAGTCGAGCAGAGTGGACGCTGCTCGCGACTGGTAGGATTTGATTGAAACTCTCACAAGAAGCATACGACAGATGGTTATGGATGGTTAAGGAAAGATAAAAACAGGAGGGTCGGACAGGGTACAAAGTAGGTCGGCAACTGGACCGGGTCTAGGGTGACCGTAGTCTTGTCTGATCCATGTGGTCCGAGTCTGATCGAGCATTGAATGTACTGATCATATGCTGGGTATAATGGAGCCCAGTAAACCTATGTAGCCTAGTGATTGCAAAGTCGAACCTGCCCTACCGTGTCTGATTTGGAGGCGATCTGGTGTGGGCAGTGTGGGAACTCCATAGAAACCGTTCGGGACGTGTGTTCTGGTGGGATGCGGCGCTGCTAAGGCAGGCGTAGGAGGGAATTGACTTTGCAGGATCTGGTGTGAACGGTTGCCACGTGCGGTCTGGGACGCGCACGTGTCGTATAATTAGGTTATCCTTGCAGGTGTAAATCGGTTCGAATTGCTAGCGCTCCCAGTTCGTGAGTTTGCTCGTAAAACACACCATATTATATTTAAGTATGGTGATGGGTTATATTGATGATGACTGAGATGTGATGATTGTTATCTATTGTCCCATTAATGATTGGTTGGGTTAGTGCAAACTAAAGTTATGATTCTAATCACTTAACCTGAGCTAAAACTTGACCAAAACTAGTTCAGGTATTGTGAGTCCTTTGGCAAAGAAACTTACCCTGAGTCAGCCAGCATGTCTAGGTGTCGGCTGTAGTTAGCCAATTTGACTGGTCAGTCTTGTTGAGCTTCTTAGAAGCTCATGCTTTGAAATACGTGGTTTTCAGGCGTCGACGCGTATGCTCACGAGATAGCAAGTGGGAGGAGCCGCTTCCAGAGTTCGAGAACCTTCAGTGGGAACGCTTTGATTCGCCACACTAAATCTTGAAGTGGCTAGTAGCATGGTCCACTGGGCAAGGCTCATGCTTTTGCTTGAGCTTGAGAGTCGGAGTCTGTACCCCGTTAAATGTCTTCTACTATATTTCCGTGTTTGAAAACTCCATTCGTACTCAGATGTGATTGTAAGAATTAATATTTAATTTATGAAACAATGATGTATTAAATTCTCTTATCTTGTAAAAGATTGCTGTTTTATCTTGCCTGTGTTGTACCATGTGTATGCTCGCTTCACCGAGCATTGTCCAATAGTATCCTGACGAGATGCGGGATCCATCCCAGCTTGAGTGTTCTGGGGCGGGTCCGCATCATAGAACTTCTGTCAGATGTGTGTAATGGCAAGCAGAACTCAAATGTTCTCTTTTTGCTTTACATCTGCAGTTCCAAAACTCATCTGGAGTTGGAACTTCTGTCAGATGTATGTCATGGCACCAGAACTCAAATGTTATTTTGTACTTTAACTCTGGAGTTCCAGAACTCATCTGGAGTTGGAACTTCTGTCGATGTATGTCATGGCACATAGAACTCAAATGTTCTGTTTTCGCTTTACATCTGGAGTCCAGAACTCATCTGGAGTTGGAACTTTTGTTAGATGTATGTCATGGCACATAGAACTCAAATATTCTATTTTTGCTTTAAATCTTGAGCCGAAACTTTTGTCAGATGTATGTCATGGCACACAGAACTCAAATGTTCTGTTTTTGCCTTTTATCTGGAGTTACAGAACCCTTCTGGAGCTAGAACTTCTGCCAGAAGTGTGTCATAGTCCGCAGAACCCCTAGAAGTGTGTCACGGCAGACAGAAACCCTCTGTAATTTTTTCCAGAATTTGACCTTAACAAGATTCCATGGATACCTGTGAATAATCTCATAGCAGAAACTCGTTAGAATTGTTATAAAATCTAGGGACTTCAGTTCAACCTTAACCCAAACCCAAAAATCATCTTTCCGATGGTACTATCAGATAAAAATCATCTCCTAACAGAATCTGAAAATTTCATAATACACCATGGGTGTTCAGCAAGTAATCAACTTATTTAAAAGCCAAAGTCAAAAATAGTAAGTGATAGTTGAACCCACCTTGTCAGGAGTAACTCTTGATTTTTCTCTGATAAAAATACCACATTTTCTTAGTTAATAATAACTCATGTCATTCATGTTGCATCATAGAGACACCGAAGCAAACGAGGTAGCTGTCGATCCGAAGTCTTCGACCCCCGAAGAATCGTCATCACCAACACAGGAGATCAAGGCAAGCCTCGGTGCACAACCAAGTTTTAAAGTTTTTTCTTTTAACAATATGTGTCGTGATTATGCACTAGGTTTCTAGGAGTTGATTGAAACCCTACTTGCATCTATTTTCCTTGGACAACCCTGCCTGTACTTGGTTTAGGTAACCATTATAGTCTATGCTTAGCGATACTTAATGGTAGAAGTTGAGCAGAGTGGACGCTGCTCGTGACTGAGAGGGTTTGATTGAAACTTTCACATGAAACATCTGACACATGACTATGGTTGATTAAGGAAAGTTAAAAGCTCGAGGATCAGACAGGGTACAAAATAGATCGGCAACTGGAACGGGTCCAGGGTGACCGTAGTCTTATCTGATCCGTGTGGTCCGAGTCTGATCGAGCATTGAATGTACTGATCATATACTGCGTATAATGGGGCCCAGTAAACCTACGTGGCCTAGTGATTGCAAAGTCGAATCTGCCCTACGGTGTCTGATTCGGAGGCGATATGGGGTGGGCAGTTGTCGGAACTCCACAAAAACCGTCCGGGACATGTGTTCTAGTGGGATGCGGCACTGCTAAGGCAGTCGTAGGAGGAAATTGACTTTGTAGGATCTGGTGTGAATGGTTGTCACGTGCGGTCTGGTACGCGCACGAGTCGTATGATTAGGTTATCCCTGCAGGTGTAAATCGGTTCGAATCGCTGTCGCTGCCAGTTTGTGAATTTGCTCGTGAAACGCACCACATCACATTATAATTAAGTTGATGAGCTAATAAGGATGATGACCCAGATATGGTGATTATTATATGTTGTTCTTTAATGACGGACTAGTTCAGTACAAACTAAAGTTATGTTTCTAATCACTTAACTTGAGCTAAAACTTGACCAAGATTAGTTTAGGTAATGCGAGTCCTTTCGCAAGAAACCTACCCAGAGTCAGCCAGCGTGTCCCATACACTCCCTTGGGCCTAACAAACATGTTTTGGGGGTTTCGGAGAGTTTCCTTACGGAAGTAAAAGTGGTGTGGAAACGGCACCCGATTTAATTGACACGCGCCGTCGCACACATCGGAACCATTTCGTTGAAGCACACGAACAAACGCGACCCATACACTCCCTTGGGCGTAACAAACATGTTTTGGGGGTTTCAGAGAGTTTCATTACGGAAGTAAAAGTGGTTGAAAAACGGCACGCGATTTGACCGAGACTTGCCGTCGCACACATCAGAACCATTCCGTTGAAGCACACGAACAAACGCGTCCCATACACTCCGTTGGGCCGAACAAACATGTTTTGGGGGTTTCGGAGAGTTTCCTTACGGAAGTAAAAGTGGTGCGAAAACGGCACCCCATTTGACCGAGACGTGTCGTCGCACATGTCGGAACCATTCCGTTGAAGCACACGAACAAACGCGTCCCATACACTCCCTTGGGCCTAACAAACATGTTTTGGGGTTTCGAAGAGTTTCATTACGGAAGTAAAATTGGTGCGAAAACGGCACCAGATTGATCGTGACGCGCCGTCGCACGCATTGGAACCATTCCGTTGAAGCACACGAACAAACACGTCCCATACACTCCCTCGGGCCTAACAAACATGTTTTGGAGGTCTCGGAGAGTTTCATTACGGAAGTAAAAGTGGCTCGAAAATCGCACCCGATTTGACCGAGACGTGCCGTCGCACACATCGGAACCATTCCGTTGAAGCACACGAACAAACGCGTCCCATACACACACCTTGGGCCTGACAAACTTGTTTTGGGGGTTTCGGAGAGTTTCCTTACGGAAGTAAAAGTGGTGCGGAAACGGCACCCGATTCGATCGACAAGCGCCGTCGGACACATCGGAACCATTCCATGGAAGCACACGAACAAACGCGTCCCATACACTCCCTTGGCATAAGAAACATGTTTTGGGGGTTTCGGAGAGTTTGCTTACGGAAGTAAAAGTAGTGCGGAAACGGCACCCGATTTAATCCACACGCGCCGTCGCACACATCGGAACCATTTCGTTGAAGCACACGAACAAACGCGACCCATACACTCCCTTGGGCGTAACAAACATGTTTTGGGGGTTTCAGAGAGTTTCATTACGGAAGTAAAAGTGGTTGAAAAACGGCACGCGATTTGACCGAGACTTGCCGTCGCACACATCAGAACCATTCCGTTGAAGCACACGAACAAACGCGTCCCATACACTCCGTTGGGCCTAACAAACATGTTTTGGGGGTTTCGGAGAGTTTCCTTATGGAAGTAAAAGTGGTGCGAAAACAGCACCCCATTTGACCGAGACGTGTCGTCGCACATGTCGGAACCATTCCGTTGAAGCACACGAACAAACGCGTCCCATACACTCCCTTGGGCCTAACAAACATGTTTTGGGGTTTCGAAGAGTTTCATTACGGAAGTAAAATTGGTGCGAAAACGGCACCAGATTGATCGTGACGCGCCGTCGCACGCATTGGAACCATTCCGTTGAAGCACACGAACAAACACGTCCCATACACTCCCTCGGGCCTAACAAACATGTTTTTTGGAGGTCTCGGAGAGTTTCATTACGGAAGTAAAAGTGGCTCGAAAATCGCACCCGATTTGACCGAGACGTGCCGTCGCACACATCGCAACCATTCCGTTGAAGCACACGAACAAACGCGTCCCATACACTCCCTTGGCATAAGAAACATGTTTTGGGGGTTTCGGAGAGTTTGCTTACGGAAGTAAAAGTAATGCGGAAACGGCACCCGGTTTAATCCACACGCGCCGTCGCACATATCGGAACGATCCCGTTGAAGCAAACGAACAAACGCGTCCCGTACACTCCCTTAGGCCTAAGAAACATGTTTTGGGAGTTTCAGAGAGTTTCATTACGGAAGTAAAAGTGGCGCGAAAACGGCACCAGATTTGACCGAGACGTGCTGTCTCACACATCGGAAACATTTCGTTGAAGCATACGAAGAAACGCGTCCCATACACTCTCTTGGGCCTAACAAACAAGTTTTGAGGGTTTTGGAGAGTTTCCTTACGGAAGTAAAAGTGGTGCGAAAACGACACCCGATTTGACCGAGACATTCCGTCGCACACGTCGGAACCATTCCGTTGAAGCATACGAACAAACGCGTCCCCCGTACACTCCGTTGGGCTTGACAAACATGTTTTGGGGGTTTCGGAGAGTTTTCTTATGGAAGTAACAGTGGTGCGAAAACGGCCCCCGATTGATCGTGACGCGCCGTCGCACACATCGGAACCATTCTGTTGAAGCACACAACAAACACGTCCCATACACTCCCTCGGGCCTAACAAACATGTTTTGGGGGTTTCGGAGAGTTTCATTACGGAAGTAAAAGTGGCTCGAAAACCGCACCCGATTTGACCGAGACGTGCCGTCGCACACATCGGAACCATTCCGTTGAAGCACACGAACAAACGCGTCCCATACACGCCGTTGGGCCTAACAAACATGTTTTGGGGGTTTCGGAGAGTTTCCTTATGGAAGTAAAAGTGGTGCGAAAACGGCACCCCATTTGACCGAGACGTGTCGTCGCACATGTCGGAACCATTCCGTTGAAGCACACGAACAAACGCGTCCCATACACACACCTTGGGCCTGACAAACTTGTTTTGGGGGTTTCGGAGAGTTTCCTTACGGAAGTAAAAGTGGTGCGGAAACGGCACCCGATTCGATCGACAAGCGCCGTCGGACACATCGGAACCATTCCGTTGAAGCACACGAACAAACACGTCCCATACACTCCCTTGGCATAAGAAACATGTTTTGGGGGTTTCGGAGAGTTTGCTTACGGAAGTAAAAGTAGTGCGGAAACGGCACCCGATTTAATCCACACGCGCCGTCGCACATATCGGAACGATCCCGTTGAAGCAAACGAACAAACGCGTCCCGTACACTCCCTTAGGCCTAAGAAACATGTTTTGGGGGTTTCAGAGAGTTTCATTACGGAAGTAAAAGTGGCGCGAAAACGGCACCAGATTTGACCGAGACGTGCCGTCGCACACATCGGAAACATTTCGTTGAAGCATACGAAGAGACGCGTCCCATACACTCCCTTGGGCCTAACAAACAAGTTTTGAGGGTTTTGGAGAGTTTCCTTACGGAAGTAAAAGTGGTGCGAAAACGGCACCCGATTTGACAGAGACATTCCGTCGCACACGTCGGAACCATTCCGTTGAAGCATACGAACAAATGCGTCCCCCGTACACTCCGTTGGGCTTGACAAACATGTTTTGGGGGCTTCGGAGAGTTTTCTTACGGAAGTAACAGTGGTGCGAAAACGACACCCAATTGATCGTGACGCGCCGTCGCACACATCGGAACCATTCCGTTGAAGCACACAACAAACACGTCCCATACACTCCCTCGGGCCTAACAAACATGTTTTGGGGGTTTCGGAGAGTTTCATTAAGGAAGTAAAAGTGGCTCGAAAACCGCACCCGATTTGACCGAGACGTGCCGTCGCACACATCGGAACCATTTCGTTGAAACACACGAACAAACGCGTCCCATACACACCCTTGGACCTGACAAACTTGTTTTGGGGGTTTCGGAGAGTTTCCTTACGGATGTAAAAGTGGTGCGGAAACGGCACCCGATTTGATCCACACGCGCCGTCGCACACATCGGAACGATCCCGTTGAAGCAAACGAACAAACGCATCCCATACACTCCCTTGGGCCTAACAAACATGTTTTGAAGGTTTTCGAGAGTTTCATTATGGAAGTAAAAGTGGTGCGAAAACCGCACCCGATTTGACCGAGACGTGTCGTCGCACATGTCGGCACCATTCCGTGGAAGCACACGAACAAACGCGTCCCATACACTCCCTTAGGCCTAACAAACATGTTTTTGGGGGTTTTGGAGAGTTTCATTACGGAAGTAAAAGTGGCGCGAAAACGGCACCCGATTTGACCGAGACGTGCCGTCGCACACATCGGAACCATTCCGTTGAAGCATACGAACAAACGCGTCCCATACACTCCCTTGGGCCTAACAAACATGTTTTGGGGGTTTCGGAGAGTTTCATTACGGAAGTAAAATTGGTGCGAAAAACGACACCCGATTTGATGGTTACGCGCTGTCGCACACATCGGAACCATTCAATTGAAGCACACGAACAAACGCGTCCCATACACTCCGTTGGGCCTAACAAACATGTTTTGGGGGTTTCAGAGAGTTTCATTAGGGAAATAAAAGTGGCGCGAAAACGGCACCCAATTTTGATCGAGACGCATCGTCGCACAAATAGGGACCATTCCGTTGATGCAAACGAATAAACACGTCCCATACACACTCTTGGGCCTAACAAACATGTTTTGGGTGTTTTGGAGAGTTTCCTTAGGGAAGTAAAAGTGGTGCGGAAACGGCAACTGATTTAATTGACACGCGCCGTCGCACACGTTTGGAACCATTTCGTTCATGCACACGAACAAACGCGACCCATACACTCCCATGGGCCTAACAAACATGTTTTGGGGGTTTTCGAAAGTTTCATTACGGAAGTAAAAGTGGTTGGAAAACGGCACCCGATTTGACCGTGACTTGCCGTCGCACACATCGGAACCATTTTTGTTGAAGCACACGAACAAACACGTCCCATACACTCCGTTGGGCTTAACAAACATGTTTTGGGGGTTTCGGAGAGTTTCCTTACGGAAGTAACAGTGGTGCGGAAACGGCACCCGATTTGATCCACACGTGCCGTCGCACACATCAGAACGATCCCGTTGAAGCAAACGAACAAACGCGTCCCATACACTCCCTTGGGCCTAACAAACATGTTTTGGGGGTTTTGGAGAGTTTCATTATGGAAGTAAGTGGTGCCAAAACGGCACCCGATTGTGATCGAGACGTGTCGTCGAACACGTCGGAACCATTCCGTTGAAGCACACGAACAAACGCGTCCCATACACTCCCTTAGGCCTAACAAACATGTTTTGGGGGTTTTGGAGAGTTTCATTACAGAAGTAAAAGTGGCGTGAAAACGGCACCCGATTTGACCGAGATGTGCCGTCGCACACATCCGAACCATTCCGTTGAAGCACACGAAGAAACGCGTCCCATACACTCCCTTGGGCCTAACAAACATGTTTTGTGGGTTTCAGAGAGTTTCATTACGGAAGTAAAATTAGTGCGAAAACGGCACCCAATTTGATCGTGACGTGCCGTCGCACACATCGGAACCACTCCATTGAAACACACGAATAAACGCGTCCCATACACTCCGTTGGACTTAACAAACATGTTTTGCGGGTTTCGGAGGGTTTGCTTACGGAAGTAACAGTGGTGCGAAAATGGTACCCGATTGATCGTGACGCGCCGTCGCACACATCGGAACCATTCCGTTGAAGCACACGAACAAACGCGTCCCGTACACACACCTTGGGCCTGACAAACTTGTTTTGGGGGTTTCGGAGAGTTTCATTACGGAAGTAAAAGTGGCTCGAAAATCGCACCTGATTTGACCGAGACGTGCCGTCGCACACATCGGAACCATTTCGTTGAAGCATACGAACAAACGCGTCCCATACACACACCCTGGGCCTGACAAACTTGTTTTGGGGGTTTCGGAGAATTTCCTTACGGAACTAAAAGTGGTGCGGAAACGGCACCCGATTCGATCGACAAGCGCCGTCGGACACATCGGAACCATTCCGTTGAAGCACACGAACAAACGCGTCCCATACACTCCCTTGGGCCTAACAAACATGTTTTGGGGGTTTTGGAGAGTTTCATTATGGAGGTAAGTGGTGCCAAAACGGCACCCGATTGTGACCGAGACGTGTCGTCGCACACGTCGGAACCATTCCGTTGAAGCACACGAACAAACGCGTCCCATACACTCCCTTGGCATAAGAAACATGTTTTGGGGATTTCGGAGAGTTTGCTTACGGAAGTAAAAGTGGTGCGGAAACGGCACCCGATTTGATCAACACGCGCCGTCGCACACATCGGAACGATCCTGTTGAAGCAAATGAACAAACGCGTCCCATGCACTCCCTTGGGCCTAACAAACTTGTTCGGTGGTTTTGGAGAGTTTCATTATGCAAGTAAAAGTGGTGCTAAAACGGCACCCGATTTGACCGAGACGTGTCGTCGCACGCGTCGGAACCATTCCGTTGAAGCACACGAACAAACGCGTCCCATACACTCCCTTAGGCCTAACAAACATGTTCTGGGGGTTTTGGAGAGTTTCATTACGGAAGTAAAAGTAGCGCAAAAACGGCACCCATTTTGACCGAGACGCGCCGTCGCACAAATCGGAACAATTCCATTGAAGCACACAAAGAAACGCGTCCCATACACTCCGTTGATCCTAACGAACATGTTTTGGGTGTTTCGGAGAGTTTCATTACGGAAGTAAAAGTGGCGCGAAAACGACACCCGGTTTGATCGACAAGCGCCGTCGGACACATCGGAACCATTCCGTTGAAGCACACGAACAAATTCGTCCCATACACTCCGTTGGGCCTAACAAACATGTTTGGGAGTTTCAAAGACCCAAACATGTTTGTTCATATGCTTCAACGTAAGTAAAAGTGGCGCGAAAACGGCACCCGATTTGACAGAGACTTGCGGTCGCACACGTCGGAACCATTTCGTTGATGCACATGAACAAACGCGACCCATACACTCCCTTGGGCCTAACAAACATGTTTTGGGGGTTTCGGAGAGTTTCCTTACGGAAGTAAAAGTGGTGCGAAAACGGCACCCGATTTGACCGAGACGTCCCGTCACACACATCGGAACCATTCCGTTGAAGCATATGAACAAACATGTCCCATACACTCCGTTGGTCTTAACACACATGTTTTGCGGGTTTCGGAGGGTTTGCTTACGGAAGTAATAGTGGTGCGAAAACGGTACCCGATTGATCGTGACGCACCGTCCCACACATCAGAACCATTCCGTTGAAGCACACGAACAAACACGTCCCATACACTTCCTTGGGCCTAACAAACATGTTTTGGGGGTTTCGGAGAGTTTCATTACGGAAGTAAAAGTGCCTCAAAAATCGCACCCGATTTGACCGAGACGTGCCGTCGCACACATCGGAACCATTCCGTTGAAGCACACGAACAAATGCGTCCCATACACACCCTTGGGCCTGACAAACTTGTTTTGAGGGTTTCGGAGAGTTTCTTTATGGAAGTAAAAGTGGTGCGGAAACGGCACCCGATTTGATCCATAGGCGCCGTCGCACACATCGGAACAATCCCGTTGAAGCAAACGAACAAACGCGTCCCATACACTCCCTTGGGCCTCAAAAACATGTTTTGGGGGTTTTGGAGAATTTTCATTATGGAAGTAAAAGTGGTGCGAAAACGGCACCCGATTTGACCGAGACGTGTCGTCGCACACGTCGGAACCATTCCGATGAAGCACACGAACAAACGCGTCCCATACACTCCCTTGGGCCTAACAAACATGTTTTGGGGGTTTTGGAAAGTTTCATTACGGAAGTCAAAGTGGCGCGAAAACGGCACTCGTTTTGACTGAGACGCGTCGTCGCACACGTCGGAACCATTCCGTTGAAGGACACGAACAAATGCGTGCCATACACTCCCTTAGGCCTAACAAACATGTTTTCGGGGTTTCGGAGAGTTTCATTACGGAAGTAAAAGTGGCACGAAAACGGCACTCGTTTTGACCGAGATGCGCCGTCGCACAAATCGGAAACATTCCATTGAAGCACACAAAGAAACGCGTCCCATACACTCCGTTGATCCTAACGAACATGTTTTGGGTGTTTCAGAGAGTTTCATTACGGAAGTAAAAGTGGCGCGAAAACGACACCCGATTTGATCGACATGCGCCGTCGGACACATCGTTAGTATTCCGTTGAAGCACACGAACAAATGTGTCCTATACACTCCCTTGGCATAAGAAACATGTTTTGGGGGTTTAGGAGCGTTTCATTACGCAAGTAAAAGTGGTGCGAAAACGGCACCCGATTTGATCGCGACAAGCGCCGTCGCACACATCGGAACCATTCCGTTGAAGGACACGAACAAACGCGTCCCATACATACAGTCAATTGGGCCTAACAAACATGTTTTGGGAGTTTCAGAGAGTTTCACTACGCAAGTAAAAGTGGTGCGAAAACGCACCCGATTTGATCGTGACGCGCTGTCGCACACATCGGAACCATTCCATTGAAGGACACGAACAAACGCGTCCCATACATACAGTCAATTGGGCCTAACGAACATGTTTTGAGAGTTTCGGAGAGTTTGCTTACGGAAGTAAAAGTGGTGCGGAAACGGCACCCGATTAGATCCACACGCGCCGTCGCACACATCGGAACGATCCTGTTGAAGCAAACGAACAAACACGTCCCATACACTCCCTTGGGCCTAACAAATTGTTTTGGTGGTTTTGGAGAGTTTCATTATGGAAGTAAAAGTGGTGCCAAAACGGCACCCAATTTGACCGAGACGTGTCGTCGCACACGTCGGAACCATTCCGTTGAAGCACACGAACAAACGCGTCCCATACACTCCCTGAGGCCTAACAAACATGTTTTGGGGGTTTTGGAGAGTTTCATTACGGAAGTAAAAGTAGCGCGAAAACGGCACCCGTTTTGACCGAGACGCGCCGTCGCACAAATCGGAACCATTCCATTGAAGCACACAAAGAAACGCGTCCCATACACTCCGTTGATCCTAACGAACATGTTTTGGGTGTTTCAGAGAGTTTCATTACGGAAGTAAAAGTGGCGCGAAAACGACACCCGATTTGAACGACAAGCGCCGTCGGACGCATCGGAACCATTCCGTTGAAGCACACGAACAAACGCGTCCCATTCACTCCCTTGGCATAAGAAACATGTTTTGGGGTTTCGGACAGTTTCATTATGCAAGTAAAAGTGGTGCGAAAACGGCACCCGATTTGATCGCGACAAGCGCCGTCGCACACATCGGAACCATTCCATTGAAGCACGCGAACAAACGCATCCCATACACTCCGTTGGGCCTAACAAACATGTTTGGGAGTTTCAGAGAGTTTCCTTACGGAGGTAAAAGTGGCGTGAAAACGGCACCCGATTTGACCGAGACTTGCCGTCGCACACATCGGAACCATTTCGTTGAAGCAAACGAACAAACGCGTCCCCTACATCCCCTTGGGCCTAAAAAACATGTTTTGGGGGTTTTGGAGAATTTTCATTATGAAAGTAAAAGTGGTGCGAAAACGGCACCCGATTTGACCGAGACGTGTCGTCGCACACGTCGGAACCATTCCGTTTAAGCACACGAACAAACGCGTCCCATACACTCCCTTGGGCCTAACAAACATGTTTTGGGGGTTTCGGAGAGTTTCATTACGGAAGTAAAAGTGACGCGGAAACGGCACCCGATTGGACCGAGACTTGCCGTCGCACACATCGGAACCATTTCGTTGAAGCACATAAAGAAACGCGTCCCATACGCTCCGTTGGGCCTAACGAACATGTTTTGGGTGTCTCGGAGAGTTTCATTACGGAAGTAAAAGTGGCGCGAAAACGATACCCGATTTGATCGACAAGCGCCATCGGACACATCGGAACCATTCCGTTGAAGCACATGAACAAACACGTCCCATACACTCCCTTGGCATAAGAAACATGTTTTGGTGGTTTCGGAGAGTTTCATTACGCAAGTAAAAGTGGTGCGAAAATGGCACCCATTTTAATCGCGACAAGCGCCGTCGCACACATCGGAATCATTCCATTTAAGCACATGAACAAACACCTCCCATACACTCCGTTGGGCCTAACAAACATGTTTGGGAGTTTCAGAGAGTTTCATTACAGAAGTAAAAGTGGCGCGAAAACGGCACCCGATTTGACCGAGACTTGCCGTCGCACACATCGGAACCATTTCGTTGAAGCACACGAACAAACGTGTCCCATACAGTCAATTGGGCCTAACAAACATGTTTGGGAGTTTCAGAGAGTTTCATTACGGAAGTAAAAGTGGCGCGAAAACGGCACCCGATTTGACCGAGACTTGCCGTCGCACACATCGGAACCATTTCGTTGAAGCACACGAACAAACGCGTCCCATACACTCACTTAGGCCTAACAAATATGTTTTGGGGGTTTTGGAGAGTTTCATTACGGAAGTAAAAGTGGCGCGAAAACGGCACCCGATTTGACCGAGACGTGCCGTCGCACACATCCGAACCATTGCGTTGAAGCACACGAAGAAACGCGTCCCATACACTCCTTGGGCCTAACAAACATGTTTTGGGGGTTTCGGAGAGTTTCGTTACGGAAGTAAAAGTGGTGCGAAAACGGCACCCGATTTGACTGAGACGTGCCGTCGCATACATCCGAACCATTCCGTTGAAGCAGACGAAGAAACGCGTCCCATACACTCCCTTGGGCCTAACAAACATGTTTTGGGGGTTTCGAATAGTTTCATTACGGAAGTAAAATTGGTGCGAAAACGACACCCGATTTGATCGTGACGCGCCGTCGCACACATCCGAACCCTTCCATTGAAGCATACGAACAAACGCGTCTCATACACTCCATTGGGCCTAACAAACATGTTTTGGGGGTTTCGGAGAGTTTCATTAGGAAAATAAAAGTGGCGCGAAAACGGCACCAAATTTTGATCGAGACGCGCCGTCGCACACATAGGGACCATTTCGTTGATGCACACGAACAAACGCGTCCCATACACACTCTTGGGCCTAACAAACATGTTATGGCTGTTTCGGAGAGTTTCATTAGGGAAGTAAAAGTGGTGCGGAAACGGCAACCGATTTAATTGACACGCGCCGTCGCACACGTCGGAACCATTTCGTTGATGCACACGAACAGACGCGAACCATACACTCCCTTGGGCCTAACACACATGTTTTGCTGGTTTCGGAGTGATGAGGACATCGACTCCAACACGGGTTCAACTCCACCTGCGCCTACACCAAATCAAGCCGCGCCTCTACCTCAAGCTGCGACCGAGTCGGATGCAACTCCAGCCGTGACAGCATTGGACTCTATTTCAATCCCAGCAGCGACTCCATATAAGGGGCCTCTCACTCGGGCCCGGGCAAGAGAGCTCAACTTTGTGACGCTATTAAGGAACGACGGGCCTGGAGAATAGTCGGCCCAACTAAAGGCCTACACGTGGACGCCCTAGGGTTTGCCTCCACCAGGGAGCTGCGCCTCCCCCCCCCCCCCCCCCCACCTTACTTAGTCAAGGGCTGCGCCCCTTTTGTTCTCTGGGTTTTGTTTAATTGATAGCTTTAGCTACAGCCGTCATACGACGTGTATTCAGAACCCCACCTTCGAGTAATAGATTAGATTGCTCGCCTCTTATTCTTGCTCGTTCTTCGATTGCGTGCAGGGATTGATCTTCGTGATCAGGCTGATCTTGCAATCCAGCAAGGTTAGTAACCATCGGGAGTTGGTTCAGCGATTGCATTGGCGCCTCGGGCTTGCTCGTCGTAGTCGGATCGTGAGGGTTAGCTTCCACAGATCGAAATTATCTCCACTCACCGAAAGATCGGGCACTCCAGTTCTATCAAGTGGTATCAGATTCCAGTGTTTCTCGGTGAGTTTATCGTGTGTTTTTCGTTCATCCTAGTCCACAAACAACCAAAAATTTTCAGGTTAGATCTTTTGTCCCAGTACCCCTTGCGCCTCGCACTTTCGATCAGTAATTTGCATTGTTGAATTTGTGTGCTTGTGCGTTCGTTGTTGCTGGTTACTTGTGTTTTGATTTTTCTCATCTGTTATAGCCACCACAAACCCTACATCCCCACCAACCCCGCTGTCGTGTACTACGCAATCTGCTGCCGCGCGCGAGAATCCAGCTCGTTCCCGTGCGGTGCGCGTGAGTCCAGATTGTTTCCATCTGCTGTGTGCTGCCGCGCGCGTAAGAGTCCAGGTCGTGTCCGCCGCGGTGTGTTTGCTGTGCGCGCCTCCTACCAGGTCACGCCGCGCTCCGCAAGAGTCCCAGGCGATCACGCCTGCCTTGGTCACGCCTCGGCTGCATCTCTGCCGGCCGCGCCGTGCACAGAATCCTGCTCGGACGCGCCGTGTACGCCGCTGAGTTCAGGTCGGTTTCGGCCCTGCTGTGTCCGTTCGGTCCGGACTCCTGCCGTGTTTTCTTTCCGGTCAAAAAGAAAAAGGAAAAACAAAATATAAAAGGCCAAGTGTGCAATCAACAAAAAAAAAAAAACAGAAAGAGTGTGTGAAAAAAAAAAAAAAGAAGAAAAAAAAAAAAAAAAAAAGAAAACCGAATAGCAGAAGTTTGCCAACCGATCTGTTTCGCCGTGTGTCCTCGTTGGACTCGTGAATCTTGGGTCACTGCAGTTTCGTACATTGATTAGTTTCGTACATCTTTTAATTACCTTTTTACCCCTGTCTTCCCTACAACCCTACCTCCCTCTCGCACTTGTTTCCAGCAGCGTTCATACGTGTTTAGCACTCTTATTCAACTTTGCACTTATTGTTTGATCGTGCTAATCCTTGTCTTGAGTGCAGCCTGCCCAGAACTACACATATTTCTACTACGAGCAGGTTCTGTTATCCAGGCAATCGCTCCTCCAATCTTTCACCGGTTTTACCTGTTGGTTGCAGCTCACCCCTGTGTGCTTGGTAAGAACGGGTAAGAATTTGATAAGAGCGTTGTTTTGAGCGATTTTCCCCACCATACACCTGCTATCGTAGTGTCCTCTCCGTTGCTGTTTCGTGTTTGCACTAACAATGGCAGGAGATGACGCCAAGACGGACACTACACTACAGGACGTGCACGCGCACGTCGAAGGCCTTGCCGGCGACATCAAGACGCTGCATGAACGGCTGGATTCCACGGTTGCTTCATCGACCGAGCGTTTCGACCAGATCGACCTCGCTCAAACGGCCGCCCACGCCACACTCGAGACGATCATGACTCGTCTTGAGACCTTGACCACGCAGCTAACGGAGTTGCAGCAGGCGCGCGACTATGGCGGTGATACGGAACTGGACGATGGTGGTCGCCGCGGTCGTGCACGCAGGGTACGTGTCCCACCTCCTGATTCCTTTGCTAAGATCAAATTTCGCATTCCATCCTTTAATGGCAAATATGATCCTGCTGCTTATCTTGATTGGGAATTAGAGGTCGAACAGAAATTTTCATGCCATGATATTCCTGCTCATCTACAAGTTAAGGCTGCTATTAGTGAATTTACTGATTTTGCTTTACTTTGGTGGCGTGAATATAAACAAAAGTTTCCTGATAACACTCCCACCACTTGGGATGCACTAAAAACTGCCATGCGTCACAGATTTGTTCCTTCTTATTATGCCCGTGACTTGCTCAACCAAATGCAACGATTTCAGCAAGGTTCCCAAACCGTTGAGGAATATTACCAAGCGTTACAAAAGGGCATGATTCGTTGTGGTTTAGTTGAGCAGGAGGACGCTGCTATGGCACGTTTTAGGGGTGGTTTGAATTGTGAAATTCAGGACATCCTTGATTACAAGGAATATGATGATATGACCACTTTGTTTGAATTTGCTTGCAAAGCTGAACGTGAAGTGCAGGGACGGCGATCGTCGACACGCGCTAACTCTTTTGCAGGACGCGGCCAAGCTTCCACCCCAGCCCCCCGCCCGACGTCCTCCACGTCCTCCTCCACGCCGCGCGAGCGTGCGCCGTCCACTTCAAGCGCATCACCACGCGAGCAGCCGGCCAAGCCGACAGCACCTCCGGCCCACGGTGCCTCTCCTTCCACAGGGCGCACTCGGGACATTCAGTGCCATCGTTGCAAAGGTTACGGTCATGTGATTCGGGACTGCCCCAACAAGCGTACCTTGCTGATCCGTGACAATGGTGAGTACTCTTCCGCTAGTGATACTGAGGAGACTAGACATGCTATGCTTTCCACTGACCATGCAGATCACACGGAGGTTCACGTTGATTCCAGCGCCGCCGATAGGTATGAGAGTCTTGTTGTGCAGCGTGTTCTCAGTACACAGGTTTCCCAGCACGAGCAAAATCAGCGACACACCATCTTCCATACCAAGGGCGTTGTACAAGAACGGGCGATTCGAATCATCATAGACGGTGGCAGCTGCAACAATTTGGCCAGTGCAGCCTTGGTGGAGCAATTATCATTGCCCACCCGACATCACCCACATCCATATCACATTCAGTGGCTTAATGATGGCGGCAAAATTAAGGTAACACGCTCGGTACGTGTCCTCTTTTCTTCGGGCGCTTATTCTGATTATGTTGATTGTGATGTTGTCCCTATGGAAGCATGTTCGTTGTTACTTGGTCGCCCTTGGCAATATGATACTGATTGTGTGCATCATGGTCGTTCGAATCATTATTCACTCATGTTTAAGGGAAAAAAAATAATTATTCATCCCATGACCCCGGAACAAATTCTAAAAGATGACATGGCTAGGGCGGCTAAGACAGCAAAGTCTCACACATCACCTCCACTTGCTCCTGCTAACTCTGAAATCAAGTTGCATACCCCTGTTTTACTTGCTACACGTGCTGATTTTGCTGAGCTACATGATGATAACCTGCCTTGCTATGCACTTGTTTGCTCTCGCATGCTTGTTTCACTTCATGAGGCACCATCCTCGGATATTCCCCCTGCTGTTGCTAACCTTTTGCAGGACTATGCCGATGTTTTTCCCAAGGATTTGCCACCGGGTCTTCCTCCTATCCGTGGCATTGAACATCAGATTGATCTCATCCCCGGCGCGCAGCTTCCAAACCGCGCCCCGTACCGCACTAATCCAGATGAGACGAAGGAGATCCAGCGCCAGGTGCAAGCGCTGCTTGATAAGGGTTACATTCGTGAGTCTCTCAGTCCTTGCTCGGTTCCTGTTTTGCTTGTCCCTAAGAAAGATGGCTCCTGGCGTATGTGTGTAGATTGTCGTGCAATTAATAACATCACCATTCGTTATCGATATCCTATACCACGCCTTGATGACATGCTTGATGAGCTTAGTGGTGCCATTATATTTTCTAAAGTTGATTTGCGAAGTGGGTACCATCAGATTAGGATGAAACTGGGAGATGAATGGAAAACTGCTTTTAAAACCAAATTTGGCTTATATGAATGGTTGGTTATGCCGTTTGGTTTGTCTAATGCTCCCAGCACTTTCATGCGCTTAATGAATGAAGTTCTTAGGCCATTCATAGGACTGTTTGTTGTTGTTTACTTTGATGATATTCTTATTTACAGCAAGTCTATGGATGAGCATTTAGAACATATGCGTGCTGTTTTTGATGCTTTGCGTGCTGCTCGCTTGTTCGGTAACTTGGACAAATGCACCTTTTGCACGCAACGCGTCTCTTTTCTTGGCTATGTTGTTACTCCACAGGGAATTGAGGTGGATAGCAGCAAGGTGGATGCTATTCAGGGCTGGCCTACACCGACGACGGTCACGCAGGTTCGGAGTTTCCTTGGCCTCGCCGGGTTCTACCGAAGGTTTGTGCGTGATTTCAGCTCCATTGCTGCCCCGTTGCATGAGCTCACAAAGAAAGGTGTTTCCTTTGCTTGGGATGCACCACAGGAAGATGCATTCAACACTTTGAAGGACAGGTTAACTCATGCTCCTCTTTTACAATTGCCTGATTTCAATAAAGTGTTTGAATTAGAATGTGATGCTAGTGGCATAGGTTTAGGTGCTGTTTTACTTCAAGATCGTAAACCTGTTGCTTACTTTAGTGAGAAATTGAGCGGTGCTGCCCTGAACTATTCAACTTATGATAAGGAGTTATATGCTTTAGTGCGCACTTTGCAAACATGGCAGCATTACTTGTGGCCTCGCGAATTTATTATTCATTCTGATCATGAGGCTTTGAAACACATTCGTACCCAAACTAATCTGAACCGTAGACATGCTAAATGGGTAGAATTTATTGAGTCCTTTCCCTACATCATTAAACACAAGAACGGGAAGGAAAATGTCATTGCTGATGCTTTGTCTCGTCGCTATACCATGCTGTCCCAATTAGATTTTAAAATCTTTGGTTTGCAAACATTGAAAGATCAATATGTGGATGATGCTGATTTTCATGATATTATTTCACATTGTAAGGATGGCAAGCCATGGGGCAAGTTTCATATACAGGATGGGTTCCTGTTTCGTGCTAACAAGCTGTGCATTCCAGCTGGTTCGGTTCGTTTGTTATTGTTGCAGGAAGCTCATGGAGGGGGTCTCATGGGTCACTTCGGTGTTTTCAAAACACAAGAATTGCTGGCTGACCACTTCTACTGGCCTCGGATGCGTCGTGACGTCGAGCGCTTCGTTGCTCGCTGTCCTACGTGCCAAAAAGCTAAGTCTCGTTTAGGTAACCATGGTTTGTATCTGCCTCTCCCTGTTCCTTCTGCTCCTTGGCATGATATTTCGATGGATTTTGTTTTGGGATTGCCTCGCACTAAGAAGGGGAGGGACAGCATCTTTGTCGTTGTTGATAGGTTCTCTAAAATGGCTCATTTTATACCTTGTCATAAAACTGATGATGCAACCATGATTGCTGATTTGTTCTTTAGAGAGATTGTTCGCTTGCATGGAATTCCTAAAACAATTGTCTCTGATCGTGATGCTAAGTTTCTTAGTCATTTTTGGCGTTGTCTTTGGAATAAACTAGGCACTAAGTTACTTTTTAGCACCACTTGTCATCCTCAAACTGATGGGCAAACTGAGGTCGTGAATCGCACTTTGTCTACCATGCTTAGGGCTGTTTTGGATAAAAATTTGAGGCTTTGGGAAGATTGTTTACCTCATATTGAATTTGCTTATAACCGTGCTACACATGCTTCCACTAAGATGTGTCCTTTTGAGGTTGTTTATGGGTATGTTCCTCGGGCGCCTATTGACTTGTTTTCACTGGATACTGAGGATGATCCCCATGTTGATGCGCTTGCTCATATTGCTCACATGAAACATTTGCATGACGTGACACAACAAAACATTGCTGCTGCTACTGCTAGATATCAAATTGCTGGTAGTAAAGGGCGCAAGCATGTTACTTTTGAGCCTGGTGATTTGGTTTGGTTGCACTTGCGTAAGGATAGGTTTCCTGCTTTGCGCCGCTCTAAATTGATGCCTCGTGCTGCTGGTCCTTTTAAAGTGCTAACCAAGATCAATGATAATGCTTATGTTCTTGACCTGCCTGCGGAGTTTGGTGTTTCCACTAGTTTTAATGTTGCAGATTTGAAACCATATGCGGGCGAGGATGAGGAGCTGCCGTCGAGGACGACTTCAGTTCAAGAAGGGGAGGATGATGAGGACATCGACTCCAACACGGGTTCAACTCCACCTGCGCCTACACCAAATCAAGCCGCGCCTCTACCTCAAGCTGCGACCGAGTCGGATGCAACTCCAGCCGTGACAGCATTGGACTCTATTTCAATCCCAGCAGCGACTCCATATAAGGGGCCTCTCACTCGGGCCCGGGCAAGAGAGCTCAACTTTGTGACGCTATTAAGGAACGACGGGCCTGGAGAATAGTCGGCCCAACTAAAGGCCTACACGTGGACGCCCTAGGGTTTGCCTCCACCAGGGAGCTGCGCCTCCCCCCCCCCCCCCCCCCCACCTTACTTAGTCAAGGGCTGCGCCCCTTTTGTTCTCTGGGTTTTGTTTAATTGATAGCTTTAGCTACAGCCGTCATACGACGTGTATTCAGAACCCCACCTTCGAGTAATAGATTAGATTGCTCGCCTCTTATTCTTGCTCGTTCTTCGATTGCGTGCAGGGATTGATCTTCGTGATCAGGCTGATCTTGCAATCCAGCAAGGTTAGTAACCATCGGGAGTTGGTTCAGCGATTGCATTGGCGCCTCGGGCTTGCTCGTCGTAGTCGGATCGTGAGGGTTAGCTTCCACAGATCGAAATTATCTCCACTCACCGAAAGATCGGGCACTCCAGTTCTATCACGGAGGGTTTGCTTACGGATGTAACAGTGGTGCGAAAACGGTACCCGATTGATCGTGACGCGCCGTCACACACATTGGAACCATTCCGTTGAAGCACACGAACAAACACGTCCCATACACTCCGTTGGGCCTTACAAACGTGTTTTGGGGGCTTCGGAGAGTTTCATTACGGAAGTAAAAATGGTGCAAAAACGACCCCCCGATTTGATCGACATGCGCCGTCGGACACATCGGAACCTGATAGAGCTGGAGTGCCCGATCTTTCGGTGAGTGGAGATAAATTCGATCTGGTGGAAGTAGACCCTCACGATCCGACTGCGACGAGCAAGCCCGAAGCGCCAATGCAATCGCTGAACCAACTTCCGATGGTTATCGACCTCGCGGGTGCAAGATCAGCCTGATCACGAAGATCATTTCCTGCACTCAATCGAAGAACGAGCAAGAAAAAGAGGCGAGCAATCTGATGTATTACTCGAAGGTGGAGTTCTGAATACACGTGGCAGCGCTGTAATGCGTGCGACGGCTATAGCTAAAGCTATCAATTAAATAAAATTCGAGTCTAAACAGCGGCGGCTGTGTGGACTATAAAGTAGGGATGTCCTAGGGTTGAAGGCGGCCAGGGGTTGGACGCCCACAACTTGGGCTTAAGGCCCAACACGTTACATGGTCAAATTGGCCCAAACAGGTGACGCAGCACCTTGCTGTGGTCACACAGAATGATCCACGGACCTTCTGGAGCTGGGACCAGAACCAAAACGATGGCGTCGTCGTCCCCTTTCCAACGAGTCCAAGATCTCCCCGTTTCGACGTCGTATAAGGGAGTTATGATCGAAACATCGACGACGTGTCTGCTGAATCCGAGGGCGACGTGGCAGTTGAGTTGGAGATGAGTTGCAACTTGGAGAAGGCCATGGCGTCGGTGTGTTCGTTCCTTAGCAGCATGACAAAGTTCAGCTCTCGTGCACGGGCTCGAGTGATTGGCCCTTGATATGGAGGCGCCACTGGAGTTGCGTCCGACTCGGTCACAGCTTGAGGGAGCGCAGGCGCAGGTGCTGCTGTTTGAGAGTCGATGTCCTCATCATCCTCCCCTTCTTGAGCTGAAGTCGTCCTCGACGGTAGTTCCTCATCCTCGCCCGCATACGGTTTCAAATCTGCAACATTAAAACTAGTGGAAACACCAAACTCCGCAGGTAGGTCAAGAACATAAGCATTATCATTGATTTTAGTTAACACTTTAAATGGACCAGCAGCGCGAGGCATTAATTTAGAGCGACGCAAAGCAGAAAACCTATCCTTACGCAAGTGTAACCAAACCATATCACCGGGTTCAAAAGTAACATGTTTGCGCCCTTTACTACCAGCAACCTGATATTTAGCATTAGCAGCAGCAATGTTTTGTGGTGTTTGCTCATGTAAATGCGTCATTTGATCAACATGTGCAACGGCATCTACATGTGGCTCATCCTCAGCATCAACGGAACAAATCAATGGGCGCCCGAGGTATGTAACCATAAACAACCTCAAAAGGACACATCTTAGTGGAAGCATGTGTAGCACGGTTATAAGCAAATTCAACATCAGGTAACAATCTTCCCAAAGCCTCAAATTTTTATCCAAAACAGCCCGAAGCATGGTAGACAAAGTGCGATTCACGACCTCAGTTTGCCCATCAGTTTGAGGATGACAAGTGGTGCTAAAAAGTAACTTAGTGCCTAATTTATTCCAAAGACAACGCCAAAAATGACTAAGAAACTTAGCATCACGACCAGAGACAATTGTTTTAAAAATTCCATGCAAGCGAACAATCTCTCTAAAGAACAAATCAGCAATCATGGATGCATCATCAGTTTTATGACAAGGTATAAAATAAGCCATTTTAGAGAATCTATCAACAACGACAAATATGCTGTCCCTCCCCTTCTTAGTGCGAGGCAATCCCAAAACAAAATCCATCGAAATATCATGCCAAGGAGCAGAAGGAACAGGGAGAGGCAGATACAATCCATGGTTACCTAAACGAGACTTAACTTTCTGGCACGTAGTGCAACGTGCAACAAGGCGCTCCACATCACGCCGCATCCGGGGCCAAAAGAAGTGTTCGTTCAGCACCTCTTGTGTCTTGAAAACACCGAAGTGACCCATGAGGCCGCCTCCATGAGCTTCCTGCAGCAACAAAAAACGAACCGAACCAGCTGGATGCACAGCTTGTTAGCACGGAACAGGAACCCATCCTGTATATGAAACTTGCCCCATGGTTTGCCATCCTTACAATGTGAAATAATATCATGAAAATCCGCATCATCCACATATTGATCTTTCAATGTTTGCAAACCAAAGATTTTAAAATCTAATTGGGACAGCATGGTATAGCGACGAGACAAAGCATCAGCAATGACATTTTCCTTCCCGTTCTTGTGTTTAATGATGTAGGGAAAGGACTCAATAAATTCTACCCATTTAGCATGTCTACGGTTCAGATTAGTTTGGGTACGAATGTGTTTCAAAGCCTCATGATCAGAATGAATAATAAATTCACGAGGCCACAAGTAATGCTGCCATGTTTGCAAAGTGCGCACTAAAGCATATAACTCCTTATCATAAGTTGAATAGTTCAGGGCCGCACCGCTCAATTTCTCACTAAAGTAAGCAACGGGTTTACGGTCTTGAAGCAAAACAGCACCTAAACCTATGCCACTAGCATCACATTCTAATTCAAACACTTTATTGAAATCAGGCAATTGTAAAAGAGGAGCATGAGTTAACCTGTCCTTCAAAGTGTTGAATGCATCTTCCTGTGGTGCGCCCCAAGCAAAGGAAACTCCTTTCTTTGTGAGCTCATGCAATGGGGCAGCAATGGAGCTGAAATCACGTACGAACCTTCGGTAGAACCCGGCGAGGCCAAGGAAACTCCGAATCTGTGTGACCGTCGTCGTTATAGGCCAGCCCTGAATGGCGTCCACCTTGCTGCTATCCACCTCAATTCCCTGTGAAGTAAGAACATAGCCAAGAAAAGAGACGCGTTGCGTGCAAAAGGTGCATTTTTCCAAGTTACCGAACAAGCGAGCAGCACGCAAAGCATCAAAAACAGCATGCATATGTTCTAAATGTTCATCCATAGACTTGCTGTAAATAAGAATATCATCAAAGTAAACAACAACAAACAGTCCTATGAATGGCCTAAGAACTTCATTCATTAAGCGCATGAAAGTGCTGGGAGCATTAGACAAATCAAACGGCATAACCAACCATTCATATAAGCCAAATTTGGTTTTGAAAGCTGTTTTTCATTCATCTCCCAATTTCATCCTAATCTGATGATACCCACTGCGCAGATCAACCTTAGAAAAGATAGTGGCACCACTAAGCTCATCAAGCATATCATCAAGGCGTGGTATAGGATATCGATAACGAATTGTGATGTTATTCATAGCACGACAATCTACACACAGACGCCAGGAGCCATCTTTCTTAGGGACAAGCAAAACAGGAACCGAGCAAGGACTGAGAGACTCACGAATGTAGCCCTTATCAAGCAGCGCTTGTACCTGGCGCTGGATCTCCTTCGTCTCATCGGGATTAGTGCGGTACGGGGCGCGGTTTGGAAGCTGGGCGCCGGGAATGAGATCGATCTGATGTTCAATGCCACGGATAGGAGGAAGACCCGGTGGCAAGTCCTTGGAAAAGACATCGGCATACTCCTGCAAAAGGTTAGCAACAACAGGGGGAATATCCAAGAATGGTGCCTCATCAAGCGAAACAAGCATGCGGGAGCAAACAAGTGCATAGCAAGGCATCAAGCAGCTCAGCAAAATCAGCACGTGTAGCAAGCAAAACAGGGGTATGCAACTTGATTTCAGATTTAGCAGGAGCAAGTGGAGGTGATGTGTGAGACTTTGCTGTCTTGGCCGCCCTAGCCATGTCATCTTTCAAAATTTGGTCCGGGGTCATGGGATGAATAATTATTTTCTTGCCCTTAAACATGAAGGAATAATGATTCAAACGGCCATGATGCACACAATCAGTATCATATTTGCCAAGGGCGACCAAGTAACAAGGAACATGCTTCCATAGGTACAACATCACAATCAACATAATCAGAATAAGCGCCCAAAGAGAAGGGGACACGTACCGAGCGTGTTACCTTTATTTTGCCGCCATCATTAAGCCACTGAATGTGATATGGATGTGGGTGATGTCGGGTGGGCAATGATAATTGCTCTACCAAGGCTGTACTGGCCAAATTGTTGCAGCTGCCACCGTCGATGATGATTCGAATGGCCTGTTCTTGCACAACGCCCTTGGTATGGAAGATGGTGTGTCGCTGATTTTGCTCGTGCTGGGAAACCTGTATGCTGAGAACACGCTGCACAACAAGACTCTCATACCTATCGGCGTCGCTAGGAGCAACATGGACCTCCGTATTACCTGCATGGTCAGTGGCGAGCATAGCATGTGTAGTTTCCTCGGAATCACTAGCTGAAGAGTACTCACCATCGTCACGAATCAGCAAGATACGCTTGTTCGGGCAGTCCCGAATCATGTGACCGTAGCCTTTGCAACGATGACACGGAATGTCCCGAGTGCGCCCGGTGGAAGGAGCAGCGCCCTTGGCCGGCGGTGCTGCGGGCTTGGCCGGCTGCTCGCGTGTAGGTGCGCTGGGAGCGGACGGCGCACGCTCGCGCGGCGTGGAAGACGAAGTAGAAGACGCCGGACGTGGAGCTGTAGTGGGAGCTTGGCTGCGTCCTGCAAAAGAGTTAGTGCGTGTCGACGATTGCCGTTCCTGCACTTCACGTTCAGCTTTGCAAGCAAATTGAAACAAAGTGGTCATATCATCATATTCCTTGTAATCAAGGATGTCCTGAATTTCACGGTGCAAACCACCCCGAAAACGTGCCATAGCAGCATCATCCGTTTCGACTAACCCACAACGAATCATACCCTTTTGTAAAGCTTGGTAATATTCCTCAACAGTTTGGGAACCTTGTTGAAAACGTTGCATTTGGTTAAGTAGATCACGGGCATAATATGAGGGAACAAATCTGTGAAGCATGGCAGTTTTTAATGCAGTCCAAGTGTTTGGAATGTCATTGGGATACTTGTTCTTATATTCACGCCACCAAATTAAAGCAAAATCAGTAAATTCACTATGTTTTAGGAGTTTCGAAGAGTTTCATTATGGAACTAAAAGTGGTGCGGAAACGGCACCGGATCTGATCGACACGCGCCGTCGCACACATCGGACCATTCCGTCGAAGCACACGAACAAACGCGTCCCAAGCACTCCCTTAGGCCTAAACAAAATGTTTTGGGGGTTTTGGACAGTTTCATTACGGAAGTAAAAGTGGTGCGAAAACCGCACCCGATTTGATCGTGACGCGCCGTCGCACACATCGGAACCATTCCGCTGAAGGACACGAACAAACGCGTCCAATACACTCCCTTGGACCTAACAAACAAGTTTTGGGGGGTTTCGGAGAGTTTTCTACGAAAGTAAAAGTGGTGCGGAAACGGCACCCAATTTGATCCACACGCGCCGTCGCACACATCGGAACGATCCCGTTGAAGCAAACGAACAAACGCGTCCCATACACTCCCTTGGGCCCAACAAACATGCTTTGGGGGTTTCGGAGAGTTTCATTACGGAAGTAAAAGTGGTGCGAAAACGGCTCCCGATTTGATCGTGACGCGCCGTCGCACACATCGGAACCATTCTGTTGAAGCAAACGAACAAACACGTCCCATACACTCCCTTGGGCCCAACAAACATGTTTTGGGGGTTTCGGAGAGTTTCATTACGGAAGTAAAAGTGGTGCAAAAACGGAGAGTTTCATTACGAAGTAAAAGTGGTGCAAAAACGAGACCCGATTTGATCGTGACGCGCAGTCGCACACATCGGAACGATCCCGTTGAAGCAAACGAACAAACGCATCCCATACACTCCCTTGGACCTAACAAACATGTTTTGGGGGTTTCGGAGAGTTTCCTTACGGAAGTAAAAGTGGTGCGAAAACGGCACCCGATTTGATCCACACGCGCCGTCGCACACATCGGAACGATCCCGTTGAAGCAAACGAACAAGCGCGTCCCATACACTCCCTTGGGCCTAACAAACATGTTTTGGGGGTTTCAGAAAGTTTCATTACGGAAGTAAAAGTGGTGCGAAAACGGCACCCGATTTGATGGTGACGCGCCGTCGCACACATCGGAACCATTCCATTGAAGGACACTGACAAACGCGTCTCATACACTCCATTGGGCCTAACAAGCATGTTTTGGGGGTTTCGGAGAGTTTCCTTACGGAAGTAAAAGTGGTGCGAAAACGGCACCCGATTTGATCGTGACGCGCCGTCGCACATATCGGAACGATCCCGTTGAAGCAAACGAACAAACGCGTCCCATAAACTCCCTTGGACCTAACAAACATGTTTTGGGGGTTTCGGAGAGTTTCATTACGGAAGTAAAAGTGGTGTGAAAACGGAACCCGATTTGATCGTGACGCGCCGTCGCATACATCGGAACCATTCCATTGAAGGACACGAACCAACGCGTCCCATACACTCCGTTGGGCCTAACAAACATGTTTTGGTGGTTTCGGAGAGTTTCCTTACGGAAGTAAAAGTGGTACGGAAACGGCACCCGATTTGATCCACACGCGCCGTCGCACACATCGGAACGATCCCGTTGAAGCAAATGAACAAACGCGTCCCATACACTCCCTTGGGCCTAACAAACATGTTTTGGGAGTTTCGGAGACTTTCATTACGGAAGTAAAAGTGGTGCGAAAACGGCACCCGATTTGATCGTGACGCGCCGTCGCACACATCGGAACCATTCTGTTGAAGCACACGAACAAACACGTCCCATACACTCCCTTGGGCCTAACAAACATGTTTTGGGGGTTTCGGAGAGTTTTATTACGGAAGTAAAAATGGTGCGAAAACGGCACCCGATTTGAGCGTGACGCGCCGTCGCACACATCGGAACGATCCCGTTGAAATACACGAACAAACGCGTCCCGTACACTCCGTTGGGCCTAACAAACATGTTTTGGGGGTTTCGGAGAGTTTCCTTACGGAAGTAAAAGTGGTGCGGAAAAGGCTCCCGATTTGATCGTGACGCGCCGTCGCACACATCGGAACGATCCCGTTGAAGCAAACGAACAAACTCGTCCCATACACTCCCTTGGACCGAACAAACATGTTTTGGGGGTTTTGGAGAGTTTCATTACGGAAGTAAAAGTGGTGCGGAAACGATAACCGATTTGATCGTGACGCGCCGTCGCACACATCGGAACGATCCCGTTGAAGCAAATGAACAAACGTGTCCCATACACTCCGTTGGGCCTAACAAAAATGTTTTGGGGGTTTCGGAGAGTTTCCTTACGGAAGTAAAAGTGGTGCAGACACGGCACCCGATTTGATCCACACGCGCCGTCGCACGCATCGGAACGATCCTGTTGAAGCAAACGAACAAACGCGTCCCATACATTCCCTTGGGCCTAACAAACATGTTTTGGGGGTTTCGGAGAGTTTTCTTACGGAAGTAAAAGTGGTGCGGAAACGGCACCCAATTTGATCGTGACGCGCCGTCGCACACATCAGAACGATCCCGTTGAAGCAAACGAACAAACGCGTCCCATACACTCCCTTGGGCCCAACAAACATGCTTTGGGGGTTTCGGAGAGTTTCATTACGGAAGTAAAAGTGGTGCGAAAACGGCTCCCGATTTGATCGTGACGCGCCGTCGCACACATCGGAACCATTCTGTTGAAGCAAACGAACAAACACGTCCCATACACTCCCTTGGGCCTAACAAACATGTTTTGGGGGTTTCGGAGAGTTTCATTACGGAAGTAAAAGTGGTGCAAAAACGACACCCGATTTGATCGTGACGCGCAGTCGCACACATCGCAACGATCCCGTTGAAGCAAACGAACAAACGCGTCCCATACACTCCCTTGGACCTAACAAACATGTTTTGGGGGTTTTGGAGAGTTTCATTACGGAAGTAAAAGTGGTGCGAAAACGGCACCCGATTTGATCCACACGCGCCGTCGCACACATCGGAACGATCCCGTTGAAGCAAACGAACAAGCGCGTCCCATACACTCCCTTGGGCCTAACAAACATGTTTTGGGGGTTTCAGAAAGTTTCATTACGGAAGTAAAAGTGGTGCGAAAACGGCACCCGATTTGATCGTGACGCGCCGTCGCACACATCGGAATCATTCCATTGAAGGACACTGACAAACGCGTCTCATACACTCCATTGGGCCTAACAAGCATGTTTTGGGGGTTTCGGAGAGTTTCCTTACGGAAGTAAAAGTGGTGCGAAAACGGCACCCGATTTGATCGTGACGCGCCGTCGCACATATCGGAACGATCCCGTTGAAGCAAACGAACAAACGCGTCCCATAAACTCCCTTGGACCTAACAAACATGTTTTGGGGGTTTCGGAGAGTTTCATTACGGAAGTAAAAGTGGTGTGAAACGGAACCGGATTTGATCGTGACGCGCCGTCGCATACATCGGAACCATTCCATTGAAGGACACGAACCAACGCGTCCCATACACTCCGTTGGGCCTAACAAACATGTTTTGGTGGTTTCGGAGAGTTTCCTTACGGAAGTAAAAGTGGTACGGAAACGGCACCCGATTTGGTCCACACGCGCCATCGCACACATCGGAACGATCCCGTTGAAGCAAATGAACAAACGCGTCCCATACACTCCCTTGGGCCTAACAAACATGTTTTGGGAGTTTCGGAGACTTTCATTACGGAAGTAAAAGTGGTGCGAAAACGGCACCCGATTTGATCGTGACGCGCCGTCGCACACATCGGAACCATTCTGTTGAAGCACACGAACAAACACGTCCCATACACTCCCTTGGGCCTAACAAACATGTTTTGGGGGTTTCGGAGAGTTTTATTACGGAAGTAAAAATGGTGAAAAACGGCACCCGATTTGAGCGTGACGCGCCGTCGCACACATCGGAACGATCCCGTTGAAATACACGAACAAACGCGTCCCGTACACTCCGTTGGGCCTAACAAACATGTTTTGGCGGTTTCGGAGAGTTTCCTTACGGAAGTAAAAGTGGTGCGGAAAAGGCACCCGATTTGTTCGTGACGCGCCGTCGCACACATCGGAACGATCCCGTTGAAGCAAACGAACAAACTCGTCCCATACATTCCCTTGGGCCTAACAAACATGTTTTGGGGGTTTCGGAGAGTTTTCTTACGGAAGTAAAAGTGGTGCGGAAACGGCACCCAATTTGATCGTGACGCGCCGTCGCACACATCAGAACGATCCCATTGAAGCAAACGAACAAACGCGTCCCATACACTCCCTTGGGCCCAACAAACATGCTTTGGGGGTTTCGGAGAGTTTCATTACGGAAGTAAAAGTGGTGCGAAAACGGCTCCCGATTTGATCGTGACGCGCCGTCGCACACATCGGAACCATTCTGTTGAAGCAAACGAACAAACACGTCCCATACACTCCCTTGGGCCTAACAAACATGTTTTGGGGGTTTCGGAGAGTTTCATTACGGAAGTAAAAGTGGTGCAAAAACGACACCCGATTTGATCGTGACGCGCAGTCGCACACATCGGAACGATCCCGTTGAAGCAAACGAACAAACGCGTCCCATACACTCCCTTGGACCTAACAAACATGTTTTGGGGGTTTCGGAGAGTTTCATTACGGAAGTAAAAGTGGTGCGAAAACGGCACCCGATTTGATCCACACGCGCCGTCGCACACATCGGAACGATCCCGTTGAAGCAAACGAACAAGCGCGTCCCATACACTCCCTTGGGCCTAACAAACATGTTTTGGGGGTTTCAGAAAGTTTCATTACGGAAGTAAAAGTGGTGCGAAAACGGCACCCGATTTGATCGTGACGCGCCGTCGCACACATCGGAACCATTCCATTGAAGGACACTGACAAACGCGTCTCATACACTCCATTGGGCCTAACAAGCATGTTTTGGGGTTTCGGAGAGTTTCCTTACGGAAGTAAAAGTGGTGCGAAAACGGCACCCGATTTGATCGTGACGCGCCGTCGCACATATCGGAACGATCCCGTTGAAGCAAACGAACAAACGCGTCCCATAAACTCCCTTGGACCTAACAAACATGTTTTGGGGGTTTCGGAGAGTTTCATTACGGAAGTAAAAGTGGTGTGAAAACGGAACCGGATTTGATCGTGACGCGCCGTCGCATACATCGGAACCATTCCATTGAAGGACACGAACCAACGCGTCCCATACACTCCGTTGGGCCTAACAAACATGTTTTGGTGGTTTCGGAGAGTTTCCTTACGGAAGTAAAAGTGGTACGGAAACGGCACCCGATTTGGTCCACACGCGCCATCGCACACATCGGAACGATCCCGTTGAAGCAAATGAACAAACGCGTCCCATACACTCCCTTGGGCCTAACAAACATGTTTTGGGAGTTTCGGAGACTTTCATTACGGAAGTAAAAGTGGTGCGAAAACGGCACCCGATTTGATCGTGACGCGCCGTCGCACACATCGGAACCATTCTGTTGAAGCACACGAACAAACACGTCCCATACACTCCCTTGGGCCTAACAAACATGTTTTGGGGGTTTCGGAGAGTTTTATTACGGAAGTAAAAATAGTGCGAAAACGGCACCCGATTTGAGCGTGACGCGCCGTCGCACACATCGGAACGATCCCGTTGAAATACACGAACAAACGCGTCCCGTACACTCCGTTGGGCCTAACAAACATGTTTTGGGGGTTTCGGAGAGTTGCCTTACGGAAGTAAAAGTGGTGCAGAAAAGGCACCCGATTTGTTCGTGACGCGCCGTCGCACACATCGGAACGATCCCGTTGAAGCAAACGAACAAACTCGTCCCATACACTCCCTTGGACCGAACAAACATGTTTTGGGGGTTTTGGAGAGTTTCGTTACGGAAGTAAAAGTGGTGCGGAAACGATAACCGATTTGATCGTGACGCGCCGTCGCACACATCGGAACGATCCCGTTGAAGCAAATGAACAAACGTGTCCCATACACTCCGTTGGGCCTAACAAACATGTTTTGGGGGTTTCGGAGAGTTTCCTTACGGAAGTAAAAGTGGTGCAGAAACGGCACCCGATTTGATCCACACGCGCCGTCGCACGCATCGGAACGATCCTGTTGAAGCAAACGAACAAACGCGTCCCATACATTCCCTTGGGCCTAACAAACATGTTTTGGGGGTTTCGGAGAGTTTTCTTACGGAAGTAAAAGTGGTGCGGAAACGGCACCCAATTTGATCGTGACGCGCCGTCGCACACATCAGAACGATCCCGTTGAAGCAAACGAACAAACGCGTCCCATACACTCCCTTGGACCTAACAAACATGTTTTGGGGGTTTCGGAGAGTTTCATTACGGAAGTAAAAGTGGTGTGAAAACGGAACCCGATTTGATCGTGACGCGCCGTCGCACACATTGGAACCATTCCATTGAAGGACACGAACCAACGCGTCCATACACTCCGTTGGGCCTAACAAACATGTTTTGGGGGTTTCGGAGAGTTTCCTTACTTAAGTAAAAGTGGTGCGGAAACAGCACCCCATTTGATCCACACGCGCCGTCGCACACATCGGAACGATCCCGTTGAAGCAAACGAACAAACGCGTCCCATACACTCCCTTGGGCCTAACAAACATGTTTTGGGGGTTTCATAAAGTTTCATTACGGAAGTAAAAGTGGTGCGAAAACGGCACCCGATTTGATCGTGACGCGCCGTCGCACACATCGGAACCATTCTGTTGAAGCAGACGAACTAACACGTCCCATACACTCCCTTGGGCCTAACAAACATAATTTGGGGGTTTCGGAGAGTTTCATTACGGAAGTAAAAGTGGTGTGGAAACGGCAACCAATTTGATCGTGACGCGCCGTCGCACACATCGGAACGATCCCGTTGAAGCAAACGAACAAATGCGTCCCATACACTCCCTTGGACCTAACAAACATGTTTTGGGGGTTTCGGAGAGTTTCATTACGGAAGAAAAGTGGTGTGAAAACGAAACCCGATTTGATCGTGACGCGTCGTCGCACACATCGGAACCATTCCATTGAAGGACACGAACCAACGCGCCCCATATACTCCGTTGGGCCTAACAAAGATGTCTTGGGGGTTTCGGAGAGTTCCCTTACGGAAGTAAAAGTGATGCGGAAACGGCACCAGACATAATCCACACGCGCCGCCGCACACATCGGAACGATCCCATTGAAGCAAACGAACAAAAGCGTCCCATACACTCCCTTGGGCCTAACAAACATGTTTTTTGGGTTTCGGAGAGTTTCCTTACGGAAATAAAAGTGGTGCGGAAACGGCACCCGATTTGATCCACACGCGCCATCGCACACATCGGAACGATCCCGTTGAAGCAAACGAACAAACGCGTCCCATATACTCCCTTGGGCCTAACAAACATGTTTTGGGGCTTTCAGAAAGTTTCATTACGGAAGTACAAGTGGTGCGAGAACGACACCCGATTTGATCGTGACGCGCCGTCGCACACATCGGAACCATTCCATTGAAGGACACTGACAAACGCGTCTCATACACTCCGTTGGGCCTAACAAGCATGTTTTGGGGGTTACGGAGAGTTTCATTACGGAAGTAAATTTGGTGCGAAAACGGCACCCGATTTGATCGTGACGCGCCGTCGCACAGATCGGAACAATTCCATTGAAGGACACGAACCAACGCGTCCCTTACACTCCGTTGGGCCTAACAAACATGTTTTGGGTGTTTCGGAGAGTTTCACTACGGAAGTAAAAGTGGTGCGAAAACGGCACTCGATTTGTTCGTGACGCGCCGTCGCACACATTGGAACCATTCCGTTGGAAGACACGAACAAAGCGTCCCATACACTCCGTTGGGCCTAACAAACATGTTTTGGGGGTTCGGAGAGTTTCCTTACGGAAGTAAAAGTGGTACGGAAACGGCACCCGATTTGATCCACACGCGCTGTCGCACACATCGGAACGATCCCGTTGAAGCAAACGAACAAAGGCGTCCCATACACTCCCTTGGGCCTAACAAACATGTTTTGGGGGTTTCGGAGAATATCATTACGGAAGTAAAAGTGGTGCGAAAACGGCACCCGATTTGATCCACACGGGCCGTCACAGACATCGGAACCATTATGTTGAAGCACACGAACAAACACGTCCCATACACTCCCTTGAGCCTAACAAACAGGTTTTGGGGGTTTCGGAAAGTTTCCTTACGAAAGTAAAAGTGGTGCGGAAACGGCACCCGATTTGATCCTGACGCGCCGTCGCACACATCGGAACGATCCCGTTGAAGCAAACGAACAAACGCGTCCCATACAGTCCCTTGGGCCTAACAAACATGTTTTGGGGGTTTCGCAGAGTTTCATTACGGAAGTAAAAGTGGTGCGAAAACGGCACCCGATTTGATCGTGACGCGCCGTCGCACACATCGGAACCATTCTGTTGAAGGACACGAACAAACGCGTCCCATACACTCCGTCGGGCCTAACAAACATGTTTTGGGGGTTTCGGAGAGTTTCCTTACGGAAGTAAAAGTGGTACGAAAACGGCACCCGATTTGATCGTGACGCAACGTCGCACACATCGGAACCGTTCCATTGAAGGACACGAACAAACGCGTCCCATACACTCCCTTGGGGCTAACAATCATGTTTCGGGGGGTTTCGGAGAGTTTTCTTACGAAAGTAAAAGTGGTGCGGAAACGGCACCCGATTTGATCCACACGCGCCGTCGCACACATCGGAACGATCCCGTGAAGCAAACGAACAAACGCGTCCCATACATTCCCTTGGGCCTAACAAACATGTTTTGGGGTTTCGTAGGGTTTCATTACGGAAGTAAAAGTGGTGCGAAAACGGCACCCGATTTGATCGTGACGCACCGTCGCACACATCGGAACCATTCCATTGAAGAACACGAACAAACGCGTCCCATACACTCCCTTGGGCCTAACAAACATGTTTCGGTGGTTTCGGACAGTTTCCTTACGAAAGTAAAAGTGGTGCGGAAACGGCACCCGATTTGATCCACACGCGCCATCGCACACATCGGAACGATCCCGTTGAAGCAAACGAACAAACGTGTCCCATACAGTCCCTTGGGCCTAACAAACATGTTTTGGGGGTTTCGGAAAGTTTCATTACTGAAGTAAAAGGGGTGCGAAAACGGCACCCGATTTGATCGTTACGCGCCGTCGCACACATCGGAACCATTCCATTGAAGGACACGAACAAACGCATCCCATACACTCCGTCGGGCCTAACAAACATGTTTTGGGGGCTTCGGAGAGTTTCCTTACGGAAGTAAAAGTGGTTCGAAAACGGCACCCGATTTCATCGTGACGCACCGTCGCACACATCGGAACCATTCCGTTGAAGGACACGAACAAACGCGTCCAATACACTCCCTTCGGCCTAACAAACTAGTTTCGGGGGGTTTCGGTGAGTTTTCTACGAAAGTACAAGTGGTGCGGAAACGGCACCCAATTTGATCCACACGTGCCGTCGCACACATCGGAACGATCCCGTTGAAGCAAACGAACAAACGCGTCCCATACACTCCCTTGGGCCTAACAAACATGTCTTGGGGAGTTTCGGAGAATTTTCTACGAAAGTAAAAGTGGTGCGGAAACGGCACCCGATTTGATCCACACGCGCCGTCGCACACAACGGAACGATCCCGTTGAAGCAAACGAACAAACGCGTCGCATACATTCCCTTGGGCCTAACAAACATGTTTTGGGGGTTTCAGAGATTTTCATTACGGAAGTAAAAGTGGTGCGAAAACGGCACCCGATTTGATCATGACGCGCCGTCGCACACATCGGAACCATTCCATTGAAGGACACGAACAAACGCGTCCCATACACTCCGTCGAGCCTAACAAACAAGTTTTGGGTGTTTCGGAGAGTTTCCTTACGGAAGTAAAAGCGGTACGAAAACGGCACCCGATTTGATCGTGACGCACCGTCGCACACATCGGAACCATTCCGTTGAAGGACACGGACAAACGCGTCCCATACACTCCGTTGGGCCTAACAATCATGTTTCGGGGGGTTTCGGAGAGTTTCCTTACGAAAGTAAAAGTGGTGCGGAAACGGCACCCGATTTGATCCACACGCGCCGTCGCACACATCGGAACGATCCCGTTGAAGCAAACGAACAAACACGTCCCATACATTCCCTTGGGCCTAACAAACATGTTTTGGGGGTTTCGGAGAGTTTTTTTACGGAAGTAAAAGTGGTTCGAAAACGGCACCCGATTTGATCGTGACACACCGTCGCACACATCGGAACCATTCCGTTGAAGGACACGAACAAACGCGTCCAATACACTCCCTTCGGCCTAACAAACAAGTTTTGGGGGGTTTCGGAGAGTTTTCTACGAAAGTAAAAGTGGTGCGGAAACGGCACCCCATTTGATCCACACGCGCCGTCGCACACATCGGAACGATCCCGTTGAAGCAAACGAACAAACGCGTCCCATACACTCCCTTGGGCCTAACAAACGTGTCTTGGGGGGTTTCGGAGAATTTTCTACGAAAGTAAAAGTGGTGCGGAAACGGCACCCGATTTGATCCACACGCGCCGTCGCACACAACGGAACGATCCCGTTGAAGCAAACGAACAAACGCGTCGCATACATTCCCTTGGGCCTAACAAACATGTTTTGGGGGTTTCGTAGGATTTCATTACGGAAGTAAAAGTGGTGCGAAAACGGCACCCGATTTGATCCACACGCGCCATCGCACACATCGGAACGATCCCGTTGAAGCAAACGAACAAACGCGTCCCATACAGTCCCTTGGGCCTAACAAACATGTTTTGGGGGTTTCGGAGGGTTTCATTACGGAAGTAAAAGTGGTGCGAAAACGGCACCCGATTTGATCCACACGCGCCGTCGCACACATCGGAACCATTCCATTGAAGGACACGAACAAACGCGTCCCATGCACTCCGTCGGGCCTAACAAACATGTTTTGGGGGTTTCGGAGAGTTTCCTTACGGAAGTAAAAGTGGTGCGGGAACGGCACCCGATTTGATCCACACGCGCCGTCGCACACATCGGAACGATCCCGTTGAAGCAAACGAACAAACGCGTCCCATACAGTCCCTTGGGCCTAACAAACATGTTTTGGGGGTTTCGGAGAGTTTCATTACGGAAGTAAAAGTGGTGCGAAAACGGCACCCGATTTGATCGTGACGCGCCGTCGCGCACATCGGAACCATTCCATTGAAGGACACGAACAAACGCGTCCCATACACTCCCTTGGGCCTAACAATCATGTTTCGGGGGGTTTCGGAGAGTTCCGGTACGAAAGTAAAAGTGGTGCGGAAACGGCACCCGATTTGATCCACACGCGCCGTCGCATACATCGGAACGATCCCGTTGAAGCAAACGAACAAACGCGTCCGATACATTTCCTTGGGCCTAACAAACATGTTTTGGGGGTTTCGTAGGGTTTCATTACGGAAGTAAAAGTGGTGAGAAAACGGCACCCGATTTGATCGTGACGCGCCGTCGCACACATCGGAACCATTCCGTTGAAGGACACGAACAAACGCGTCCCATACATTTCCTTGGGCCTAACAATCCTGTTTCGGGGGGTTTCGGAGAGTTTCCTTACGAAAGTAAAAGTGGTGCGGAAACGGCACCCGATTTGATCCACACGCGCCGTCGCACACATCGGAATGATCCAGTTGAAGCAAACGAACAAACGCGTCCCATACATTCCCTTGGGCCTAACAAACATGTTTTGGGGGTTTCGTAGGGTTTCATTACGGAAGTAAAAGTGGTGCGAAAACGGCACCCGATTTGATCGTGACGCGCCGTCGCACACATCGGAACCATTCCATTGAAGGACACGAACAAACGCGTCCCATGCACTCCGTCGGGCCTAACAAACATGTTTTGGGGGTTTCGGAGAGTTTCCTTACGGAAGTAAAAGTGGTTCGAAAACGGCACCCGATTTGATCGTGACGCGCCGTCGCGCACATCGGAACCATTCCGTTGAAGGACACGAACAAACGCGTCCCATACACTATCTTGGGCCAAACAAACAACTTTCGGGGGTTTCGGAGAGTTTTCTACGAAAGTAAAAGTGGTGCGGAAACGGCACCCGATTTGATCCACACGTGCCGTCGCACACATCGGAACGATCCCGTTGAAGCAAACGAACAAACGCGTCGCATACATTCCCTTGGGCCTAAGAAACATGTTTTGGGGGTTCGGAGAGTTTTCTACGGAAGTAAAAGTGGTGCGAAAACGGCACCCGATTTGATCGTGACGCGCCGTCGCACACATCGGAACCATTCTGTTGAAGGACACGATCAAACGCGTCCCATACACTCCGTCGGGCCTAACAAACATGTTTTGGGGGTTTCGGAGAGTTTCCTTACGGAAGTAAAAGTGGTACGAAAACGGCACCCGATTTGATCGTGACGGACCGTCGCACACATCGGAACCATTCCGTTGAAAGACACGAACAAACGCGTCCCATACACTCCCTTGGGCCTAACAAACATGTCTTGGGGGGTTTCGGAGAGTTTTCTACGAAAGTAAAAGTGGTGCGGAAACGGCACCCGATTTGATCCACACGCGCCGTCGCACACATCGGAACGATCCCGTTGAAGCAAACGAACAAACGCGTCGCATACATTCCCTTGGGCCTAACAAACATGTTTTAGGGGTTCGGAGAGTTTTCTACGGAAGTAAAAGTGGTGCGAAAACGGCACCCGATTTGATCGTGACGCGCCATCGCACACATCGGAACCATTCTGTTGAAGGACACGAACAAACGCGTCCCATACACTCCCTTGGGCCTAACAAACATGTTTCGGGGTTTCGGAGAGTTTCCTTACGAAAGTAAAAGTGGTGCGGGAACGGCACCCGATTTGATCCACACGCGCCGTCGCACACATCGGAACGATCCCGTTGAAGCAAACGAACAAACGCGTCCCATACAGTCCCTTGGGCCTAACAAACATGTTTTGGGGGTTTCGGAGAGTTTCATTACGGAAGTAAAAGTGGTGCGAAAACGGTACCCGATTTGATCGTGACGCGCCGTCGCGCACATCGGAACCATTCCATTGAAGGACACGAACAAACGCGTCCCATACACTCTCTTGGGCCTAACAATCATGTTTTGGGGGGTTTCGGAGAGTTTCCGTACGAAAGTAAAAGTGGTGCGGAAACGGCACCCGATTTGATCCACACGCGCCGTCGCACACATCGGAACGATCCCGTTGAAGCAAACGAACAAACGCGTCCCATACAGTCCCTTGGGCCTAACAAACATGTTTTGGGGGTTTCGGAGAGTTTCATTACGGAAGTAAAAGTGGTGCGAAAACGGCACCCGATTTGATCGTGACGCGCCGTCGCACACATCGGAACCATTCCATTGAAGGACACGAACAAACGCGTCCCATGCACTCCGTCGGGCCTAACAAACATGTTTTGGGGGTTTCGGAGAGTTTCCTTACGGAAGTAAAAGTGGTTCGAAAACGGCACCCGATTTGATCGTGATGCGCCGTCGCACACATCGGAACCATTCCGTTGAAGGACACGAACAAACGCGTCCCATACACTATCTTGGGCCAAACAAACAACTTTCGGGGGTTTCGGAGAGTTTTCTACGAAAGTAAAAGTGGTGCGGAAACGGCACCCGATTTGATCCACACGTGCCGTCGCACACATCGGAACGATCCCGTTGAAGCAAACGAACAAACGCGTCGCATACATTCCCTTGGGCCTAAGAAACATGTTTTGGGGGTTCGGAGAGTTTTCTACGGAAGTAAAAGTGGTGCGAAAACGGCACCCGATTTGATCGTGACGCGCCGTCGCACACATCGGAACCATTCTGTTGAAGGACACGAACAAACGCGTCCCATACACTCCGTCGGGCCTAACAAACATGTTTTGGGGGTTTCGGAGAGTTTCCTTACGGAAGTAAAAGTGGTACGAAAACGGCACCCGATTTGATCGTGACGCACCGTCGCACACATCGGAACCATTCCGTTGAAAGACACGAACAAACGCGTCCCATACACTCCCTTGGGCCTAACAAACATGTCTTGGGGGGTTTCGGAGAGTTTTCTACGAAAGTAAAAGTGGTGCGGAAACGGCACCCGATTTGATCCACACGCGCCGTCGCACACATCGGAACGATCCCGTTGAAGCAAACGAACAAACGCGTCGCATACATTCCCTTGGGCCTAACAAACATGTTTTAGGGGTTCGGAGAGTTTTCTACGGAAGTAAAAGTGGTGCGAAAACGGCACCCGATTTGATCGTGACGCGCCATCGCACACATCGGAACCATTCTGTTGAAGGACACGAACAAACGCGTCCCATACACTCCCTTGGGCCTAACAAACATGTTTCGGGGTTTCGGAGAGTTTCCTTACGAAAGTAAAAGTGGTGCGGGAACGGCACCCGATTTGATCCACACGCGCCGTCGCACACATCGGAACGATCCCGTTGAAGCAAACGAACAAACGCGTCCCATACAGTCCCTTGGGCCTAACAAACATGTTTTGGGGGTTTCGGAGAGTTTCATTACGGAAGTAAAAGTGGTGCGAAAACGGTACCCGATTTGATCGTGACGCGCCGTCGCGCACATCGGAACCATTCCATTGAAGGACACGAACAAACGCGTCCCATACACTCTCTTGGGCCTAACAATCATGTTTTGGGGGGTTTCGGAGAGTTTCCGTACGAAAGTAAAAGTGGTGCGGAAACGGCACCCGATTTGATCCACACGCGCCGTCGCATACATCGGAACGATCCCGTTGAAGCAAACGAACAAACGCGTCCGATACATTTCCTTGGGCCTAACAAACATGTTTTGGGGGTTTCGTAGGGTTTCATTACGGAAGTAAAAGTGGTGAGAAAACGGCACCCGATTTGATCGTGACGCGCCGTCGCACACATCGGAACCATTCCATTGAAGGACACGAACAAACGCGTCCCATACACTTCCTTGGGCCTAACAATCATGTTTCGGGGGGTTTCGGAGAGTTTCCTTATGAAAGTAAAAGTGGTGCGGAAACGGCACCCGATTTGATCCACACGCGCCGTCGCACAAATCGGAACGATCCCGTTCAAGCAAACGAACAAAAGCGTCCCATACATTCCCTTGGGCCTAACAAACATGTTTTGGGGGTTTCATAGCGTTTCATTACGGAAGTAAAAGTGGTGCGAAAACGGCACCCGATTTGATCATGACGCGCCGTCGCACACATCGGAACGATCCCGTTGAAGCAAACGAACAAACGCGTCCCATAGACTCCGTCGGGCCTAACAAACATGTTTTGGGGGTTTCGGAGAGTTTCCTTACGGAAGTAAAAGTGGTTCGAAAACGGCACCCGATTTGATCGTGACGAACCGTCGCACACATCGGAACCATTCCGTTGAAGGACACGAACAAACGCGTCCAATACACTCCCTTGGGCCTAACGAACAAGTTTTGGGGGGTTTCGGAGAGTTTTCTACGAAAGTAAAAGTGGTGCGGAAACGGCACCCCATTTGATCCACACGCGCCGTCGCACACATCGGAACGATCCCGTTGAAGCAAACGAACAAACGCGTCCCATACACTCCCTTGGGCCTAACAAACGTGTCTTGGGGGGTTTCGGAGAATTTTCTACGAAAGTAAAAGTGGTGTGGAAACGGCACCCGATTTGATCCACACGCGCCGTCGCACACAACGGAACGATCCCGTTGAAGCAAACGAACAAACGCGTCGCATACATTCCCTTGGCCTAACAAACATGTTTTGGGGGTTTCGGTGAGTTTCATTACGGAAGTAAAAGTCGTGCGAAAACGGCACCCGATTTGATCCTGACGCGCCGTCGCACACATCGGAACCATTCCATTGAAGGACAAGAACAAACGTGTCCCATACACTCCCTTGGGCCTAACAAACATGTTTCGGGGTTTCGGAGAGTTTCCTTACGAAAGTAAAAGTGGTGCGGAAACGGCACCCGATTTGATCCACACGCGCCGTCGCACACATCGGAACGATTCCGTTGAAGCAAACGAACAAACGCGTCCCATACATTCCCTTCAGCCTAACAAACATGTTTTGAGGGTTTTGGAGAGTTTCATTACGGAAGGAAAAGTGGTGTGAAAACGGCACCCGATTTGATCATGACGCGCCGTCGCATACATCGGAACCATTCCATTGAAGGACACGAACAAACGCGTCCCATGCACTCCGTCGGGCCTAACAAACATGTTTTTTGGGTTTCGGAGAGTTTCCTTACGGAAGTAAAAGTGGTTCGAAAACGCATCCTGATTTGATCGTGACGCACCTTCGCACACATCGGAACCATTCCGTTGAAGGACACGAACAAACGCGTGCCATACACTCCCTTGGGCCTAATAAACAAGTTTCGGGGGGTTTCGGAGAGTTTTCTACGAAAGTAAAAGTGGTGCGGAAACGGCACCCGATTTGATCCACACGCGCCGTCGCACACATCGGAACGATCCCGTTCAAACAAACGAACAAAAGCGTCCCATACATTCCCTTGGGCTTAACAAACGTGTCTTGGGGGGTTTCGGAGAATTTTCTACGAAAGTAAAAGTGGTGCGGAAACGGGACCCGATTTGATCCACACGCGCCGTCGCACACAACGGAACGATCCCGTTGAAGCAAACGAACAAACGCGTCGCATACATTCCCTTGGGCCTAACAAACATGTTTTGGGGGTTTCGGAGAGTTTCCTTACAGAAGTCAAAGTGGTTCGAAAACGGCACCCGATTTGATCGTGACGCACCGTCGCACACATCGGAACCTTTCCGTTGAAGGACACGAACAAACGCGTCCAATACACTCCCTTGGGCCTAACAAACAAGTTTTGGGGGGTTTCGGAGAGTTTTCTACGAAAGTAAAAGTGGTGCGGAAACGGCACCCCATTTGATCCACACGCGCCGTCGCACACATCGGAACGATCCCGTTGAAGCAAACGAACAAACGCGTCCCATACACTCCCTTGGGCCTAACAAACGTGTCTTGGGGGGTTTCGGAGAATTTTCTACGAAAGTAAAAGTGGTGCGGAAACGGCACCCGATTTGATCCACACGCGCCGTCGCACACAACGGAACGATCCCGTTGAAGCAAACGAACAAACGCGTCGCATACATTCCCTTGGGCCTAACAAACATGTTTTGGGGGTTTCGGAGAGTTTCCTTACGGAAGTAAAAGTGGTTCGAAAACAGCACCCGATTTGATCGTGACGCACCGTCGCACACATCGGAACCATTCCGTTGAAGGACACGAACAAATGCGCCAATACACTCCCTTGGGCCTAACAAACAAGTTTTGGGGGGTTTCGGAGAGTTTTCTACGAAAGTAAAAGTGGTGCGGAAACGGCACCCAATTTGATCCACACGCGCCGTCGCACACATCGGAACGATCCCGTTGAAGCAAACGAACAAACGCGTCCCATACACTCCCTTGGGCCTAACAAACGTGTCTTGGGGGGTTTCGGAGAATTTTCTACGAAAGTAAAAGTGGTGCGGAAACGGCACCCGATTTGATCCACACGCGCCGTCGCACACAACGGAACGATCCCGTTGAAGCAAACGAACAAACGCGTCGCATACATTCCCTTGGGCCTAACAAACATGTTTCGGGGGTTTCGGAGAGTTTCATTACGGAAGTAAAAGTCGTGCGAAAACGGCACCCGATTTGATCCTGACGCGCCGTCGCACACATCGGAACCATTCCATTGAAGGACACGAACAAACGTGTCCCATACACTCCCTTGGGCCTAACAAACATGTTTCGGGGTTTCGGAGAGTTTCCTTACGAAAGTAAAAGTGGCGCGGAAACGGCACCCGATTTGATCCACACGCGCCGTCGCACACATCGGAACGATTCCGTTGAACCAAACGAACAAACGCGTCCCATACATTCCCTTCGGCCTAACAAACATGTTTTGAGGGTTTTGGAGAGTTTCATTACGGAAGTTAAAGTGGTGCGAAAACGGCACCCGATTTGATCATGACGCGCCGTCGCACACATCGGAACCTTTCCATTGAAGGACACGAACAAACGCGTCCCATACACTCCGTCGGGCCTAACAAACATGTTTTGGGGGTTTCAGAGAGTTTCCTTACGGAAGTAAAAGTGGTGCGAAAACGGCACCTGATTTGATCGTGACGCGCCGTCGCACACATCGGAACCATTCTGTTGAAGCACACGAACAAACACCTCCCATACACTCCGTCGGGCCTAACAAACATGTTTTGGGGGTTTCGGAGAGTTTCCTTACGGAAGTAAAAGTGGTGCGAAAACGGCACCCGATTTGATCCACACGCGCCGTCGCACACATCGGAACGATCCCGTTGAAGCAAACGAACAAACGCGTCCCATACATTCCATTCGGCCTAACAAAAATGTTTTGAGGGTTTTGGAGAGTTTCATTACGGAAGTAAAAGTGGTGCGAAAATGGCACCCGATTTGATCGTGACGCGCCGTCGCACACATCGGAACCTTTCCATTGAAGGACACGAACAAACGCGTCCCATACACTCCGTGGGGCCTAACAAACATGTTTGGGGGTTTCGGAGAGTTTCCTTACGGAAGTAAAAGTGGTGCGAAAACGGCACCGATTTGATCGTGACGCGCCGTCGCACACATCAGAACCATTCTGTTGAAGCACACGAACAAACACCTCCTATACACTCCCTTGGGCCTAACAAACATGTTTTGGGGATTTCGAGAGTTTCATTACGGAAGTAAAAGTGGTGCGAAAACGGCACCCGATTTGATCGTGACGCGCCGTCGCACACATCGGAACCATTCCATTGAAGGACACGAACAAACGCGTCCCATACACTCCCTTGGGCCTAACAATCATGTTTCCGGGGGGTTTCGAAGAGTTTCCTTACGAAAGTAAAAGTGGTGCGGAAACGGCACCCGATTTGATCCACACGCGCCGTCGCATACATCGGAACGATCCCGTTGAAGCAAACGAACAAACGCGTCCCATACATTTCCTTGGGCCTAACAAACATGTTTTGGGGGTTTCGTAGGGTTTCATTACGGAAGTAAAAGTGGTGTGAAAAAGGCACCCGATTTGATCGTGACGCGCCGTCGTATACATCGGAACCATTCGATTGAAGGACACGAACAAACGCGTCCCATACACTTCCTTGGGCCTAACAATCATGTTTCGGGGGGTTTCGGAGAGTTTCCTTACGAAAGTAAAAGTGGTGCGGAAACGGCACCCGATTTGATCGTGACGCGCCGTCGCACACATCGGAACGATCCCGTTGAAGCAAACGAACAAACGCGTCCCATACACTCCGTCGGGCCTAACAAACATGTTTTGGGGGTTTCGGAGAGTTTCCTTACGGAAGTAAAAGTGGTGCCAAAACGGTACCCGATTTGATCCACACGTGCCGTCGCACACATCGGAACGATCCCGTTCAAGCAAACGAACAAACGCGTCCTATACATTCCCTTGGGCCTAACAAACGTGTTTTGGGGGTTTCGTAGCGTTTCATTACGGAAGTAAAAGTAATGCGAAAACGGCACCCGATTTGATCGTGACGCGCCGTCGCACACATCGGAACCATTCCATTGAAGGACACGAACAAACGCGTCCCATACACTCCCGTGGGCCTAACAAACATGTTTCGGTGGTTTCGGAGAGTTTCCTTACGAAAGTAAAAGTGGTGCGGAAACGGCACCCGATTTGATCCACACGCGCCATCGCACACATCGGAACGATCCCGTTGAAGCAAACGAACAAACGCGTCCCATACACTCCCTTGGGCCTAACAACATGTTTTGGGGGTTTCGGAGAGTTTCCTTACGGAAGTAAAAGTGGTGCGAAAACGGCACCTGATTTGATCGTGACGCGCCGTCGCACACATCGGAACCATTCTATTGAAGCACACGAACAAACACCTCCCATACACTCCGTCGGGCCTAACAAACATGTTTTGGGGGTTTCGGAGAGTTTCCTTACGGAAGTAAAAGTGGTGCGAAAATGGCACCCGTTTGATCCACACGCGCCGTCGCACACATCGGAACGATCCCGTTGAAGCAAACGAACAAACGCGTCCCATACTCCCTTGGGCCTAACAAACATGTTTTGGGGGTTTCGGAGAGTTTCATTACGGAAGTAAAAGTGGTGTGAAAACGGCACCTGATTTGATCGTGACGCGCCGTCGCACACATCGGAACCATTCCATTGAAGGACACGAACAAACGTGTCCCATACACTCCCTTGAGCCTAACAAACATGTTTTGGGGGTTTCGGAAAGTTTCCTTACGAAAGTAAAAGTGGTGCGCAAACGGCACCCGATTTGATCCACACGTGCTGTCGCACACATCGGAACGATCCCGTTGAATCAAACGAACCAACGGGTCCCATAGACTCCGTTGGGCCTAACAAACATGTTTTGGCGGTTTCGGAGAGTTTCCTTACGGAAGTAAAAGTGGTGCGGAAACGGCACCCGATTTGATCCACACGCGCCGTCGCACACATCGGAACGATCCCGTTGAAGCAAACGAACAAACGCGTCCCATACACTCCCTTGGGCCTAACAAACATGTTTTGGGGGTTTCGGAGAGTTTCATTACGGAAGTAAAAGTGGTGCCAAAACGGCACCCGATTTGATCGGGACGCGCTGTCGCACACATCGGAACCATTCCATTGAAGGACTCAATCAAACGCATCCCATACACTCCGTCGGGCCTAACAAACATGTTTTGGGGGTTTCGGAGAGTTTCCTTAGGGAAGTAAAAGTTGTGCGAAATCGGCACCCGATTTGATCGTGACGCGCCGTCGCACAGATCGGAACCATTCCATTGAAGGACACGAACAAACGCATCCCATACACTCCGTTGGGCCTAACAAACATGTTTTGGGGGTTTCGGAGAGTTTCCTTACGGAAGTAAAAGTGGTGCGAAAACGGCACCCGGTTTGATCGTGACGCGCCGTCGCACACATCGGAACCATTCCATTGAACGATACGAACAAACGTGTCCCATACACTCCGTTGGGCCTAACAAACATGTTTTGGGGGTTTCGGAGAGTTTCCTTACGGAAGTAAAAGTGGTGCGAAAACGGCACCCGATTTGATCGTGACATGCCGTCGCACACATCGGAACCATTCCATTGAACCACACGAACAAATGTGTCCCATACACTCCGTTGGGCCTAACAAACATATTTTGGGGGTTTCGGAGAGTTTCATTACGGAAGTAAAAGTGGTGCGAAAACGGCACCCGATTTTGTCGTGACGCGCCGTCGCACACATCGGAACCATTCTGTTGAAGGACACGAACAAACGCGTCCCATACACTCCGTCGGGCCTAACAAACGTGTTTTGGGAGTTTCGGAGTGTTTCATTACGGCAGTAAAAGTGGTGTGGAAACGGCACCCGATTTGATCGACACGCGCCGTCGCACACATCGGAACCATTCCATTGAAGGACACGAACTAACGCGTCCCATACACTCTGTCGGGACAAACAAACTTGTTTTGGGGGTTTCGGAGAGTTTCCTTACGGAAGTAAAAGTGGTGGCGAAAACGGCACCCGATTTGATCCACACACGCCGTCGCACACATCGGAACCATTCCATTGACGCAAACGAACAAACGCGTCCCATACACTGCCTTGGGCCTAACAAACATGTTTTGGGGGTTTCGGAGAGTTTCATTACGGAAGCAAAAGTTATACGAAAACGGCACCCGATTTGATCGTGACGCGCCGTCGCACACATCGGAACCATTCCATTGAAGGACACGAACAAACGCGTCCCATACACTCTGTCGGGACTAACAAACATGTTTTGGGGGTTTCGGAGAGTTTCCTTACGGAAGTAAAAGTGGTGGCGAAAACGGCACCCGATTTGATCCACACACGCCGTCGCACACATCGGAACCATTCCATTGAAGCAAACGAACAAACGCATCCCATACACTGCCTTGGGCCTAACAAACATGTTTTGGGGGTTTCGGAGAGTTTCATTACGGAAGTAAAAGTTATGCGAACACGGCACCCGATTTGATCGTGACGCGCCGTCGCACACATCGTAACCATTCCATTGAAGGACACGAACAAACGCGTCCCATACACTCCGTCGGGCCTAACAAACATGTTTTGGGGGTTTCGGAGAGTTTCATTACGGAAGCAAAAGTTATGCGAAAACGGCACCCGATTTGATCGTGACGCGCCGTCGCACACATCGGAACCATTCCATTGAAGGACACGAACAAACGCGTCCCATACACTCTGTCGGGACTAACAAACATGTTTTGGGGGTTTCGGAGAGTTTCCTTACGGAAGTAAAAGTGGTGGCGAAAACGGCACCCGATTTGATCCACACACGCCGTCGCACACATCGGAACCATTCCCTTGAAGCAAACGAACAAACGCATCCCATACACTGCCTTGGGCCTAACAAACATGTTTTAGGGGTTTCGGAGAGTTTCATTACGGAAGTAAAAGTTATGCGAAAACGGCACCCGATTTGATCGTGACGCGCCGTCGCACACATCGTAACCATTCCATTGAAGGACACGAACAAACGCGTCCCATACACTCCGTCGGGCCTAACAAACATGTTTTGGGGGTGTCGGAGAGTTTCATTACGGAAGTAAAAGTGGTGCGAAAACGGCACCCGATTTGATCGTGACGCGCCGCCGCACACATCGGAACCATTCTGTGGAAGCACACGAACAAACGCATCCCATACACTCCCTTGGGCTTAACAAACATGTTTTGGGGGTTTTGGAGGGTTTCCTTACGGAAGTAACAGTGGTGCGAAAACGGTACCCGATTGATCGTGACGCGCCGTCGCACACATCGGAACCATTCCGTTGAAGCACACGAACAAACACGTCGCAAACACTCCCTTGGGCCTAACAAACATGTTTTGGGGGTTTCGGAGAGTTTCATTAGGGAAGTAAAAGTGGTGCGGAAACGGCACCCGATTTGATCGTGACGCGCCGTCGCACACATAGGAACCATTCCCTTGAAGGACACGAACAAACGCGTCCCACACACTCCGTCGGGCCTAACAAACATGTTTTGGGGATTTCGAAGAGTTTCCTTAGGGAAGTAAAAGTGGTGCGGAAACGGCACCAGATTTGATCCACACACGCCGTCGCACTCATCGGAACGATCCCGTTGAAGCAAACGAACAAACGCGTCCCATACACTGCCTTGGGCCTAACAAACATGTTTTGGGGGTTTCGGAGAGTTTCATTACGGAAGTAAAAGTGGTGCGAAAACGGCACCCGATTTAATCGTGACGCGCCGTCGCACACATCGGAACCATTCCATTGAAGGACACGAACAAACGCGTCCCATACACTCTGTCGGGACTAACAAATATGTTTTGGGGGTTTCGGAGAGTTTCCTTACGGAAGTAAAAGTGGTGCGGAAACGGCACCCGATTTGATCCACACACGCCGTCGCAGACATCGGAACCATTCCATTGAACCACACGAACAAACGTGTCCCATTCAGTCAATTGGGCCTAACAAACATGTTTTGTGGGTTTCGGAGAGTTTCATTACGGAAGTAAAAGTGGTGCGGAAACGGCACCCGATTTGATCCACACACGCCGTCGCACACATCGGAACGGTCCCGTTGAAGCGAACGAAGAAACACGTCCCATTCAGTCAATTGGGCCTAACAAACATGTTTTGGGGGTTTCGGAGAGTTTCATTACGGAAGTAAAAGTGGCTCGAAAACCGCACCCGATTTGATCGTGACGCGCCGTCGCACACATCGGAACCATTCCATTGAAGGACATGAACAAACGTGTCCCATAGACTCCGTGGGGCCTAACAAACATGTTTTGGGGGTTTCGGAGAGTTTCCTTACGGAAGTAAAAGTGGTGCAAAAACGGTACCCCATTTGATCGTAAAGCGCCGTCGCACACATCGGAACCATTCCATTGAAGGACACGAACAAACGCGTCCCATACACTCCCTTGGGCCTAACAAACATGTTTTGGGGGTTTCGGAGAGTTTCCTTAGGGAAGTAAAAGTGGTGCGGAAACGGCACCCGATTTGATCCACACACGCCGTCGCACACATCGGAACGATCCCGTTGAAGCAAACGAACAAACGCGTCCCATAAACTGCCTTGGGCCTAACAAACATGTTTTGGGGGTTTCGGAGAGTTTCATTACGGAAGTAAAAGTAATGCGAAAACGGCACCCGATTTGATCGTGACGCGCCGTCGCACACATCGGAACCATTCCATTGAAGGACACGAACAAACGCGTCCCACACACTCCGTCGGGCCTAACAAACATGTTTTGGGGATTTCGAAGAGTTTCCTTAGGGAAGTAAAAGTGGTGCGGAAACGGCACCAGATTTGATCCACACACGCCGTCGCACTCATCGGAACGATCCCGTTGAAGCAAACGAACAAACGCGTCCCATACACTGCCTTGGGCCTAACAAACATGTTTTGGGGGTTTCGGAGAGTTTCATTACGGAAGTAAAAGTGGTGCGAAAACGGCACCCGATTTAATCGTGACGCGCCGTCGCACACATCGGAACCATTCCATTGAAGGACACGAACAAACGCGTCCCATACACTCTGTCGGGACTAACAAATATGTTTTGGGGGTTTCGGAGAGTTTCCTTACGGAAGTAAAAGTGGTGCGGAAACGGCACCCGATTTGATCCACACACGCCGTCGCAGACATCGGAACCATTCCATTGAACCACACGAACAAACGTGTCCCATTCAGTCAATTGGGCCTAACAAACATGTTTTGTGGGTTTCGGAGAGTTTCATTACGGAAGTAAAAGTGGTGCGGAAACGGCACCCGATTTGATCCACACACGCCGTCGCACACATCGGAACGGTCCCGTTGAAGCGAACGAACAAACACGTCCCATACACTCCCTTGGGCCTAACAAACATGTTTTGGGGGTTTCGGAGAGTTTCATTACGGAAGTAAAAGTGGCTCGAAAACCGCACCCGATTGGATCGTGACGCGCCGTCGCACACATCGGAACCATTCCATTGAAGGACACGAACAAACGTGTCCCATAGACTCCGTGGGGCCTAACAAACATGTTTTGGGGGTTTCGGAGAGTTTCCTTACGGAAGTAAAAGTGGTGCAAAAACGGTACCCCATTTGATCGTAAAGCGCCGTCGCACACATCGGAACCATTCCATTGAAGGACACGAACAAACGCGTCCCATACACTCCCTTGGGCCTAACAAACATGTTTTGGGGGTTTCGGAGAGTTTCCTTAGGGAAGTAAAAGTGGTGCGGAAACGGCACCCGATTTGATCCACACACGCCGTCGCACACATCGGAACGATCCCGTTGAAGCAAACGAACAAACGCGTCCCATAAACTGCCTTGGGCCTAACAAACATGTTTTGGGGGTTTCGGAGAGTTTCATTACGGAAGTAAAAGTAATGCGAAAACGGCACCCGATTTGATCGTGACGCGCCGTCGCACACATCGGAACCATTCCATTGAAGGACACGAACAAACGCGTCCCATACACTCCGTCGGGCCTAACAAACATCTTTTGGGGGTTTCGGAGAGTTTCCTTACGGAAGTAAAAGTGGCGCGAAAACGGCACCCGATTTGATCGTGACGCGCCGTCGCACACATCTGAACCATTCCATTGAACCACACGAACAAACGTGTCCCATACACTCCGTTGGACCTAACAAACATGTTTTGGGGGTTTCGGAGAGTTTCATTACGGAAGTAAAATTGGTGCGAAAACGGCACCCGATTTTATCGTGACGCGCCGTCGCACACATCGGAACCTTTCTGTTGAAGGACACGAACAAACGCGTCCCATACACTCCGTCGGGCCTAACAAACATGTTTTGGGAGTTTCGGAGTGTTTCATTACGGCAGTAAAAGTGGTGCGGAAACGGCACCCGATTTGATCCACACGAGCCGTTGCACACATCGGAACGATCCCGTTGAAGCAAACGAACAAACGCGTCCCATAGAGTCCCTTGGGCCTAACAAACATGTTTTGGGGGTTTCGGAGAGTTTCATTACGGAAGTAAAGGTGGTGCGAAAACGGTACCCGATTGATCGTGACGCGCCGTCGCACACATCGGAACCATTCCGTTGAACCACACAACAAACACGTCCCATACACTCCCTTGGGCCTAACAAACATGTTTTGGGGGTTTCGGAGAGTTTCATTACGGAAGTAAAAGTGGTGCGAAAACGGCACCCGATTTGATCCACACATGCCGTCGCACACATCGGAACGGTCCCGTTGAAGCGAACGAACAAACACGTCCCATACACTCCCTTGGGCCTAACAAACATGTTTTGGGGGTTTCGGAGAGTTTCATTACGGAAGTAAAAGTGGCTCGAAAACCGCACCCGATTTGATCGTGACGCGCCGTCGCACACATCGGAACCATTCCATTGAAGGACACGAACAAACGTGTCCCATAGACTCCGTGGGGCCTAACAAACATGTTTTGGGGGTTTCGGAGAGTTTCCTTAGGGAAGTAAAAGTGGTGCAAAAACGGCACCCGATTTTATCGTGACGCGCCGTCGCACATATCGGAACCATTCCGTTGAAGGACACGAACAAACGCGTCCCATACACTCCCTTGGGCCTAACAAACATGTTTTGGGGGTTTCGGAGAGCTTCCTTAGGGAAGTAAAAGTGGTGAGGAAACGGCACCCCTTTTGATCCACACACGCCGTCGCACACATCGGAACGATCCCGTTGAAGCACACGAACAAACGCGTCCCATACACTGCCTTGGGCCTAACAAACATGTTTTGGGGGTTTCGGAGAGTTTCATTACGGAAGTAAAAATAATGCGAAAACGGCACCCGATTTGATCGTGACGCGCCGTCGCACACATCGGAACCATTCCATTGAAGGACACGAACAAACGCGTCCCATACACTCCGTCGGGCCTAACAAACATGTTTTGGGGGTTTCGGAGAGTTTCCTTACGGAAGTACAAGTGGTGCGAAAACGGCACCCGATTTGATCGTGACGCGCCGTCGCACACATCGGAACCATTCCATTGAAGGACACGAACAAACGCATCCCATACACTCCGTCGGGCCTAACAAACATGTTTTGGGGGTTTCGGAGAGTTTCATTACGGAAGTAAAAGTGGTGCGAAAACGGCAGCCGATTTTATCGTGACGCGCCGTCGCACACATCGGAACCATTCTGTTGAAGCACACGAACAAACACGTCCCATACACTCCCTTGGGCTTAACAAACATGTTTTGGGGGTTTCGGAGGGTTTCCTTACGGAAGTAACAGTGGTGCGAAAACGGTACCCGATTGATCGTGACGCGCCGTCGCACACATCGGAACCATTCCGTTGAAGCACACAACAAACACGTCCCATACACTCCCTAGGGCCTAACAAACATGTTTGGGGGTTTCGGCGAGTTTCATTACGGAAGTAAAAGTTGTGCGAAAACGGCACCCGATTTGATCGTGACGCGCTGTCGCACACATCGGAACCATTCCATTGAAGGACACGAACAATCGCGTCCCATACACTCCGTTGGGCCTAACAAACATGTTTTGGGGGTTTCGGAGAGTTTCCTTACGGAAGTAAAAGTGGTGCGAAAATGGCACCCGATTTGATCGTGACACGCCGTCGCACACATCGGAACCATTCCATTGAACCACACGAACAAACGTGTCCCATACACTCCGTTGGGCCTAACAAACATGTTTCGGGGGTTTCGGAGAGTTTCATTACGGAAGTAAAAGTGGTGCGAAAACGGCACCCGATTTTATCGTGACGCGCCGTCGCACACATTGGAACCTTTCTGTTGAAGGACACGAAGAAACGCGTCCCATACACTCCGTCGGGCCTAACAAACATGTTTTGGGAGTTTCGGAGTGTTTCATTACGGCAGTAAAAGTGGTGCGGAAACGGCACCCGATTTGATCCACACGCGCCGTCGCACACATCGGAACGATCCCGTTGAAGCAAACGAACAAACGCGTCCCATAGAGTCCCTTGGGCCTAACAAACATGTTTTGGGGTTTCGGAGAGTTTCATTACGGAAGTAAAAGTGGTGCGAAAACGGCACCCGATTTGATCGTGACGCGCCATCGCACACATCGGAACCATTCCATTGAAGGAGACGAACAAACGCGCCCCATACACTCCGTGGGGCCCAACAAAAATGTTTTGGGGGTTTCGGAGAGTTTCCTTATGGAAGTAAAAGTGGTGCAAAAACGGCACCCGATTTTATCGTGACACGCCGTCGCACATATCGGAACCATTTTGTTGTAGCACACGAACAAACACCTCCCAAACACTGCCTTGGGCCTAACAAACATGTTTTGGGGGTTTCGGAGAGCTTCATTACGGAAGTAAAAGTGGTGCAAAAAGGACACCCGATTTGATCGTGACGCGCCGTCGCACACATCAGAACCATTCCATTGAAGGACACGAACAAACGCATCCCATACACTCCGTCGGGCCTAACAAACATGTTTTGGGGGTTTCGGAGAGTTTCATTACGGATGTAAAAGTGGTGGCGAAAACGGCACCTGATTTTATCGTGACGCGCCGTCGCACACATCGGAACCATTCCGTTGAAGCAAACGAACAAACGCGTCCCATACACTGCCTTGGGCCTAACAAACATGTTTGGGAGTTTCGGAGTGTTTCATTACGGCAGTAAAAGTGGTGCGGAAACGGCACCCGATTTGATCCACACGCGCCGTCTCACACATCGGAACGATCCCGTTGAAGCAAACGAACAAACGCGTCCCATACACTGCCTTGGGCCTAACAAACATGTTTTGGGGGTTTCGGAGAGCTTCATTACGGAAGTAAAAGTGGTGCAAAAACGGCACCCGATTTGATCGTGACGCGCCGTCGCACACATCGGAACCATTCCATTGAAGGACACGAACAAACGCATCCCATACACTCCATCGGGCCTAACAAACATGTTTTGGGGGTTTCGGAGAGTTTCATTACGGATGTAAAAGTGGTGGCGAAAACGGCACCTGATTTTATCGTGACGCGCCGTCGCACACATCGGAACCATTCCGTTGAAGCAAACGAACAAACGCGTCCCATACACTGCCTTGGGCCTAACAAACATGTTTGGGAGTTTCGGAGTGTTTCATTACGGCAGTAAAAGTGGTGCGCAAACGGCACTCGATTTGATCCACACGCGCTGCCGCACACATCGGAACGGTCCCGTTGAAGCAAACGAACAAACGCGTCCCATACACTCCCTTGGGCTTAACAAACATGTTTTGGGGGTTTCGGAGAGTTTCATTACGGAAGTAAAAGTGGTGCGAAAACGGCACCCGATTTGATCCTCACGCGCCGTCGCACACATCGGAACGATGCCGTTGAAGCAAACGAATAAACGCGTCCCATAAACCGCCTTGGGCCTAACAAAATTGTTTTGGGGGTTTCGAAGAGTTTCCTTACGGAAGTAAAAGTGGTGTGAAAGCGGCACCCGATTTGATCGTGACGCACCGTCGCACACATCGCAACAATTAAGTTGAAGCAAACGAACAAACGTGTCCCATACAGTCAATTGGGCCTAACAAACATGTTTTGGGGGTTAAGGAGAGTTCCATTACGGAAGTAAAAGTGGTGCGAAAACGGCACCCGATTTGATCGTGACGCGCGGTCGCACACATCGGAACCATTCGATTGAAGGACACCAATAAACATGTCCCATACACTCCCTTGAGCCTAACAAACATGTTTTGGGGGTTTCGGAAAGTTTACTTACGAAATTAAAAGTGGTGCGCTAACGGCACCCGATTTGATCCACACGCGCCGTCGCACACATCGGAACGATCCCGTTGAAGCAAACGAACAAACGCGTCCCATACACTCCGTTGGGCCTAACAAACATGTTTTGGGGGTTTCGGAGAGTTTCATTGCGGAAGTAAAAGTTGTGCGAAAACGGCACTCGATTTGATCGTGACGCGCCGTCGCACACATCGGAATCATTCCGTTGAAGGACACGAATAAACGCGTCCTATACACTCCGTTGGGCCTAACAAACATGTTTTGGGGGTTTCGGAGAGTTTCATTACGGAAGTAAAAGTTGTGCGAAAACGGCACCCGATTTGATCGTGACGCGCCGTCGCACACATCGGAACCATTCCATTTAAGGACACGAACAAACGCGTCCAATACACTCCGTCGGGCCTAACAAACATGTTTTGGGGGTTTCGGAGAGTTTCCTTAGGGAAGTAAAAGTGGTGCGGAAACGGCACCCGATTTGATCCACACACGCCGTCGCACACATCGGAACGATCCCGTTGAGGCAAACGAACAAACGCGTCCCATACACTCCCTTGGGCCTAACAAACATGTTTTGGGGGTTTCGGCGAGTTTCATTACGGAAGTAAAAGTTGTGCGAAAACGGCACCCGATTTGATCGTGACGCGCTGTCGCACACATCGGAACCATTCCATTGAAGGACACGAACAAACGCGTCCCATACACTCCGTTGGGCCTAACAAACATGTTTTGGGGGTTTCGGACTGTTTCCTTACGGAAGTAAAAGTGGTGCGAAAACGGCACCCGATTTGATCGTGACGCGCCGTCGCACACATCGGAACCATTCCATTGAACCACACGAACAAACGTGTCCCATACACTCCGTTGGGCCTAACAAACATGTTTTGGGGGTTTCGGAGAGTTTCATTACGGAAGTAAAAGTGGTGCGAAAACGGCACCCGATTTTATCGTGACGCGCCGTCGCACACATCGGAACCTTTCTGTTGAAGGACACGAACAAACGCGTCCCATACACTCCGTCGGGCCTAACAAACATGTTTTGGGAGTTTCGGAGTGTTTCATTACGGCAGTAAAAGTGGTGCGGAAACGGCACCCGATTTGATTCACACGCGCCGTCGCACACATCGGAACGATCCCATTGAAGCAAACGAACAAACGCGTCCCATAGAGTCCCTTGGGCCTAACAAACATGTTTTGGGGGTTTCGGAGAGTTTCATTATGGAAGTAAAAGTGGTACGAAAACGGGACCCGATTTGATCGTGACGCGCCATCGCACACATCGGAACCATTCCGTTGAAGGACACGAACAAACGCGTCCCATACACTCCGTTGGGCCTAACAAACATGGTTTGGGGCTTTCGGAGAGTTTACTTACGGAAGTAAAAGTGGTACGAAAACGGCACCCGATTTGATCGTGACGCGCCGTCGCACACATCGGAACCATTCCATTGAAGCAAACGAACAAACGCGTCCCATACACTCCCTTGGGCCTAAGAAACATGTTTTGGGGGTTTCGGAGAGTTTCCTTACGGAAGTAAAAGTGGTGCAAAAACGGCACCCGATTTTATCGTGACGCGCCGTCGCACATATCGGAACCATTTTGTTGTAGCACACGAACAAACACCTCCCAAACACTCCCTTGGGCCTAACAAACTTGTTTTGGGGGTTTCGGAGAGCTTCATTACGGAAGTAAAAGTGGTGCAAAAACGGCACCCGATTTGATCGTGACGCGCCGTCGCACACATCGGAACCATTCCATTGAAGGACACGAACAAACGCATCCCATACACTCCGTCGGGCCTAACAAACATGTTTTGGGGGTTTCGGAGAGTTTCATTACGGATGTAAAAGTGGTGGCGAAAACAGAACCTGATTTTATCGTGACGCGCCGTCGCACACATCGGAACCATTCCGTTGAAGCAAACGAACAAACGCGTCCCATACACTGCCTTGGGCCTAACAAACATGTTTGGGAGTTTCGGAGTGTTTCATTACGGCAGTAAAAGTGGTGCGGAAACGGCACCCGATTTGATCCACACGCGCCGTCTCACACATCGGAACGATCCCGTTGAAGCAAACGAACAAACGCGTCCCATACACTGCCTTGGGCCTAACAAACATGTTTTGGGGGTTTCGGAGAGTTTCATTACGGAAGTAAAAGTTGTGCAAAAACGGCACCCGATTTGATCGTGACGCGCCGTCGCACACATCGGAACCATTCCATTGAACCACACGAACAAACGTGTCCCATACAGTCAATTGGGCCTAACAAACATGTTTTGGGGGTTTCGGAGAGTTTCATTACGGAAGTAAAAGTGGTGCCAAAACGGTACCCGATTGATCGTGACGCTCCGTCGCACACATCGGAACCATTCCGTTGAAGCACACGAACAAACACGTCCCATACACTCCCTTGGGCCTAACAAACTTGTTTTGGGGGTTTCGGAGAGTTTCATTACGGAAGTAAAAGTGGTGCGGAAACGGCACCCGATTTGATCCACACACGCCGTCGCACACATCGGAACCATTCCATTGAACCACACGAACAAAGGTGTCCCATTCAGTCAATTGGGCCTAACAAACATGTTTTGTGGGTTTCGGAGAGTTTCATTACGGAAGTAAAAGTGGTGCGAAAACGGCACCCGATTTGATCCACACACGCCGTCGCACACATCGGAACGGTCCCGTTGAAGCGAACGAACAAACACGTCCCATACACTCCCTTGGGCCTCACAAACATGTTTTGGGGGTTTCGGAGAGTTTCATTACGCAAGTAAAAGTGGCGCCAAAACGGTACCCGATTGATCGTGACGCTCCGTCGCACACATCGGAACCATTCCGTTGAAGCACACGAACAAACACGTCCCATACACTCCCTTGGGCCTAACAAACATGTTTTGGGGGTTTCGGAGATTTTCATTACGGAAGTAAAAGTGGTGCGAAAACGGCACCCGATTTGATCGTGACGCGCCGTCGCACACATCGGAACCATTCCATTGAAGGACACGAACAAACGTGTCCCATAGACTCCGTGGGGCCTAACAAACATGTTTTGGGGGTTTCGGAGAGTTTCCTTACGGAAGTAAAAGTGGTGCAAAAACGGTACCCGATTTGATCGTGACGCGCCGTCGCACACATCGGAACCATTCCGTTGAAGGACACGAACAAACGCGTCCCATACACTCCCTTGGGCCTAACAAACATGTTTCGGGGGGTATCGGAGAGTTTCCTTACGAAAGTAAAAGTGGTGCGGAAACGGCACCCGATTTGATCCACACGCGCCGTCGCACACATCGGAACGATCCCGTTGAAGCAAACGAACAAACGCGTCCCTTACAGTCCCTTAGGCCTAACAAACATGTTCTGGGAGTTTCGGAGAGTTTCATTACGGAAGTAAATGTGGTGCGAAAACGGCACCCGATTTGACCGTGACGCGCCGTCGCACATATCGGAACCATTCCATTGAAAAACACGAACAAACGCGTCCCATACTCCCCATGAGCCTAACAAACATGTTTTGGGGGTTTCGGAAAGTTTCCTTACGAAAGTAAAAGTGGTGCGCAAACGGCACTCGTTTGATCCACACGCGCTGCTGCACACATCGGAACGGTCCCGTTGAAGCAAACGAACAAACGCGTCCCATACACTCCCTTGGGCCTAACAAACATGTTTTGGGGGTTTCGGAGAGTTTCATTACGGAAGTAAAAGTGGTGCGGAAACGGCACCCGATTTGATCCACACGCGCCGTCGCACACATCGGAATGATCCCGTTGAAGCAAACGAATAAACGCGTCCCATACACTGCCTTGGGCCTAACAAACATGTTTTGGGGGTTTCGGAGAGTTTCCTTACGGAAGTAAAAGTGGTGTGAAAGCGGCACCCGATTTGATCGTGACGCACCGTCGCACACATCGCAACCATTAAGTTGAAGCAAACGAACAAACGTGTCCCATACAGTCAATTGGGCCTAACAAACATGTTTTGGGGGTTAAGGAGAGTTCCATTACGGAAGTAAAAGTGGTGCGAAAACGGCACCCGATTTGATAGTGACGCGCCGTCGCACACATCGGAACCATTCCATTGAAGGACACCAATAAACATGTCCCATACACTCCCTTGAGCCTAACAAACATGTTTTGGGGGTTTCGGAAAGTTTCCTTACGAAATTAAAAGTGGTGCGCTAACGGCACCCGATTTGATCCACACGCGCCGCCGCACACATCAGAACGATCCCGTTGAAGCAAACGAACAAACGCGTCCCATACACTCCCTTGGGCCTAACAAACATGTTTTGGGGGTTTCGGAGAGTTTCATTACGGAAGTAAAAGTTGTGCGAAAACGGCACTCGATTTGATCGTGACGCGCCGTCGCACACATCGGAATTATTCCGTTGAAGGACACGAATAAACGCGTCCTATACACTCCGTTGGGCCTAACAAACATGTTTTGGGGGTTTCGGAGAGTTTCATTACGGAAGTAAAAGTTGTGCGAAAACGGCACCCGATTTGATCGTGACGCGCCGTCGCACACATCGGAACCATTCCATTTAAGGACACGAACAAACGCGTCCCATACACTCCGTCGGGCCTAACAAACATGTTTTGGGGGTTTCGGAGAGTTTCCTTAGGGAAGTAAAAGTGGTGCGGAAACGGCACCCGATTTGATCCACACACGCCGTCGCACACATCGGAACGATCCCGTTGAAGCAAACGAACAAACGCGACCCATACACTCCCTTGGGCCTAACAAACATGTTTTGGGGGTTTCGGAGAGTTTCCTCACGGAAGTAAAAGTTGTGCGAAAAGAAAACCCGATTTGATCGTGACGCGCCGTCGCACACATCGGAACCATTCCATTGAAGGACCCGAACAAACGCGTCCCATACACTCGTTGGGCCTAACAAACATGTTTTGGGGGTTTCAGAGAGTTTCCTTACGTAAGTAAAAGTGGTGCGAAAACGGCACCCGAGTTGATCGTGACGCGCCGTCGCACACATGGGAACCATTCCATTGAAGGACACGAACAAACGCGTCACATACACTCCGTTGGGCCTAACAAACATGTTTTGGGGGTTTCGGAGAGTTTCCTTACGGCAGTAAAAGTGGTGCGAAAACGGCACCTGATTTGATCGTGACGCGCCGTCGCACACATCGGAACCATTCTGTTGAAGCACATGAACAAACACGTCCCATACACTCCCTTGGGCCTAACAAACATGTTTTGGTGGTTTCGGAGAGTTTCATTACGGAAGTAAAAGTGGTGCGAAAACGACACCCGATTTGATCGTGACACGCCGTCGCACACATCGGAACCATTCTGTTGAAGCCCACGAACAAACACGTCCCATACACTCCCTTGGGCCTAACAAACATGTTTTGGGGGTTTCGGAGAGTTTCATTACGGAAGTAAAAGTGGTGCGGAAACGGCACCCGATTTGATCGTGACGTGCCGTCGCACACATCGGAACCATTCCTTTGAAGGACACGAACAAACGCGTCCCATACACTCCCTTGGGCCTAACAAACATGTTTTGGGGGTTTCGGAGTGTTTCATTACGGAAGTAAAAGTGGTGCGAAAACGACACCCGATTTGATCGTGACGCGCCGTCGCACACATCGGAACCATTCTGTTGAAGCCCGCGAACAAACACGTCCCATACACTCCCTTGGGCCTAACAAACATGTTTTGGGGGTTTCGGAGAGTTTCCTTACGGAAGTAAAAGTGGTGCGAAAACGGCACCCGATTTGACCGAGACGTTCCGTCGCACACATCGGAACCATTCCATTGAAGGACACGAACAAACGAGTCTCATACACTCCGTTGGGCCTAACAAACATGTTTTGGAGGTTTCGGAGAGTTTCCTTACGGAAGTAAAAGTGGTGCGAAAACGGCACCCGATTTGATCGTGACGCGCCGTCGCACACATCGGAACCATTCCATTGAAGCACACGAACAAACGTGTCCCATACAGTCAATTGGGCCTAACAAACATGTTTTGGGGGTTTCGGAGAGTTTCCTTACGGAAGCAAAAGTGGTGCGAAAACGGCACCCGATTTGACCGAGACGTTCCGTCGCACACATCGGAACCATTCCATTGAAGCACACGAACAAACACGTCCCATACAGTCAATTGGGCTAACAAACACGTTTTGGGGGTTTCGGAGAGTTTCCTTACGGAAGTAAAAGTGGTGCGGAAACGGCACCCGATTTGATCGTGACGCGCCGTCGCACACATCGGAACGATCCCGTTGAAGCAAATGAACAAACGCGTCCCATACACTCCTTGGGCCTAACAAACATGTTTTGGGGCTTTCGGAGAGTTTGATTATGGAAGTAAAAGTGGTGCGAAAACGGCACCCGATTTGATCGTGACGCGCCGTCGCACACATAAGAACGATCCCGTTGAAGCAAACGAACAAACGCGTCCCATACACTCCCTTGGGCCTAACAAACATGTTTTGGGGGTTTCGGAGAGTTTGATTACGGAAGTAAAAGTGGTGCGAAAACGGCACCCGATTTGATCGTGACGTGCCGTCGCACACATCGGAACCATTCCATTGAAGGACACGAACAAACGCGTCCCATACACTTCGTTGGGCCTAACAAACATGTTTTGGGGGTTTCGGAGAGTTTCCTTACGGAAGTAAAAGTGGTGCGGAAACGGCACCCGATTTGATCCACACACGCCGTCGCACACATCGGAACCATTCCATTGAACCACACGAACAAAGGTGTCCCATTCAGTCAATTGGGCCTAACAAACATGTTTTGTGGGTTTCGGAGAGTTTCATTACGGAAGTAAAAGTGGTGCGAAAACGGCACCCGATTTGATCCACACACGCCGTCGCACACATCGGAACGGTCCCGTTGAAGCGAACGAACAAACACGTCCCATACACTCCCTTGGGCCTCACAAACATGTTTTGGGGGTTTCGGAGAGTTTCATTACGCAAGTAAAAGTGGCGCCAAAACGGTACCCGATTGATCGTGACGCTCCGTCGCACACATCGGAACCATTCCGTTGAAGCACACGAACAAACACGTCCCATACACTCCCTTGGGCCTAACAAACATGTTTTGGGGGTTTCGGAGATTTTCATTACGGAAGTAAAAGTGGTGCGAAAACGGCACCCGATTTGATCGTGACGCGCCGTCGCACACATCGGAACCATTCCATTGAAGGACACGAACAAACGTGTCCCATAGACTCCGTGGGGCCTAACAAACATGTTTTGGGGGTTTCGGAGAGTTTCCTTACGGAAGTAAAAGTGGTGCAAAAACGGTACCCGATTTGATCGTGACGCGCCGTCGCACACATCGGAACCATTCCGTTGAAGGACACGAACAAACGCGTCCCATACACTCCCTTGGGCCTAACAAACATGTTTCGGGGGGTATCGGAGAGTTTCCTTACGAAAGTAAAAGTGGTGCGGAAACGGCACCCGATTTGATCCACACGCGCCGTCGCACACATCGGAACGATCCCGTTGAAGCAAACGAACAAACGCGTCCCTTACAGTCCCTTAGGCCTAACAAACATGTTCTGGGAGTTTCGGAGAGTTTCATTACGGAAGTAAATGTGGTGCGAAAACGGCACCCGATTTGACCGTGACGCGCCGTCGCACATATCGGAACCATTCCATTGAAGAACACGAACAAACGCGTCCCATACTCCCCATGAGCCTAACAAACATGTTTTGGGGGTTTCGGAAAGTTTCCTTACGAAAGTAAAAGTGGTGCGCAAACGGCACTCGTTTGATCCACACGCGCTGCTGCACACATCGGAACGGTCCCGTTGAAGCAAACGAACAAACGCGTCCCATACACTCCCTTGGGCCTAACAAACATGTTTTGGGGGTTTCGGAGAGTTTCATTACGGAAGTAAAAGTGGTGCGGAAACGGCACCCGATTTGATCCACACGCGCCGTCGCACACATCGGAATGATCCCGTTGAAGCAAACGAATAAACGCGTCCCATACACTGCCTTGGGCCTAACAAACATGTTTTGGGGGTTTCGGAGAGTTTCCTTACGGAAGTAAAAGTGGTGTGAAAGCGGCACCCGATTTGATCGTGACGCACCGTCGCACACATCGCAACCATTAAGTTGAAGCAAACGAACAAACGTGTCCCATACAGTCAATTGGGCCTAACAAACATGTTTTGGGGGTTAAGGAGAGTTCCATTACGGAAGTAAAAGTGGTGCGAAAACGGCACCCGATTTGATAGTGACGCGCCGTCGCACACATCGGAACCATTCCATTGAAGGACACCAATAAACATGTCCCATACACTCCCTTGAGCCTAACAAACATGTTTTGGGGGTTTCGGAAAGTTTCCTTACGAAATTAAAAGTGGTGCGCTAACGGCACCCGATTTGATCCACACGCGCCGCCGCACACATCAGAACGATCCCGTTGAAGCAAACGAACAAACGCGTCCCATACACTCCCTTGGGCCTAACAAACATGTTTTGGGGGTTTCGGAGAGTTTCATTACGGAAGTAAAAGTTGTGCGAAAACGGCACTCGATTTGATCGTGACGCGCCGTCGCACACATCGGAATTATTCCGTTGAAGGACACGAATAAACGCGTCCTATACACTCCGTTGGGCCTAACAAACATGTTTTGGGGTTTCGGAGAGTTTCATTACGGAAGTAAAAGTTGTGCGAAAACGGCACCCGATTTGATCGTGACGCGCCGTCGCACACATCGGAACCATTCCATTTAAGGACACGAACAAACGCGTCCCATACACTCCGTCGGGCCTAACAAACATGTTTTGGGGGTTTCGGAGAGTTTCCTTAGGGAAGTAAAAGTGGTGCGGAAACGGCACCCGATTTGATCCACACACGCCGTCGCACACATCGGAACGATCCCGTTGAAGCAAACGAACAAACGCGACCCATACACTCCCTTGGGCCTAACAAACATGTTTTGGGGGTTTCGGAGAGTTTCCTCACGGAAGTAAAAGTTGTGCGAAAAGAAAACCCGATTTGATCGTGACGCGCCGTCGCACACATCGGAACCATTCCATTGAAGGACCCGAACAAACGCGTCCCATACACTCGTTGGGCCTAACAAACATGTTTTGGGGGTTTCAGAGAGTTTCCTTACGTAAGTAAAAGTGGTGCGAAAACGGCACCCGAGTTGATCGTGACGCGCCGTCGCACACATGGGAACCATTCCATTGAAGGACACGAACAAACGCGTCACATACACTCCGTTGGGCCTAACAAACATGTTTTGGGGGTTTCGGAGAGTTTCCTTACGGCAGTAAAAGTGGTGCGAAAACGGCACCTGATTTGATCGTGACGCGCCGTCGCACACATCGGAACCATTCTGTTGAAGCACATGAACAAACACGTCCCATACACTCCCTTGGGCCTAACAAACATGTTTTGGTGGTTTCGGAGAGTTTCATTACGGAAGTAAAAGTGGTGCGAAAACGACACCCGATTTGATCGTGACACGCCGTCGCACACATCGAAACCATTCTGTTGAAGCCCACGAACAAACACGTCCCATACACTCCCTTGGGCCTAACAAACATGTTTTGGGGGTTTCGGAGAGTTTCATTACGGAAGTAAAAGTGGTGCGGAAACGGCACCCGATTTGATCGTGACGTGCCGTCGCACACATCGGAACCATTCCTTTGAAGGACACGAACAAACGCGTCCCATACACTCCCTTGGGCCTAACAAACATGTTTTGGGGGTTTCGGAGTGTTTCATTACGGAAGTAAAAGTGGTGCGAAAACGACACCCGATTTGATCGTGACGCGCCGTCGCACACATCGGAACCATTCTGTTGAAGCCCGCGAACAAACACGTCCCATACACTCCCTTGGGCCTAACAAACATGTTTTGGGGGTTTCGGAGAGTTTCCTTACGGAAGTAAAAGTGGTGCGAAAACGGCACCCGATTTGACCGAGACGTTCCGTCGCACACATCGGAACCATTCCATTGAAGGACACGAACAAACGAGTCTCATACACTCCGTTGGGCCTAACAAACATGTTTTGGAGGTTTCGGAGAGTTTCCTTACGGAAGTAAAAGTGGTGCGAAAACGGCACCCGATTTGATCGTGACGCGCCGTCGCACACATCGGAACCATTCCATTGAAGCACACGAACTAACGTGTCCCATACAGTCAATTGGGCCTAACAAACATGTTTTGGGGGTTTCGGAGAGTTTCCTTACGGAAGCAAAAGTGGTGCGAAAACGGCACCCGATTTGACCGAGACGTTCCGTCGCACACATCGGAACCATTCCATTGAAGCACACGAACAAACACGTCCCATACAGTCAATTGGGCTAACAAACACGTTTTGGGGGTTTCGGAGAGTTTCCTTACGGAAGTAAAAGTGGTGCGGAAACGGCACCCGATTTGATCGTGACGCGCCGTCGCACACATCGGAACGATCCCGTTGAAGCAAATGAACAAACGCGTCCCATACACTCCTTGGGCCTAACAAACATGTTTTGGGGCTTTCGGAGAGTTTGATTATGGAAGTAAAAGTGGTGCGAAAACGGCACCCGATTTGATCGTGACGCGCCGTCGCACACATAAGAACGATCCCGTTGAAGCAAACGAACAAACGCGTCCCATACACTCCCTTGGGCCTAACAAACATGTTTTGGGGGTTTCGGAGAGTTTGATTACGGAAGTAAAAGTGGTGCGAAAACGGCACCCGATTTGATCGTGACGTGCCGTCGCACACATCGGAACCATTCCATTGAAGGACACGAACAAACGCGTCCCATACACTTCGTTGGGCCTAACAAACATGTTTTGGGGGTTTCGGAGAGTTTCCTTACGGAAGTAAAAGTGGTGCGAAAACGGCACCCGATTTGACCGAGACGTTCCGTCGCACACATCGGAACCATTCCATTGAAGGACACGAACAAACGAGTCTCATACACTCCGTTGGGCCTAACAAACATGTTTTGGGGGTTTGGGAGAGTTTCCTTACGGAAGTAAAAGTGGTGCGAAAACGGCACCCGATTTGATGGTGACGCGCCGTCGCACACATCGGAACCATTCCATTGAAGCACACGAACAAACGTGTCCCATACAGTCAATTGGGCCTAACAAACATGTTTTGGGGGTCTCGGAGAGTTTCCTTACGAAAGTAAAAGTGGTGCGAAAACGGCACCCGATTTGACCGAGACGTTCCGTCGCACACATCGGAACCATTCCATTGAAGCACACGAACAAACGCGTCCCATACAGTCAATTGGGCTAACAAACACGTTTTGGGGGTTTCGGAGAGTTTCCTTACGGAAGTAAAAGTGGTGCGGAAACGGCACCCGATTTGATCGTGACGCGCCGTCGCACACATCGGAACGATCCCGTTGAATCAAACGAACAAACGCGTCCCATACACTCCCTTGGGCCTAACAAACATGTTTTGGGGGTTTCAGAGAGTTTGACTACGCAAGTAAAGTGGTGCGAAAACGGCACCCGATTTGATCGTGACGCGCCGTCGCACACATCGGAACCATTCTGTTGAAGCACACGAACAAACGCGTCCCATACACTCCGTTGGGCCTAACAAAAATGTTTTGGGGGTTTCGGAGAGTTTCATTATGGAAGTAAAAGTGGTGCGAAAACGGCACCCGATTTGATCGTCACGCGCCGTCGCACACATCGGAACGATCCCGTTGAAGGACACGAACAAACGCGTCCCGTACACTCCTTGGGCCTAGGGGGTTTCGGAGAGTTTCCTTACGGAAGTAAAAGTGGTGCGGAAACGGCACCCGATTTGATCGTGACGCGCCGTCGCACACATCGGATCGATCCCGTTGAAGCAAACGAACCAACGCGTCGCATACACTCCATTGGACCTAACAAACATGTTTTGGGGGTTTCGGAGAGTTTCCTTACGGAAGTAAAAGTGGTGCGAAAACGGCACCCGATTTGATCGTGACGTGCCGTCGCACACATCGGAACGATCCCGTTGAAGCAAATGAACAAACGCGTCCCATACACTCCCTTGGACCTAACAAACAAGTTTTTGGGGTTTCGGAGAGTTTCCTTACGGAAGTAAAAGTGGTGCTAAAACGGCACCCGATTTGATCGTGACGCGCCGTCGCACACATCGGAACCATTCCATTGAAGGACACGAACAAACGCGTCCCATACACTGCGTTGGGCCTAACAAACATGTTTTGAGGGTTTCGGAGAGTTTCCTTACGGAAGTAAAAGTGGTGCGAAAACGGCACCCGATTTGATCGTGACGCGCCGTCGCACACATGGGAACCATTCCATTGAAGGACACGAACAAACGCGTCCCATACACTCCGTTGGGCCTAACAAACATGTTTTGGGGGGTTCGGAGAGTTTCCTTACGGAAGTAAAAGTGGTGCAAAAACGACACCCGATTTGATCGTGACGCGCCGTCGCACACATCGGAACCATTCCATTGAAGCACACGAACAAACGTGTCCCATACAGTCACTTGGGCCTAACAAACATGTTTTGGGAGTTTCGGAGAGTTTCCTTACGGAAGTAAAAGTGGTGCGAAAACGGCACCCGATTTGAGCAAGACGTTCCGTCGCACATATCGGAACCACTCCATTGAAGGACACGAACAAACGCGTCTCGTACACTCCGTTGGGCCTAACAAACATGGTTTGGGGGTTTCGGAGAGTTTCATTACGGAAGCAAAAGTTGTGCGAAAACGGCACCCGATTTGATCGTGACGCGCCGTCGCACACATCGGAACCATTCCATTGAAGCACACGAACAAACGTGTCCCATACAGTCAATTGGGCCTAACAAACATGTTTTGGGGGCTTCGGAGAGTTTCCTTACGAAAGAAAAAGTGGTGCGGAAACGGCACCCGATTTGATCGTCACGCGCCGTCGCACACATCGGAACGATCCCGTTGAAGCAAACGAACAAGCGCGTCCCGTACACTCCCTTGGGCCTAACAAACATGTTTTGGGGGTTTCGGAGAGTTTCATTACGGAAGTAAAAGTGGTGCGAAAACGGCAGCCGATTTGATCGTGACGCGCCGTCGCACACATCGGAACCATTCCATTGAAGGACACGAACCAACGCGTCTCATACACTCCGTTGGGCCTAACAAACATGTTTTGGGGGTTTCGGAGAGTTTCCTTACAGAAGTAAAAGTGGTGCGAAACGGCACCCGATTTGATCCACACGCGCCGTCGCACACATCGGTACCATCCCGTTGAAGCAAACGAACAAACGCGTCCCATACACTCCCTTGGGCCTAACAACCATGTTTTGGGGGTTTCGGAGAGTTTCCTTACGGAAGTAAAAGTGGTGCGAAAACGGCACCCGATTTGATCGTGACGTGCCGTCGCACACATTGGAACCATTCCATTGAAGGACAGGAACAAACGCGTCCCATACACTCCGTTGGGCCTAACAAACATGTTTTGGGGGTTTCGGAGAGTTTCATTACGGAAGTAAAAGTGGTGCGAAAACGGCACCCAATTTGATCGTGACGCGCCGTCGCACACATGGTGATGAGGACATCGACTCCAACACGGGTTCAACTCCACCTGCGCCTACACCAAATCAAGCCACGCCTCTACCTCAAGCTGCGACCGAGTCGGATGCAACTCCAGCCGTGACAGCATTGGACTCTATTTCAATCCCAGCAGCGACTCCATATAAGGGGCCTCTCACTCGGGCCCGGGCAAGAGAGCTCAACTTTGTGACGCTATTAAGGAACGACGGGCCTGGAGAATAGTCGGCCCAACTAAAGGTCTACACGTGGACGCCCTAGGGTTTGCCTCCACCAGGGAGCTGCGCCTCCCCCCCCCCCCCCCCACCTTACTTAGTCAAGGGCTGCGCCCCTTTTGTTCTCTGGGTTTTGTTTAATTGATAGCTTTAGCTACAGCCGTCATACGACGTGTATTCAGAACCCCACCTTCGAGTAATAGATTAGATTGCTCGCCTCTTATTCTTGCTCGTTCTTCGATTGCGTGCAGGGATTGATCTTCGTGATCAGGCTGATCTTGCAATCCAGCAAGGTTAGTAACCATCGGGAGTTGGTTCAGCGATTGCATTGGCGCCTCGGGCTTGCTCGTCGTAGTCGGATCGTGAGGGTTAGCTTCCACAGATCGAAATTATCTCCACTCACCGAAAGATCGGGCACTCCAGTTCTATCAAGTGGTATCAGATTCCAGTGTTTCTCGGTGAGTTTATCGTGTGTTTTTCGTTCATCCTAGTCCACAAACAACCAAAAATTTTCAGGTTAGATCTTTTGTCCCAGCACCCCTTGCGCCTCGCACTTTCGATCAGTAATTTGCATTAGCTTCCACAGATCGAAATTATCTCCACTCACCGAAAGATCGGGCACTCCAGTTCTATCACATGGGAACCATTCCATTGAAGGACACGAACAAACGCGTCCCATACACTCCGTTGGGCCTAACAAACATGTTTTGGGGGTTTCGTAGAGTTTCCTTACGGAAGTGAAAGTGGTGCGAAAACAGCACCCGTTTTGATCATGACGCGCCGTCGCACACATCGGAACCATTCCATTGAAGCACACGAACAAACGTGTCCCATACAGTCAATCGGGCCTAACAAACATGTTTTGGGGGTTTCGGAGACTTTCCTTACGGAAGTAAAAGTGGTGCGAAAACGGCACCCGATTTGACTGAGACGTTCCGTCGCACACATCGGAACCACTCCATTGAAGGACACGAACAAACGCGTCTCATACACTCCGTTGGGCCTAACAAATATGGTTTGGGGGTTTCGGAGAGTTTCCTTACGGAAGTAAAAGTGGTGCAAAAACGACACCCGATGTGATCGTGACGCGCCGTCGCACACATCGGAACCATTCCATTGAAGCACACGAACAAACGTGTCCCATACAGTCAATTGGGCCTAACAAACATGTTTTGGGGGCTTCGGAGAGTTTCCTTACGAAAGAAAAAGTGGTGCGGAAACGGCACCCGATTTGATCGTCACGCGCCGTCGCACACATCGGAACGATCCCGTTGAAGCAAACGAACAAGCGCGTCCCGTACACTCCCTTGGGCCTAACAAACATGTTTTGGGGGTTTCGGAGAGTTTCATTACGGAAGTAAAAGTGGTGCGAAAACGGCACCCGATTTGATCGTGACGCGCCGTCGCACACATCGGAACCATTCCATTGAAGGACACGAACCAACGCGTCCCATACACTCCGTTGGGCCTAACAAACATGTTTTGGGGGTTTCGGAGAGTTTCCTTACAGAAGTAAAAGTGGTGCGAAAACGGCACCCGATTTGATCCACATGCGACGTCGCACACATCGGTACCATCCCGTTGAAGCAAACGAACAAACGCGTCCCATACACTCCCTTGGGCCTAACAACCATGTTTTGGGGGTTTCGGAGAGTTTCCTTACGGAAGTAAAAGTGGTGCGAAAACGGCACCCGATTTGATCGTGACGTGCCGTCGCACACATTGGAACCATTCCATTGAAGGACAGGAACAAACGCGTCCCATACACTCCGTTGGGCCTAACAAACATGTTTTGGGGGTTTCGGAGAGTTTCATTACGGAAGTAAAAGTGGTGCGAAAACGGCACCCAATTTGATCGTGACGCGCCGTCGCACACATGGGAACCATTCCATTGAAGGACACGAACAAACGCGTCCCATACACTCCGTTGGGCCTAACAAACATGTTTTGGGGGTTTCGTAGAGTTTCCTTACGGAAGTGAAAGTGGTGCGAAAACAGCACCCGTTTTGATCATGACGCGCCGTCGCACACATCGGAACCATTCCATTGAAGCACACGAACAAACGTGTCCCATACAGTCAATCGGGCCTAACAAACATGTTTTGGGGGTTTCGGAGACTTTCCTTACGGAAGTAAAAGTGGTGTGAAAACGGCACCCGATTTGACTGAGACGTTCCGTCGCACACATCGGAACCACTCCATTGAAGGACACGAACAAACGCGTCTCATACACTCCGTTGGGCCTAACAAATATGGTTTGGGGGTTTCGGAGAGTTTCATTACGGAAGTAAAAGTTGTGCGAAAACGGCACCCGATTTGATCGTGACGCGCCGTCGCACACATCGGAACCATTCCATTGAAGGACACGAACAAACGCGTCCCATACACTCCGTTGGGCCTAACAAACATGTTTTGGGGGTTTCGGAGAGTTTACTTACGGAAGTAAAAGTGGTACGAAAACGACACCCGATTTGATCGTGACGCGCCGTCGCACACATCGGAACCATTCCATTGAAGGACACGAACAAACGCGTCCCGTACACTCCTTGGGCCTAGGGGGTTTCGGAGAGTTTCCTTACGGAAGTAAAAGTGGTGCGGAAACGGCACCCGATTTGATCGTGACGCGCCGTCGCACACATCGGATCGATCCCGTTGAAGCAAACGAACCAACGCGTCGCATACACTCCATTGGACCTAACAAACATGTTTTGGGGGTTTCGGAGAGTTTCCTTACGGAAGTAAAAGTAGTGCGAAAACGGCACCCGATTTGATCGTGACGTGCCGTCGCACACATCGGAACGATCCCGTTGAAGCAAATGAACAAACGCGTCCCATACACTCCCTTGGACCTAACAAACAAGTTTTTGGGGTTTCGGAGAGTTTCCTTACGGAAGTAAAAGTGGTGCGAAAACGGCACCCGATTTGATCGTGACGCGCCGTCGCACACATCGGAACCATTCCATTGAAGGACACGAACAAACGCGTCCCATACACTGCGTTGGGCCTAACAAACATGTTTTGAGGGTTTCGGAGAGTTTCCTTACGGAAGTAAAAGTGGTGCGAAAACGGCACCCGATTTGATCGTGACGCGCCGTCGCACACATGGGAACCATTCCATTGAAGGACACGAACAAACGCGTCCCATACACTCCGTTGGGCCTAACAAACATGTTTTGGGGGGTTCGGAGAGTTTCCTTACGGAAGTAAAAGTGGTGCAAAAACGACACCCGATTTGATCGTGACGCGCCGTCGCACACATCGGAACCATTCCATTGAAGCACACGAACAAACGTGTCCCATACAGTCACTTGGGCCTAACAAACATGTTTTGGGAGTTTCGGAGAGTTTCCTTACGGAAGTAAAAGTGGTGCGAAAACGGCACCCGATTTGAGCAAGACGTTCCGTCGCACATATCGGAACCACTCCATTGAAGGACACGAACAAACGCGTCTCGTACACTCCGTTGGGCCTAACAAACATGGTTTGGGGGTTTCGGAGAGTTTCATTACGGAAGTAAAGTTGTGCGAAAACGGCACCCGATTTGATCGTGACGCGCCGTCGCACACATCGGAACCATTCCATTGAAGCACACGAACAAACGTGTCCCATACAGTCAATTGGGCCTAACAAACATGTTTTGGGGGCTTCGGAGAGTTTCCTTACGAAAGAAAAAGTGGTGCGGAAACGGCACCCGATTTGATCGTCACGCGCCGTCGCACACATCGGAACGATCCCGTTGAAGCAAACGAACAAGCGCGTCCCGTACACTCCCTTGGGCCTAACAAACATGTTTTGGGGGTTTCGGAGAGTTTCATTACGGAAGTAAAAGTGGTGCGAAAACGGCACCCGATTTGATCGTGACGCGCCGTCGCACACATCGGAACCATTCCATTGAAGGACACGAACCAACGCGTCCCATACACTCCGTTGGGCCTAACAAACATGTTTTGGGGGTTTCGGAGAGTTTCCTTACAGAAGTAAAAGTGGTGCGAAAACGGCACCCGATTTGATCCACACGCGCCGTCGCACACATCGGTACCATCCCGTTGAAGCAAACGAACAAACGCGTCCCATACACTCCCTTGGGCCTAACAACCATGTTTTGGGGGTTTCGGAGAGTTTCCTTACGGAAGTAAAAGTGGTGCGAAAACGGCACCCGATTTGATCGTGACGTGCCGTCGCACACATTGGAACCATTCCATTGAAGGACAGGAACAAACGCGTCCCATACACTCCGTTGGGCCTAACAAACATGTTTTGGGGGTTTCGGAGAGTTTCATTACGGAAGTAAAAGTGGTGCGAAAACGGCACCCAATTTGATCGTGACGCGCCGTCGCACACATGGGAACCATTCCATTGAAGGACACGAACAAACGCGTCCCATACACTCCGTTGGGCCTAACAAACATGTTTTGGGGGTTTCGTAGAGTTTCCTTACGGAAGTGAAAGTGGTGCGAAAACAGCACCCGTTTTGATCATGACGCGCCGTCGCACACATCGGAACCATTCCATTGAAGCACACGAACAAACGTGTCCCATACAGTCAATCGGGCCTAACAAACATGTTTTGGGGGTTTCGGAGACTTTCCTTACGGAAGTAAAAGTGGTGCGAAAACGGCACCCGATTTGACTGAGTTCCGTCGCACACATCGGAACCACTCCATTGAAGGACACGAACAAACGCGTCTCATACACTCCGTTGGGCCTAACAAATATGGTTTGGGGGTTTCGGAGAGTTTCCTTACGGAAGTAAAAGTGGTGCAAAAACGACACCCGATGTGATCGTGACGCGCCGTCGCACACATCGGAACCATTCCATTGAAGCACACGAACAAACGTGTCCCATACAGTCAATTGGGCCTAACAAACATGTTTTGGGGGCTTCGGAGAGTTTCCTTACGAAAGAAAAAGTGGTGCGGAAACGGCACCCGATTTGATCGTCACGCGCCGTCGCACACATCGGAACGATCCCGTTGAAGCAAACGAACAAGCGCGTCCCGTACACTCCCTTGGGCCTAACAAACATGTTTTGGGGGTTTCGGAGAGTTTCATTACGGAAGTAAAAGTGGTGCGAAAACGGCACCCGATTTGATCGTGACGCGCCGTCGCACACATCGGAACCATTCCATTGAAGGACACGAACCAACGCGTCCCATACACTCCGTTGGGCCTAACAAACATGTTTTGGGGGTTTCGGAGAGTTTCCTTACAGAAGTAAAAGTGGTGCGAAAACGGCACCCGATTTGATCCACACGCGCCGTCGCACACATCGGTACCATCCCGTTGAAGCAAACGAACAAACGCGTCCCATACACTCCCTTGGGCCTAACAACCATGTTTTGGGGGTTTCGGAGAGTTTCCTTACGGAAGTAAAAGTGGTGCGAAAACGGCACCCGATTTGATCGTGACGTGCCGTCGCACACATTGGAACCATTCCATTGAAGGACAGGAACAAACGCGTCCCATACACTCCGTTGGGCCTAACAAACATGTTTTGGGGGTTTCGGAGAGTTTCATTACGGAAGTAAAAGTGGTGCGAAAACGGCACCCAATTTGATCGTGACGCGCCGTCGCACACATGGGAACCATTCCATTGAAGGACACGAACAAACGCGTCCCATACACTCCGTTGGGCCTAACAAACATGTTTTGGGGGTTTCGTAGAGTTTCCTTACGGAAGTGAAAGTGGTGCGAAAACAGCACCCGTTTTGATCATGACGCGCCGTCGCACACATCGGAACCATTCCATTGAAGCACACGAACAAACGTGTCCCATACAGTCAATCGGGCCTAACAAACATGTTTTGGGGGTTTCGGAGACTTTCCTTACGGAAGTAAAAGTGGTGTGAAAACGGCACCCGATTTGACTGAGACGTTCCGTCGCACACATCGGAACCACTCCATTGAAGGACACGAACAAACGCGTCTCATACACTCCGTTGGGCCTAACAAATATGGTTTGGGGGTTTCGGAGAGTTTCATTACGGAAGTAAAAGTTGTGCGAAAACGGCACCCGATTTGATCGTGACGCGCCGTCGCACACATCGGAACCATTCCATTGAAGGACACGAACAAACGCGTCCCATACACTCCGTTGGGCCTAACAAACATGTTTTGGGGGTTTCGGAGAGTTTACTTACGGAAGTAAAAGTGGTACGAAAACGACACCCGATTTGATCGTGACGCGCCGTCGCACACATCGGAACCATTCCATTGAAGGACACGAACAAACGCGTCCCGTACACTCCTTGGGCCTAGGGGGTTTCGGAGAGTTTCCTTACGGAAGTAAAAGTGGTGCGGAAACGGCACCCGATTTGATCGTGACGCGCCGTCGCACACATCGGATCGATCCCGTTGAAGCAAACGAACCAACGCGTCGCATACACTCCATTGGACCTAACAAACATGTTTTGGGGGTTTCGGGAGAGTTTCCTTACGGAAGTAAAAGTAGTGCGAAAACGGCACCCGATTTGATCGTGACGTGCCGTCGCACACATCGGAACGATCCCGTTGAAGCAAATGAACAAACGCGTCCCATACACTCCCTTGGACCTAACAAACAAGTTTTGGGGTTTCGGAGAGTTTCCTTACGGAAGTAAAAGTGGTGCGAAAACGGCACCCGATTTGATCGTGACGCGCCGTCGCACACATCGGAACCATTCCATTGAAGGACACGAACAAACGCGTCCCATACACTGCGTTGGGCCTAACAAACATGTTTTGAGGGTTTCGGAGAGTTTCCTTACGGAAGTAAAAGTGGT